>LR738710.1:475140688-475374298 GCA_902687465.1 Secale cereale | reverse complement strand
CCGCCCCCTCTGCCCCTTGTCGCACCCCGCCCCGCCGCAGCGCAAGCCACTGCCGCCGCCGCTGTACGCTGCCGCCGCCGCTGCACACCGCCGCCGCCACCGCAGCACTCCACTACCGTCGTAGCCCCGCCGCCTGCCACCGCCGCCGCCGGCCAAATCGACGAGGTAGCCACCGCCGTCGGTTTTCGGTAGAAAACCATCGGTATTTTTTTTAGAACCCTAGTTCGGTTTTTTTTCTAGATCAGTTTTTTTTCTTTTCCCGGTTTAGTTAATTAGTGAGCATTCACCCGTTCGTTCGTTCTAACGAACGAATTCGTCGTTTAGTCTCACCTGACGAACGTCCGTTCGTTAAGTTGTTTTAGTTTTCTTTTCTTAGTTATTTTTCTGATCGCGATTTCTGATCCGATCCTCATTCTAGTTTATCTTTTCACTCGCTTATCGGAATCAGGCGATTCAAGCGCCTGGAGTTTCATCTCGAAATTATCTTTCCGTTTAACCTAGTCACCCAAGTGTTTGCCTCTGCTAAATTTGGACTTAGGTCCAGATTGGTTCGGTAGTTGTTTCTCTTTCGCCGTTTGTTTTTTGTTGCTTTCTTTTGTTTTTCTTTTGCAAACCGGAGTTCTTAAGTTGAACCTTCTGGTAAGATCTCTTATTTGAGTTTTACCCGTGCATTAGTTAATTACTTATTGCGTGCTTGTTTGTTTGTGATAGAGTACCCAGAGTGCGCCGCTTGCTACTTTGAATCTCTAGGTTTTGTGGATCATCAGCAAGGCAAGTAACACTTTGATCATACTTTCCAATTACCCAGTTTTCATTGCATTAGTCAAACCCTCACACATTGCATGAGTAGGAGCTTAAACTTGTGGGACTGGGAAGTAGATTGAGGTAGTACCTATTACCTGCATTACATTCAAACCTTTGGGAGTTACTTCTACGTTTGATGTTAGGTCATGCTATGCTCGTAGACGTGGATTGGGTGAGTGTATCCATGACAGATGTGAGATTGTTAATTAATGGTTCAACTTAAGGTGGCAACTTTAACACACATCTGGGTGGATTGAGGCACCTGGGTATTCCAGCAATTGCCTGTTTTCTTTATGGACCGCCACCCAGGCTCAAAGGGATCATGAGATTATTCATACTAGAAACTTTCGTGTGCAGCCACAAGCTATTATGGGCTCTAGCATAGTTGACTAAGTCGTGCGAACTCTTACAGTGGTGGACCAGCAGATGTAGGGGATGTAGGTTGGTACGGTCCACCCGGACGTAAGGTGCTAGTGCTTCTGAAAGACTGTGTCTCGGTCATCCGTTTCTCAAACAACAACATGTAGTGCGAGAATTCCAACGGAGGCGATCTAGTCTTGTGGGGAAAAGTGCACAAACCTCTGCAGAGTGTACAAACTGATCATGATTAGCCGTGTCCCCGGTTACGGACGTTTTGAGTATCTAGTACTTGGATTATCATGTGAATCTCATCATGTTACTATAATTAACATTGTTGGGATTTAATGATGATTATTAATTGGGGTTGAGAGGATGTCTATCTTCTCAACGATGTTTCAACTAACATGATAGTTAATTAAAATATATTCCTTTGCAGTAGGGAAAATTTGGCTTTACGCAAAACTGTAACCATAGAGCTTTCCACCAGCCATATTGCATATAGTATAGCTTTACTTTTGTTACTCTCTATGTGTTACTTTGCCAGCATATTCCATGTGCTGACCCGTTTTCGGGCTGCAACGTTCATGTTGCAGACTTTTCAGACGACGAGTAAGGTGCCTTTTAGGTCGTGGTTCTATACTTAGTGATGCCGTTGGAGTTGATGGACTCACTTATCTTCCAAGCCTTCCGCTGTTATCGTGTTAGATGGCCTTAAGCCATTTTTATTGTAATAACTTCATCGTTGGAACTATCGATGTAATAAGTGTGTGATTGCTACTCTGTTATAAATCCTTCAAGTACTCTGTGTGTCAGCATTACTGATCCAGGGATAACACTGATGCACAGAGATCAGACTGTTCGAGGTCTGGTCGCTACAAGATGATATCTATTTAGGGTTTGTATTACATGTTGATCTTTAGATGAGTACTTATGGAAGATATTTTACGTTTTGTTGTTTGAATGCTTATAGGGATGGCAAAAACATGTGTGTTTATTCATCATGTGGACAAATACGCCTTTTTGAAAGGCAATATTGAACCGGACCCGGATGAGCTTGACATGGTGTTTGATAGTAGTCCTAGCTATGTGGAGGTCTTGGAACAAGTGAGGAAAGATTTGAATTGGATGGACCCTAGTGATATCTTGAGTTGGAGGGAAGGCATAATGTTGGTTTTGGAATGCACACCCGTTTGAAGACAATGTGTGTGAACTCCGAGCAACGTTGGGTTGCATACAAGGAGATGGTGGCCGAATCACTAGACAAGGCTCTTGAGTTATTTGCTACAAAGAAGGTTAATTCTAGTTTGCATTTGGACTTGAACCGGAACCCCTCCCCCTTGGTTGCTAGTAGTCCCCCATCCTTGAACCAAGATGAAATTCTTGAACCTCTTTTGACTCAACAAGTGAGGCCAACATTTATCCCGATTCCAAACAACCAAAATGAAGCTTTGCAAGAGGAGAATGATGAGTATGAGTACAATGACAATGAAGTTGATATCCATGTCAATGATGTGGATGATCTCGACAAATATTATTTGCAAGAGACAATGGGCCATTCCATACTTTATTCCGTGGCTATGCATTGGAGTCGGATGACGAAGGTCCGGATGAAGAAGTTGATGAGGAGGGGTTCACGGTGAAGGAGGCCAATGCTTTCGAGAAGGTATTTAGATGGGATCATCGGACTCCATTGTTCAAGGATGTTAGTCTCGCAGATGAAGCCGTGGTAGATGGTGTCCAAGGTATATCCATAGGAGTTAGGCCAAGCTCTCACCGGGATTTGGAAGATAGCAAGAACGGAATTTCTCTCGGGTCTAAGTTCTAAACATTCTTGCAGTTGAAGATGTGGCTCGACAAATACTCAGTTACGCATTATCTTCCACACAAGGTAGTGAACTCAGACGTCAATGTGCGCTACACGGTTGCATGTGAAGAGGAAAAATGTCCATGGATTATGCGTGCAAGACCATGGAAAGGAGGGCCCACTTGGCACGTAGTGAGTTGTGTACCAAGTCATATGTGTCGAGGCAAGAGGGTGGATGGGAAGGTTGTGTCCCAAAACCATAGACAACTAACGTCTGAGTTCATTGCTTACAGGCTTTCCAACTCAATATCCACACTTCCAACAATGAGCATCCAACAAGTCATGGACCTTGTGAAAGCCATCTTTCATTACAAGGTGAAATACAGCAACGCATGGAAGGAAAAGCAAGCCGCATTTAAGATGGTGTATGGTAATTGGGATGAAGCATACAACTGAAACCCTAGGTTGTTGCTAGCTATGGCCACCACAAACCTGTGCATGGTTCATGTGGTTGAGGCTCATGGGAAAAAACAACGGTTCACGACGGAAGGACCGTCCGAGTATTTGGCCGTGCATTTTGGACGTTCGAGCAATGTGTGAGGGCTTTCGAACACTGTCGGCCGATCATCGCCATTTATGGCACATTCTTGACAGGACAATACAAGGGCACCTTGTTGGTTGCAATAGCAAGTGATGCCAATAACCGGGTGTTGCCTTTGGCATTTGCCTTGGTTGAGGTGGAGAACAATGACAATTCGGAGTGGTTATTGCATCTTTTGAGGACCAAGGTGTTACCCGCTCAAAGAGAAATTTGTGTCATATCGGATCGCCATCAAAGAATTCTTAACGTGGTGGACATTGACATTCCCGATCATGCTCCGTTGCACCATCGATGGTGCATGAGGCACTTTTGTTCTAACTTATATAGGGCATGTGGCCTTAAGGAGTTGGCAGATGATCTTCAAGATTGTTGTCTCGCTTTTTCCAACAAGAGGTTCTCCTACTTGTACAACAAATTTCTCACACACAAAAAACTAGATCCCGGGGGTCAAAACTTCCTCAATAGGCACATTCAAGAAAGGAATAAGTGGGCACGTGCTTTTGATGAAGATGGCCGGAGGTATGGTCAAATGACAAGCAATATGGATGAATGCTTCAATAGGGTGATCAAGGTTGTACATGCATTACCCGTGACGGCAATTGCTCAATACACATTTGACAAGATGAATGCGTACTTCCTAAAGCACTTAATGGAAAAGGATGCGCATATAGCGGGTGAGAACAAGCGGAAGTACAAGTACAAGTTCCCACCCAAGGTTGATGAATGGTTGGAATTTCAATCATGGAAGGCGGAGTCACAAGAAGCTATAATATATAACAACGACGATTGGTTGTACGAAGTGAAAGAGCTAGGAAGAACCACAAATGATGGCCGCCAACATGGAGGTCGGGCTTTCAAGGTCTCCCTAACACGGTGTGATTGCTCTTGCGGTAGGCCATTGTTGCTTCATCTCCCATGCTCACACTTGTATACCATCGGTCACGTTAGGAATGTGGACGTCGATCACCCACTCATAGTGAGGCTCTCGGAGTTCTCAATCATGACGGTCAAGAATACATGGGCTCCCCGATTTCACCCATACTTTGACCAATCACAATGGTCGGAGTACCATGGAGTTCAACGATGGCCGGATTCGGAATTGAGGAAGAGGAAGAAGAAGAAGAGAGGAAGAAGAAGAAGGGAAAGGGACCTTGCTCGACACAATAGATTTGGTTGTGTACTATGTCTTTGTTTCCTTCTAGACTATGCTCTTCGATTTGGTTGTGGACTATGTCTTTGTTCCCTTCTAGACTATGATCTTCGATTTGGTTGTGAACAATTATGTGCTATGGACAACTTGTGTAGCATCTATGTATTTTGGACTCCTCCTCTATTTGAACTACTATGTGCTATGGACTTCTAAATGTGTACCGCCGTATGCTTTGATTGTGCATGCGATTTGTGCTATATGATGTCAACCACAAAATGTTTCCTCTTTAGATAAATTTATCCAGACGTGCAGCGCCTTGAAGCTAGGCGTTGGACGCCTGGATAAATCTATCCAGAGAGCAACAAAAAGTTTTCGCCCAGTTTGAGGGCCAAAAATGTCTATGTGTGGGTGCGGCGCCTAAGAGTCAGGTGCCACACTTAACAATGCAATGACTGAGTGCTGGGCGCTACACAGTCAGGTGCGACGCCTGGCTCTCACGCGTCGCACCCACACTTAGACATTATTGGCCCTCAAACTAGGCAAAAACTTTATTTTGATCTCCGGATAGATTTATCCAGGCGTGCAACACCTTGGAGCTAGGCATCGTACTATACAGTGCAGGGCCTTGGAGCTAGGCGCTAACCGTCTGGATAAATCTATCCAGAGAGTACAAAAAAATTCGCCCAGTTTGAGGGCCAAAAATGTCTAAGTGTGGGTGTGGCGCCAAAGGGTCAGGCGCTGCATGACGCCTACCTCCAAGGCGCTGCACACCTGGATAAATCTATCCAAAGAGCAACAAAAAAATTCACCTAGTTTGAGGGCCAAAAATGTCTAAGTGTGGGTGTGACGCCTGAGAGCTAGGGGTCATACTTGACTATGCAACGCCCATCACTCACGTGTTGCATTGTTAAGTGTGGCTCCTGGTCCTGAGATGCGCACCCACACTTAGACATTTTTGGCCCTCAAAGTGGGCGAAAACTTTATGTTGCTCTCTGGATAGGTTGTGCAAATATGCAACGCCTAGTGTCGGTGTCAAAACCAGCAGATCTCGGGTAGGGGGACCAAGCTATGCGTTTAGAGGATCAATGGTAACAAGAGGCTAGGGACACGACGTTTACCGAGGTTCAGGCCCTCTCGATCGAGGTAATACCCTACTTCCTACTATATTAATATGGATGGATATGATTACAAGAGTTGATCTACCTCGAGATTGTAGTGGCTAAACCCTAATACCTAGCCTATGAGGATATTATGATGTTGATGATCCCCTCTACAGACTAAACCCCCTGGCTTATATACACGCCAGAGAGGACCTAGGGTTACAAGGGTGACTTGGGGGGGAGTAATTGATACATCCGGACTCTATGCTTGCCTTCCTACGTACATATGATTCCTGACCGAATACGGGGGAGAGTCTTCTGCTTCTTCTTTTGTGGCCCATCAATACGGCCCAGCTTCATCGTCCCGGACGCCTGAGGACCCCTGAATACAGGACTCCCTCAGTAGCCCCGGGACTTGCCTTCAAGGATGAGATCATGTCCAGCTTCATGTCTTCGATCTTGCAAGGTGAGTCCTCCTATATGATAGTTCGGCTTCTTTTAATATTGTATTCCGTTGAGCCTTGGCTTCCACGTGTCCAACGAATGTGAACCGTCTGGGTAGTTTTGCAATTACCCCCTTGACTGTGTATGGAAGGCGCCTATATAAGAGAATAGATCTCAGTTGCCTCTCCATTCCATTCCACGTGGAAGAAACCCTAGTGCCTGCAAAAAATCTCAAAACATGGCCAGCGCCCCCAAGATCTTCCTCGCGCCCTCATGGCCCTCGTGAAGGAGATTGGAAAAGTTGTTCCGTATCCCATGCGCACCTAAGGACACTTCAAGCGCAGGGATATCTCCCTCCCGAGGATCTAGTCCCCGTCCGGGACGGACTAACTTCCATTGACAATCAAGCCCTGGCAGAGAGCTTTCCCAACCCCTCCGATGGAGAGCGGGTATGTTTTGTCCCTTTCCTTTTAAGAGGCGTAGGTTTCCCCATGCACCCCTTCCTTAGGGGACTCCTGGAGTTCTATGGTCTTCACTTGCATGATCTTACGTCGGGGTCTATCCTGCATATTGCGGGCTTTGTCGCTTTATGCGAACTGTTCTTGGCCTGCGAGCCTCACTTTGAGGTGTGGCGAAAGTTCTTCTGCCTTGTCCCTCGCTCGGAAAAGGGATCCATATTTGAGGTTGGGGGCACCAAAGTATGGCGCATAGCAGGGACATGCTATCTGCCCGGTACTCCAAAGAAGGCATCCGAAGAGTGGCCTTTGGAGTGGTTTTATATTGAGGATGTTGCCCTACTGGATCCAGTTCAGCAAAGCCTCCCTAAATATTCCAGTGCTCCACCAAAGAAGCTTTTCAACCGGTGTCCCCGCAGTCCCTCGGAAGAGGAGAGAGCAGAGGTTAGCAGACTGGCCGGCAAGATCAGATTGCTCGCCAGTTCGAGGCTGTCTATAATCGAAGTGATGGCTATTTCAATAAAGCGATGCGTGCAGCCGTTCCAAGCAACAGGATTTCCAATGTGGCATTATAATGATGCCTCACGCTGCTTACGCCCGAGTCTGGACGACCCTGCCGCTCTAGCCGTCATCCTGAAAGGTCTTTATAAGGGAGAGAAGCAAGACTTCCTTCATTTGAAGTGCTGGGAGGGTTTTTCCATGTACAATCCTCCTAACTGGGTAAGTCTCTCTTGTGACCGCTATATTCGCCCATTTTCCTTTGTTATGATGTATTGACCGAACTGAATTCGGTTTCTTCCAATAGGAGTGGAGGAAGGTGATCGAGGGGATTAATAGTCCTGCCCCACAGCGAGAGGACCTATTCCAAAATGCGGGCCCCTGGATATGATGAAGATCCGGACATAGGCATAGAGCTAGAAGAGGGAGTCGTCTATCAAGCCTACCGTGAAGGCACCCTGGTGGCTATTGTAGCCAATTACCCTGGCCTTGTTCCTTCTTCCCATGTAAGTACCCAGGACATATCTCATCACAGAGAAAATACCCAGCGCGCCTTACCCACCCCATTTTTCCATGCTCAAAAGGGGCGGCGCTCCTCACACCGAACTGTGTGAAGACCGTCATCCCAGAGGGCGACACGTGCACCGGGTGAGGCCTCGAAGCGAAAGAGGACCGCGAACACGAGCGAACCTTTAAAGAGGTATGTTTGTTTTGACACACGCTGGGTGGCAAAGTCGGTATTACAACTTTCCGCTTTATTTTTCCTTTTAGGAGGAATACACACCGGACTGTTTCCGGAAATCATGCAGATCAAGTTCCAGCCAATCCGGCATCCGGCCCGTCAAGGGTTAATGTGGATTCAGTGCCGGATTGTCCCCTTCAAGAGGATTCGGATGGAATGTCAGTAACTAATTCCGAAGTGGAGGTTGCGATGGTTCACCGATGGCGGAAATCAGCCATGCATGACCCAGTATTTTCTCAGGAGGCGTTTAACGCCCTCAGCTCTACAGATGCTTATATCCGAGCCGCTCAAGACGGACTCGCTAGAGCCACTCACCAGCTTTCCAAAGATATGCGGGTAAGTGTACATTTTGATGTTCCCATGCTAGTAGCCCCCGAGACTTAAAGCAGTTGGTACAACTGATTTGAGGATCGTTGTGTTTTTGCAGGTGCTTCAAGAAAAGAATAACTCCTTATCCAAGGAGCTTGAAGAGTGCCGGACCCAGCTCACGACTGTCACCGCCGAATTGGAAAATTTGAAGAAATTCGGAAAGGATGCTGGTGGTAAGAACAATGGTGTCCGGACAATATGATATTTGCGCTAATCACTGAGTCGTTAAGTACGTACTAATTGTAATACAGCAACAGGGTCGACCAACCAAATGGAGAGGGAGCTAAGGGCTGCTTTGGCGGACAAAAAATTCGCCGAAGGGGAATAGCTGCTGGCAAGTGCGTATTGACGCAAGCCATAGATAAAAGATACCAAGTGCGGGGTAAAAATGTTAGGCTCGAACATGAGCTAAAGGACGTAAGAGCCCAACTCTCAAGTGCCTTGGAAGAGAATTAGCGGCTAAAAGGCGGCATGTTCAGCATGTCCCTTATACCTAGCTCTCCTTATAGTCCCTTATTTTGAAAGTTTTTCATAAAACTTTTCCTACAGGTTTGTTAACTAGACAGCCCGAAAGGGGAGTATCCGGTTTTGAGGGTGAGGTGCTGCAAGAGCTTTCCAGGGTCCACGAGCGAGCTCGGAAGGCCATGAAGAATATGGCCAAGGCTTTATGGCCGGGCGATTCCCCTCCGGAAACTATGGAGGACTTGGCAGACTTGTTCAAAGGGGATCGACACCGCTTCGAACTGTGGAAAGCGTCAGCATGCCGCATGAGTGGTCGAGAGGCCTGGGCCATGGTGAAGACACGCTACACCCGTCTTGATCTAAATCATATGGCCCGCATGAGACCTCGAGGGTCCGATGGGAAAGAAATCCCCCTGAACTTGGTATATGACCAAGTAGAGACAGCTGCCAAGTTTTCCCAACATGACTGTAGACTAGATAGCCTTATAGAGGGAATAGAGAATGGGTAGTCATTTGATTCTATGTATCAATGTACTTTTACCATCAAACTTATCTCCGGCCAAAAAATAAAAAGGTTGTCATGGCCGACCTTCCGCTTCAACCTCAGTGTTTCCAAATACTATATCTGTGGCGAACACGTGGTATGTTCGGAAACCAGGCAATCCGGTCATAGTTGCTTGAACATACAAACTGTTTTCGGGGAGTTATGTTATATTACTGTTTAACGTAAGAAACATCTTCCAGAGAGAATAGTTCCGTTCAGGGTTTCTTTCCCTGGGTCGGCGTGCATGCATATGCAGGCCTAGGCTTTTGATCCTGTAAAAAAGGATTGTAGGATGCCATACCATGTCATAATTTAATATATGCGTTAAAAGCGATATGTCGTGTATTGAGCTAATTTTTTTTAAATAATACATTTTCTTTAGTAAATTTCATAAATAGTACGTGGTTGTGAGAATTTTCAAAAATATGACCCAATCGGCCAGCAGCAGGCCGACTGGGCCTAGTCGGCCTGCTGCTGGCCGATTGGGACCTTATTGGCTTGCTGCTAGCCGATAGGCCTTTCGGCACTGCTGGCCGATAGGACCTTATTGGCCTGCTGCTGGCCGACAGGACCTTATTGGCCTGCTGCTGGCCGACAGGACCTTATTTGCCTGCTGCTGGCCGATTGCATGCAACTAAACACATCCCACGTCATATTTTTCCCTCATTTCTCTTTTTCCCGCCATATTTTTCCCTCATTGCTCTTTCCCGCCATAGGTTTCCACATAGCTCGTTTCCGGCATATTTTTCCCGCTCTCTACTTGCCCCCACTTTGCTCGTTCCCGCCAATTTTACCCGCTTTGCTTGTTCCCGCCCTATTTTCCCGCTTTGCTCGTTCCCGCCCTATTTTCCCGCTTTGCTCGTTCCCGCCATTTTTTCCCGCTTTGCTCTTTCCCGCCATTTTTTTCCCGCTCTCTAGTTCCCGCCAGTATCTCCCGCTACCGAGTTCCCGCCTTTCTTTGTGTTGTGAGTCTATAAAACACCCTCGGCAGTAACATTGGTAAGCATTCAGTTGTAGTATTGTAGTCTCGCGAAGATGCCCGGATATCCTTTCGATCGTAGTTTTCACCCTAGTATGTCCAGATGTCTTCTGGATTTAGCCGCCGATTTCAGGGTAGACAACAAGATAGTTCAATGGGAGAAGCTCATCAGTAGTGACACCCTACTGAATGAGCTGGCTCACGCACTAAGTAGGTGCGGATGGCCTTCCAGGACCTTTGAGGAGATACGGGAAGAACTTCTGAGGTTGCAGGGGAGATGGAAGAAGCAACAATCGAAGGGTGAATCATACCTAAAGTGTGCAGCCAAACATACTTTTCTATGGACTGAGGACAGTGAGGATGATGAGGATATCTTCATGGCGCCGCTTCCGGGTTCTACATATTCGAAGGGTAAGAGTTCAGCATCGTCAAAGGGCAAAAGTTCTCCATCGTCGAAGAGCAAGAGTTCTGCATCGTCGAAGAGCAAGAGTTCTTCCTCATCAAAGGACAAGAGTTTTTCATCGTCGAAGGGCAAGAGTTCTGCATCGTCAAAGGGCAAGATTTATGCATCGATGGAGGATGACGATGATGACTTTATGTAGTTTTTATCCTTTATGTTGTCAGTTAAGTTGTATGTGCCGTTTTATCTAGTTTTTATCCTTTATCTAGTTGTTTGTACTTTCTTGTTGTATGAGCATTATATTCTATCTAAATAGCAGAGACTAAAATAGAGTAGTCATATGTCTCATACATAAATACATAGTCATTTGTCTCATACATAGCATAGATATAAGTCTCATACATAATTAAATGGTCATGTCTCTACTGATAGATAGAAGCGTCACTGACGACGTCTGCCCTGGCGCGGAGGCGGATCTTGCGGCGTCGTCCATCCGTACCTATGTATTGGCCTGATATTACGAGGCGGAATCTCAGACTCATCCTGGTGATACTGTGTATCCTGTGTCGGGCCAGGTGGAGGAGTCGAAAACATGTCTGGCCACTGGAAGTGCTGCGACATCTGACCCTCTATGTGGTCCTCATGACGTTGATCACTCCCCCATGTATCATGTGATGCAGACGCATGATATCCGTAGGCTCCTGAACGATGGAACATTAAGTCATGCAGAATAAGCTCGCCTAAATTAATATTGAGAACAATACACATACCTGTTGGTTGTGACGGCTGCTCTGGTTGAAACACAAAGCTCGACGAGGGACCCTGTTGTCGTGGCGGTGGAGAAAACACAAAGCTTGACGTGGGACCAAAATGGTCTGCGTGCTGCCACGTCGAACTGCCAGGTTGGTCAGGAGGGGGTGCCCTCATAGTCGGCTGATGTGCAAGACGCGGACGTGGCTGATGTCGGTGTGTGGAGTGACGCGGCGACTGCTACTGGTGCTGAACAACATCGGTCCTCCGGGTGCACGTGATAGCCTCGTAGACAGCCCGAATCTTGTTCTGCATACGTTCCAAGAAGGCCTGTAGCACAGGACGGTGCTGAAGAAGAGGTCCAGACGACAGTGATCGTCCAAAGGTGGTCACATCGTTGTAGAGTTCGTGTGTCAAGCTAGCCTGCAAATTCTTGCCAGGTTATTAAGTATGCACGTCAAAAATATGTGACAACTAAATTTAAGAGCAATCTGTCTTACCGCGTACTGTCTAGAGCCTGAAGTATCATAGCTCGGGTACATATCCGATGGGGTAGGGTCAGGTATCTCCTCTGGGTGAGAGTGCTCAACGATGCGCAACCGTGTTCCGGTCATGTAGCGCCGCAAATAGAGATTGAATTCATTGAGTTCGAAATCATGATTCTGGTGCCATAGATGTGTGTTTGCTGTCTCCCATTCTATAATATACGGCTCTAGTCTAACTAGCCACTCGGCAGTTGTCTTATTCGTGCCCCTCCTTGTCGTCCTAAAATAGCGGTGTATTTTCAACAATTATTATGTGCTTGAAAAGAGTACTATGAAAGATAATGCAACATTGAAAAACTGGTAAATACCTGTGGATGTGTTTTGGCACCGGGTTCTCTGTAGGGGGCGGAAGCTCTGACTGCAGAAGACCGAATTGCCTCATAACCCTTTGTTGTGCCATCTCCTCGACAAAGACATCGAAGATGATCTTAGATTTTGTCATCCAGTAATCTCGGTCCCTTGTGCATAGCACAGACAAACCACCGGGGTATCTCGCTTGTATGGCTGCTTCCGTGTAGGGCTGCCAGATGACACCAGTGTACGTATCGAACTGCTCGTTCAATGCCGTGTATGCCTTCCTTGTCTGATCACTAGCAAATCGCCTCTGCATAAAACACAAGTTAGTACCCGGTAGCATAGAACTATCTTTTTCGCTAAAAAAGTTGCATTAAACTATACACCAATACATACCTCACGGCGCGTCCAACACAGACCGAAAGTGGGCATGTCGATGCCGTCAGCATCGAACATGGCGGCTATAGGCTGATTCACAAGTACGTCTGGTCGCCCTATAGAGAACCTCTCCCACGACCACAGCTGAAGGAATAGAGGGCATCCAAGAAGGGCTCGCTTTTTCGATGTAAGTTGACAACCATTGCACATACCTCGATACGTAGCTGCTAGGACCGCCGAACCCCAACTCCTCTGTCTGATCTGATCAGCCGTCTGAGCACTCGCTATCTCGAGTGCCATAGGGATGTAGAGTGCGCTAATAGTTGTGACATGGTTCTCTGTGAACATCACCTTGCCGAAAAGCCACAATAAGTAGGCCTCCAGGCTCCGTGTGATCTGTTCCGCAGTCATCGGCGCCGGGAACTTCTGTATCTACAGTAAGCATATTGAAAGTTTTTGTAAGCCACATGTATTTTCCATAAAACTATGGGCATGATAAGTTGAAGATACTAGGTAGGGAATTTTACCTGGAAATTGAGCAACCACTCATACTTAGGACCGTGATGCTCCCATACTGCATCCGGAACATTCGGATAAAGAGCATGAAAACAATGTGTAAGACCTCGCTCCCAATCAACCGGTGCGTCCAACGGTCCTATGGCATGACCTGCCAATGGTAGTCCGAGCAAAAGTGACACATCCTCTAGAGTAGGAGCCATCTCTCCCCATCGGAAGTGAAACGTGTGGGTCTCTGGCCTCCAACGGTCTACTAAGCAGCTCAGCAAGGAGGAGTCGATGGCGAGGCGTTTGCAGCCAGGGATAGCCTCAACCAGACGCGCGAAAGGTAATAGGCCGGCCCATTTCAACCTTCATCACAGAACATTACAGTTAGTGTCTCCAATTAATATGTATGTTAGTGTGCAAATTAAAACGCATGTACCTTTGTTCCCATCCTTGGTGTATCCTCCAGTGCTCCTTAGGAGTGCGAGTGACCAGAGGCTCAAGCTTCCGCTCAGACCAAATCGCAGCACGATGACCCCTATCAATGTCCGCATCCAGCAAACCCATTCCCGACATTCCTGCACATTTAATACAAATTTCAAACATAGTGCCACACTTAATACAAATTTCAGAATATAGTACTGTTGGCTTAGTTTCTTCCTCGACCTCTTACTCCTCTACCTCCTCTTCGTCCCCGGTTGCCACGTCCACGCCCAGTACCACTGGCTGTGACAAAAGTGGGACAATTAGTGTCCCTATGGCCAAATTCATTGCATAGAATGCATTGAATTGTCGGACCTCCTGCTTCTGATTCATCCATATCATTCCGGATGCGACGGCACTGACGTCTGCCTCTACTTGTACGCTTATGCTCTGGGTTTGGAATGTAACGCCATTCAGAGGAGTTGACGGTGTTGAAGTTACCCATTGATCGAAAACCCATCAGCTCACCTGTCCAGGTATTCAGGACAGCCTCTTTTAGAAAATATGGAGACACAAACGAGATTGCGTCCAATCCAATCAGCCCGCAAGCAGCAAGTACATGTGAACAAGGTAGGTGCCACAATTTTGGTTTGTTACATATGCACTCACATGTTGGCCAGGCTTCATTTCCAATTTTCACCTCATGTGTCCTCATCTCATTGGCACATCCGAATTTGTTGTTGGCTAAGCGGACCTCAAACCTTCTTTCTTGATTACCGATGGCGACTACAGTGTGTGACCTTGCTTTCTGCATCTTGTTCTCCATGTACTTCGTGATTCTTTCACAGTAACGTGTATTCGGGTTGTTCAAGATATGTTGCTCTGCTTTTTGACGTCTATATCTCAAATACTTCACGGTGCCATAGAAAATACCCTCAACGATGGCTGTAAGCGGCAATGCCCGGTTTCCTCTGAGGACAAAGTTGTATGTTTCAGCGAGGTTGGTTGTCATGACACCGTACCTTGCTCCATGTGTGTCATGTAGCAAAGACCACCTCTCAAGAGGCTCATGCTCTATCCACTGCTGGAAGGTTTTAATCGACCTCCCGAGCCTTCTCCTAGTACCTGGTGGGTCAAAGCCTGGCAAGTCACATAGCCCAACAGGCTCCTCCTCCACGGCCGATGTTCCTGTTGCCAACTGTGCAGCTACTGCTTCAACATGTGCCCTCACCGCTGCATCTCTTGCAGCTTTCCTGTCCCTAACATGTCTCTGCGTGCACACATTAAGTCGGTCACGTATCAAATTGTACTTCCATAACTGGTTCTGCTTGCAGAGTTTTTTGAATAGATTCATCAGGTTCTTGTTTCTGAACTGCGAGAAAAAATTAGCCCCCAGATGGCGCATGCACCAACGGCTCTGCAAGTCCTGCCATGGAGTTTGTTCCTCAGGGCCTGGATTTGTCAGTGTCCTTATCGCACTGAGTATACCTGCATGCCTGTCATGAAGGATGCACACATTGGGCTTCTCCTTAACAACGGATATTTTCAACTGCCTGAAGAACCATGTCCAACTCTCAATGTTCTCACTCTCCACGAAAGCAAATGCGAGTGGGACAACTTGATTTTGGCCATCTTGACCTATGGCTGTTAGGATCTAACCTTTGTACTTGCCTGTGAGAAATGTACCATCTACACATATCACCGGTCGGCAATGCCTGAAAGCTTCTATGCATACACCGAAAGAGAAGAAGAGACGATGCAACACTCTCACAGTTGGGAATTCTGGCATGAAGAGGTCTTGGATATCGATATAGGTGCCTGGATTCCGCTGCTGCAGTGTAATGCCCCGGATGTAATACTTTCCCTTTTGGGTATATAATATATCTCCGGCTTCATCTATTTCCATTCCGGGTTTTCGGGCTTTCGTCGTTTTGTTGTGTGAGTGTGTGGCATTCATTCATATCATGTAGACATGTGCATTGCATTGCTTTTGTGTTGTGGGTTGCATCCGGTTCGTCGTGTTTCTTCCCGTTGTCTGTTTCGCGTTCCGGAGCTCCCTCACGTGTCCGTGACGTCCCGTAGGCCTACTTTGTTGTTCGGGCGTTTAACGTTACCGGTGTGCCGCGAGGTTGTTGTCTGTGTTGTTGTTTTGTTGTGTGCAACCCGCCTCTCAAATCTCGTCTCGTTTGGACTCCGTTGACTTTCCATCCGTTGTTCGTGTGGGTCCGAAGTGCCTTCACTTCGTGTCCCGGAAACACCCCTGTGGCATTCTTTTATCTCCGTCTAGGCCTTTTAAATCTATCCCCGCGATCGGATCCGTCGGATCGCGATCGGAGGGCTTCTAGCGCCCCTAAACTCCCTCCTAACCCTAGCAAAAACTGCTATATATAGACCCCTAGTCTATTTTGGCATGTCCCCTAGTTTTCCTCCTCCTTCCCCTACCTCTAGATCCCCTTCTTTTTTTTTTCTTCCCCAATCCCGAGCCAGCCGCCGCTGGGATCCAGATCAGGGTTGTCCCGATCCAGATCTCCCTCGAGCGATCGCGCCGGGGTCAACGGCCGATCGACCAGATCCGCGCCGGCCTCGCCTTTTTCCTGCGACCGAAACCCCCTCGTCGACCAGAGCCGCGTCGGCCCAGTCCTTCCCTCATCGACCAGAGCCGCGTCGGCCCGGGGACCACATCCCCGCCTTCGCCACCTCGGGCCCAGTCGCCGGGGCCTTTTTCGTCGCCAGCCAGGCCAGGCGCGGGGCCCGAGACCACTTCCCCGCGGGCAACAGCCCACGCCCGGCCCGCTTCTCCCTCGACCGCACCAGCCGCGCCGCCCCGGCTGGGCCTCGCCGTGTTGGGCCGCCGCCTCCGCCCTGCCAGGCCCGCGCCAGCCACCGCCGAGCCGCACTGCTCCAGCGGGCCTCCCCGGCCCAGGAGCTCCCGCCTCGCCTCCTCCTCCTCGGGCCGAGCCGCCCGAGGCCCACACCGCCGCCGGCCCGTCTTCGTTCTCAGATCTGTTTTGAGGTTGTTCCCCCACACCTAAGTCCCTGAGATCTAATCTGTGATGCAATGTTTGACTGTGCATAACTTTTACTGTGTTGCTCCGTTTTGCGCGTGTAATATGTCCAGACGTTCGTGGAGATGTCCTCTACGTTTCCTCTGTTGTTGTCATGCATGTTAGAGATCATTTAGGCACTTGTTTTGCTGTTGCAAGAGTGCATCATGATATAAACTGCTGTTATGTGTTATTTTTATGCCACCTTTGACATGTGATATCTTTTAGCCCGTTTGTCCAAATGATGCAAATGACATGTCCACGTGTTCGTCTTGCCACGAACTACGTGTTGTATGTGATAGGTTGCATGGTAGATTTATTATTGCCTTGTTATCATCGTTGCAAAGTGTCATGTTCATATGATGTGTTTTAACTTGTTATGAAATGCCCTCTCGTTGAGCTCGTTGCAATCGTTGTGTTCACCTCTATGATGCATGCTTGTGTGTTTCGGGATCACCTTCATGTGCACTTTGAGGAGGTGCATACCCTTTGCCATGTTTATTTTCGAGGTGACTTAAACATGCTCTTTTATATGCTAAGATGATATTGCTGTTTTAGGACTTAGTGGTTTTTCACTAAGTCTGAAATCTGTAACGTTCCGATGCCATGTTCGTGTGTTGTTCTAGGACAAAGCATGATAGTTTTGGGGTGGATTTTGATTGTTCCTTGTAGTATATATTGTTTTCTTTCCATTCATGTCATCACATGTCCATTTAAGTGGCTGTAGCATGTTTATCTTTTGCTCTAAAGTTTCAATAAAATTCTGCTGCCAGAATTTTATTGTCAAGTTCAATATGTCCAAGATCATTGCTATTGATCCGTGACTCCGTTAGGGGTGCACTTTGGACTTAGTTGTTGTACTATATGTCTAGTTTGTGTTCATGTCCTTTGCCATGCTTTTTGGGTGCTGTAGCTTAATTATTTTGAGCTCCGAAGTTGCTATGTTGCTGTAATTTTCAGCTTTCGCTCAAATCTTGTTTCGGGCATAACTTTTAGCCCGTAACTCCGATTTCAGCGAATCTTATATCAAACTTGATTGATTTTCTGTGTAGATTAATAATATCAGATTGTTATCTTGTTTTGAGGTGTTTTGCTTGAGTGATGTTTTACGTGCTCCGTGTGCATCCTTAGTGCATCCATCATGCATTCATGTTTTTCGAGTGCGCATTGCATCTTGTTGATTGGTGCTTGGTGTGATTGTTTTGTTTAGAGCCGGAAGCTGAGACCGGGTACGAGGTTGAGCACGAGGTTTCCAATGAGGTTGAGCACGAGGACCCTTCTTACGATCCGAACGACTTCTTTTCAGGCAAGATGACCGAACCCCGATAACATTACTATCTTTGCCTATTGCTAGTAGTCTCGATCTTTAGTTTTGCCTCGATGCCCATGATCTTCTTGTCAGCCTCCTACTTGTAACCAATTGCCATGATTAGCCACCGTACCTATGCAAACCGTTGCTTGGCTAAGTACGCTTCGCTCAGCCCTTCTTATAGCGTTGCTAGTTGCAGGTGAAGTGAAGATGCTTGCTCCATGTTGAAGTTTGGTTGGGTTATATCACACTATATTAATGCTTAAAATGAAATCATCTATATATTGGCAAGGGTGGAAGGCTAAGCCTTTTGCTTGGTGTTTTGTTCCACTCATGCCGTTAGGATCCGTATAAGCCGGTATTATGTTCCTTGATTATGCGTTCCTAACACGGTTGGGGTGTATGGGACCCCCTCGATAAACCGCTAAGTGCTAAGTCTTTTCCAGCAAGTCCCAACATTTGGTACTATTTGCCTCATAATAACAACTAAAATAATTAATTAATTGCATAGGGGGTCATGTCCCCGAGGATTCTTAATTCAACATAGCAGGGGGGGCCAGTGCCGATGGTGTTGGTCCCAAACGGGGAGCCTGCGGGAACCACCACGGGGAAACTCGAGGATTGGGTCATGTAGCTTCGCCCATCCGGTCGTGTCCTGAGACTTAGATACGCGCGGCTACTATCAGGGTGTCGACACGCCGGGAGGATTTGCTGGATTAGCCTTACCTTAGCTTGGTATATCTTGAGCACAGAATTCCGAGGATACTCGGGTCTTCCCACTTTGGAGTTGCAACTCCGCGGATCGTGGGCTTGTAATGGGTCAAGTTGGAACACCCCTGCAGGGTTTGAACTTTCGAAAGCCATGCCCGCGGTTATGTGGCAGATGGGAGCTTGTTAATTCCGGTTGTAGATAACTTGACACAATGTTACTAATACACTACCAGCGTGTGTTCCGTGACTGTCAGTTTCCGAATAGGGATTCGGGAGTTGAACACGGAGGGGTTATGATTGTGGAGCTTGTAGCTAGGATCACTTCGTGATCACTTCTCGCCGATGCCTTCTCTTCTCGCTCTCACTTGCGTAAGCTAGATGCTAGTTGCTGCTGCAGACTTATTCTTTTCTTCAGCCTTTTCCTCACCCAAAGGCTTTGATAGTCTTGTTACCCGGAGACGGGATTGCTGAGTCCTCTGTGGCTCACAGTTACTTCACACACCAGTTGCAGGTCCAGCTGTGAGCTATCCAGGTGATGGCACCGAGCTGGATTGGGAGTACGACGAGGAATGTAGTCGGTACTACGTGCGCTACCCGGACGATTAGTAGTGGAGTCTCTTACTAGGATTCGATCTGCCTGTGGTTTATTTATCTGAGTTTGGTACTTTGACTTTTGGCTTTTGCCCTTAGAGGGTTGTGATGTTCTTAATGTATGATGTTTGAGACTTGTACTGTAATTCTGTGACGTGGCGAGTGTAAGCCAACTATTTTCAGTTTACTATCCCCTCTTTTACATGAGTTGTGCAAAGATTACCAAACTTGAGATCATTCTAGGATGGACTTATGCCTTTAAGTCGTGCCTCGACACGTAGGAGGTATAACTCCATCCTGGGCATTACAAGTTGGTATTCAGAGCCTTCTCCGACCTAGGAGCCCCCACTGTTTGATCGAACCGTTGACGGTCGAGTCTAGGCACACACGGAAAACTTTTTGAGTCCTATATTATATCGGAGAGTAGGATTTCTTTGCTTCTCATCCCTTTTCTCTCTGGTGAGGACTCCTGACGTCTACTCTTGTCTCTCCTATCTTCAAAATTTGCACAAAATTTTTTTTTAGGAATCCCGCGAGTATTCTGGGATTGTTTCGATGTTCTTGTGACAAGGATATTGTTCCCGATGCCTCCTGTTACCGAGGAGTTGAGCTTCGGGGTATCATTGTAACAAGCATATCGCGGCAGTACTAAATACTTAAGACGGCCGACATCGAAAATCTCCCCTATACGGCCAGTGGCAAGATAACCCCGACATCACCCAGTACTGGGGAGGTAGTTCGGGAGTATTGCCATAGCTTGTTATAGTGGATGCTTTTCGAAGGTCCGAGGTACACAGTTTACGAGAAAGACTGGTTATGTGTTGAAGGATGGATACACCTGGATGTAGGTTAGAGTTGATTGCGCGGTGCTTCCCGTGTATCCCCAACACCTGATTGCATAACTGGAATCTTTCGAAAAACTATAGGTGGGTTTTATCCAGTAGATCGTAGGCATTCTTCCAACGAATGCAGGTTAGTGAGTTCGGGGTTCGACATTGAGTGAAGGAGTTATATGACCGATGTTACTATTAGGAGTTGCATCTTAAAGGGTCCTTGGCTATGCTGATCCAGGGATTGCAAAACCTTTTCGTAACGCGTTCATATGCTTTCAGCACAAAGATGTTAGAACGAAACTCCTCTCTTGTGTTTGTTCCTTTCCGTACCTTGTTGTTTACTTATTTATCCTTTTGTTCCCTATGTGGCTTCTCGTGAAGACTGATGTTATCAATTAACTGAGAAATTCATTCGTTCCTCTTGTTCGGATGATTTCATTCGTTCTTATTGTTCGAATGATTATTGTGAAGACTTTTTGCAATTCATTCCATTGATTCAGCTTATTCCTTTTGTCAATCAATTGCTGATTCGTGGTCATCTCTTACAGGATGGCTCCGAAAAGGGTTCCGAACGCTAACCCAGAGGTGGAAGAGGTCCCAGAGCATCCTCCTTCCCCTCCTCCTCCGCTTGAGGCTTGGAGAGCAATTATGCAGACTACTGCTCAGAACACTCAGTTGATGATGCAGATGATGCAGCAAATGCAAGCTATGCAAGCTAATCAAGCTAATCAGGGTGTTCCAGTGAACCAAGGCAACTTCTTCCAGCAGCACCATGCTACTCTCAACCAGTTCCTGGCTAACAATCCTAAAGCTTTCAGTTACTGTGTCGACCCTCTTGATGCTGAGGATTGGTTGACCGACATAAAGAAGCATTTTGAGTGCAGTAACGTGAAACAAGATGACTATGTGAAGTTTGCAGCCTTCCAACTGAAAGATCAAGCAGCTGACTGGTGGCAGCAGTACAAAGACTCCAGGCCGGGTCAAGTGATCTCTTGGGAGAATTTCTGCAAGGATTTCCGCTCGCACCACATTCCTACAAGTGTCATCGAGGGTATGCGTGAGCAATTCCGCAACCTCAAGCAGGGCTCCATGACAGTCTATCAGTATAATGTCAAGTTCCAAAACCTCGCTCGCTATGCAAAGCAAGACATTCCTGATGCAAAGAGTAAAATCTATCAGTTCCGTGGAGGTCTCAAAGATGAACTTCAGCTTGCTCTCACTTTGTTCGAGCCAGATGAATTCGATAAGTTCTATAACATGGCTTTGAAACAAGAAGCAGCTCAGCTTAAGATGGAGGCTTCTAAGAAGAGAATTCGAGATGTTGTTCACTCTTCCTCATCATCTCAGATGGTCTCGAAGCATCAGAAATTCTGGCTTCCTCCTCCAGTGATTCGAGCTCCATACAACAACTCCAACAGCTTCAACAACTCCAACAACAAGAACTCTAGTGGTCGTGGTTTCTCCCACCCACCCAACTCCAACAAGCAGTCCAAGCAACAGTTCCAAGCTCCAAGACTAAATGCTCCTCCTACCCGTCCGCTTTCTGAGTTGACTTGCTACAAGTGTGGCCAGAAGGGTCATTATTCCAACAAGTGCAACAACCCAAGGCGCCTTCCGCCTCCCCCTCCTGTCGGTACCGCTATGGTCAAGCATGATCCAAAGGCAGCAAGGGTCAATCTGATGAATGCAGCACAAGCGGAGGCTTCTTCTGATGTCATTTTGGGTAACCTTTCAGTGAACTCCTTTCCAGCTAAAGTGTTATTTGATTCGGGTGCTTCATGCTCTTTCATGTCTCAACCTTTTGCATCCAAGCACGATATTGCCACTTCAAATTTGCCTCAGAGGTTGCAAGTCATTTCTCCGGGGAGACGTATGTCTTCTACTGTCTATGCTCCGGATGTTTCTATTCGCAAGGGAGATTATCGTTGTATGGCTAAACCGGTGATTCTTGGTCATTCTGACATCGACCTCATCCTCGGAATGGATTGGCTTTCTCAGCATGATGCTCACATTGATTGTGCTCAAAAGGAAGTCAAGTTGACTCATTCTGATGAAGATGTGATTATCTTCGCCTCCAGGGATAATACTATTCGGCTTTTCTCTCTCAATGATAAGGGTGAAATTAATGCCATAGAGCAAATTCCAGTGGTGAACGAATATCAAGACGTCTTTCCAGAAGATCTTCCAGGCATGCCTCCACACCTTCAGGTGGAGTTTGTCATTGAACTCGAGCCGGGCACTGAACCTGCATGCCGGCGTCCATACAAGCTCTCTCCGGATGAATTGAAGGAATTGAAGAAGCAGCTTGATAAGCAGGAGAGTATGGGTCTCATCAGACCGAGTACATCTCCGTGGGGCTGTGGTGTCTTATTTGTCAAGAAGAAAGATGGCACGGAGCGTCTCTGTGTTGACTACCGGCCATTGAACAAGAAGACGATTAAGAACAAGTATCCGCTCCCCAACATCAACGAACTCTTTGAGCAGCTCAAAGGAGCTAAAGTGTTCTCTAAGCTTGACCTCCGAATGGGCTATCATCAAATTCGCATTCGCGAGGAAGACATTCCCAAGACGGCCTTCAGAACGAGCTACGGTTCATACGAATATACCGTCATGTCCTTCGGTCTCGCCAATGCTCCTCCTACCTTTTCAAGGATGATGCATTACATCTTCAACCCCTATACTGGAGAGTTTGTGCTTGTGTATCTGGATGATATTCTGGTGTTTTCCAATAATGAAGAAGATCACGAAAAGCACTTGCGTCTGGTTCTTGATCGACTCCGAGAGCATAAATTCTATGCCAAGTTCTCAAAGTGCGAGTTTTGGCTCGATAAGGTTTTGTACCTGGGCCACATCATCTCAGCTGACGGTATTGCGGTTAATCCTGAGAAAGTTGAAGCAATTGTCAACTGGGAAGTTCCTCAGAACGTCAAGCAGCTCCGCAGTTTTCTGGGTCTTGCCAGCTATTGCAGAAGGTTTGTTGAAAACTTCTCCAAGATTGCCAAGCCTCTTTCCAACCTGCTTCAGAAGAATGTCAAATACTTTTGGTCTCCCGAATGTGAAGTGGCTTTCAAAACCCTCAAAGAGAAGCTTGTCTCTGCTCCAGTTCTGACTCCTCCGGATGAATCCAAGCCCTATGAAGTGTTCTGTGACGCTTCTCTTCAAGGTCTTGGTGGTGTGCTTATGCAAGATAAGAGAATTGTGGCATACACTTCTCGTCAGCTCAAGCCAAGTGAGAAGAACTATCCCACACACGATCTCGAGCTAGCAGCTGTGGTACATGCTCTGATTACGTGGAGACATCTGTTGTTGGGCAGAAAGGTCGACATCTTCACTGATCACAAGAGCTTGAAGTACATCTTCACACAGCCGCATCTGAACCTCCGCCAGACTCGTTGGGTTGAAATGATCCAAGAGTACAACCCCAGCATTGAATACACTCCAGGCAAGGCGAATGTGATTGCAGATGCTTTGAGCAGAAAGGCATATTGCAACAGCCTTCTTATCAAGCCTTACCAGCCTGAGCTTTGTGAAGCATTCAGGAAACTCAACCTTCAAGTTGTTCCGCAGGGTTTTCTTGCAAATCTCCAAATTGCTCCTACCTTGGAAGATCAAGTCCGTGAAGCCCAGCTCAGTGATACCATGGTGAAGAAAGTGAAACATGGGATTGCAAAGGGCACTCCAAAATACAAGTGCTTCCGTGTTGATGAGAGAGATACCTTGTTCTTCGAGGACAGACTCGTTGTTCCCAAAGGTGATCTCAGGAAGCTCATAATGGAAGAAGCTCACGATTCTCTCCTTTCCATTCATCCTGGCAGTTCCAAGATGTACCAAGATCTCAAGCATTCTTACTGGTGGACACGCATGAAAAGGGACATTGCCCAATTCGTGAATGAATGTGATGTTTGCAGAAGAGTGAAAGCAGAACATCAACGTCCAGCCGGTCTTCTCCAACCTCTTCCTATCCCCGAGTGGAAGTTCGACCACATTGAAATGGACTTCGTCACTGGCTTTCCTAAATCCAAGCGAGGGAATGATGCTATCTTTGTGGTGATTGACAAGCTTACCAAAGTCGCTCACTTTCTTCCAGTCAAAGAATCAATCAATGCAGCTCAACTTGCAGAGTTGTACACTTCCAGAATTGTGTCCCTACATGGCATTCCTCAAGTGATATCCTCAGACCGTGGCAGCTTGTTCACATCAAGGTTCTGGGACTCCTTTCAGTCCGCCATGGGCACGAAGATCGGGTTCAGCACTGCCTTTCACCCTCAGACTAGTGGTCAAGTCGAGCGCGTGAATCAGATTCTAGAAGACATGCTCAGAGCCTGTGTCATCTCCTTCGGCATGAAATGGGAAGACTGCCTTCCATTTGCCGAGTTTTCTTACAACAACAGCTTTCAAGCAAGTGCAGGCAAAGCACCGTTTGAAATTCTCTATGGCAGAAAGTGTCGTACCCCTCTCAACTGGTCTGAAACAGGCGAACGCCAACTTCTTGGCAATGACTTGATCTCTGAAGCCGAAGAAATGTGCAAAGTCATACGTGAGAATCTCAAGGCCGCTCAGTCGCGTCAGAAGAGCTACTATGACGGAAAGCATCGTGATTTGGCTTTCGACATCGGTGATCATGTCTATCTCCGAGTTTCTCCGATGAAAGGAACCCAAAGATTCGGTATCAAAGGAAAACTTGCTCCTAGATACGTCGGGCCTTTCAAGATTCTTGGCAAAAGAGGCGATCTAGCCTATCAGCTTGAGCTCCCTCCCAACTTTGCAAATGTTCATGATGTCTTCCATGTGTCTCAGCTTCGCAAATGCTTCGAGGCACCTGAGCGCATGATTCCGTTTGAGGAGATTGATCTTCAACAAGACCTTTCCTACCGAGAGCATCCAGTTGCAATTCTCGAAGAAACCGAACGCAAGACTCGCAACAAGTCCATCAAGTTTCTGAAAGTCAAGTGGTCACATCACACAGACCGAGAGGCTACCTGGGAACGAGAAGATCATCTTCGTTCCGAGTACCCTTCCTTTTTCCAGTCCTAGATCTCGGGACGAGATCATTTTGTAGTAGAGGAGAGTTTGTAATGCCCCGGATGTAATACTTTCCCTTTTGGGTATATAATATATCTCCGGCTTCATCTATTTCCATTCCGGGTTCTTGTCTTTCGGGCTTTCGTCGTTTTGTTGTGTGAGTGTGTGGCATTCATTCATATCATGTAGACATGTGCATTGCATTGCTTTTGTGTTGTGGGTTGCATCCGGTTCGTCGTGTTTCTTCCCGTTGTCCGTTTCGTGTTCCGGAGCTCCCTCACGTGTCCGTGACGTCCCGTAGGTCTACTTTGTTGTTCGGGCGTTTAACGTTACCGGTGTGCCGCGAGGTTGTTGTCTGTGTTGTTGTTTTGTTGTGTGCAACCCGCCTCTCAAATCTCGTCTCGTTTGGACTCCGTTGACTTTCCATCCATTGTTCGTGTGGGTCCGAAGTGCCTTCACTTCGTGTCCCGGAAACACCCCTGTGGCATTCTTTTATCTCCGTCTAGGCCTTTTAAATCTATCCCCGCGATCGGATCCGTCGGATCGCGATCGGAGGGCTCCTAGCGCCCCTAAACTCCCTCCTAACCCTAGCAAAAACTGCTATATATAGACCCCTAGTCTATTTTGGCATGTCCCCTAGTTTTCCTCCTCCTTCCCCTACCTCTAGATCCCCTTCTTCTTCTTTTTTCTTTCTTCCCCAGTCCCGAGCCAGCCGCCGCTGGGATACAGATCAGGGTCGTCCCGATCCAGATCTCCCTCGAGCGACCGCGCCGGGGTCAACGGCAGATCGACCAGATCCGCGCCGGCCTCGCCTTTTTCGTGCGACCGAAACCCCCTCGTCGACCAGAGCCGCGTCGGCCCAGTCCTTCCCTCGTCGACCAGAGCCGCGTCGGCCCGGGGACCACATCCCCGCCTTCGCCACCTCGGGCCCAGTCGTCGGGGCCTTTTTCGTCGCCAGCCAGGCCAGGCGCGGGGCCCGGGACCACTTCCCCGCGGGCAACAGCCCACGCCCGGCCCGCTTCTCCCTCGACCGCACCAGCCGCGCCGCCCCGGCTGGGCCTCGCCGCGTTGGGCCGCCGCCTCCGCCCTGCCAGGCCCGCGCCAGCCACCGCCGGGCCGCACTGCTCCAGCGGGCCTCCCCGGCCCAGGAGCTCCCGCCTCGCCTCCTCCTCCTCGGGCCGAGCCGCCCGAGGCCCACACCGCCGCCGGCCCGTCTTCGTTCTCAGATCTGTTTTGAGGTTGTTCCCCCACACCTAAGTCCCTGAGATCTAATCTGTGATGCAATGTTTGATTGTGCATAACATTTACTGTGTTGCTCCGTTTTGCGCGTGTAATATGTCCAGACGTTCGTGGAGATGTCCTCTACGTTTCCTCTGTTGTTGTCATGCATGTTAGAGATCATTTAGGCACTTGTTTTGCTGTTGCAAGAGTGCATCATGATATAAACTGCTGTTATGTGTTATTTTTATGCCACCTTTGACATGTGATATCTTTTAGCCCGTTTGTCCAAATGATGCAAATGACATGTCCACGTGTTCGTCTTGCCACGAACTACGTGTTGTATGTGATAGGTTGCATGATAGATTTATTATTGCCTTGTTATCATCGTTGCAAAGTGCCATGTTCATATGATGTGTTTTCACTTGTTATGAAATGCCCTCTTGTTGAGCTCGTTGCAATCGTTGTGTTCACCTCTATGATGCATGCTTGTGTGTTTCGGGATCACCTTCATGTGCACTTTGAGGAGGTGCATACCCTTTGCCATGTTTATTTTCGAGGTGACTTAAACATGCTCTTTTATATGCTAAGATGATATTGCTGCTTTAGGACTTAGTGGTTTTTCACTAAGTCTGAAATCTGTAACGTTCCGATGCCATGTTCGTGTGTTGTTCTAGGACAAAGCATGATAGTTTTGGGGTGGATTTTGATTGTTCCTTGTAGTATATATTGTTGTCTTTCCATTCATGTCCTCACATGTCCATTTAAGTGGCTGTAGCATGTTTATCTTTTGCTCTAAAGTTTCAATAAAATTCTGCTGCCAGAATTTTATTGTCAAGTTCAATATGTCCAAGATCATTGCTATTGATCCGTGACTCCGTTAGGGGTGCACTTTGGACTTAGTTGCTGTACTATATGTCTAGTTTGTGTTCATGTCCTTTGCCATGCTTTTTGGGTGCTGTAGCTTAATTATTTTGAGCTCCGAAGTTGCTATGTTGCTGTAATTTTCAGCTTTCGCTCAAATCTTGTTTCGGGCATAACTTTTAGCCCGTAACTCCGATTTCAGCGAATCTTATATCAAACTTGATTGATTTTCTGTGTAGATTAATAATATCAGATTGTCATCTTGTTTTGAGGTGTTTTGCTTGAGTGATGTTTTACGTGCTCCGTGTGCATCCTTAGTGCATCCATCATGCATTCATGTTTTTCGAGTGCGCATTGCATCTTGTTGATTGGTGCTTGGTGTGATTGTTTTGTTTAGAGCCGGAAGCTGAGACCGGGTACGAGGTTGAGCACGAGGTTTCCAACGAGGTTGAGCACGAGGACCCTTCTTACGATCCGAACGACTTCTTTTCAGGCAAGATGACCGAACCCCGATAACATTACTATCTTTGCCTATTGCTAGTAGTCTCGATCTTTAGTTTTGCCTCGATGCCCATGATCTTCTTGTCAGCCTCCTACTTGTAACCAATTGCCATGATTAACCACCCTACCTATGCAAACCGTTGCTTGGCTAAGTACGCTTCGCTCAGCCCTTCTTATAGCGTTGCTAGTTGCAGGTGAAGTGAAGATGCTTGCTCCATGTTGAAGTTTGGTTGGGTTATATCACACTATATTAATGCTTAAAATGAAATCATCTATATATTGGCAAGGGTGGAAGGCTAAGCCTTTTTCTTGGTGTTTTGTTCCACTCATGCCGTTAGGATCCGTATAAGCCGATATTATGTTCCTTGATTATGCGTTCCTAACACGGTTGGGGTGTATGGGACCCCCTCGATAAACCGCTAAGTGCTAAGTCTTTTCCAGCAAGTCCCAACATTTGGTACTATTTGCCTCATAATAACAACTAAAATAATTAATTAATTGCATAGGGGGTCATTTCCCCGAGGATTCTTAATTCAACATAGCAGGGGGGGCAGTGCCGATGGTGTTGGTCCCAAACGGGGAGCCTGCGGGAACCACCACGGGGAAACTCGTGGATTGGGTCCTGTAGCTTCGCCCATCCGGTCGTGTCCTGAGACTTAGATACGCGCGGCTACTATCAGGGTGTCGACACGCCGGGAGGATTTGCTGGATTAGCCTTACCTTAGCTTGGTATATCTTGAGCACGGGATTCAGAGGATACTCGGGTCTTCCCACTTTGGAGTTGCGACTCCGCGGATCGTGGGCTTGTAATGGGTCAAGTTGGAACACCCCTGCAGGGTTTGAACTTTCGAAAGCCGTGCCGGTGGTTACGTGGCAGATGGGAGCTTGTTAATTCCGGTTGTAGATAACTTGACACAATGTTACTAATACACTACCAGCGTGTGTTCCGTGACTGTCAGTTTCCGAATAGGGATTCGGGAGTTGAACACAGAGGGGTTATGATTGTGGAGCTTGTAGCTAGGATCACTTCGTGATCACTTCTCGTCGATGCCTTCTCTTCTCGCTCTCACTTGCGTAAGCTAGATGCTAGTTGCTGCTGCAAACTTATTCTTTTCTTCAGCCTTTTCCTCACCCAAAGGCTTTGATAGTCTTGTTACCCGGAGACGGGATTGCTGAGTCCTCTGTGGTTCACAGTTACTTCACACACCAGTTGCAGGTCCAGCTGTGAGCTATCCAGGTGATGGCACCGAGCTGGATTGGGAGTACGACGAGGAACGTAGTCGGTACTACGTGCGCTACCCGGACGATCAGTAGTGGAGTCTCTTACTAGGATTCGATCCGCCTGTGGTTTATTTATCTGAGTTTGGTACTTTGACTTTTGGCTTTTGCCCTTAGAGGGTTGTGATGTTCTTAATGTATGATGTTTGAGACTTGTACTGTAATTCTGTGACGTGGCGAGTGTAAGCCAACTATTTTCAGTTTACTATCCCCTCTTTTACATGAGTTGTGCAAAGATTACCAAACTTGAGATCATTCTAGGATGGACTTATGCCTTTAAGTCGTGCCTCGACACGTAGGAGGTATAACTCCATCCTGGGCATTACATGCAGTGTACGGAGCAGCTTGACAACAGAGTCATATGCATCAAAATATGAACCAAATCTGCTCTCCAGCGCCAAATGCTTAGCCCTCCAAGCCTTGCCATAAGAAATCCTGTAATTGAACCTGGTGAAGACTTTTGTCTGGATTGCCTTCACTTCCATAGCTTTGCCCTGCACTATCTCATCGTAAAATAAACGAGCAATCAGCGGCGATGAAAGGTTGGCATGATCTTGAGGGATGCACGGAATAAGACATGTGTGATGCACTAAGTCACTTATCACCCAACTTGTGCCATACTTAGGAAGATAGCCGTGCACCCTGGCAGGGCAATCTGCATTCTTACATACCATTGTGAGGTATTTCTGACTTGACACCTAAGCTGTGAAAACCCTTTGCGTGGACATTGCCCAATTAATTATTGCATCCTTCATAGCTTGCTTGTTCGGATACATAGCTCCCGTCGCAATATTGTTCTGATGATATTGCCAGGCAGAATCATGTCCATCATTGACTATCATTGCAGATGAGAAGTCATGATTCCATGATGCAGGAATCGGGGCCATCTGTTGATTGTCTTCCTCATCCGACTCATCAGAATGATCGGCATGACCCATATCAACATCGGTGTCTTCTTCTTCCATCTGGTCCTGCATGTGCCCATCTACCTCGTCAGCGTCCACCTCGCCAATGTAATCACCATCAGCATTTCCTCCTTCTACCTGACTACTCTGTCCTGGTTCGTAACCAGCAGCATTTCCTCCTTCTACCTGACTGCTCTGTCCTGGTTCGTAACCAGCAACATTTCCTCCTTCTACCTGACTGCTCTGCCCAGGTTCGTAACCAGCAACATTTCCTCCTTCTACCTGACTGCTCTGCCCTGGTTCGTAACCAGCATGCCCAGCATTAACGACGGGAGTCACTAAGGCAACAGGATTGCATCCCCTGCGTTCACAACCTTTTAACCATTTCACCCACTCGGAGTCTCGCTCAATTGGCCTCAAATAAAAATATATTGTTGAACTTGACCGTGTCCACAATGCATGAATACCGACTGTGTGCGTTACAGTATCTAGCCCTAAACTTGCCGCAATCCATTCTTTCAACTGACTGACTGACCATGTTTGAGGCGCGTTCAGTGCCACCTCTATGTGAGTAAACTCACTCAGATCAGCTCCCATCTCAGTTGTCTGGACAGTACCAGTACCGTAGTAAAATATGAACTTCACTACATCAGACATCTCGGCTCACCTAATTTTTTTTCAACAACGACAGACAAATAATAAGCAACGCTTTCAAATGTCCGCACTACTAAATATTAGACATGTATATATGTACGGACCAACTAAAAATATTCACATACCTAAAGATATTCACATACCAACTAAAAATATTCACATACCTAAAGATATTCACATACCTAAAAATATTCACGGACCAACTACAAATATTCACATACATAAAAATATTCACGGGCCAACTACAAATATTCATATACCTACAAATATTCACATACCTAAAAATAGTCACGGACCAACTAAAAATACTTCATATACCTAAAAATATTCACATACCTAAAAAAAGTCAAGGACCAACTAAAAATACTTCATATACCTAAAAATATTCACATACCTCAAAAAAGTCCTAGACCAACTAAAAATACTTCATATACCTAAAAATATTCACATACCTAATAAAAAGTCACGGACCAACTAAAAATACTTCATATACCTAAAAATATTCACATACCTAAAAAATACTACCAAACAATTACGAGAGATAAAATGTGTGTTGGAATATACCCTTGAAGCGTGCAAACGAACGACGAACGTCGGACTTCAATCAACGGAACCGGAGCCGGAAACTCGCGTAGCAACGCCGGAGCTCCACCACCACCACTGCCTACACTGCAATGCCCGAGCTTCACCAACACCACCGCCACCAGTGAGCTCAAACAAACCTTCACCAGTGAGCTCAAAGAAAGCTCCACCAAAATGCTAACCACGAACACCACGAGCTACCCCATGAGTAGATCGAGGTATCCCTTAGCTCCCCTCACTACGTAGAACCCTTCCACGGTGCCAAATCCGCAAATAGATGGATGAGTTGGGTGTATAAATTGGAAAATATGTGTGTGAGGAGAGGGAGAAAGAAGAACAGGGAAGAGAAGAGGATAAGAACGAATGGAGAAAGAAGAAGGAAGGAGAAAGGGAAAAGGAGCCGGTCGCGCGGTGGGGCCGCACCCTGTCGGCCTGCGGCAAGCCGATTGGTCCGCGGCTGGCCTACAGGGGCGCCCGTGACCCAGCCCGCGCCGACAGCGCCCGGGGCAACGTGGCCTGGCCAGTAGTCGGCCGGCGCGTGGCCGATTAGCCACTTGTCGTCCTACGGTTGGCCGATAAGGCCCAATCGGCAAGCAGCAGGCTGACTAGGCCCAGTCGGCCTGCTGCTGGCCGATTGGGTCATATTTTTGAAAATTTGCCTAGCCACGTACTAGTTATGAAATTTACTAAATAAAATGTATTATTTAAAAAAAATTAGCGTGTATTGATGACCCACAAGTGTAGGGGATCTATCGTAGTCCTTTCGATAAGTAAGAGTGTCGAACCCAACGAGGAGCAGAAGGAAATGATAGGCAATTTTCAGTAAGGTATTTTCTCCAAGCACTGAAATTATAGGTAACAGATAGTTTTGTGATAAGATAATTGGTAGCAAGTGACAAAAGGTAAAAGTAAATAAGGTGCAGCAAGGTGGCCCAATCCTTTGTGTAGCAAAGGACAAGCCTGGACAAACTCTTATGCAAGGTAAAGCGCTCCCGAGGACATATGGGAATTATTGTCGAACTAGTTTTCATCACGATCATCTGATTCGCGTTCGGTACTTTGATAATTTGGTATGTGGGTGGACCGGTGCATGGGTGTTGCCCTTACTTGGACAAGCCTCCCACTTATAAATAACCTCTAATGCAAGCATCCGCAACTAAAAAATAAGTATTAAGGTAAACCTAACCATAGCCTGAAACATATGAATCCAAATCAGCCCCTTACGAAGCAACGCATAAACTAGGGTTTAAGCTTCTGTCACTCTAGCAACCCATCATCTACTTATTACTTCCCAATGCCTTCCTCTAGGCCCAATTAATGGTGAAGTGTCATGTAGCTGACGTTCACATGACACCACTAGAGGAGAGACAACATACATCTCATCAAAATATCGAACAAAGACCGAATTCACATGACTACTAATAGCAAGACTTCTCCCATGTCCTCAGGAACAAAAGTTACTACTCACAAGACATAGTATTGTTCATGATCAGAGGGGTATTAATATGCATAATGGATCTGAACATATGATCTTCCACCAAATAAACCAACTAGCATCAACTACAAGGAGTAATCAACACTACTAGCAACCCACGGGTACCAATCTGAGGTTTGGGTACAAAGATTGGATACAAGAGATGAACTAGGGTTCGAGAGGAGATGGTGCTGGCGAAGATGTTGATAAAGATAGCCCTCCCCAAGATGGGAGAGTTGTTGGTGATGACGGCGGTGACTATTTCCCCCTCCCGGAGGGAAGTATCCCCGGCAGAACAGCACTGCCGGAGCCCTAGATTGGTTTCCGCCTCGAGACAGTGGCGTCTGGTCCTGAAAGCCTCCTTATGATTTTTTCCAGGTCAAAACACTTCATATAGGAGAAGATGGGCTCCGGGGGCCTGTCGGCTGGCCCTCGAGGCAGGGGGCACGCCCTGGGAAGGGGGGCGCGCCCCCACCCTCGAGGACAGCCGGTGGCCCCTCTTGTGGGTTTCTTTTGCCAGATATTTTTTTATATTTTCCGAAACAATGTTCTGTGGAGTTTCAGGGCTTTTGGATTTGTGCAGAATAGGTTTCCTGAGTTTGCTCCTTTTTCAGCCCAGAATTCCAGCTACCGGCATTCTCCCTCCTCATGTAAACCTTGCAAAATAAGAGAGAAAAGGCATAAGTATTGTGACAAAACATGTATGAACAGCCCATAATGCAATAAATATCAACTTATAAGCATGATGCAAAATGGACATATCAACTCCCCCAAGCTTAGACCTCGCTTGTCCTCAAGCGAAAGCCGATATCGAAAAATATGTCCACATGTTTAGAGATAGAGGTGTCGATAAAAACAAAATACGGACATGAGGGCATCATGATCATTCTCATAACAGCAACTTATATAAATATAGTCATATGATTATTATGCTAAAGTAACAATTCATCCACAATATCAAGTATGAATCATAAACTTCATTGGAAACTAACAAACTTTGGTCTCGGTCATTAAAGCAATTGCAATTTATCATAACATCAGAAAGAGTCAATATAAGAGCTTTTCAGCAAGCCTACATACTCAACTATCATATAGTCTTTCACAATTGCTCACACTCACGCAATACTTATGTTTACGGAGTTTTAATCGGACACAGAGAAATATAGGGGCTTATGGTGTTGCCTCCCAACCTTTTACCTCAAGGGTAATGTGAAAAGTAATAGATCATGAAAACTTACATCCAAGTGGGTATATATGTCAGGATCTTTCCAACACAATGTGCTTGCCAAAGGATAAAATGTAAAAAGGAAAGGTGAATTTCACCTTGACACTTATAAGACATGAATAATAGATAGGCCCTTCGCACAGGGAAGCAGAGGTTGTCATGTGTTCTTATGGTTGGATGCACAAAGTCTTAGCATAGAACAACTTTGCTTTATATTGCCACTTCTGATAAGGACCTTTATTATGCAGTCCGTCGCTTTTATTACTTCCATATCACAAGATCGTATAAAGCTAATTTCTCCCACACTAATAAATCATACATATTTTAGCGGATTTGCAACATGACAACTTACTTGGAAGGATCTTTCTCAATCCATAGGTAGGTATGGTGGACTCTCATGGCAAAACTGGGTTTAAGGATATATGGAAGCACAAGTAGTATCTCTACTTAGTGCAAGGAGTTTTGGCTAGCATGAGGGGGAAAGGCAAGCTCAACATGTTGGATGATCCATGACAATATACTTTATTTCGGATACAAGAAGACATAACCCGTTATGTTGTCTTCCTTGTCCAACATCAACTCTTTAGCATGTCATACTTTAATGAGTGCTCACAATCATAAAAGATGTCCAAGATAGTGTATTTGTATGTGAAGCCTCTCTTCTTTTATTACTTCCTATTAATTGCAACGATGACCAAAACTATGTTTGTCACCTCCCAATAACTTTTATTTATCATACTCTTGTATGTGAAGTCATTACTTCCCATAAGATCGATATGATCTCTTTGATACTCTTTATGTTTTCTTTCTTTTTACCATGACCCAAGTGAGGAAATCAAGCCCTTGCCTCAACACTAATCTTTATTATAAAGCTCACGGACTCGATTACAAAGGATAAAGCTCACAAAGCAAAAGCTCACAACTAGATCATGCTAACTTTATTCTAATAGATCAAGATACTACCAAAAGGATCGAACTAAGTAAAACGGTAAAGATAGGAGTGATGGTGATACGATACCAGGGTCACTCCCCCAAGTTTGGCAGTTGCCAAGGGGAGTGCCCATACCCATATGATTATGTCTTCTTCTTTGGGGGTGGTGATGATGGAGTTGCAAGTAGTGACGGGGGATCCTCATATATCGAGCGTAGGAGATCTTCCAGCTTGCGGATAATACCTTTGAGAGCAACACGAGATTTTCACTTGTGATATGCTTGTTTCGAATCTGAGCTAACTCAATCATCCTGAAAGCTTCTAGCTCAGTTGAGGTAAAGAGATTAGGAAGGGATTTAGAGGTGTCTTCTTCCGCTGCCAGAGCCAGATCTTCCACCTCCATCTTGATCTTCTTCTCCTTGTGAATCTCCTCGGGTCCTTCCCTCTTCAGATCTATCTTCATTAGCCAAGCATCGTTGCCTTCGTTGTTGGAGGAGGGAGACGACATGATGCCTAGCTTCGCAAACCTTAACAGAAAACAGGCCGAAACGAGAACAGAGGATTTTACGTGATACAGAGGTCAAAACCTTCGGGAGTATATATAATGAATTTTTCCCGAACAAAAGGAGTAACCCACAAGAAAACAGTGTCCAGGAGACACACATGGTGTCCTCGAGGTAGGGGGCGCGCCCTAGGAAGGGGGGCGCGCCCTCCACCCTCGAGAATGCCTCGTGTCTCTTCCGGACTGCGGTTTATTTTTCTATTTTTTTTATATTCCAAAACGGAGAAAATTTGTCTTTAGAACTGTTTTGGACTCAGTTTACTTACCGTATCACATACCTCTTCCTTTTCGGAGGCTGAATTGTTCTGGAAAGTGACCCTTATGTATTCCTCCGGGGTTAAGGTTTCAATAACATTGGTTTCAACATTTATAGGATTACCTGAGATATAATGTTTAATTCTTTGACCGTTCACCACCTTCGGATTTGTGCCTTCGAAGTTGTTGATTTTTATGGCACCGGAACGATAGACCTCCTCGATAACGTAAGGTCCTTCCCACTTGGAGAGAAGTTTTCCTGCAAAAAATCTTAAATGAGAGTTGAATAGCAAGACATAATCACCTACGTTAAACTCACGCTTTTGTATTCTTTTGTCATGCCATCTTTTAACTTTTTCTTTAAATAGCTTGGCATTCTCGTAGGCCTGGGTTCTCCATTCATCGAGACAGCTAATGTCAAATAGCCTCTTTTCACCTGCAAGTTTGAAATCGTAGTTGAGCTCTTTAATAGCCCAATATGCCTTATGTTCTAGCTCAAGAGGTAAGTGACATGCTTTTCCATATACCATCTTATATGGAGACATACCCATAGGATTTTTGTATGCAGTTCTATAGGCTCATAATGCATCATCTAGTTTCTTGGACCAATTCTTTCTAGACCTATTGATTGTCTTTTGCAAGATTAATTTCAACTCCCTATTACTGAGTTCTACTTGACCACTAGTCTGTGGGTGATAAGATGATGCAATTCTATGGTTGACATCATATTTAGCCAGCATCTTACGGAAGGCACCATGAATAGTGTGAACCACCATCAGTCATTAGATATCTGGGGACTCCAAACCTTGGAAATATAACTTCTTTAAGCATCTTAATAGAAGTGTTATGATCAGCACTACTAGTTGGAATAGCTTCTACCCACTTAGTAACGTAATCGACAGCAACCAAAATATGTGTGTACCCATTAGAGGCAGGAAAAGGTCCCATGTAATCAAAGCGCCAAACATCAAATGGTTCAAAAACAAGTGAATAATTCATAGGCATTTCTTGACGTCTACTAATATTACCAATTCTTTGACATTCATCACATGATAAGACAAACTTACGGGCATCCTTGAAGAGTGTAGGCCAATAAAAACCGGATTGCAATACCTTGTGTGCAGTTCTGTCTCCCGCATGGTGTCCTCCATAAGCTTCGGAGTGGCACTTGCGTAGGATCTGTTCCTGTTCATGCTCAGGTACACAACATCTAATAATACCATCTACTCCTTCTTTATAAAGATGTGGGTCATCCCAAAAGTAATGTTTCAAATCATAGAAGAACTTTTTCTTTTCCTGGTATGTGAAGCTAGGAGGTATAAACTTGGCAAGAATATATTTATCATAATCAACATACCATGGAGCAGTACGAGAAGTATTTATGACAGCTAATTGTTCATCAGGAAAGCTATAATCAATAGGTTGTGGGTCATCAAGTATATTCTCCAACCTAGACAAGTTATCTGCTACGGGGTTCTCAGCTCCCTTTCTATCAATAATATGCAAGTCAAATTCTTGCAGCAAGAGAACCCATCTAATAAGTCTAGGTTTAGCATCTTTATTTTCCATAAGGTATTTGATAGCAGCATGATCAGTGTGAATAGTTACTTTGGAATCAACGATATAGGGTCTAAACTTATCACAAGCAAATACAACTGCTAAAAATTCTTTCTCAGTGGTAGCATAGTTTCTTTGGGCACTATCTAGAGTTTTGCTAGCATACTGGATAACGTTCAATTTCTTATCAACTCTTTGCCCTAGAACAGCTCCTACATCATAATCACTAGCATCGCACATAATCTCAAAGGGTAAATTCCAGTCAGGAGGCTGGACAATAGGTGCAGAGATCAACGCTTTCTTAAGTATTTCAAATGCTTCTAGACAATCATCATCAAAGACAAAAGGAATATCTTTTTGTAAGAGATTAGTCAGAGGCCTGGAGATTTTGGAGAAGTCCTTAATGAACCTCCTATAAAACCCGACATGACCAAGGAAACTTCGTATACCTTTGATGTCCTTGGGGAACAGCATCTTTTCAATAGCATCAACTTTACCCTTGTCAACTTCAATACCTCTTTCAGAAATTTTATGTCCCAGGACAATGCCTTCATTAACCATAAAGTGGCACTTTTCCCAATTCAAGACAAGATTAGTGCTTCACATCTCTACAAAACTCGATCAAGGTTGCTCAAGCAATCATCAAAAGAAGTTCCGTAAATGGAGAAATCATCCATGAAAATCTCAACAATCTTTTCAGAAAAATCAGAGAATATAGCCATCATGCATCTTTGAAAGGTAGCATGTGCATTACATAAACCAAAAGGCATACTCTATAAGCAAAGGTACAGAAAGGACAAGTAAAAGTGGTCTTTTCTTGATCCCCTTTTTACACACGTATTTGAGAGAAACCAGAATAACCATCTAGAAAGCAGAAATGGGTATGTTTGGATAACCTTTCTAGCATTTGATCAATAAATGGCAATGGGTAATGATCTTTCTTAGTAGCTTTATTTAACTTACGGAAATCAATTACCATCCTATAACCTGTAACTATCCTTTGTGGAATCAATTCATCTTTATCATTAGGGACGACAGTCATACCTCCTTTCTTAGGAACACAATGGACAGGACTTACCCACTGGCTATCAGCAACTAGATAGATAATACCTGCCTCTAGAAGCTTTAGTATTTCCTTCCTTACCACTTCTTTCATCTTAGGTTTTAACCGTCGCTGATGATCAATAACTGGTTTAGCATTTTCTTCCAATTTTATCTTGTGTTGGCATATAGTGGGACTAATGCCCTTAAGATCATCCAGAGTATATCCAATAGCAGCTCTGTGCTTCTTCAGAGTTTTCAATAAATTTTCTTCTTCGTGCTCTGAAAGGTTAGCACTAATAATAACATGATATATCTTCTTTTCATCAAGATAAACATACTTAAGATTATCAGGCAAAGGTTTAAGTTCAAACACGGGATCACCCTTGGGTGGAGGAGGATCCCCTAGGATTTCAACAGGCAAGTTGTTTTTCAATACGGGTCCCTGTTTAAAGAATATTTCATCTATTTCCCTTCTGTCATTCATATGCGTATCATTTTCGTGTTCTAGCAAGTATTGTTCTAAAGGATCATTAGGTGGCACGGCAATAGAAGCAAGACCGATAATTTCATCCTTACTGGGTGGTGCCTTTTCAAGGGATTGTCTACGGAATTTAGCAAAGTTAAAATCATGAGACATATCCCCTAATCCAACAGTCACGATATCTTTCCCGCAGTCTATCTTGGCATTAACAGTATTCAAGAAGGGTCTACCAAATATAATGGGACATAATTCATCTTATGGGGTACTAAGAACAAGAAAATCAGCAGGGTATTTAACCTTCCCGCACAAGACTTCAATATCTCTAACAATCCCAACTGGTGAAATGGTATCTCTATTAGCGAGCTTAATAGTAACGTCAATCCCTTCTAACTCAACAGGTACAATATCATGCATGATTTCGTTATACAAATCATGAGGAATAATACTGGCACTAGCACTTACGTCACATAAACCATGATAGCAATGATCTCCTATCTTAATGGAAATAACTGGCAAGCCTACAATAGGTTTATGTCTATTCCTAGCATTGGGTTTGGCTATTCTAGTAGACTCTTCTTGGAGATAAATAACATGTCCATCTAAATCTTCTACCAAGAGATCTTTAACCATAGCAACACTAGGTTCAACTTTAATTTGCTCAGAGGGTGTAGGTGTTATAGTATTACTCTTACGAACTACAGTTGAAGCTTGAGCATGATCCTTTATCCTAACGGGGAAAGGTGGTTTCTCAATATAAGCGGTAAGTATAACAGGATCAACATTATAAGTGATAGTCTTTTCTTCAACTTTAATAGGTTCAACTACTTTTACTTCAATAGGGGGATGGTATTTAAACCACTTCTCCTTGGGGAGATCAACATGCGTAGCAAAAGATTCACAGAAAGAAGCTACTATCTCAGAATCAAGTCCATATTTAGTGCTAAACTCACGGAAAGCATTGGTATCCATAAAAGCTTTAACACAATCAAACTTAGGGGTCATACCTGACTCCATACCTTCGTCGAGATCCCAATCTTCGGAGTTGCGTTTAATTCTTTCCAATAAATCCCATTTGAATTCAACAGTCTTCATCATAAAAGACCCAGAACAAGAATTATCGAGCATGGTGCGATTATTGAGAGAAAGCCGAGCATAAATTTTTGAATGATCATTTTTCTTGAAAGCTCGTGATTGGGGCATGAATATAACATTGACATAAGCCTCCCCCAAGCTTGAGCGATGCTTTCTCCTTCGCGAGGCCAGAAATTATAAATATAATTACGATCACGATGAACCTGGTGCATAGGGTAGAACTTCTAATGAAATTCCAACTTCATACGATTATAGTTTCAAGATCACATATCATCGCATAGCCTAAACCATGTCAATGCATCTCCCTTCAAAGATAAAGGGAAGACCTTCTTCTTGATAACATCCTCGGGCATACCTGCAAGCTTAAACAATCCACAAACTTCATCCACATAGATTAGGTGTAAGTCGGGATGCAGTGTTCCGTCTTCTGTAAAGGGATTTTCAAGCAGTTTCTCAATCATACCCGAAGGAACCTCAAAGCAAACATTCTCAATAGGTGCAGTAGGTTGAGGAGCAACTATTTGCTCTTCTGCTCTGGGTGAAGATACCCCGAACAAGTCCCTCAAAGGATTTTGAGCCAAAGTAGCAAGTGACAATAAATTTCAGCACACTATATAAATTTTTCCTTACCAAATTCCACTTACCAAAGGCGCTTCACCTCCCCGGCAACGGCGCCAGAAAAGAGTCTTGATGACCCACAAGTGTAGGGCATCTATCGTAGTCCTTTCGATAAGTAAGAGTGTCGAACCCAACGAGGAGCAGAAGGAAATGATAGGCAGTTTTCAGTAAGGTATTTTCTGCAAGCACTGAAATTATAGGTAACAGATAGTTTTGTGACAAGATAATTGGTAGCAAGTGACAAAAGGTAAAAGTAAATAAGGTAAATCGCTCCCGAGGACATATGGGAATTATCGTCGAACTAGTTTTCATCACGATCATCTGATTCTTGTTCGGTACTTTGATAATTTGGTATGTGGGTGGACCGGTGCTTGGGTGCTGCCCTTACTTGGACAAGCCTCCCACTTATGATTAACCTCTAATGCAAGCATCCGCAACTACAAAAGAAGTATTAAGGTAAACCTAACCATAGCCTGAAACATATGGATCCAAATCAGCCCCTTACGAAGCAACGCATAAACTAGGGGTTTAAGCTTCTGTCACTCTAGCAACCCATCATCTACTTATTACTTCCCAATGCCTTCCTCTAGGCCCAAATGATGGTGAAGTGTCATGTAGTCAACGTTCACATGACACCACTAGAGGAGATACAACATACATCTCCTCAAAATATCGAACAAGACCAAATTCACATGACTACAAATAACAAGACTTCTCCCATGTCCTCAGGAACAAAAGTAACTACTCACAAGACATAATATTGTTCATGATCAGAGGGGTATTAATATGCATAATGGATCTGAACATATGATCTTCCACCAAATAAACCAACTAGCATCAACTACAAGGAGTAATCAACACTACTAGCAACCCACAGGTACCAATCTGAGGTTTGGGTACAAAGATTGGATACAAGAGATGAACTAGGGTTCGAGAGGAGATGGTGCTGGTGAAGATGTTGATGAAGATAGCCCTCCCCAAGATGGGACAGTTGTTGGTGATGACGGCGGTGACGATTTCCCCCTCCCGGAGGAAAGTATCCCCGATAGAACAGCTCTGCCAGAGCCCTAGATTGGTTTCCGCCTCGGTTCCGCCTTGAGACGGCGATGTCTGGTCCCGAAAGCTTCCTTATGATTTTTTTTCCAGGTCAAAACACTTCATATAGGAGAAGATGGGCTCTGGGGGCCTGCCTGCTGGCCCTCGAGGCAGGGGGCGCGCCCTGGGAAGGGGGGCACCCCCCCCCCCACCCTCGAGGACAGCCGGTGGCCCCTCTCGTGGATTTCTTTCGCCAGATATTTTTTATATTTTCTGAAACGATGTTCTGTGGAGTTTCAGGGCTTTTGGAGTTGTGCAGAATAGGTTTCTAGAGTTTGCTCCTTTTTCAGCCCAGAATTCCAGCTGCCGGCATTCTCCCTCTTCATGTAAACCTTGCAAAATAAGAGAGAAAAGGCATAAGTATTGTGACAAAACATGTATGAACAGCCCATAATGCAATAAATATCAACTTATAAGCATGATGCAAAAGGGACATATCATGTATCCACCGACCGATTATTCCCTTAAGGGCGATAGCTTTCGGCTTCACCCAGTCTGAGGTATATGTCCGGATTACCCGGCTGTAACAATCGCAGTGGTGCTCCCTTTACGCCCTAGCCGAACAATCGAAAACATAGGGGTAAGCATAGGAGCCAGGCAACCCAGCTTGGCCAGAATTTAAGTCATATTGGTGCATATAATGGCAAGGAAGGACAATAAAAAACATACGACGTTTTAAGCAAGAAGCTTTTTTTGGTAATGGGCTTCGTTAAAGAAGCCCCCAAGTATATTTGAGGTAGATACAGTCAAATATGTATTTACCTTGTGGTAGTTCGGGTAAGCCGAATACTTACCAATAAGAGAAGCGGTAAAGAAGAGGAGAAGGAGAAAAATAAAAAGATAAAAGATAAGACCTAACTTAGAAGGAGGAAAAAATTTCTACCGAACTATCCATGGAATCTTCGGAGCCTGGCAACGTTCCACGGGTTCGGCTCAAGGCGATTGTCTTGTGCATTCCAAAGGCGATAGGCTCCACCGGTGAGTACTTCATCGATAATGAAGGGGCCCTCCCATTTTGGTTTGAGCTCGTCCTTCTTCTTCTCTGGGAGGCGATAAATGAGTTCGCCGACGTTGTATGTCTTGGCCCGCACTTCCCTGCTATGGTATCGCCTAGCCTATTGTTGATAAAATGCGGAATGGGCTTACGTTGTATCACACTCCTCTTCAAGTCCATCTAGGTCGTCCTGCCGATCTAGCTCGACTTCTCTCTCCTCGTACATGCGCATTCGAGGTGAGTCATGAATAATGTCATAGGGCAGAACAGCCTCTGCGCCATACACCATGAATAAAGGTGTGTATCTGGTCGTCCGATTAGGTGTGGTCCGCAGCCCCCAGAGTACGGAGTCAAGCTCTTCGACCCAGTGTTTATCAGACTCCCATAGTGTAATATCCCAAATTTTCAATTTGGAATGTTATACATAGATCATATTTGCATTGCATGCTTTTTGCATTTTTGTTCGTGGCGTTCCTCGAAATTCTAAGAAACTCAAGGACCTACGGAGAGAGTTGGGGATTTTACCGTTTTCGTATTTGAGTTCGCTCGAATACCGGTACGAGGACAGTGTGATTCTAATAATTTTTCTCTCCCAAAAATATTTCTAAATACCAAATATGAGCGGAGATAATATGACTTCTCCAAAATAACAGAAATATTGGAGGAAAAATGTTAAAATCACTTTTGGTATTTTTCTGGATTTATTTGCGGATTTATTTGCATAGGAAAAATACGCGTTTTCCAAAATTGCATTTAGGTCCGGAAAAAATATTCACTTTGTCCTAAATATTATTAGAGGACGGTGAAAATTTATTTTGAGAATTTTGGAGTCCGTTTGGTATTTCTTTCGTTAGTTTTTCTGCGCCGGGACTCTTTTAGAAAAAAAAGGAAACCGACTAGGAGTCTTACTAGCCCAGGACTCCTGGGCTTTATAAGCGCCCGATCTGGCCCGTCGCCCCCAGCCCACAACCGCCCCCTGCCCCAAACCCTAGCGCGCCCGCCGCCGCCCGCGCCGCACACCGCCGCCGCGCGCCGCTGCCACCGCCGCCCGCCGGAGCCGCCGCAGGCTCGCCCGCCGGATTTCCGCCGGAGCCGCCGGATCCCGCCGCCGTCGCCGAGGTATACGCCGCCGCCGCCATCGGTTTTTAAAAAAAGAACCGATCGGTTTTTTAGGAAAACCCTAGATCCGTTTTTTAAGAATAGATCGGTTCGGTTTTTTGGTTTAGTTATTTAGCGGACGTTCGTCCGTACGTTCGTTTTAACAAACGGTTTTAGTTAGTTAACCGCAGGCAGCGAACTTTCGTTCGTTAGCCTGTTTGTCGTTTTTCTTTTTCGGGGTATTTATCCGCGGTTATTCCGATCGCGATTTCTGCCCTGATCTTGTTTTTTTGTTTTTCTTTTCGCTCGAGAGTCGGAATCAGGTGATTCAAAATCCCAGATCTTCGTCTCGATGCCCTCTTTACGTTTAATCAACTTGAACAAAGTTTTGGCTACTGTAAAATTTTACTTTAGGCCAACTAGTAAACCGGAGCTCGTTTCTTTTGCAGTTTGAGTTTCGTTGCTTCTTTCGAGTTGATTCTTTTTGCAAACCGGAGTTCTTAAGTTGAACTTTCTGGTTAGATTTCTTATTTGAGTTTTACCTGTGCATTAGTTAAGTACTTATTGTGTGCTTGTTTGATTGTGATAGAGTACCCGAAGTGCGCCGCTTGCTACTTTGAGTCTCTAGGTTTTGCGGATCATCAGCAAGGCAAGTAACACTTTGATCATGCTTTCCAATTTCCCAGTTTTCATTGCATTAGTCAAACCCTCACACATTGCATGAGTAGGATCAATTAATTTGTGGGATTGGGAAGTAGTTTGAGGTAGTACCTATTACCTGCATTACATTCAAACCCCTGGAAGTTACTGCTACGTTTGCTGTTAGGACATGCTATGCTCGTAGACGTGGTTTGGGTTTGAGTGAAATCCATGACAGATGTGAGTTGTTAATTAACGGTTCAACTTAAGGTGTCAACTTTAATACACATCTGGGTGGATTGAGGCATCTGGGTATTCCAGTGATTGCCTGTTTTTCTTTTGGACCGCCACCCAGGCTCAAAGGGATCATGAGATTTTTCATACTAGAAACTTTCGTGTGCAGCCACATGCCAATATGGGCTCTGGCATAGTTGAGTAAGTTGTGGGAAACCTTTCCATGATGGGCTAGCAGATGTAGTGGGTTTTGTAGGTGTACCGGCCTATCTATCTGGTTAAGGGGACCTCTTCGGAAAGACTGTGTCTCGGTCATCCGTTTCTCAAACACCATGCAGTGCGAGAAACCAAACGGAGGCGATCGAGTCTTGTGGGGAAAAGTGCACAAACCTCTGCAGAGTGTACAAACTGATCATGATTAGCCGTGTCCCCGGTTATGGACGTCTTGAGTATCTAGTACTTGGATTATCATGTGAATCTCATCATGTTAGTTTAATTAATTTTGTTGGGTTTAATGATTACTTTAATTGGGGTTGAGAGGATGTCTATCTTCTCAATGATGTTTCAACTACCATGATAGTTAAATTAAAATCTATTCCTTTGAAGTAGGGAAAAATTGGCTTTACGCAAAAACTTAACCATAGAGCTTTCCACCAGCCAAATATTGCATATCGTATAGCCTTACTTTCATTGCATTCTCTTGTGTTACCTTGCCAGCATATTCCATGTGCTGACCCGTTTTCGGGCTGCAACGTTTCATGTTGCAGACTTTTCAGACGACGAGTAAGATGCCCCTTTTAGGTCGTGGTTCTATACTCAGTGATGCCGCTGGAGTTGATGGACTCACTTATCTTCCAAGCCTTCCGCTGTTATCGTGTTAGATGGCCTTCATCCATATTATTTGTAATAAATTCATCGTTGGACTATCGATGTAATAAGTGTGTGATTGCTACTCTGTTATAAATCCTTCAAGTATTGTGCATGTCAGCATTACTGATCCAGGGATGACACTGATGCACAGAGATCAGACTGTTTGAGGTCTGGTCGCTACAAGATGGTATCAGAGCACACGCTGACTGTAGGACACGACCACTAAGACAAGCCCTAGAGCACTATTCACTCTTCTCTTTCTGACTCCTTATCTTTTCTACTCTTTAGGATGGTGGAAGCAAAGCACAAGTTCATGCAACCGGATGATGATACACCTTTTGGACGACACCTGAAGGAAGTCACCAGATATCTAAACATTGGATTACCAAGTTTCACCGGAACCTACAATGCCACTCTACCTGAGGAGGAGCGTTGGTTGATTCAAGCTCAAGTTCCAGGAAGGACGTTCGCACCTGTCACCTCACTCATAGCATTTTCCTTTAATGCACCCACATGGAGCTTAGGAAGGAGCATGGCAGCCCACATTGCTATGGGAAGGATTGGAGAAGTCTACCAGCAGGAGCTAAAGGACACTATCTACCAGATTTGTGGACGCCGAGATGAGAATTGGGATATGATCAGCACCCGGAAGGGTATATCCATTGCAGCATTCATCCAGGAGTTGAACCACCACATTCGTCGCCAGGAGCACCAGATGTGTGCTGGGATGATAGATTTGAAGAAGGCCCTAAATAGGAATTTGGAGCTAGAAGAAGAACTCAAGTCTACACGCGACGGATATGAGGAGGAGATGAAGATACTTGTGGAGAAGAATGATGATTTGACCCGGAAGTTAGGGATACTCATGGGAGAAGAAGACGGGGAAGAAGAACCCAAGGAGATTCCACAGGAAGACTACATCATCATAGATGACACAGATTCGGAAGGTGAGGATAGCAAGGACGAAGACTATGAAGATGAAGCTGGAGCAGATATTATGGAATCCTCTGCCGATCAATATTTTTAGATGACCACCCTGTGACTAGTAGTTACTACCATATATTAGTTTTAGAGCACTTTTGTAACGATCGTTAGATTTGTAAGACCTTGTTTGAAATTGATTGGTGTGAATTGATTGTGTGTTTGTCTCATGTGCATATGGGTAGTGATTTTCCCTTAGACCTCTTTTCTATTCTAATCTCTTCCCTCTGCACCCATCAGATGCCTCCAAGAGGTGAATTCGAGTTTCCCCCTGAGCTCACCCAGTTAATCCAGCAGCAGAACACCTTCATGCAACTTCTTGTCCAGAACACTCAGAACAACCACAACAACAACAACAACCCTCCACCACCACCACCCGTGGACAACCTGACCCGTTTCTTAAGGTTGCAACCACCCGTGTTTGCTAGCAGCATCGAACCAATTGTGGCTGATGACTGGCTACGCAAGATTGGAAGGGATTTGACCACCGCCAATTGCTCGGATGCTGAGAAGGTGAGATTTGCCGCACACCAGTTGTCTGGACCAGCCGCAGCATGGTGGGAGAATTACACAGCCACTTACCCCGTAGCCAATGTGACTTGGGATCAGTTTCAGCAAGCTTTTCGTATCGCCCGTGTGTCAAATGGAGCCATGAGTATGAAGAAGCAGGAGTTTCGCAATTTGCACCAAGGAAATCGTACTGTGGCTCAGTACGTGGATGAGTTTAGTACCCTATCTCGTTATGCCCGAGATGATGTGGACACAGATGCCAAGAAGCAGGAGAGATTCATGGAAGGGCTGAATGATGAGATGAGTGTACAGTTGATGGTGGCAACTTTCAATAACTACCAGGAGTTGGTTGACCGCGCCCTAATGATTGAAAGGAAGCATCAACAGATTGAGAGTCGCAAGAGGAAGTATGGGCAAGGAAAGTATAATTCTGGAGCTCAGCAGAAGCCCCGTTTTACCCCTAAAGCGGTAGGACAGTTTCAGCATACCCATGGAGGAGGTAGCTCGCACAATCACAATGGCAACAAGAATGGCAATGGGAATGGGAATGGGGCAAATGGAAACCAGAGCCGCCCTACACCATCCACACCCACCAAGAAGGATTTCAGCCATGTCACTTGTTACAAGTGCGGGAAGAATGGACATTATGCCAATGAATGCCCAGAAGTTAAGAATGGGAACGGCAATGGAAGTGCCGCGAAGAAGCCCAACCCGTTCAACAAAGGACAAGTGAACCACGTGACCGTGGAGGAGGTAGAAGAGCAACCGGATGCTGTTGTCGGTAAGTTTTTGGTTAAGACATTTACCGTCATAGTTCTTTTCGATACTGGTGCATCGCATTCTTATATTTCAAGGGGATTCGTGAATAGACATAGGATGTCCACCAGAGCTCTTAAGACCCCCATGTTAGTAAGTTCACCAGGAGCAGATTATATGGCACACCAAGGATGTTTTCAGACGCCATTGATCATAGGACGCCATACTTTCCCCTCTGACCTAATAGTTCTGGAGTCACAAGGATTGGATGTGATATTAGGTATGGATTGGCTATCGAAGTATGGAGGTAACATTGACTGTGCCAGTAAATCTATTTTGCTCACCACCCCAGAGGGAAAAAGGATTAAGTATGTATCTAGGCATTCGCCTATAAGGACTCAAGTACATTCTCTCACGGGAGTTGTTCAGGAGGAAGTGCCAGTAGTGAAGGATTATCCGGATGTGTTTCCAGAGGATTTACCTGGCATGCCACCGGATAGAGATATAGAGTTTTTGATTGAACTTTTGCCAGGCACCGGGCCAATTTCTAAGAGACCATATAGGATGCCCGCAAAGGATTTGGAGGAGATAAAGAAACAGATTAAGGAGTTACAGGATAAAGGATTCATACACCCAAGTTCTTCGCCTTGGGGTTCGCCAGTACTTCTAGTGGAGAAGAAGGATGGATCCTTAAGAATGGTTGTTGATTACCGTGGATTGAATGAAGTAACGATCAAGAACAAGTACCCATTACCGATGATCAATGATCTGTTCGATAGATTGCAAGGAGCTAAGGTATTTTCCAAGATCGATCTGCGATCAGGGTACCATCAATTGAAGATCCGAGAGTAGGATATACCTAAGACGGCCTTTACCACTAGGTATGGGTTGTACGAGTATACCGTTATGTCGTTTGGTCTGACAAATGCACCGGCATACTTTATGAACCTGATGAACAAAGTGTTTATGGAGTATTTGGATAAGTTTGTCGTAGTGTTCATAGATGATATATTGATCTTCTCGAAGGATGAAGAGGAGCATGAAGAGCATTTGCGTTTGGTATTGGAGAAGCTCAGAGAACATCAGTTATATGCCAAGTTTAGCAAATGTGAGTTTTGGTTGAAGGAAGTCGGATTCCTCGGACATGTTATATCCGGAGAAGGAATAGCAGTAGATCCCGCTAAGGTGGACACTGTGACCAATTGGGAAGCACCGACGACAGTTGGAGAGATCCGGAGTTTTCTTGGACTCGCAGGATACTACCGGAGATTTATCGAGAATTTCTCGAAGATTGCAAAGCCAATGACGAAGTTGTTGAAGAAGGACACCAAGTTCAGTTGGACGGAAGAATGTGAGACTAGTTTCCAGGAATTGAAGAAAAGGTTGGTCTCATCCCCTGTGTTGATTCTGCCAGATCAACATAAGGATTATGAGGTGTACTGCGACACTTCACGTTGAGGACTTGGAGCTGTTCTTATGCAGGAAGGAAGAGTTGTTTCGTATGCTTCACGACAACTGAAACCTCATGATCTGAACTATGCCACCCACGATTTGGAGTTAGCAGCCGTAGTGCATGCATTGAAGACGTGGAGACATTTTCTCATTGGAAACCATTGTGAAGTATATATGGATCACAAGAGTTCGAAGTATATATTCACTCAAAAGGAGCTGAATCTTAGGCAAAGGAGATGGCTGGAACTCATTAAGGATTATGACATGAGATTGCATTATCATCCCGGAAAGGCTAACGTAGTAGCTGATGCGCTAAGCCGTAAGAGCCATGTCAATACCCTAATGATGGAGGAGTTTCGAAAGGAGTTAGCCGAGGAACTACGAGAACTACGTTTGGAGATAGTTCCGAGAGGCTATGTAGCAACATTAGAAACCCAGTCTACCCTGATGGATAAAATCAGAGAAGCTCAGAAAGCCGACAAAGAGATTGCCTCTATAAAGGAGAGGATGAGCGAAGGAAAAGCTAAAGGATTTCGTAAGGATGAACACGACACCCTATGGTTTGAGGATCGAATCTATGTGCCCAATGACCCGAAGATTAGGAAGTTGATTTTACAGGAGGCCCATGATTCACCGTACTCGATTCATCCAGGAAATACAAAGATGTATTTGGATTTGAAGGATATTTTCTGGTGGACCGGTATGAAGAAGGATATCGCGGAGTATGTAGCAGTTTGTGATGTATGCCAGAGACTGAAGGCAGAACATCAGAAGCCAGCAGGATTGTTACAACCTATGCCAATACCCGAATGGAAGTGGGAGAAGCTTGGCATGGATTTTATCACCGGATTGCCCAGGACCAAAGCAGGATATGATTCAATCTGGGTAGTAGTAGACCGATTGACGAAGGTAGCCCACTTTATCCCTGTGAAAACCACATATACCAGTGCAAAGTTGGCCAAGATATACATGACCAGAATTGTATGTCTGCATGGAGTTCCGAGGAGCATCGTATCAGATAGAGGAACCCAGTTTACCTCAAAGTTCTGGAATCAGTTACATGAAACTTTGGGTACCAGGCTAGAGTTTAGCACATCGTTTCATCCGCACACAGATGGACAGACGGAGAGAGTCAATCAGATTTTGGAGGATATGTTAAGAGCCTGTGCATTAGATTATGGATCTAGTTGGGATGACAACTTGCCCTACGCGTAGTTCTCATACAACAATAGTTACCAAGCCAGTTTGAAGATGGCACCGTTCGAGGCATTGTATGGAAGGAAATGCCGAACACCGTTGTCATGGGACGAAGTTGGAGACCGACAGTTGTTTGGACCAGACTTAATCAAAGAGTCTGAGGAGAAGGTGAAGTTGATTCGACATAGACTGAAAGTAGCTCAGTCCAGGCAGAAGAGTTATGCAGACTCGAAGCGCAAGGAGATAACCTATGAGATCGGAGATAGAGCGTACTTGAGAGTATCACCTCTGCGAGGAGTTAAACGTTTCGGAGTTAAAGGGAAGTTAGCCCCAAGATTTGTGGGACCTTACCGTGTTTTGGAATGCATGGGAGAGGTTGCCTATAAGTTGGAGTTGCCCGAAGGATTGTCAGGAGTGCACGACGTGTTTCACGTATCGCAGCTTAAGAAGTGCCACGCGGAGATGGCCGATATACCGCTTAGAGACACAGTACCCCTGGAAGCAATTCAGTTGGACAGTGATCTGACCTACGAGGAGAAGCCTGTTAAGATTCTTGAATTTTCGAGCAGAGTTACTCGCAGCAAGGTTATCAAGTTTTGCAAAGTTCAGTGGAGTCATCACGCCGAGGAAGAAACCACCTGGGAACGAGAAGATGATCTATGCAAGGACCACCCACACCTATTCTCTAGCCAAGTCGAATCTCGACGGCGAGATTCATTCTAAGGGGGGTAGGTTTGTAACATCCCAAATTTTCAATTTGGAATGTTATACATAGATCATATTTGCATTGCATGCGTTTTGCATTTTTGTTCGTGGCGTTCCTCGAAATTCTAAGCAACTCAAGGACCTACGGAGAGAGTTGGGGATTTTACCGTTTTCGTATTTGAGTTCGCTCGAATACCGGTACGAGGACAGTGTGATTCTAATAATTTTTCTCTCCCAAAAATATTTCTAAATACCAAATATGAGCGGAGATTATATGACTTCTCCAAAATAACAGAAATATTGGAGGAAAAATGTTAAAATCACTTTTGGTATTTTTCTGGATTTATTTGCGGATTTATTTGCATAGGAAAAATACGCGTTTTTCAAAATTGCATTTAGGAAAAATGTTCACTTTCTCCTAAATATTATTAGAGGACGGCGAAAATTTATTTCGGGAATTTTGGAGTCCGTTTGGTATTTCTTTCGTTAGTTTTTCTATGCCGGGACTCTTTTAGCAAAAAAAAAAAGGAAACCGACTGGGAGTCTTACTAGCCCAGGACTCCTGGGCTTTATAAGCGCCCGATCCGGCCCGTCGCCCCTAGCCCGCAGCCGGCCCCTGCCCCAAACCCGCCGCCCCGCGCCGCTGCCACCGCCGCCCGCCGGAGCCGCCGCCGCCTCGCCCGCCGGATTTCCGCCAGAGCTGCCGGATCCCGCCGCCGTCGCCGAGGTATACGCCGCCGTCGCCGAGGTATACGCCGCCGCCGCCGCCATTGGTTTTTAAAAAAAGAACCGATCGGTTTTTTTTGGGAAAACCCTAGATCTGTTTTTTTAGAATAGATCGGCTCGGTTGTTCGATTTAGTTATTTAGCGGACGTTCGTCCGTACGTTCGTATGAACAAACGGTTTTCGTTAGTTAACCGCAAACATCGAACGTTCGTTCGTTAGCCTGTTCGTTGTTTTTCTTTTTCGGGGTATTTATCCGTAGTTATTCCGATCATGATTTCTGCCCTGATCTTGTTTTTCATTTTTCTTTTCGCTCAAGAGTCGGAATCAGGTGATTCAAAATCCCAGATCTTCGTCTCGATGCCCTCTTTACATTTAATCAACTTGAACAAAGTTTTGGCTACTGTAAAACTTTACTTTAGGCCAACTAGTAAACCGGAGCTCGTTTCTTTTGCAGTTTGAGTTTCGTTGCTTCTTTCGAGTTGATTCTTTTTGAAAACCGGAGTTCTTAAGTTGAACTTTCTGGTTAGATCTATTATTTGAGTTTTACCCGTGCATTAGTTAAGTACTTATTGTGTGCTTGTTTGATTGCGACAGAGTACCCGGAGTGCGCCGCTTGCTACTTTGAGTCTCTAGGTTTTGCGGATCATCAACAAGGCAAGTAACACTTTGATCATGCTTTCCAATTTCCCAGTTTTCATTGCATTAGTCAAACCCTCACACATTGCATGAGTAGGATCAATTAATTTGTGGGATTGGGAAGTAGTTTGAGGTAGTACCTATTACCTGCATTACATTCAAACCCTTGGGAGTTACTTCTACGTTTGCTGTTAGGACATGCTATGCTCGTAGACGTGGTTTGGGTTTGAGTGAAATCCATGACAGATGTGAGTTGTTAATTAATGGTTCAACTTAAGGTGGCAACTTTAATACACATCTGGGTGGATTGAGGCATCTGGGTATTCCAGTCATTGCCTGTTTTTCTTTTGGACCGCCACCCAGGCTCAAAGGGATCATGAGATTTTTCATACTAGAAACTTCCGTGTGCAGCCACATGCCAATATGGGCTCTTGCATAGTTGAGTAAGTTGTGGGAAACCTTTCCATGATGGGCTAGCAGATGTAGTGGGTTTTGTAGGTGTACCGGCCTATCTATCTGGTTAAGGGGATCTCTTCGGAAAGACTGTGGCTCGGTCATCCGTTTCTCAAACACCATGCAGTGCGAGAAACCAAACGGAGGCGATCGAGTCTTGTGGGGAAAAGTGCACAAACCTCTGCAGAGTGTACAAACTGATCATGATTAGCCATGCCCCTGGTTATGGATGTCTTGAGTATCTAGTACTTGGATTATCATGTGAATCTCATCATGTTACTTTAATTAATTTTGTTGGGTTTAATGATTACTTTAATTGGGGTTGAGAGGATGTATATCTTCTCAACGATGTTTCAACTACCATGATAGTTAAATTAAAATATATTCCTTTGAAGTAGGGAAAAATTGGCTTTACGCAAAAACTTAACCATAGAGCTTTCCACCAGCCAAATATTGCATATAGTATAGCCTTACTTTCATTGCATTCTCTTGTGTTACCTTGCCAGCATATTCCATGTGCTGACCCGTTTTCGGGCTGCAACGTTTCATGTTGCAGACTTTTCAGACGACGAGTAAGATGCCCCTTTTAGGTCGTGGTTCTATACTCAGTGATGCCGCTGGAGTTGATGGACTCACTTATCTTCCAAGCCTTCCGCTGTTATCGTGTTAGATGGCCTTCAGCCATATTATTTGTAATAAATTCATCGTTGGACTATCGATGTAATAAGTGTGTGATTGCTACTCTGTTATAAATCCTTCAAGTATTGTGCGTGTCAGCATTACTGATCCAGGGATGACACTGATGCACAGAGATCAGACTGTTTGAGGTCTGGTCGCTACACATAGGGAGCGCACTAGTCGGGGTTTGTTGCCGCTCATTATCAGACCATTGGCTCTTTTGACTTGACCGTTTGTTTGAGGATGGTACACAGAAGCATAATCAGGTTTAATACCTAACTTTGCACACCAATTTTTTACCTCCTTAGATGTAAAGTTGGTGCCATTATGTGTGATAATACTGTGCGGGACACCATAACGGTGTACTACACTGGGAAGAAAATCTATCACTGGCCCTGCCTCAACTGTTTTTACTGGCTTGGCTTCTATCCATTTAGTGATTTATCTACCATCACCAGCAAATATTTCTTTTTATGGCTTCCCCCTTTAAGAGGTCCAACCATATCGAGGCCCCAGACCGCAAAAGGCCAAGTAATGGGGATTGTTCTCAAAGCGGTGGGAGGCATGTGACTTTGATTTGCAAAGAGTTGGCAGCCAACGCGGTGTTGGACTAAGGTGTGGGCATCTGCTCGGGCAGTGGGCCAGTAAAAGCCATCTCGAAAAGCTTTGCCTACGAGCGCCCGGGCTGCGGCATGGTGGCCGCCCATTCCAGCGTGTATTTCAGTGAGAATTTGCCTTCCCTCCTCTTCGGAGATGCACCTTTGTAGAACACCAGTTGTGCTTTTCTTATATAGTTCACCTTTGTGACTTTGTAGGCTTTAGAATGCCGAACTATGCGGCGGGCCTCGTTTTGGTCATCGGGGAGCTCCTGCCTTTTAAGGTAATCTAGGACGGGCTCTGTCTAGGAGGCTATGACAGCCATGATCTCGTGAGCCGAAGAAGTTATCTCCATGTCTGGGTCTCCGATGACGTGTGGGTTAAGTTCGGCCGGGGGGGTGTTCGGATCCGAATTCGTATCGCCGCCAGCGTCCTGCCATGTTACTGATGGCTTAAATAGCCTTTCCACGAAGGTGTTAGGCGGGACGGGGTTGCGTTTAGCGCCCATATGAGCGAGTACATCAGCGGCCTGGTTATTATCCTGGGCTATGTGATGGAATTCCAACCCCTCAAATCTAGCCGATATTTTCAATATAGCATTGCAATAAGCAGCCATTTTTGAATCCTTCGCATCAAAATCTCTGTTTATTTGGGAGATAGTGAGATTTGAGTCTCCGCGTACCTCGAGGCATTGTATGCCCATGGATACAGCTAGGCGGAGACCATGCAGTAGGGCCTCATATTCAGCTGCATTGTTTGAGTCTGTGTACATAATTTGTAGAACATACCAGACTCTATCCCCTGTTGGGATATCAATATTACGCCGGCCCCCAGTCCGGCTAGCATTTTGGAACCATCGAAGTACATTGTCCAGTGGGAGTATGAGTCGTACTCTTTAGGGAGTTCAGCTTTGGTCCATTCTGCGACAAAGTCAGCCAGCACCTGGGATTTAATAGTCCGGCGTGGCTTATTAGATATTTCGAACGGTAAGAGCTCGATGGCCCATTTGGCTATGCATCCATTGGCGTCTTTATTATTAATAATATCATTGAGTGGTACCTCGGATGCCACTGTGATCGAACACTCTTGAAAGTAGTGTCGAAGTTTGCGAGATGACATGAAGACCGCATAGGCAATTTTCTAATAGTGGGGGTACCGTGATTTGCACGATGCTAGAACCTCGGATACATAGTATACTAGTTTTTGAACGGGGAATTTATGTCCCTCTTCGGCTCGTTCGATGACGATCACGGCACTCACTATGTGGTGAGTGGCTGATATGTACAGCAGCATAGGTTCGCCAACACCGGGAGCGGCCAGGATTGGGTTGCTCACTAGTAGAGTTTTTATTTCTTCCAATCCAGCTGTGGCCGCGTCCGTCCATACGAAATTGTCAGTGCGTCGTAGAAATCTATAAAGTGGCAATGCTTTTTCTCCTAGCCTGGAGATGAAGCGGCTTAAAGCCGCTACGCGGCCTGCTAGTTTTTGCACTTGTTTGAGGTCGGTTGGCGTTTTGAGCTCTGACAAGGCCCGGATTTTAGCTGGGTTAGTTTCAATTTCTCTATGGGATACGATGAACCCTAGTAGCTTTCCAGCTGGAACACCGAAAACACATTTTTCCGGATTGAGCCTTATGTCATATTCTTGAAGGTTATCAAACGTAAGGCGGATATCTTCCACCAAAGTCTTGACGTGTTTGGTTTTAACGACTACGTCGTCAACATATGCCTCCACTGTCTTGCCAATTTGTTTTTCTATGCATGTTTGAATCATGCGTTGATATGTGGCGCCAGCGTTTTTGAGTCCAAAGGGCATAGTGTTGAAACAGAAGGGACCGTACGGGGTGATAAATGTTATCGCGGCCTGATCAGATTCCTTCATCTTTATCTGATGGTATCCGGAGTAAGCATCAAGGAAGCACAACGAGTCGTGTCTGTTCGTTGCATCGATAATTTGATCAATGTGGGGCAAACGGAAGGGATCCTTTGGGCAGTCCTTATTTAGGTCTATAAAGTCGGCGCAGAGGCGTCGGGATTTATCCTTCTTCGTCACCATGACTAGGTTGGCTAGCCAATCCAGATGTTTAATTTCTCTGATGAATCCGGCTTCCAATAGCTTGGCTAGCTCCTCTCCCATTGCTTGTCTTTTGGGTTCGGAAAACCGTCGTAGTGACTACTTGACTGGTTTGAACCCTTTGATAATATTGAGGCTGTGTTCGACCATCCTGCATGGGATTCCCAGCATATCTGAAGGGTGCCAGGCGAATATGTCCCAATTTTCCCGAAGGAAGGCGCGTAACGCGCTGTCTACCGCCGGATCCAGTTGTGCCCCGATAGACGATGTCTTGTTAGGGTCCGTTGGGTGCACATGGAATTTTATGATTTCATCTGCTGGCTTGAAGGAGGTAGATTTTGATCTTTTGGTGAGGATTACATCGTCCTTGTCCACCGTTGATTGTAAGGTAGTTAATTCTTCAACCGCGAGGGCTTCGGATAATGCCTCTAAGGCTAAGGATGTCATTTTGTTCTCGGCGCGGAGGGCTCTATCCGGATCACTTGTTAATGTGATCACTCCATTGGGCCCTGGCATTTTAAGCTTCATGTACCCGTAATGGGGTATAGCTTGAAAGCGTGAAAAAGCGTCCTGTCCTAAAAGGGTGTGGTATCCGCTATTGAAGGGAACAGTGTGGAAGAGCAGTTCCTCTCACCTGTAGTTATCGGATGTGCCGAATACTACATCAAACTTAATGCTTCCCGAACACCGGGCTTCTCGGCTAGGTATAATTCCTCTAAAGGTTGTGTTAGTGTGCTCAATGCGGGATTTGTCGACCTGCATTTTTGCAAGGTTTCCTCATATATGAGGTTCAGTCCGCTTCCTCCGTCCAAAAGTACTTTAGTTAGGCGAAAACCATCCACTATCGGGTCTAGTACAAGAGCTGCTATTGCTCGGATCGGCCGGACTTGGGGTGCGTCTTCGTCAGAAAAACTAATTGTCATGTCGCTCCATGGGCTTGCAGAGCTAATTTGGTAGACCTTGGCAAGTTCACGATTCGCTCTCTTGCGGTAGTTATTTAAGGAGAACGTCTCGAAGACAGTAAAGACACCGACGTCCTTCTCCCCTGATGCGGCTGTGGTAAGTATTGTCGCACTACTCTTTGCTACCTGCCGGAGTACCCAACATGCTCTGAGGCAATGGTTTGGGATATTGTCCGGGGCTGCGTGTATTTGGCAAGGTTTATCGAGCAGTTCGTCTAGTACGGACCTGTGCCTTAAAAATGTTTGTTCTACTTGCCAATTGGCATATTATCGGATGACCTACTAGGGTATGTCTATTTAGCCTTAATAGTGTGTTGCCCGGATATGGACTATTCGAGAGGTGTATTCTGGGCTTTCCAAGTATTTTCCATTGCGCAATAATTTTGTACTAAATGCGACAGTTTTGTGAAACTCAGAACACGACGTCGGTTGAGGGCGTTCAAGACTCCCTCGTCCGTATAGTTGCGGTAAAATAGGGAGACCGCCTCATCGTCGCAACAGTCTCTGATCTTGTTTTTAACAAGCAAGAATCTGGCCCAGAAGTGGTTGACCATTTCCTCGAGTTGCTGCTGTATGTTCGCGAGATCATCTATGTCCAGGTGTCCGAATTTATTTGGAGACTTTTTCCCAGGGTGGGTGTTGGTAATTTTGAGTCCCGACCCAAAGTGGTATTCGGGGTTTTGGCAACCTCCGATGTGGATGATCCGGGTTCGACAGGATCTAATCGTTCCATGGGCCCGGAGTCAATCCCAGAGCTGAAAGAACATAAAGGCCTCTCGACAGGGGCGTGTTTGGCTCGATGGGTTCAGAGATCCGAACTGTGATGGTATCCGTCTCAAGAGGGGGAGTCTCTTCGGCTCCGTCCTCAACTGCTGCCACTAGATGTCTTATCAGGAAGGGATCGATCTCATCATGACCGGATTTAGGTTCTATCTGATCTCCTGGCGATAAAATCCCCAGGGCGGCGATGCAATCTAGTAGCTCGTTTAAAGGCCAGAGATCTGCCGAGGTCGCGTCATCGGAGTGGCCGGAGTCAACATAAGGGTGGTGCTCGATGACTGCAGGGAGTGCGGCCGACCCTGAGGCCATGCGGGCGCATACAGCGAACCCGCCGAGCTAGAGAACCTGGCCAATGGCCAAGTTGTTTCCGAGGGTGATCCCATCGCTGATGATGAGACGAGCCATCGATCGCCCATCGCGAGTGCACAGCAGAGCTCTCAATGAAAGCACCATTGTTGGTGTCAAAACTTGCAGATCTCGGGTAGGGGGGCCCAAGCTATGCGTTTAGAGGATCAATGGTAACAGGAGGCTCGAGACACGATGTTTACCCAGGTTCAGGCCCTCTCGATCGAGGTAATACCCTACTTCCTGCTATATTAATATGGATGAATATGATTACAAGAGTTGATCTACCTCGAGATCGTACTGGCTAAACCCTAACGCCTAGCCTATGAGGATATTATGATGTTGACGATCCCCTCTACAGACTAAACCCCATGGCTTATATACACGCCAGAGAGGACCTAGTGTTACAAGGGTGACTTGGGGAGGAAGTAATTGATACATCTGGACTCTACGCTTGCCTTCCTACATACATAGGAGTCCTGACCGAATACGGGGGAGAGTCTTCTGCTTCTTCTTTTGTGGCCCATCAATACGGCCCAGCTTCATCGACCCGGACGCCTGAGGAACCCCTGAATACAGGACTCCCTCACCTAGCTTGGAGGCGCCACACCATACAGTGCAGTGCCTTGTATCTAGGCGCTGCACTGTATGGTGTGGTGCCTCCAAGCTAGGTGTCACACATATCTGAACATGCTGAAGCTAAACAGCTCATGTGCACTTCCAATAAGATAGTTTCATTAAGCAATATGAAATAACTTAAGCTATTACGATAAACTCGAACATCCCTTAAACTTAAGGAAAGTCAATAAGTTCAACATTGCTACTAGTTCAACGATTTGACAAGTTGAACGACATAACAAGTTCAATGACATAACAAGTTCGACATAAGAAAACGACTACTAGTCGAGTTACATAAAAAACGACTACTAGGTCCTTCTGTGCTTATTGTCACCTCCTCCCCTCCTGACGAATATCTTCTTCTTCCTACCACGAGGAACCGACTCCGGCTTAGGCTCCGGTTCCTCCACACCCATCTCGTCGTCCACATAGTCATCCAAGGTCGCCATCCGCGAAGTGCCGACCGTCCTATTTCCTTTTTTGATGAAATCTTTGAGTGTGTATTTCTTGATTCCCCTCCTAGGCTTTAACATGTATGCTGATTCAACTTGATAGTTCCATAGTGTCATGTCATCATCAACGTACTATGAAAACAAACGACATGGAAAAGAACATGTGTGAGGATGAAGTTAGCAATGCATCAACAAATGAATATAATATATGTTATTGGCATACCTCTTGGGTGACCACACCCACATCCTCGTCCTCCAAAGGAGCCCCACTGCCAGAAGGGGGATCAGATGGTGTAGCCGACCTAGACCGCCCAGGTGATACATATTCAGGGTCACGACAACCGACAAGGTTCGATATCCGCCTTAACATTTGGCCCTGACGCTGCAACATGTACAACTGAATGAGATATCAAATGTAGCAAGACATGTAACATGGAAAATTCAAAGAGATGTGTACCTTAATGAATGCTCGAAGTGCACCTTCCCCATCGCTTTTTCCAACCGGGGTTGTCTCCAGAATATTCTGGCTCTCATCAGCTGCTTTTTTGATCTGGGTACGCTGTTTACAGAGACGACATTAACGTGTTAGGCAAATAAATATGTGAATAGGGCAAACATCAAATCACAGAGGGGAAGTCTTTACCACAAAGTTCATCACTAGAGTTGAAGGGACTCGGGTGCCTTCCTAATAAATTTGTTGTACTCATGTTGGGTTAGCTCATCAAAGACGACGGGATCATCCAAAATCTCCTCATTATAAGCCGGCTTGCATATCTCCACACGGGTATTTGCAAGAAACCATGTGAGGTCGTTGTTGAACGCGATCGGGCAGTGCTCACGAAGTTTGGATCGTTTTGAAGCCTTAGCTTGCTCCACACTAAGCGCGAACTGCATGACATACTTCTTATGATGCTTGGCTCAGTCCTTGATCTTGCGATGCTTTCTCCTATCCAACCTACATTTTAGAAAATAGAATATTAGCACCATCTAAACCACCAAGAATCTTCTAAGTGCACAAAGTTCATTCTCTCTTACCCGTGTAGCAACTTGTCTGTGTCCTCCCACTCCGGCGAGTGCGGCTGGAACAAACCAAACTGGCGAAACACCCGATGTGGCATGTGAAGCTCAACCACCCAATTGCATATGAGTGGGCACCACATATGCCAAAGATCCCTATACCTAAGGCACAACGGATTGAACACGAATTCTAGAGGTTTACCAAATGTATCCCCTTTTCCATATGGCTCCCATTCCACCTGCAACATAGCATACAACAAGGCAACATTGATGTCGAGTTACAGTAAAAGCATGAGAATGAATGATGCAATGTCAACTCAACTACTCAGTCGTAACTGTGTCCAACTCGCTCATCTACTGCTTGTACATGAGCGAGGGATCGTCCGTCATCTCATTTAACACATCCACTTGTAAGCCCAAGTGGGGTACCATAGTAGGTCATCTTTGTCGTCCCAATCCTCGTACTTCATGGTCTTCGATCGTCCAACTAGCAATCGATCCCAGCTCCATACAGAAAGTACCAGCATACAACTAGCAATACCTTCGTTCTTTGAGGTCCTACAACAGGCTTCATCCAACTGCACAAAAAATAAAACATGGTTGAATTAACAAGAAAATTGCATTGATGATGTAGCAATTAAGTGAAAAGAAACAACTGCCTACATGTATATATAAGTAAGCCTGTGTCGCTGAACCCCAACTCCATTTGCTATCGAAGATGGTCAACGCCTTCAGCCACATTGTAATGCCCAGGATGCGACTATGTCTCCTACGTGTCGAGGCACGACTTAGAGACATAAGCGCATGCTGGAATGATCTCAAATATGGTATCTTTGCACATCTCATGTAAAAGTTCGGGGATGAAATTGTAAAAGATAGTTGGCTTACACTCGCCATGTCACACAATGAATACAATAACATACAATCATCCGAATAACACAGGGTCCGACTACGGACGAAATCCAAACGAGAAAGATACCTTAAACACAAGCCCGGATCCTCCTAGTAAGAACCCCTACTGATCGTCGGGATATGAAATATAGTAACGACCACGCTCCTCATCGAACTCCCAGTGAAGTTCTGATCCATCTCCTACATCGTACTCGGTTGTACCTGCATCTGGTGTGTGTTGTAAACTGTGAGCCACAAGGACTCAGCAATCCCATTCCCGGGTATCAAAACTAGCAAAGCCTTAGGTGCGGAACATGTATTAAAGTGTTTGCAGCAGCACTAAGCAACTATCTTACGAGTTCAGAGCGAGAAGAGAACAAGTGCCAACAGTCGTCAAGTTGATCAAGAATTGATCCTAGCTACTCACGGTCAAACATAACCCCACCGTGTTCACTTCCCGAAGCCCTTCGGAAATAGACCATCACGGTTACTCACACATGTAGTGTATTCTTAATAATATGGTGTCAAATTATCTACAACAGGATATTAACAAATTCCCATCTGCCACATAATCGCGAGCACGGCTTTCGAAAGTTCAAAACCCTGCAGGGGTGTCCCAACTTAGCCCATCACAAGCCCATGGTCTGCGGAGTCGCAACTCCAAAGTGGGAAGACCCGAGTATTCTCGGAATCTCGTGCTCAAGATTTTTCGACAAAGGTAAAACTAATCCAGCAAGACCTCCCGGCGTGCCGACACCCTGATAGTAGCCGCGCGTATCTCGTCTCAGGCCACGACCGTATGAGCTAAGCTTACGTATCGTTGAAGTCCGAGTTACCAAGGGAGCGACGCAATGTGCTCTAGTTTGTACCAACACTCATGAGGAGCACTGGCCCGGGGGTGGATTAAGAACTCGGGTTTATAACTCCCTATGCAAGTTTTAGTTGTTAGGAAAATGGAGTACCAATGTTGGGCCTTGCTGGAAAAGCTTTAAGCAGTGCGAATTATCAAGGGGGGCCCATAAACTCCAACCGTGTTAGGAACGCAAAATCAAGGAACATAACACCAGTTTATCGGGTCCTAAGGTGGCATGAGTGGAACAAATCACCAAGTAGAAGGCCAAGCCTTCCACCCATTACCGATATATATGTGCATTGATTTAATTAAGATAGGTATTGTGTTATCCCAATAACAAGTCTGAATGTGGAGCAATCTTCAAAACTTCACCTGCAACTCACAATGCTATAAGAGGGGTTGAGCAAAAGCGTACTTAGCCAATCAACGGTTTGCTAGGAATGCGGTTAGAGTGTTTCATGGCAACAATAGGAGGCTGACAAACAGAAATAGGCATCGAGGCAATCTAAAGAGCGAGACAACTAGCATAGGCAAAGATAGAGGTGATATCGGGGAACGATCATCTTGCCTGGTAAGTCGTCGGTGGGATGGTAAGACGGCTCCTCAAACTCTGTCTCGACAACATCCTCGAACTCGGTATCGGCTCCCGGCTCTACCCAACACAAGAGCACAACACGACACAATATCAAACACGGTGCAATGCACAAATCAACATGATGCAAGACAGGTCATGGAATGCAAATATGATGTGCGTATGCATGAGGATGCTCTCGAGCCTAAGGAGAAGATGGTGGAAATGGCTACATCTTGGGCAACCAAGCAAGCCATTGGATAGATGGGAAGATTTTGGTCGAAATCGATATAAAGATCACCGGAAACGGATGCACGGTTTACAAATGACAAGCAAAACAATATGCAATGCAAAACTGCAGTTATCAGCAACATGGCATCTTTGGAGCAAAAATAAATATGCTACAGCACCCAAATATGAATACAAGAGGCATGGATGTAAAATAGACATGATCCTTAACAAGAATGAACTTAGAGCACACCCAAATACTTGCTGGAACACAATTAAATAAGCATGGCAAGATTCAATAAGTTTACAAATTTCTCAGACTTAGTGAAATTTACAAGGCATGGCTCGCCGGAGTTGGCCGCGGCGGCAGGCTTGGTGGCGCGCCGGCGCGGGGAGGCGAGGCACGAGGCGCCAGACGGCGGCGGGGGGACCCGCGAGGCGGCGGCAGCCAGCTGGCCGGCGGGAGCGGCGGCGAGCCCGCGTCGGGGCGGCGGACAGCGGCGGTCCACGAGGGCGGAGGCGGCGGCAGCGGCCCGCGTGGTCGGGCGGCCGAGCGTAGAGGCGGAGGACGGAGGCGCGCCTGGCCGGGAGGGCCGGCCTCGGGCCGCGGCGGGTCTGGCGGCGCGGGTGGAGAACCGGCGGCGGATAGGCCACGTGGCGGCTCCGGATTGGCCGGGCGCGTCCGGCGGACGTGTCCGGCGGCGCGAGGAGGGGCTCGGACTAGGGTTTTGCCCGAAATTTCGGGGGAGAGGGCCTATTTATAGATTCTGGGAGCTAGGAGTGTCCAAATAGGGTGCGGTTTTCGCCCACACGATCACGATCCGATGACCGAGAGGATGGAAGTGGTTGTGCTGGGTTAGTGGGCTGTTGTGGAGGGGTGTTGGGCTAAAAGGAAGAGGAGCTTTTAGCCCACGAGGTTAACCATTGGAGTATCAGACGACGTCCAAACGCGACGAAACTTGACAGGCGGTCTCCACATACTAAAACAACAACAAACGACAAGTCTCACCTCATTCCGAGAACGTTCTACGGCCACATACGAAAGAAGGACTCGGAGGTGCCACGGGCACGTGTGTGAGTGTCGGAACTCGAAACGGACAATGGAGACGATGCAAATACACACGGATGCAAGTGACAAAACGAATGCAATGCAATGCACATGATGACATGACATGGAGGATAGGCACACACGCACACGGCAAAACGAAGAAACCCGAAATGAAGGAAGAGCCCAGAATGGAATTGATGAAGTCAACGTTGCATATATTGCCATAAATGGAATTTTTACATCCGGGGCGTTACAAACTCTCCTCCACTACAAAAAGATCTCTTACCGAGATCTAGGACTGAAAGAAAGCGGGATACTCGGTATGGAGAAGATCTTCCCGTTCCCATGTAGTTTCTCGGTCGGTATGGTGTGACCACTTCACTTTTAAGAATTTGATGGACTTGTTGCGGGTCTTGCGCTCAGTTTCTTCAAGGATAGCAAGAGGGTGCTCACGATAAGACAAGTCTTGCTGAAGATCAATCTCTTCGAAAGGAATGGCGCGTTCAGGCGTCTTGAAGCACTTGCGGATTTGTGACACGTGAAACACATCGTGCACATTTGCAAAGTTGGAGGGAAGCTCGAGTTGGTAGGCTAGATCGCCTCTCTTGCTAAGAATCTTGAAAGGGCCCACGTATCTTGGAGCAAGCTTGCCCTTGATACCGAACCTCTGAGTGCCCTTCATGGGAGAAACACGGAGATAGACATGATCTCCAATGTTGAAAGCGAAGTCACGATGCTTGCCGTCATAGTAGCTCTTTTGACGCAATTGTGCGGCCTTGAGATTCTCACGTATGACTTTGCACATTTCTTCGGCTTCTGAGATCAAATAATTTCCAAGGAGTTGACGTTCACCAGTCTCGGACCAGTTGAGCAGGGTACGACACTTTCTGCCATAGAGAATTTCAAACAGAGCTTTCCCTGCACTTGCTTGGAAGCTGTTGTTGTGGGAGAATTCGGCAAATGGAAGGCAATCTTCCCATTTCATACCGAAGGAGATGACACAAGCTCTGAGCATATCTTCAAGGATTTGGTTCACTCTTTCGACTTGACCACTAGTCTGAGGGTGAAACGCTGTGCTGAAGCGAATCTTGGTGCCCATGGCTGACTGAAAGGAATCCCAGAACTTGGAAGTGAACAAACTTCCACGGTCTGAGGAGATCACTTGAGGGATGCCATGCAAAGAAACAATTCTGGAGGTGTACAGCTCTGCCAGTTGAGCTGGGTTGATGGATTCTTTGAGTGGAAGAAAATGAGCCACTTTAGTGAGCTTGTCAATCACCACAAAGATATCATCATTTCCTTGCTTGAACTTGGGAAAACCGGTGACGAAATCCATCTCAATGTGATCGAATTTCCACTCGGGAATAGGTAGAGGTTGAAGGAGTCCGCCTGGATGTTGATGCTCTGCCTTCACTCTTCTGCAGACATCACACTCGTTCACGAATTGAGCAATTTCTCTTTTCATGCGAGTCCACCAATATGATTGCTTGAGGTCATGGTACATCTTGGAGCTTCTTGGATGTATCAAGAGGAGTGAGTCATGTGCTTCGTTCATTATGAGCTTTCTGAGATCACCTTTGGGAACCACAATTATGTCCTCAAAGAACAAAGTGTCTCTGTCATCAATGCGATAGCACTTGTACTTGGGAGTACCCTTAGCAATACCATGTTTCACCTTCTGCACCATAGCATCACTGAGTTGGGGCTCACGTATTTGATCTTCCAAGGTAGGAGCAACTTGAAGATTGGCACGAAATCCTTGCGGAACAACTTGGAGGTTGAGCTTCCTGAATGACTCACAAAGTTCAAGTTGGAACGGTTTGAGGAGGAGACTGTTGCAATAAGCCTTTCTACTCAAGGTATCTGCAATGACATTGGCCTTGCTAGGAGTATACTCAATGCTTGGATCGTACTCTTGAATCATCTCAACCCAACGAGTCTGGCGAAGGTTAAGGTTTGGCTGAGTGAAGATGTACTTCAAGCTCTTGTGATCGGTGAAGATGTCCATTTTTCTGCCCAACAGAAGGTGTCTCCACGTGATCAAGGCATGAACAACTAATGCTAGCTCAAGATCATGTGTGGGGTAATTCTTCTCATTTGGTTTCAGCTGACGTGAAGTGTGTGCAATGATCTTCTTGTCTTGCATGAGAACACCGCCAAGACCTTGTAATGAAGCATCACAAAAGACTTCATAAGGCTTGGACTCATCCGGAGGAGTAAGAACCGGAGCAGAAATGAGCTTTTGTTTGAGGGTATTGAATGCCACATCACAATCAGGAGTCCACGAGTACTTGACATTCTTCTGCAACAGGTTGGAAAAAGGCTTGGCAATCTTGGAGAAGTTCTCAACGAACCTTCTGCAATAGCTTGCGAGACCGAGGAAACTTCAGAGTTGTTTGACATTCTGAGGAGGTTCCCAGTTAACAATAGCTTCAACCTTCTCGGGGTTAATAGAAATGCCCTCGACAAAGATAATATGGCGAAGATAGAGGACTTTATCAAGCCAGAATTCACATTTGGAGAACTTCGCATAGAAACGGTGCTCACGGAGCCTGTCAAGGACCAAACGGAGGTGCTTAGCATGGTCTTCTTCATTCTTGGAGAATACCAAGATATCATCCAGATAGACGAGAACAAATTCATTGGTGAAAGGGTTGAATATGAAGTGCATCATCCAAAAGAAGGTGGGTGGAGTGATACGTCTCCATCGTATCTATAATTTTTGATTGTTCCATGCCAATATTCTACAACATTCATATACTTTTGGCAACTTTTTATACTATTTTTTGGGACTAACATATTGATCCAGTGCCCAGTGCGAGTTCCTGTTTGTTGCATGTATTTTGTTTCGCAGAATATCCATATCAAACGGAGTCCAAACGGAATAAAAACGGACGGAGATTTTTTTTTTGGAATATATGTGAATTTTGGAAAGCGAAACTAACACGAGATGATGCCCGAGTGGGCCACGAGGGTGGGGGGCGCGCCCCCCCTCGTGGCCACATCGTAAGGCAGTTGATGCCCTTCTTTCGCCGCAAGAAAGCTAATTTCCGGATAAAAATCATGTCAAAAGATGAGCCAAATCGGAGTTACGGATCTCCGGGAATTTAAGAAACGGTGAAGGGCCAGAATCTGAGAACGTAGAAACAGAGAGAGACAGAGAGACAAATCCAATCTCGGAGGGGCTCTCTCCCCTCCGCCACCATGGAGGCCATGGACCAGAGGGGAAACCCTTCTCCCACCTAGGGAGAAGGTCAAGGAAGATGAAGAAGGAGGGGGGCTCTCTCCCCCTCGCTTCCGGTGGCACCGGAGTGCCACCGGGGCCATCATCGTGTGACGGCGATCTACACCAATACCTCCGTCATCTTCACCAACATCTCCATCACCTTCCCCTATCTATCTACAGTGGTCCACTCTCCCGCAACCCGCTGTACCCTCTAGTTGAACATGGTGCTTTATGCTTCATATTATTATCCAATGATGTGTTGCCATCCTATGATGTCTGAGTAGATTATCGTTGTCCTATTGGTGATTGGTGAATTGTTATGATTGATTTAATTTGCTTGTGATTATGTTACTGTCCTTTGGTGCCCATCATATGAGCGCGCGCGTGGATCACACCATAGGGTTAGTTGTATGTTGATAAGACTACGTATTGGAGGGCAAGAGTGACAGAAGCTTCAACCTAGCGTAGAAATTGATGCATACGGGATTGAAGGGGGGCCAATATATCTTAATGCTATGGCTGGGTTTTACCTTAATGAACGTTAGTAGTTGTGGATGCTTGCTAATAGTTCCAATCATAAGTGCATAGAATACCAAGTCAGGGATGACATGCTAGCAGTGGCCTCTCCCACATAAAACATGTTATCGGTCTAGTAACGTAGTCAATTGCTTAGGGGCAATTTCGCAACTCCTACCACCACTTTTCCACACTCGCTATTATTAACTTTATTGCTTCTTATCTTAACAGCCCCTAGTTTATATTTGCGTGCTTTTTATATTCTTGCAAACCTATCCAAAAACTACAAAGTACTTCTAGTTTCATACTCGTTCTAGGTAAAGTAAACGTCAAGCGTGCGTAGAGTTGTATCGGTGGTTGATAGAACTTGAGGGAATATTTGTTCTGCCTTTAGCTCCTCGTTGGGTTCGACACTCTTACTTATCGAAAGAGGCTACAACTGATCCGCTACACTTGTGGGTTATCAAGACCTTTTTCTGGTGCCGTTGCCGAGGAGCAATAGCGTGGGGTGAATATTCTCGTGTGTGCTTGTTTGCTTTATCACTAAGTAGATTTTATTTGCTGTTCTAAGTTGTTTTCTATCTTTAGTTATGGGTAGGAAACGCAAAATACCAAAAAAAATAGTGGTACCTACTGAACCAATGGTTGAAGAACCACTCAAAATCTATCACACTACTGAAGCTTATTACTTGGGTCATCTTCGATCCCTATGTGCTCGGGCTGAAAGCCCAACTAGCTTAGTTGAGGGAAAATCTTTAGATGAGCATGCTTGTTATGTGCGACACCGCATATATGAAAAAGGGAAACTTTTACTGGATCAAATTCATCGTTCGCAATGCTATGCTTGGAATTTATGTGAAATATATGATTTTACTTGTTGTTCTGAAGACCCTAAGAAACACCTTCCCTACCAATGTGAGTTTAGTGATAATGGAATCGTATCTTTGTATGCTAAGGGTGTTTATAGTTACTATGATGTTCAACAAATTAAAGAATTTTTTGCTTTTAAGGGTGCTTATGAAATTGCTTCTTTGATTGAAAAGTATGATGCTACTCTTTACAAATCTGAAAATTTTGCCATATTTAAATACTGTTATGATAATTATGCTTCTAATGCCTATGTTAAACCATATATTGAGGACTCCCCCGCTGCCCAAGAAGAGACTAATATTTTGCATGAGTCTATGGAAGAAGAAATTAATGATATTGTGAGCTCGTTGGATGAAAAAGATGAGGAGCAGAGCGAAGAACAAAAGGAGGAAGAGCGGATTGATCACCCGTGCCCACCTTCTAATGAGAGTAACTCTTCAACTCATACATTGTTTAATTTCCCTTTGTGCTTACCGAAGGATGAATGCTATGATCATTGTTATGATCCCGTTGATTCTTTTGAAATATCCCTTTTTGATGATGCTTGCTATGCTTGTGGCCAAGGCCAATATGAATTATGCCTATGGAGATGAACTTGCTATAGTTCCATATGTAAAACATGAGATTGCTGCTATTACACCCACGCATGATAGTCGTGTTATCTTTTTGAATTCTCCAAACTACACTATATCGGAGAAGTTTGCACTTATTAAGGATTATATTGATGGGTTGCCTTTTTTCGTTACACATGATGATTTTGATGAATATAATATGCATGTGCTTGCTGCTCCTACTTGCAATTATTATGAGAGAGGAACTACATCTCCGCCTCTCTATGTTTCCAACACGATAAAATTGCAAGAAACTGCTTATACTATGCATTGGCCTTTACTTGATGTGCATGAATTGTTCTTGTATGACATGCCTATGCATAGGAAGAGAGTTAGACTTCGTTGTTTCATGACACATATCACTTTGTGCTCACTACTAAATGCCAAATCATTGCTAATTAAAATTGGCTTTGATATACCTTGGGATCCGGGTGGATCCATTACTTGAGCACTATATGCCTAGCTTAATGGCATTAAAGAAAGCGCTGCCAGGGAGATAACCCGAAAGTTTTAGAGAGTCATTTATTTTTGTTGTGTGCTTTTATAAAGTTTAAAAACAAAAAAATAAAGAGGGGAACCTAAAACTTTTTTAAAAAGAAAAGTGAAAGTAAGAAGGACGAGCACCGTTGAAGTGGGGGACGTCCTTGAACTTTGTTCATGCCCATGGAAACTTTGTGAATCTTAATTACATAAACTTTTCAACAAAAATAATTATCCCCTTGTACAATTCCATTGTATTATAAAAATAATGTGCCAAGGTTTGCCTTTAGGATGTTTACAATGCTTGTTGGTTTGTGCGGTGCAGGACAGAAACTTTGGCTGTAGTGCGTGATTTTACATTTTTTTTTGCTGGAACGTCAAATGGTTCTGAAACATTTTGCACTGTCTTTCTATACAAATTGTTTGTTTTTTCTAATTTTGGCAGAATTTTTCAAGTATCAGAAGTATGGTGAATGTTCAGATTATTACAGACTGTTCTGTTTTAGACAGATTCTGTTTTTGATGCATAGTTTGCTTGTTTTGATGAAACTAGCAATTTCTATCAGTGGATTAAGTCATGGAAAAGTTATATTACAGTAGCTACAATGCAAAAACAAAATATGAATTGGTTTGCAACAGTACTTAGAGTAGTGATTTGCTTTATTATACTAACAGATCTTACCAAGTTTTCTGTTGAAGTTTTGTGTGGATGAAGTGTTCGAAGATTGAGGAGGTCTCGATGTGAGGAGAAGAAAGAGTGGCAAGATCTCAATCTTGGGGATGCCCAAGGCACCCCAAGTAAATATTCAAGGAGACTCAAGCGTCTAAGCTTGGGGATGCCCCGGAAGGCATCCCTTCTTTCTTCAACAAGTATCGGTATGTTTCCGGATTCGTTTCATTCATGTGATATGTGCAGATCTTGGAGCGTCTTTTGTATTTAGTTTTCACCTTTTCTTTTATGCACCATGCTGGTATGAGATAGTCCTTAGTTGATTTATAGAATGCTCTTTGCACTTGACTTATATTTTTTGAGTATGGCTTTATAGAATACTTCATGTGCTTCACTTACATCATTTGAAGTTTGGATTGCCTGTTTCTCTTCACATAGAAAACCGCCATTTGTAGAATACTCTTTTGCTTCAATTATAATTGTTAGAGCGTGGGCATAACTTTTGTAGAAAGAATTAAAACTCTCTTGCTTCACTTATATCTACTTAGAGAGTTGACAGGAATTGGTCATTCACATGGTTAGTCATAAAATTTTACATAAACTTGTAGATCGCTGAATATGATATGTTTGATTCCTTGCGATAGTTTTGCGATATAAAGATGGTGATATTAGAGTCATGCTAGTGGGTAGTTGTGGATTGTAGAAATACTTCTGTTGAGGTTTGTGATTCCCGAAGCATGCACGTATGGTGAACCGTTATGTGACGAAGTTGGAGCATGATTTATTTATTGAGTGTCATCCTTTGTGTGCAGGTCGGGGGCGCGCGATGGTTAACTCCTACCAACCTCCCTCCTAGGAGCATGCGTGTAGTACTTGGTTTCGATGGCTAATAAATTTTTGCAATAAGTCTGTGAGTTCTTTATGACTAATGTTGGGTCCATGGATTATACGCACTCTCACACTTCCACCATTGCTAGCCTCTCTTGTACCGCACAACTTTCGCCGGTACCATACACCCACCATATACCTTCATCAAAACAGCCACCATACCTACCTATTATGGCTTTTCCATAGCCATTCCGAGATATATTGCCATGTAACTCCACCGTTCCGTTTATTATGACACGCACCATCATTGTCATATTGCCTTGCATGATCGTAAGATAGCTAGCATGATGTTTCCATGGCTTGTCCGCTTTTTGATGTCATTGCTACGCTAGATCATTGCACATCCCGGTACACCGCCGGAGGCATTCACATAGAGTCATATTTTGTTCTAGCTTCGAGTTATAATCTTTGAGTTGTAAGTAAATAAAAGTGTGATGATCTTTATTATTAGAGCATTGTCCCATGTGAGGAAAGGACAAATAAAAAATGATGGCTAAAAAAATAGAGAGGGGCTAAAAAAAGAGAGAAAGCCCCTCCAAAAAAAACAAAACAAAAAAACAAAAAAATGAGAGAAAATAGAGAAGGGACAATGCTACTATCCTTTTCCACACTTGTGCTTTAAAGTAGCACCATGATCTTCATAATAGAGAGTCTCTTGTTTTGTCACTTCCATATACTAGTGGGTATTTTTCGTTATAAAACTTGGCTTGTATATTCCAACGACGGGCTTCCTCAAATGCCCTAGGTCTTCATGACCAAGCAAGTTGATGCACACCCGCTAGTTTTCTTTTGAGCTTTCATACACTTATAGCTCTAGTGCATCTGTTACATGGCAATCCCTACTCACTCACATTGATATCGATTGATGGACATCTCCATAGTCCATTGATTTGCCTAGTTGATGTGAGACTTTCTCCCACCTTTTGTCTATCACCACCTTCTATTCCACCCATAGTGCTATGTCCATGGCTCACGCTCATGTATTGCATGAAAGTTGAAAAGGTTTGAGAATACTAAAGTATGAAACAATTGCTTGGCTAAAACCGGGGTTGTGCATGATTTAAATACATTGTGTGGTGAAGATGGAGCATATCCAGACCATATGATTTTGTAGGGATAACTTTCTTTGGCCATGTTATTTTGAAGAGTCATGATTGCTTTATTAGTATGCTTGAAGTATTATCGTCCTAATGTCAAATGATAGACTATTGCTTTGAATCACTCGTGTCTTAATATTCATGCCATGGTTAGGTTAGATGATCAAGATTATGCTAGGTAGAATTCCACATCAAAAATAATCTTTTTTCTCATTTACCTACTCGAGGACGAGCAGGAATTAAGCTTGGGGATGCTGATACGTCTCCGTCGTATCTATAATTTTTTATTGTTCCATGCCAATATTCTACAACTTTCATATACTTTTGGCAACTTTTTATACTATTTTTCGGGACTAACATATTGATCCAGTGCCCAGTGCCAGTTCCTGTTTGTTGCATGTTTTTTGTTTCATAGAATATCCATATCAAACGGAGTCCAAACGGAATAAAAACGGACGGAGATTTTTTTGGAATATATGTGAATTTTGGGAAGCGAAACTAACACGAGACGATGCCCGAGTGGGCCACGAGGGTGGGGGCGCGCCCCCCTGCCCAGGGCGCACCCTGGGCCCTCGTGGCCACACCGTAAGGCGGTTGATACCCTTCTTTCACCGCAAGAAATCTAATTTCCGGATAAAAATCGTGTCAAAAGATGAGCCAAATCGGAGTTACGGATCTCCGGAAATTTAAGAAACGGTGAAGGGCCAGAATCTGAGAATGTAGAAACAGAGAGAGACAGAGAGACAGATCCAATCTCGGAGGGGCTCTCGCCCTCCGCCACCATGGAGGCCATGGACCAGAAGGGAAACCCTTCTCCCACCTAGGGAGAAGGTCAAGGAAGAAGAAGAAGGAGGGGGCTCTCTCCCCCTCGCTTCCGGTGGCATCATCGTGTGATGACGATCTACACCAACACCTCCGTCATCTTCACCAACATCACCATCACCTTCCCCCATCTATCTACAGCGGTCCACTCTCCTGCAACCCGATGTACCCTCTACTTGAACATGGTGCTTTATGCTTCATATTATTATCCAATGATGCGTTGCCATCCTATGATGTTTGAGTAGATTATCGTTGTCCTATCGGTGATTGGTGAATTGCTATGATTGATTTAATTTGCTTGTGGTTATGTTGCTGTCCTTTGGTGCCCATCATATGAGCGCGCGCGTGCATCACACCATAGGGTTAGTTGTATGTTGATAGGACTACGTATTGGAGGGCAAGAGTGACAGAAGCTTCAACCTAGCGTAGAAATTGATGCATACGGGATTGAATGGGGACCATTATATCTTAATGCTATGGTTGGGTTTCACCTTAATGAACGTTAGTAGTTGCGGATGCTTGCTAATAGTTCCAATCATAAGTGCATAGAATTCCAAGTCAGGGATGACGTGCTAGCAGTGGCCTCTCCCACATAAAACTTGCTATCGGTCTAGTAACGTAGTCAATTGCTTAGGGGCAATTTCGCAACTCCTACCACCACTTTTCCACAATCGCTATTATTAAATTTATTGCTTCTTATCTTAACAGCCCCTAGTTTATATTTGCGTGCTTTTTATATTCTTGCAAACCTATCCAAAAACTACAAAGTACTTCTAGTTTCATACTTGTTCTAGGTAAAGTAAACGTCAAGCGTGCGTAGAGTTGTATCGGTGGTCGATAGAACTTGAGGGAATATTTGTTCTGCCTTTAGCTCCTCGTTGGGTTCGGCACTCTTACTTATCGAAAGAGGCTACAACTGCTCCCCTACACTTGTGGGTTATCATGGAGCGTTTGCAAGCCCGAAAGACATGACCGTATATTCATATGAGCCATAACTCGTTTTGAATGCGGTCTTGGGAATATCCTCTTCACGGATACGAATCTGATGGTAACCCATTCGGAGATCGAGCTTTGAGAAAACCCTGGCTCCTTTGAGCTGCTCGAACAATTCATTGATATTGGGGAGCGGGTACTTATTCTTTATTGTCTTCTTGTTCAATGGCCAGTAATCAACGCACAATCGTTCCGTACCATCCTTCTTCTTGACAAAAAGAACACCGCAGCCCAAGGAGAAGTACTTGGTCTGATTAGACCCATTCGTTCTTGCTCATCGAGTTACTTCTTCAGCTCCTTCAACTCATCAGGAGAAAGCTTGTACGGACGCTGACAGGCTGGCTCGGTACCAGGTTCAAGTTCCATAACGAATTCAACTGGACCGTTGGGAGGCATGCCTGTAAGCTCTTCAGGGAATACATCCTCATATTCACAAACCACCGGAATCTAGGAAATGGCATTAATCTTGCCCTTTTCATTGAGAGAGAATAGCCTGATTGTGTTATCTCGAGCTGCGAAGATAATCACGTCTTCGTCAGGATGAGTTAGCTTGACCTCCTTGTTTGCACAATCAATATTTGCATCATGCTTGGAGAGCCAATCCATCCCAAGAATAAGATCAATGTCGGAGTTACCGAGGACAATCGGGGAAACCAGAAAACTGTAATCACCCATATGGATAGCGATATCCGGAGTCATTGTAGTATCCCTCATAGACAATGCCGGAGAAACAATTCCCAAGGGTCTCTCCAACAATTGAGAATTAAAATCTTTCTTCGTAGCGAATGGTCAGAATCGAATAAAACTCTTGCAGGAATTGAGTTAACTGAGAGGTTACCCATAATCACATCAGAAGAATTCTCTGCTTGAGCTGCATTCATCAGGTTCACTCTTGCTGACTTGGGATTGTGCTTGACAATAGCATTGCTGACAGGTGGAGGAGGCGGAAGGCGCCTCTGGTTGGTGCACTTGTTGGAATAGTGACCCTTCAGACCACATTAGTAGCAAGTGACCTCAGAAACTGGACGGGAAGGAGGAACACTTGGTCTTGGAGCTTGGAACTGAGACTTGGACTGGTTGCTTGGGTTGGGTGGGTGGGAGAATCCACGACCACCTGAGTGCTTGTTGTTGCTTGGAGGACGGAGCACTGGAGGAGGCGGTAGCCAGAACTTCTGCTACTTGGCAACCACTTGAGAGGAAGGGGAGGAGTGAACAGCATCTCTTATCCTCTTTTTGGAAGCTTCACACTTGAGCTGAGCTGCCTCTTGCTTGAGAGCCATATTATAGAATTGGTCAAATTCATCTGGCTCAAACAAGGTGAGAGCAAGTTGGAGTTCATCTTTCAGACCACCTCGGAACTGGTAGATTTTGCTCTTGGCATCGGGAATGTCTTGCTTCGCATAACGGGCAAGATTTTGGAACTTGACATTTTATTGATAGACGGACATGGTGCCTTGCTTCAGATTGCGGAATTGCTCACGCATACCTTCAATGACACTGGTTGGAATGTGATGAGAACGGAAATCGCGGCAGAATTCAGTCCACGAGATATCACGGCCACCTCTGGAGTCTTTGTACTGTTGCCACCAATCTGCAGCTTGGTATTTGAGTTGGAAGGCGGCAAACTTGACATAATCTTTAGTTCTGACATTACTGCATTGAAAGTGCTTTTTGATGTCTGTGATCCAATCTTCAGTATCTAGCAGGTCCACACAGTAACTGAAAGGTTTGGGCTGATTTGCCAGGAATTGGTTCAGTGTCGCAAAGTGAGGTTGATTGAACAGATTGCCTTGGCCTTGGTTCCCTTGATTGCCTTGGAAACTCTGCATCATTTGCATGAGCATATGAGTGTTCTGGTTGGTTGCCTGCATAATCGCTCTCCATGCCTCAGACGGAGGAGGAGGGGAAGGAGGACGCTCTTCTTCACCCTCTGGGTTCTGGTTGGGAACTTTCTTAGGTGCCATCCTGAAGATGATGACAACTGTTAGCCATTGAAGCAATAATAGATAAGTTGAATCAACGGCTAGATATTTGCAACATATAGTCTTCACAATGAACATTCGAACAAAATTGAACGAATGAATTCCATAGCTTAATGGTACAACAACTTGTCGAGAAGCCACTTGGGAGAACAAAATGATAGAATAAAACAACAAGGTACAGATGGAACAAATACATGATAGAAGTTTCGTCCCACATGTTCGTGCTGAATGCCCCATGACACGTGTTACAAAGGGTCTTGCAATCCCTGGATCAGCATAGCCAATGATCCTTTAAGATGCAACTCCCAATCGGAACAGCGCCCATGAAACATCTTCACTAGATGTTGAACCCCAAACCTCATACCATGCGCTCATTGGAAGATTACCTACGAGCTACTTGAAACCCACCTATTAATTCCCGAAGCTTTCCGGTTATGCAATCTGGTGTTGGGGATACAGGGGAAGCACCGCACACTCAACTCTAAACCTACATCCAGCTGTATCCATCCATCAACACATAACCAGTCATCTTCGGAAACTGTTTACCTCACACCTTCGAAACGCATCCGCTATACTAGCTGTGGCAATACTCCCAAACTATCTCCCCAGTACTGGGTGACGTCGGGGTTATCTCACCACCAGACATGCATAGAAGAGTTTTCGATGTCGGTCGCCTCTGGTATTCTAGAACCGCAACGATACATTTGTGACGACAACACCTCGGAGCTCAACTCCCCGGGACACTGCCACAACCCCTAAATGACAGGAGGCATCGATCACAATGTTCTCGTCACTAAGATATCAGAACAATCCAAACAATGCCCGCGTGATCCTAATTTTTTTTGTGAAATTTTGAGAGTAGAGGAGATAGAAGAACGTCGGGAGTCCTCACCAGAGCGATGAAGGGGATGAGGAGTAAAAAGAAATCCTACTCTTCGATATATATATATATATATATATATATATATATATATATATATATATATATATATATATATATATATATATAGGACTCAAAACATTTTTTATGTGTGTGCCTAGACTCAACCGTCAGTGGTTTGATCAATCAGGGGGCTTCTAGGTCGGAGAAGGCTATGAATACCAACTTGTAATGCCCAGGATGCGACTATGTCTCCTACGTGTCGAGGCACAACTTAGAGACATGAGCGCATGCCGGAATGATCTCAAGTATGATATCTTTGCACATCTCCTGTAAAAGTTCGGGGATGAAATTGTAAAAGATAGTTGGCTTACACTCGCCACATCAGACAATGAATACAATAACATACAATCATCCGAATAACACAAGGTCCGACTACGGACGAAATCCAAATGAGAAAGATACCATAAACACAAGCCCGGATCCTCCTAGTAAGAACCCCTACTGATCATCGGGATACGAAACATAGTAACGACCACGCTCCTCATCGAACTTCCAATGAAGTTATGATCCATCTCCTGCATCGTACTCGGCTGTACCTACATCTGGTGTGTGTTGTAAACTGTGAGCCACAAGGACTCAGCAATCCCATTCCCGGGTATCAAAACTAGCAAAGCCTTATGTGCGGAACAGGTATTAAAGTGTTTACAGCATCACTAATCAACTATCTTACGAGTTCAGAGCAAGAAGAGAACAAGTGCCAACGGTCACCAAGTTGATCAAGAATTTATCCTAGCTACTCACGGTCATACATAACCCCACCGTGTTCACTTCCCGAAGCCCTTCGGAAAGAGACCATCACGGTTACTCACATAGGTAGTGTATTCTTAAGAATATGGTGTCAAATTATCTACAACCGGATATTAACAAATTCCCATCTGCCACATAACCGCGGGCACGACTTTCGAAAGTTCAAAACCCTGCAGGGGTGTCCCAACTTACCCCATCACAAGCTCACGATCTGCGGAGTCGCAACTCCAAAGTGGGAAAACCCGAGTATTCTCGGAATCCCGTGCTCAAGATATTTCGACAAAGGTAAAACTAATCCAGCAAGACCTCCCGGCGTGCCGACACCCTGATAGTAGTCGCGTGTATCTCGTCTTAGGCCACGACCGGATGAGCTAAGCTTATGTATCGCTGAAGTCCAAGTTGCCAAGGGAGCGATGCAAGGTGCTCTAGTTTGGACCAACACTCATGAGGAGCACTGGCCCGGGGGGTGGATTAAGAACTCGGGTTTATAACTCCCTATGCAAGTTTTAGTTGTTAGGAAAATGGAGTACCAATGTTGGGCCTTGCTGGAAAAGCTTTAAGCAGTGCGAATTATCAAGGGGGGCCCATAAATCCCAACCGTGTTAGGAACGCAAAATCAAGGAACATAACACCTGTTTATTGGGTCCTAAGGTGGCATGAGTGGAACAAATCACCAAGCAGAAGGCCAAGCCTTCCACCCATTACCAATATACTCCCTCCGTCCCAAAAAAGTTGTCCTCTGCTTAGTTCATTTAAAATTTTGCAGAAAACCCCTTCTAGCTTCAAATCTCCTGCCAATCAGACCCCGCTGCTTCTTCCTCCTTTCTCCGTCGGCAGCGTGCACCGTGGTCGCCCACGCCACCGTCGGCACCAGCCATAGGGCCGAGCGCGTGACGACGGCCAGGACCTGCGCCACCGCTGTGAACCACCGCCGCCCCTACCCACCTGCGTCGCCCAAGGCGAGCTGCGCCGCCCGCACGGAGGCGAGCGGCGCCGTGCCATCCACCTGCTCCTCCGCGGCGAACACCTCGACGGGCGGCGGCTCCACTTCTGAAGGGCGCTGCTCCGCCGCCATCCTCTCCCGCCGTGATCCCTCCCGTCGCCCAGGGCTGCGTCGCTATCCCCTCCTGCCGCCCAGGGCTGCGGTGCTATCCCTCCAGCCGGCCAAGGCCTGCGTCGCCGTCGCCCAGGACCTGTGCATGCCTGGGTCTCGAGCGCCTGGACCTGGAGCTCCAGGCGGGTCCGGAACTCAAGCTCATCCTCAACCTCGAGCTTCTTCTGCTGCTCGTCTGCAAGTTGCTGTCCTTCCCGGCAGGCCTGCTCGTGCTGCCGCCCGGAGCTCCCCTGCTCGTTCTTCTGCCGGTGAGAAGAAGAACCCGAGCTCCAATTTCTGTACATTCCGCTTGTTCATTAATTTCAAGCACAATTGATCATCTACTCTGCAGAAATGTTGCAAAAAAGTTAACTGAATGTGTTCACCTCCAATGTCAAAGAAGTTAACTGAATGTTCTTGGTCTGGATAAACATGTTCTTCAGTTAACTTGAGAAGTCTAAATCAAACTGAATGTTCTAGACTGAGTAGAAAAAATTGGACAAGAAGCAGTAGGTGTACTCGAAAATTCTAGACTAAATCAAACTGGACAAGAAGCAAATTGGACAAGAAGCAGTACATGTACTCGAAAATCCAGTGTCCAGTTTACTCCAAAATTCAGCACTGAATTGCAGTACATCAAATTGCAGTAGAAAAAATAATGGAGGAAACTACTGGAGTAGATCAATTTGCAGTACACAGTGCAATGTACATAAATCTGCCAAACACAAGTCAAAATTTATAATGTTTGATGCCAGTACTTAACCGTGTATAGTAGCTTCTTTTCTTTTCTTTTCTTTTCTTTTCTTTTCAACACACTTATCAGTGGGTCTTTCATAACAGAATTTTAACAGTGATAACTAGAGAGTGAAAGTAAGAGTTGACAAAAACATGTCCCTAAAATTGGAATTATTTGAATTAGCTAGGTTTATTCTTCTTCTTCATAAACAGAAAAAGATGAATATTGTTGGTCTACTAGTCCAAAGTCTCAAATCTTTCACAAAGACATGCACGCTTCAATAGACTTGTGAATGCTAGCAAAGTGATAGGTAAAAACTTGGATGTTCTCAGAAATATAGCACCAGAGGACATTAAGTGAACTGGCCTGTATGCTAAAGGCAAGGGAATTCCACCTTCTTTTCTTCTTTGAGCAGTTGATGCAGCTACGCATAGGTTCTGCGGAAAATGCACCAAAAGAGTTAGTCACAGGTGAAGTAAGTGGAAAACAGTATTTAATCTCCACTTCTTTTCTTTTGGTAGTGAAATTCAATCTGAATTTTGGAACCACAGAGGCAATGTAGTGACTGTACTCCTAGTTAAATTCAGTCAATGTGAAAGCATACAAAGTGCAAGGCTAACTGAATCTTTACTGTATGTTCACCAATACTGAACATGTGTTCCCACCTCCACCACCATCTTGTCAGATTAATAGCGCAATTTAAATTCACGGGACCATATAAATACCTGCATCAAGTTTAAATAGATTCATGATGTCCAAGATTCAGGCATGATATTTATATTAATAAGAAAAGAAAAAAGAATAAGTCTGTGAGGATGATATATCTACTGCTTGCTTTACTTCAATGTTTTAAACTTCTGTTAGCTAGCAGCTCCTGAAAATAAAAAGGAACAAGTATTTATTCGAATTTATTTGAGTTATTTGGAATTCTTGTTCTTCTAGTCTTACTACTATTGTCAACATTCAGTTTTGACCGTAAGTTACCAAAATGAACAATGAGTACTTTTAATATCTACTTTTCCCTTTCATGGTTTTCTTGTTATAATTATATGCTAACCATTCATCTTTTGAATACTCTTGTTATGAGATCAGACAGGAGCACGCAACTATGGATTTGAACTTGATCCCGGAAGAGGAGGATGAAGCTCAACAAGAAGAACAAGCTCAGCAAGGTGTTGCTATTAATTTGAACATGATCCCGGAAGAGGACGATGAATATTTTGACACTATACACTTATTTCTCGAAATGGTGCCATGGCAGCCATTTCTATTGCTTCATGCCAGTACAACAATCAAGAGTTGAAAACTTAGTACACTGTGTACTCCAATTTTTCTACTCCTGTCAGTCCAACAATACAAAGTTCAATTTTCATTGCAAAATTCAGTTAGCATGTTAACAAGATCAGTTAACTGCACAACCAAGAAAAGGCTTGCCAAATAAGAAGAAAATGCTACTGATACCCTCGACTTGGTAGACTAGTGAATAGTGAATACCCCTACCAATAAATCATGTCAGGTTCATCAGGAAAATTCCTGGAAGTAGAATGATAAAATCTGTGGTTCTGAACTCGAAAATTATTCAGGTGTGGTTTTCTTTTTTTCAGTTTCAGCAGAACTTGAATCTAGCAACCTGAAGCATTTTGAAACAATGACACAAGACTTGATTGCCCTAGTGATCAGTTTACACAAAGATGTTGTCAGGCCAAGTGTGATGCCCTAGTGAGACTGAGGTTGCTGCCAGTTAGGTAAAAATAGGATGAGCCGCTGAAGAAATTAGCCAATTAGCCCATTGTGTCCCCAAGTGTGATCCCCTAGTTACACATAGATGTTGTCAAGCCAATCCCCTAGTGGGATTTGTCTGCCATGGTTTGCTAACTGAAGAAATACCAGTTGGCCGGCATGCAGTCTTAAGAAAATGCCAGAAGCAACAAATTTCAGTAAAAAAATCAGTTCTGACACATAAATCATGGAGGGGAATTGAAGGAGGGAGGCTTAACCTGCCAAGAAGACGCCACCACCGTCGTCAAGCTCGCAGTACAGTATGTGCAGGGATGGTGGAGCTCGCAGTACAGAAGATGTCTCTGCCGCCGTCAAGCTTGTTGTTGTCGGGCTCGTCGGCTACGTCTCCCGCCGTCTGGCCTCGCAGCCACCATATCAGCCTCGCAGACGCCGGATCTCAAGCAGCCAGAGAAGAGCATGGAGGTCACTAGGGAGGGGGGAAGCTAGGAGAAGAAGGCAAGCTGGAGTTGTACGAGCAGGAGAGAGCGGCGGAGGAGGTAGTTTTGGCGGCGGCGAGCTGTGGCGGTGGTGGAGCAGGGCAGCCGCGGCTTCTATCGGAGGAGGCTGAAAAAATCGAGGCTTCTCCTCGCTTGGGGAAGCAACGCGGCGGAAGAGGAGGGGAACAAGGAAGGAGAGAAGAGCAAGGAGCTGCACGGGGTATCTCCGACGACGCCAGCAGAAGCTTCTTGGGGAGCCAAGCAGAGGGCTCCGGCAAGGGAGACGAGCAGGGGGAACCGACGGGGAGAGGAGCGGGGGTGGGGGAGTGCGTCATTTGTCGGGAATACACTGAGGGGCTTTTCGCAAAATTACCACGAGGACAACTTTTTTGGGACGGAGGGAGTATATGTGCGTTGATTTAATTAAGATAGATATTGTGTTGTCCCAATAACAATTTCGAACGTGGAGCAATCTTCAAAACTTCACCTGCAACTAACAATGCTATAAGAGGGGCTGAGCAAAAGCGTACTTAGCCAATCAACGGTTCGCTAGGAAGGCGGTTAGAGTGTTTCATGGCAACAATAGGAGGCTGACAAACAAAAATAGGCATCGAGGCAATCTAAAGAGCGAGACAACTAGCATAGGCAAAGATAGAGGTGATATCAGGGAACGGTCATCTCGCCTGGTAAGTCGTCGGTGGGATGGTAAGACGGCTCCTCAAACTCAGTCTCGACAAGATCCTCGAACTCGGTATCGGCTCCCGACTCTACCCAACACAAGAGCACAAGACGGCACAATATCAAACACGGTGCAATGCACAAATCAACATGATGCAAGACAGGTCATGGAATGCAAATATGATGTGCGTATGCATGAGGATGCTCTCGAGCCTAAGGAGAAGATGGTGGAAATGGCTGCATCTTGGGCATGCAAGCAAGCCATTGGATAGATGGGAAGATTTTGGTCGAAAATGATATAAAGATCACCGGAAACGGATGCACGGTTTGCAAATGACAAGCAAAACAACATGCAATGCAAAACTGCTGTTATCGGCAACATGGCATCTTTGGAGCAAGAAATAAATATGCTACAACACCCAAACATGAAGACAAGAGGCATCGATGTAAAATAGACATGATCCTTAACAAGAATGAACTTAGAGCACACCAAATACTTGCTGGAACACAATTAAACAAGCATGGCAAGATTCAATAAGTTTACAGATTTCTCAGACTTAGTGAAAATTACAAGGCATGGCAGCAACAACAACAAGTAGGCATGTTTGCAAGCTTGTGCAACTCATATCAAAGCATAGCATGGCATGTGAATATAACCAACATCAAGAAGACATATTTTTGAAGCTACTCATGGCAAAAACATGGTCATAGGATGCATAGAACACTAGCTATCCACATGGCAAAATTGAACTTGTTGATAAGATGCTGACAGAAACATTTTATAGCAACTTGAGAGCATGAAAACAACAAGCTACAGCAAGGTATCATGGCAAACAAGAGCATGGATAGCTAGAGCATAACATATACATCAAGGAACACCCACTGGACAACTCTAACCATGCACAACAACGACGGTGGCATCATGGGAACATGGCATAAAAATTAACAGATTCAAACTTAGCAGAAATTTAACATCACGATGACATGTTAACAAGCTTGATGCACTCATCTCAAGACATATCATGGCATGGAAATGAATCTATCATGTAGAGCACATTCCCAAGAGCAAAACTCATGTTGACACCTAGCTCATATGACACATGGATGAATATACACAAACAAGACAAAACATCATCTCATAACAATTCCAGAAACTTATCAGCCACATGCACTTTTGCAACAGAGATAAACATGGCATAATGCAACCTATAATGCTTGAAAATGCATCCATCACGAAGAGCATCACAAGATGAACATCTGGACATCTCATACACTCCATTTGGACCAACATGCACAAAGTTACAAGCTCGAACATGCCAACAAATTTACACAGACAACAAGTGCTGAAACAGTTACATCACTAAGCACTCTTGCCACGAGGATTAAGTCAACTAGATGGACCCTATCATGCATGAAATTGATGCTAACATGTAGAGCATGTCGAGACGAACATTTTGATATATCATATGCGCAAAACGGAGCACCGAGCACAAAGTTACCACATGATGAAGGAGGCAACAAATTTAAACAGATCTGGGACTTAGAAGAATTTTACCCCTCCGAAAGTCAACCGTGGACAGAGGGATCCCGGGACGGGTCGGTGCGGAACGGACGGAGGCGTTTGGATCCCCGAGCGGGTGGATCTGATCCCACCCAGCTCTCGATCAGATCGGCCGGAGATCCGGCAGCGGCTCGCCGGAGTTGGCCGCGGCGGCGGGCTTGGTGGCGCGCCGGCGCGGGGAGGCGAGGCACGAGGTGCCGGACGGCGGCGGCGGCTAGCTGGCCGGCGGGAGCGGCGGCGAGCCCGCGCCGGGGCGGCGGACGGCGGCGGTCCGTGGGGGCGGCGGAGGCGGCGGAAGCGGCCCGCGGAGGTGGAGCGCGGAGGCGCGCCGGGCCGGGAGGGCCGGCCTCGGGCCACGGCGGGCCCGGCTGCGCGGGTGGAGAACCGGCGGCGGAGAGGCCACATGGCGGCTCCGGATTGGCCGGGCGCATCCGGCGGACGTGTCCGGCGCGGTCCGGACATGTCCGGCGGCGCGAGGAGGGGCTCGGACTAGGGTTTTGCCCGAAATTTTGGGGGAGAGGGCCTATTTATAGATTCTGGGAGCTAGGAGTGTCCAAATGGGGTGCGGTTTTTGCCCACACGATCATGATCCAACGACCGAGAGGATGGAAGTGGTTGTGTTGGGTTAGTGGGCTGTTGTGGAGGGGTGTTGGGCCAAAAGGGAGATGAGCTTTTAGCCCACGAGGTTAACCGTTGGAGTATCAAACGACCTCCAAACGCGACGAAACTTGACAGGCGGTCTCCACGTACTAAAACAACAACGTACGACAAGTCTCACCTCATTCCGAGAACGTTCTACGGCCACATACGAAAGAAGGACTTGGAGGTGCCACGGGCACGTGTGTGAGTGTCGGAACTCGAAACGGACAACGGAGACGATGCAACTACACACGGATGCAAGTGACAACACGAATGCAATGCAATGCACATGATGACATGACATGGAGGATATGCACACACGCACACGGCAAAACGAAGAAAGCCGAAATGAAGGTGAGCCCAGAATGGAATTGATGAAGTCAACGTTGCATATATTGCCATAAATGGAATTTTTACATCCGGGGCGTTACACACATCCATGGAGCATTTTTGCATGTGCCGTCGGCAAACATAATCCTGGATATAATGTACCACATGTAGACACGAGCATATGTCTTAACCTCATCATCTATAGCATCTGTATGGGAAAACCCAAAGTTTGATGCAATCCAAGTGAAAGGAGCACCTGTTGCGACTCTTTCCTTCTTCTTGTTTCCTTCTGGTTCCGGAGGCTCTGGAGGAACCATACCGATAAGGGCCTGCATTTGCTCGCGTCATCCATCAAAATCGATGCTCATACAAAGAGGATTCCCCTCGATAGGAAGACCGACGATCATACCAATATCATGTAGCGTCACGGTCATCTCCCTGGTCCGAAGATGGAAACTGTGTGGCTCCGGCCTCCAGCGATCAACAAGCGCGGTGATTGCTGCAGCATTGAGGTTCGGCGTCGACTGGATGACGAGCTGAATGAAAGGGAGAAGTCATGTCTCCCTTATGTACGGTATGTACCTCTCATCATAGCGCATCCCACCAAGAATGACCCCGTGAGACCGAATCTTCAGAGGGTGAAGCTCCTACAAATAAGCAAATCAGAATATTACATATGGGGCATTTGTGTTTGAAATAAAGACAAAATTCATAATACAAGCCACTTTGATTATCACCCGCTTCTTCACCGACATCAAGTAGGCCCGTTGTCGAGTGTCATAGTGACCATCGAGAAGCCAAACCATCCTACAAATTTCAAACAATAAACATAAGTTAGCTAACTACCTATGCTTCCTAATATATGTATCCAAAACAATATAGAGTTCCATAATGGTTTCATGTAAATAACATCTCAACATATGTATCCAAAGCATTCTTGTCAATACGAATTTAGGATTTCATCTAACACATCTAAAAAAACATCAACACAAACATCTAGACAATCTTAACAATCTAGGTTTCCAACATAAAAGCATATCTTTTCAATGGAAATAAACTAAACTACGGTTACAAAATAATTAGAAATCATCTACAAAACTTAAATCCCACAAATCTATATACATATGCAAGATTCTAATCTAATCAAACAAGGGTTCCACAAATCTTCAAAATAAGATACATTTTTCAGATAGAAAGAAGGGGATCGGAGGAGAGTACACTGTAGGATGGAATGGTGAAGAACTCCACGACCCAAATCGTCGGATCTGAATTTTTTTGGAGAGGGGATTGAGAGGGGGAGAGGAGCCAGCCGTCGGGCTAGGCGCTGCACTTTACATGTGTGGCGTTAGCTCGGAGGCGCTGCACTGCTCGATGCGGGCCCTAGGGGCGCCACGCTGGCCAGGTGTGCAACGCCGTCAAGCGAGGCGTTGCACAGTAGGGTGTGGCGTCTTCCTGTCGGGCACCACTTAAAACGGTCAGCTGAGTGGATTTTTTTGAGAGCAGTTTATTTTGTGAAATGTTTTTATCCACATGTCAAAATTGTCAAATTTACTCTGGTCGGCGCATTCAGAGTGGTGAACCAGTCCCACCAGTCGCATCAGCATTACAGAGTGGTGAACCAGTCGGCGTTATCAACTGTGGGATGCGTGCACCCCTTAAACCCCAACTTTTAGCAAACCCTCTCCTTGTCCTTTGCTTTTGGTCCGCTTTCTCCTTCCTCCTCTCGCATTCCAGTAGAATCGATTGGGTTGCTAGGGTTTGATCCTACCCTCCCTGGCACGATGGCGCATCCGCCCCCGCGGAACTGGGCCATGGCGCCGCCGTACCACTACCACGGGACGTCGCAGCAGGAGCAGGCGGCGCCAGCCGCGGAGGACGAGAGCGGAGCCGGGTCCGGAGGGCAGGAGGCGGAGTCGAGGTCACTCCGGATCCGCGAACTTTTCCCCTGGATGGACGAGGACTACCTGCGCAGCTGCTTCACCCGCTCGCCCGAGGTGATCCCATCCCATGCCCCTCGTCCTACCTACTCCCCCTTTTTTTTTCTGAAATTGTTTCCTATATATGTTTGTGCCCCTGCTTATATGTTGCCCAATTAGTTCTCCTCAACTGAGTCGCGTTTACATGCGTGTATCACACTGTTTACTAGCACCACTGGTTCGTAGCTTTGGTGCCCACTGATTGTGAGCCACTCACTATTGTGTATATTAGGATGCTGTCTTGCATTTTTTTTGTAAAAGTTTGGATGGATCATATGGTCTCACTACATTCAATCTTCCATTTTATATGTTTCACAGTATGATCTAGTGATTGTGAACTGCAGACGGTTTCCATGTTTAGCTCCTTACTCTATCTGCATTTCAGTCGCTTAAATCAGGCTATATATTTGTCAATGTGCTCCTTTTACCCAATCAAATAGCACCAGGCATCTTGTGATTCATCTCAAAGTTTACGTGCTTTTCTCACTGTTTCCTCATCATTTCCTTTTAAAATGCAGCTTGTGGCAGCAGTGATAACGCGGAACAAGGAGACCAAGCAATCTGAGGGTTTCGGTTATCTTACCTTTTCTGACCATGCCACTGCTGACCGAATCCTCCAGAGCTACAATGGACAGAAGATGCCTAATGCTGACAGGGATTTCAGCCTCAGCTGGGTCCAGTATGCTGGTCCTGATGAGGATTGTGCCATATATGTTGGGGGATTGGGCTTTGATGTTACAGACTTCATGCTACACCACGTGTTCAAGAATCGCTATCCATCAGTTAAGAGCGCAAAAGTTATATGGGATTTTCTTGCTAAACGCTCAAAAGGCTATGGGTTTGTTGTGTTTGGAGATGTCAATGAACGCACACAAGCAATGACTGAAATGAATGGAGCATACTGCTCTTCTAGGCCTATGCGTATCGGACCTGCTACCTTCAAGAGTGGTATGGCCACCAACAATATGAGTTGCGAATTATTATCTTTGCATTTTTTGTAGCTATCAAACTGTGAGTTTTGATTTCTGGCTTTCTATGTGTCCTTAACATTGCAAATATCCTAAAGCTTGCACACCTGCATATGTTATTCCCCAGATGGTCTCTCCTTGCACCACTGACTAGTAAATATTAGCAGCATGGCTTCAATGGAGTACAGCAATTCTTAATCATCCATGCTGTAATGGAATTTAAGTTAGTTCGCCAGTAAGCATATTTATTATCCTGGTGCAGGCTGCCCTGCTATCCCAGTAGGGCTTGTGTGTCACTTTGGCTGTGTGAATGTAGCCTCCCCTCTTCCAGCCCTTGTATTATGCTCTTCCTTTTTCCATGGACTTCTGGTACAGCCTCTATCGCAATATGAATTGCTGGGTACCAGTTCATATAACTCTGCCGCATTGTTGCCAGTGAGCGATGCACCGATGCATTTCAAGTTGCATGATACACACATTGTTTCACTTGCAAGAGTTTTGAATCAGTCGCATCAGGCCTATTGTCGGCTATCGCAAAACATTTGTTGATTATCTTAATGCTGGATTTGGTGCTTTATTTTTGAAAATTCCATGCTTTAACAGTATCAACAGATGTGATACGTATTGTGCTGGGTATACATCCTGTAATGTTGGCACATTTTAGTGCCTTAATTCTTGATTAGTGCTGAGCTAATTCTCATCTATTGATGGATCCGAAATTCGCAATACAGCAAGTAGTTTTTGTATCAGCACACCGCACAATTTTCAATAATGTCAGAGTCAATAGTTTCTAACAACACATTCCAATTCTGCAGATTTCCGTACACAAGGGACATATTCTGATTCTAACCAGAACAATAGTAGAGTGAGTGCATGGTTTTACCTTTTAAAAGGAGTGACATGTATGGTCAATTGATCTCAGAAGTTTTTTCATGGCTTGCAGCTTTTTGTTGGTCAACTTGATTCATCTGTGACTGATGAGGATCTAGATAAAGCCTTCAGTCCTTATGGAGAGCTTACTGTCAAGGTAATAGAGGGGAAGAGCTGTGGCTTCGTCACATATTCGAGCAGGTATCTGGTTTAGTCATAATAAATGGTTTGACAAATGCCTCGTGATTATATTTGAATACATATGCTAAAAGAACATGGGAATAGGCAGATCTACCTGAAAAATACTAGTAAAATTATACCATATACTCCCTCCGTTCCCAAATATAAGTCTTTCTAGAGATTCCAACAAGTGACTACATACATAGCAAAATGAGTGAATATACACTCTGAAATATGTCTACATACATCTGTATGTTGTAGTCCATTTGAAATGTCTAAAAAGACTTATATTTAGGAACGGAGGGAGTAGCAGTCATATACTACCTCCGTCCCAAAATTCTTGTCTTAGATTTGTATAGATACGGAAGTATCTAACACTAAAACGTGACTAGATAAATTCATATTTAAACAAACCTTTTAAGTAATAAAGCGCCCCTTTTCGAAAAAATATTTAAACAAACCTAAGGCAAGAATTTTGGGACGGAGGGAGTATTAGCCTAGTTAGTTAACTGCCCGAGGCCATCTCTTAACCTATTTGTTGCACCTATTATGTTGTCGTGACCATAACCTTAACTATTTATATTGCAATTTCGACAATTCTGAAATATGGTAGATTAGTGATGTTTATGTTGATGGTTGAAGTTGAGGATGGTAAATCCTATGTCCCTGATGGTAAATTCTAGTTGAGAACTCCAGCCATATAGGATAAGTGTGTGCAGGAATATGAAAACACAGATGCATCATGCAAATCTTAGGGCCAGTTCTTTTGCTAGCTTTTTTGGGCTTCCAGAATAAGCTGCCCCCTACCTAGCTTATTCTAGAAGCCCAAACAAAATTTTCTTTTTAGAAGCGTACTAGTCAAATCTTAACTACTAGTCTTCTAAAAAAATATTTTTTTTTTTTTTGAAACAAGGCAAAAGGTTTGCCATTTCATTAATTAAGGAGAAGTTTTAGACAAGAGCCGCATAGCGGCAAAAACCGAAAGACTACTCTCGCAACATAAGCGTACTTAGATGTTTGGCTCCAGCCAACGTCCAGAGCTGAGCCTCCTCTTTGATCTTGGCAACAATAATGGTGGTCGGTGAAGCCGTGTTGCGAAAGACTCTTGCGTTCCGCTCCTTCCATATTTCCCACATGACAAGCATCAGAACAGAGGCCATTGCTTTCTTGATATGCCCTCCAGTGCTTATCGTCTTAAGCCACCAATCTTGAACCGTGTCTTCATGGCGCCAAATCTGTGGCGAGTGATCATGCAAGCCGAGCCAGGCAGCCACCTCGTTCCAGACGCGGGTAGAGTACCTACACTGGAAGAGAAGGTGGGGGGCGGTCTCTTGGACTTGTTTGCAGAGTGGACAAAGTCCACAGTTTGGCCATCCTCGCCGTTGTAAACGATCCGCCGTCCATACTCGGTTTTGGATGATGAGACAAGCGAATACCTTGCATTTTGGGGGAGCCCAATTCCTCCAGATTGTGGTGGCAGTTGGACTGAGAACTAGGCCCTCGAATTGTGTCATGTACGCCGTAGCCGTCGAATATTCACCATTGGAGGTGAATTTCCAGGATATGACGTCTTCTCTATCATGATTTAGAGCAACGCCGGAAATCATCTCCCATAAGACCGTAAATTCCTGGATATGTGCCAAAGAGAGACCCTGAGTAGTGTCAATTTGCCGGATCCAGAAATTGTTGTCAAGGGCCTTACTAACCAAGCATGCCTTCCTTTTGGATAACACATAGATTTTTGGAGCGATGTCTTTAGGTCGGAGGCCGTTGAGCCAAGATGACTCCCAGAATTTTGCCTTGTTGCCATCACCAATGGTCACAATCGTGGACGCCGAGAAAAGATCTCTGTCAGCATCGGTACATGGCGTTTCCATCCCCACCCAAGTCTTGGGAGGGTCTGCCCATTCGAACCAAAGCCAGCGAAGGCGAAGGGCGGTCGCAAACTTATTGAGATTAAGCACACCAAGGCCGCCGAAGGTCTTGGGCTTGCAGACAAGCTCCCAATTAACCTTACACTTTCCACCAGACACCTTGTCACAGCCAGCCCAAAGATAGGCGCGTCGCAGGCTATCAATTCTTTTCCGAACTTCGACGGGGAGTTCCAGTGGCGTTAGGTGGTAGATCACAATGGCAGTGAGGACCGCCTTGACCAAAACAATGCGTCCAGGGGTCGCAACATGTAAAGCCGACCAAGGCGGCAATTTTCCCGCAATCTTGTCCTCGAGGTACTGAAAGTGTATGCGCTTAAGCCTAGAGACCGACAGCGGAAGTCCAAGGTACCGCAAGGGGAAAGAAGTCCGGATCGCTGGAAAGGCCTGAAGGATGTCATCCAGGTCCAAGTTGGCACAGCAGATGGGCGCAACTAAGCTTTTGTTGCAGTTGGTGGCTAAACCAGTGACTTCACCAAAGGCCAAGAGCGTTGAAGCAAGGAACTGTATATCTTCCTTAATAGGAGCAACAAAGATGGCAGCATCATCCGCGTATAAAGATGCCCTGATGGGGTTGCCACGTAGTGGATGAAGATTGCCTTGCGTGGTAGCCTTGGCTAGGATATGGTGCAGGGGGTCAATGGCAAGGACAAAGAGCAGGGGGGAGAGAGGATCCCCCTGGCGAAGCCCACAGCCGTGTATGATTGGGTCACCCGCAACACCGTTGAGTAGAACTCTGGAGGAAGCTGTGGAAAGGAGAGCAGATATCCAATCACAGAACCTGCTCGGGAAGTGATGGTGGCGCAGCAAGTCCATAAGGTAATCCCATCTAACCGAGTCGAAGGCTTTCTTGATATCTAGCTTGAGTAGCAAAGTTGGGGATTTGGCACGGTGAAGTCGCCTGGCCAAGTTGCGAACATACATGAAGTTGTCGTGGATACTTCTTTTTTTAATGAAGGCACTTTGCGTGTTGGAGACAAGATCGGGCATGTGAGGGGCTAGTCGCGTAGCCATCATCTTGGCTATGATCTTTGCAACCGCATGAATGAGACTGATAGGCCGAAAATCGGAGATGTCCTCAGCCCCATCTTTTTTTGGGATTAGAGCAATGTTTGCTGAGTTGAGCCAATGAAGATTGTTAACATGCAGATTGGAGAAATTATTTATAGCAAGCATAAAGTCGGTCTTAATGATGTTCCAGCATTCTTTGAAAAACACTCCAGTGAAACCGTCAGGGCCTGGAGCTTTATCCCCAGGAAGCTCATGGATGGCCGCTCGGACCTCCTCTTCGGTGAATGGGGTCCCAAGATCCGAGAGGTCACATGAAGAGGATGGGATGCAGGCCCAGTTGAAGTCCTTGGAGCGCGGGGTGGCCTTCCCAATGGCCTTCCTAAAGTGGGTCTGAATAATTTCTTTCTTGTCGTCATGACTCGGCTTCTAGAATAAGCTGGGTAGGGGGCAACTTATTTCAGCTTATTCTAGAAGCCACCAAAAGAACTGGCCCTTAATTTGTCTGCCATACCCTCTCCAATGTACCATGGTTCTTCCCAGGAATGGACTGAATTGTGACTTTTATGTATTTGCAGGGCATCAGCTGTGGAGGCTATGACAATTCTAAATAGAAGCCAGCTGGGAGATAATATCATAACAGTTCACTGGGCTCGTCCTACTCCTAAGAAGCAGGTAGTCTTTATCTGTTGTTTGCCTTCTACTCCATCTGTAAAGAAATATAAGATCGTACGATCTTTAACTTATATTTCTTTACAGAGGGTGTACTTTCTAGTTATTTTATGAGCAGATCACTTTGAGTTTTATCGTTGACAAGCATACTCTTCAATCACAAATATGAGCAGGATCAATGGAATGGTGTGGACCATGGACACCCCCAAAGCTCTGGTCCCGGTTATGGTTGCTGTCCCGAGGATCCTAACATTCTTGGTTACACAGGCCATCCTGGATATGCATATCACCAACAGCAGCAGCCACAGCAGACCTCAGTACAGGTAGGTTCCATTTCTGATTAGGACCAGGGCCTGCTTTTTTTTCCTGTAAATACCTAGCTATGATAAACGAACTATTTATTTGTGTAGTGAGGACGCCAGAGCAGGGAATGTCTCAGACGCGGGGTGCAGCGGGATTCTTGTTACATAAAACTCAGGAGGGCTTTTGCTGGAAATAACTGTGTTGGTTACTCAAGATGCGAACGACATTTTTGCGGCAAGTTTATTTCTCTGGGAAATAGTTGTCCTTGTTGCTGCTGTGTTTCTCATTTTGTGGTGCACCATCACACAAATTCCCTGAGATGTCTGGAACAACTTTTTTGGAGGAGAGAATTTTCGGGAATATCTGTCTGTGTTTCTCCCTTTGTTGTGCACTGTCACGCGATCCCTGGAACAACAGTTTCGGCAGAGAGATTATTCTTTTGGAAATAGCTGTTTGTTTTGCTTCCGTGCCTCCTTTAATTGCGCCCCCAGAGTTGTGCCCAAGTTCCCTGAGATGGGTGGAATATTAGGTTTTGGTGGAAAAAACAGAGATAAGCCGTTTTGTAGTTTTGGTTGAAGAGTTGTGTTGCCTGTAGTGTAAAAAAAAAAAAGAGTTGTGTTGCCTGAAGTTTGCTATCAGCTTGTTACTATGGCATGGCACAAGGTTTTACAGATGCACCCTTTAACACCTGCTAGGCATCCATTGTGGTAATACTGAAGCTTGTGATATGTTATGCTAAACCGCTCCGCCTGTGATCTGAAGCTTGTGGCAATTTGCTTGTCTACCTTTCATGCTGCAGTCACCCATCTTCATATTCTGCTATCTGGGCTTTATTCTGTCATCCCGTCTTTAGAAGGAATAATGCATAGATCTTGCTAGTCCCATCTGCCGTCGATGTGACCATAACATCAGACAACAACACCAGCCTGTGCGCGTCGATCAAACCGCGTCCAACTCTGAGACTCCATTGCACCATGCCGTCGAGACCCACCATCATCAATGCGGTCAATGAAGCATAGCTTCACCTGTTGGCCTCTCCAGTGGACCAGTGCTACAAAACGATGTCAAGAGGAAGAACGACACCAAAGTCTTCGTCATCATCCGATCAGGAAGATCCAGATCTAGGGTTCCCTCCGGAATAACTGCCTCCTGCGGGAAGAAGAGCACACCATCTGTAACTGCCGACACACCCAAGAGGTGCCCACCGCCACATAGCTCTCACGATGTCGCCTTCAAAAAGGACATGACGACAAGAGTGTCGTCGCAGCCCTAGGTTTTCACATAATAGCTTATCTTACAAAGATGGCATCCGTGTATATTAACAAAGATAGCCTATCTTACAGCGTTCACAGTGTGCACTTTTGCTGCCTCTATAGCTGCCTCTAAGCTTTTAGAGGCTGCCTCTATACATTGCATGAAGTTGTCTCTAACAAAAAAATCATTGGCATCGCCTCTAAGCTAAGAGGCTGCCTCCAAGCTTTTGTTTCAATTAAAATACTCATACGTCCCTACATTTCATCCACTTTCTTGAGTCTCTCAACGGAAAAATGAATCAGATATCAACTTGGTTATTATTTTGTGGGACCACTATAGAGGTTGCACTCAAATGCCATACATTGCAGTATTTTTGACTAACCTTAGAGGCAGCGATGTGGACCCCAGCTTAGAGGCAGCGCTGCCTCCAACCACTGTGGATGCTCTTACAAAGATGTGCTTTAGGAAGCTAATCATACAACAGATAAATCACGCAACTCCAACTCGTAAGCATGACCTAGCTAGCCGGTGCCGCCACTGGTCAGTCCCGTCTTCGGTGGCCTTAGGGCCATGGAGGCAGAGTGGATCTCGGAACTTGCCGGTGGGAGGGCTCCGTTTTTAGATCTTTTTTCAAGCTTTTGTTAGGGTTTGTGTCCTGCTCAGGAAGGCGAGACGGCGGCGGCTCCATGGAGATGGAATAAAGGTCTCCTCGCCTAGTCCCCGTTCCGGTGATGCGTCTAGAATCATCGGTAGGCATGTGCAGGTTTGTCTCCTACGGATCTGTCTTTGGTGGATTTGCTCGGATCTATTCATCGTTCGTCTTCGTTCGTGTGTCTTCAGATTGGATCCTTTTGATCTACACTCTTCATCGACGGCGGTTGTTGTTCAGGTGCGTTGGTTCTATGGGGCCTTAGCACGACGACTTCCTGACTGTCTACTACAACAAGGTTTGCCCGGCTCCAGCGAGGGAGGAGCGACGATAGCGGTGTGCCCTCAGCTCGCTTCAGTGCTTGTAGTCGTCGCTAGATGGTGTACAGATATATATGTAATTTTTATTATTTCTAGTTTTTTTTAATGAAACATCCTTTTATTTATTAGTAATAATGGTTACATCGTCTATCAGAAAATTGACAATATCACTCATAGGTTCCTCAAACCAGTTCCTTGTCTTAGAAAATTTAGATACTCTAGCAATTTCATGAGCTACTTTATTTGCCTCCCTATTACAATGTTCAAATCTAATTAACGGAAAATCACAAGCCATAAAATAACAATCATCAAACACAGCCGCCGCCGCTCCCGCTGTATTTCCTCCATTCTTCATTGTGTCAATTACTTCCAAGTTGTCAGAGTTAACAACAAATCGGTTGCTTCCCGCCTTTTGTGCAAGTAATATGCCAGCGTAGTGCCATGGCTTCCGCTGTTAAAACATCTGCGCATCAATCCATCTTCCAATTTCCTCCAACAATAAATCTTCCTTTATCATCTCTTAGTACAACTCCCGCTGTGCCTCTAAGCATGTCTTAATCGAATGAAGCATCGACATTTAATTTCACAAAACCTAGAGGGGGTCTCGTCCATCCCTCTATTCTATTTGTAGCCCTGGAGGATTGGGCAATAACATAGTTTGTCGTTATCGCACGTGCTCCCATCGAAATTTGGTATGCATCTTGGGTCTTCCCCTGATGGACTAGCGGACGTCTTTCCCACCATAAATACCAGGTTGTTATAGCGACCAATTCGCGAACATTCTGTATGCCCGCTGTAATAGCTCGTGTTCTGACATAAGAAGTAAAAACTCGAGTACTGCCTCTCCCGCACGATCTACTGCACAAGCTTTTTTAATGGCTTCGTGCAATCCCAGCTTCGCCCATACCTCTTTTGCCTTTTGACACATAAATAACAAGTGTTTAGTATCTTCAGGCCCGTTCAAACATAATGGACAGGTAGACAAAACTTTCATATGTCTATTAGCAAGTGTAACACGACACGGAGGGTTCCATGTAAGGTACGCCAAATAAAAATCTTCACTTTTGCTGGACAAGATAATTTCCAAATTTTGCTCCAAATAGTATTGACATTTATTCCTCCCATGCCATTAGAATGTTGCATTTTCTTTCCATGTTGCTTTTTCCATTCCTCCAGATAAGCAGAACGAACCGTGAACAATCCATTCTTTGTAAAACCCCAAGCTATGAAATCCAACATGTTATACGTGGGGAGGGGGGTTGCAAGCACCCTCTGGACATCAATTGGCCACAACGTTTGTCTTACCAAATCTTCATCCCAACAATTGTTGATTGGATCTATGAGATCAGCAATTTTTGTTAGAAGTTGTCCTCTTCTAGGAGTGATAATTTTCCTATTGGCCCCATTCGGGATCCATACATCTCTCCAAATATCTATATTTTGTCCATTTCCAACTCTCCAAATATAACCATTTTTTAAAAAATCCACTCCCGCCATAATGCTTTGCCAAATGAAAGAAGATCCTTTTTTAAGACTCGCATTCATTAAATCTCCATCCAAAAAATATTTGGCTCTCAAAATGGTGGCACATAGAGAATCAGGGTTATCAAGTAGGCGCCACGCTTGTTTGGCTAACAAGGCCAAATTGAAACAATGTATGTCTCGAAAACCCATTCCTCCTTGGTCTTTTGGTACACACATTTTCCACCATGCCATCCAATGCTTTCTCTTCTGATTGTCTTCGTCACCCCACCAAAAATGCGACATCGCGTCAATGATTCCTTTACATATTTTTTTAGGAATTTTAAAGACGGACATCGCATAAGTTGGGATAGCTTGTACAACCGATTTGAGAAGGATTTCCTTTCCTCCTGCTAATAGCAGCTTTTCCTTCCAACCATTGATTTTCATAACAATTCGATCTATTAAGAATTGGAAACAATCACTTTTATCCATACCCACATTTGAAGGCAAACCCAAATATTTGTCACTGAGAGCTTCAGTCATAATGTTCAGAATAGTACATATATGCGCCTTATCTTCCACTTTCGTGTTGGGGCTAAAAAATATACTAGATTTTTCAACACTCACCATTTGCCCCGATGCAGCACAATAAGCATCCAAAACTGATTTCAGCGCCTCTGCATTCATCGAATTAGCTTGCATCAGGATTAAAGAATCGTCCGCGAAGAGGAGATTTGAAACAGATGGGGCATCTCTGCTAACTTTAATTCCGGAAATACTTCCATTCTCCTCCGCATTAGCTAAGAGTGCAGTCAAGCCTTCCGTACATAACAAAAATAAATATGGGGAGAGAGGGTCTCCCCGCCTCAATCCTCTAGATGGTTTGAAGCTCTCCGTTTCTTCCGTGTTAAAACGAACTCGGTAATCCACCGAGGACACACATTGCATAACTAAATTCACCCAATCCTGTTGAAAACCTAGTCTCAACATGATTTCCTTTAAAAAGGGCCACACCATTCGGTCATATGCTTTGTGCATGTCCAGTTTAATTGCACACAAGCCCTCTTTCCCGTTGCTTTTATTTTTTATTTTATGGAAACATTCATAAGCCACTAAGATGTTATCTGTAATCATTCTTCCAGGCACAAAAGCACTTTGGGTAGGGCTGGGAGGATTGTCTTTAAACGAGAAGCAATCATCTTTGAAATGACCTTATACACCACATTGCATAAACTGATTGGTCTAAATTGAGTTACCTTTTCCGGGGAGTTAACTTTTGGGATCATTACTATTGTAGTATCATTCCAACCATCAGGTATAGTACAGGTATTCACTGCTCGGAGAACCTCTTCAGTCAAATCATCCCCTAACATAGTCCAAAATCTCTTACTCCCTCCATTTTTATATACAAGGCCACAAACTCAAATTACAGGTACCAATGTAAAATTTAATGCCTGCTTTGCAAGTCAGCTTTTCTTTTCGTTTACTGGGATCATTAATACCACACATGCATGCAAGAACTCTGAGTGGAGGAAGTGGCTGATTGTCATTATGACTACATGCATGCAACTATTAAAGAGGTTGCTAATACGAGAAAATATCATTAATTTTGCCTCGATTACTGTTGGTGGCCTTGTATAGATGCAAAACGTATATTCCATAGTGGCCTTGTATATAAAAATGGAGGGAGTATAAAAAATGGCATGAAGGCCATCCGGCCCCGGCGCCTTTAAATCACCAATGTCAAAGAGGGGTTTCCGAACCTGTTCTGCCGTGTAGGGGGCAAGGAGAGCCCTATTCATCTCATTTGTTATTTTCCTTTTTACAAGGGAGAGAACCTCCTGGTTCGGTTCATTAACTTCTGAAGTAAATAGGTTAGAAAAATACCCCAAAATATGATTCTTCACTTCCGTGTCTTTTACCCAAACCCCATTATCATCAAGCAAAAAATTTTATCTGCTTTAAGAAAACTGATTAATTAATGGTCTTTGTTGTTTCTGTGGCTGCTCAGTGCTCACTTTGTCTGTACTCTGTACTCCGGTGGAATCCATGTAAGCATGATTCCCTCCAATAATTCCGATCAGAAGTAAACAAATGAAATTTATTGGAGACCAATCAAAATATTAAGCTTGGATGTAGCTTTTGATCTCATCGGTTTAATTTACTACATAGTGGACAAGTGGAGATGAGAAAAACAGCCATTGGAGAGCTTGGATCAAGAAGATGGAAATGGAGGCTTCCGTCTTGGCAGCTGTTGCGGCAGTAATCGTTGGATTCATCTTGTTGGTATTGCCACACCTGAGAAAGCAGAGCTCATCTCAAGACGATCGGCGCCGCCAGCTGCCTCCGGGCTCCTTCGGCCTTCCCGTCGTCGGCCAGACGGTCAGCCTACTGCGCGCCCTCCGCGCCAACACCGGCGAGGCATGGCTCCGGCGCTGGGCCTCCGAGTACGGCACCATCTCAAAGCTCTCCCTCTTCGGCCTCCCCACCGCCTTCCTCGTCGGCCCCACCGCCAACAAGTTCCTCTTCGCCAGCGCCGCGCTCACCGCCAAGAGCTCCGCCTCCTTCAACAGTATGGTCGGCAGGCGCAACATCCGGGAGCTGGTCGGCGACGACCACCGCCGCGTAAGGGCCATGATGGTCCAGTTCCTCAAGCTGGACATCGTGAGGAGCTACGTTGCCAGCATGGACGACGAGGTCCGGCACCACCTCTGCGCCCACTGGGACGGCCGCACGACCGTGGCCGTGATGCCGTCGATGAAGTCGCTCACCTTCGACATCATGTGCACCGTCATCTTCGGGCTCGGGAGAGCTGACCACGCCGCCGTGAGGCGGGAGCTCTCGGCGGAGTTCCAGCAGCTGGTGAGGGGCATCTGGGCGATCCCGGTGAACCTACCTTTCACCTCCTTCGGCAAGTGCCTCGCCGCGAGCCGGCGAGGCCGGCGAACCGTCGCGGCGATCATCAAGGAGAAGCGCGCAAAGCTGGAGAGCAGGCATAGCTCGCCGTCCGACGACCTCATGACCCACATGCTCGCGGAGGGGCTGGCCCAGGAGGAGATCATCGACAACGTCATGTTCATGATGGTAGCGGCGCACGACACCACCGCCACCCTCCTCACCTTCCTCCTCCGGCACCTGGATGGCAACAGGGACGCCTACGGTAGAGTGGTGGCAGAGCAACAAGAGGTCGCGAGGAGCAAGGCTCCGGGGGAAGCTCTGTCATGGGACGACCTCGGCAAGATGAAGTACACATGGTCGGCGGCGATGGAGACCCTGCGCCTGGTGCCTCCCGTGTTCTCCATGCTCAAGAGGGCGGTGGAAGACGTGGAGTTTGACGGCCACCTCATCCCCAAGGGATGGCAGGTGTTGGGGGCGATGAACCTGACGCAGCAGGACCCGGCCATCTTCCCGGAGCCAAGCAGGTTCGAGCCGGCGAGGTTCGAGAGCCCGATACCACCCTACAGCTTCGTGGCGTTCGGCGGCGGCGCGCGCATGTGCCCGGGCAACGAGTTCACTAGGGTGGAGGCGCTGGTGGCCATGCACTACATCGTCACCGGGTTCAAGTGGAAACTCGCCGACGGCTGCGACGGCAGCTTCTCCAGGTACCCGATGCCGTCCCCGGCTCAGGGGCTTCTCATCGACATCGAGCCAATGGACACAACTGTGACCACAGGTGCACAGTGCACTAGGCATCACCAAATGATCTCCAAGAATCCAGTAACCAGATCTGAATGATGCATCCACCATTCAGCTCTATGATTTGCATACCAAATGTACGATTGCAGATAGTAATAATTTGCAGTGATGCGCAAATATTTCTCACGTCCTTGAAAGGAAGTTCAGCAATTATCATTTGTTTGGGCCATGTTTGATAGCAAAAAAAAAAAAGCACGAACCTCAATGTAATAAGATCTTCACCTGATAAGTGTCACGCGTGTGGCACAAACCCATGACAAAAAAGCACATCCATGGGCGAGTCTAGACAGCAGCATGCGGTGCAGTGGCGAAGCTAGCACTGAGTGACGACTAGGGCTGAGCTAGCTTGAACAATAAATTCTTAAAAAAAATAGTACTTCATAGAAAGGAATTATAAAGGAATCCTGGTACTAAGCCTAGGGCTATAGCCCTAGTTGCCCTAGGCTTGTCTCCACCACTGATGCGGTGGGATTAGCTCTATCGTGCATGCGTCGTTCGGCAGAAGTCGTCCGTGAAGTACTTTCATTTTTTATGCCGTCCCGGCTCAGGGGCTCCTAGATATCGAGCCAATAGACACACACAAGCACCACAGGTGCAGCAAGGCATCAGGCCATCAGCAAATGATTTCAAAGAATTTAGTAACCTGATCCGAATGATGCATCCACCATTCAGCTTTATGATTGCACAAGAAATGCAGTACGATTACAAATACCACTCCAGTTTGCAATCATGCCCAAGTATATCTCACATTCTTGAAAGGAAATTTGGCAAATATAGTTTGCAATCATGCCCAAGCATTTCTCACATTCTTGAAAGGAATTTGGCAATGCACAGGACATCATTTACTTAAAACCAGTTACACTTACAAATGACTTTTAAGGCCCTCTGCAACTACAATACACACATAATTAAAGAGACTGATAAAATTTCACAAATATTAAGCTCCAGTCGGCATAACCAGCAACACTCGGATGGTAAACATGGCAAGTGCAATCACAAAACGACTCGGATAAACATCAGGTCACTAGGATTTTCTCCTCTACTAGAGCAAAGCTCTCAACCAAATTCCACCAACAACAGAGCAAGCAGAAGACAGAATTCACTGTTATAGGGCCCCTGAACCACACATTGCATGATCCATCGACAACACTTGGATGCTTTTGGAAAACACAAAGCTCAAACACCAGCATTCAGCTCGCACCAGACATGTAAAATTTTGGGCACTTCCAAGTTTATCCATTATTCTAAGCATAACATCATACATAAGCACAAAAACCTCTAGTTAATAGGGTGATATTGCGCCGATACTCGCTTAGGTGGAAGCTTCCGAAGGATGAAAAGGACCAGCGCGGAAGGCAGTATCTCTGTCAACTGCACGGTAATAAGGGAGTGTGTATATAAGACGGGAAGTAATTCTAAAAAAAATACCATCGATGCCAATGGTAATTACTTTTCGATGTTACTTACCATATAATAGAAGAAATCTAGGACTGGATGATCCAAAACCTCCAAAGAAACATCAGCATCAAATGCAGATACTGCCACCTGCGATCAAGTAAGAGGGGAGAAAGGGAGGAAATTATAAGTAAATAAACCAACAGGACACAAGTATATACACGTGCACTGTTCTGGAACAAGATCTGTAGACCATCGACCTAGTGGGTTTATCACAACAGTGCACAGCAACATCAAGTGCAGTAAACATTAGGTTTGATACGTTTGGTGGCTTCACATTCATATGAAACTGTCCACACAGGTCTACATCAGAGTTCTTCTTTACGCCCAACCAAAAAGGAATTAAGCATGATTCCTGAACTCCTAACAGTGAGTCACGAAGAACCAAATACTCACCACGATGCATCTTATCAGGAAACAGGTGCAGCAGATTGTCGTCACAGTCCCAACCTGAGAATATTCAACATTACAATAAATTTTGGAGGCCAATAAAGAAATTGACAGTTATTATTTATGGACTGATGGATCTCCAGTTCTGTATTGAGACAAAGGATAACAATAATATTATTATTTTTAACTAAATTCAGTATGTTTTGTAAGACATACTAAACATATTAAGACAAAAAGAGAAGACGGCGCAACATTTTTGCTAGTCACAAATTCCGAGCACCGAGCTACAGATAATGCAAAAAGAATTCATGTTCAATGTGTGAGAATTACCAGTATTTCACGTTAAAGTAAATCATTGTCATGGCAAAGCTATATGAAATGACAGATCCTAACAGAACATGTTGGTAGTTTGTTCATGACAACATGCTATACATATCCACCTGAACAGGAAATATGTACAAATACATTTACTGAAGGGTCTGATCACCTCATATAGCTTCTTTTTTCGCCCCTTTGATTCAATGGGGAAACGTCTCAGCAAGACAAACAACCTATAGAAAAGAAAGAGCACAGCTTACAGATACAGCACACACACAGCGATACAATACAAAGAAAAAGCATTGGACTTGCCTTCCACCGTATACTGCGAAACCAAGAAGGGCCACAGCGGAGACAGATACGATGAAGATTTTGCTCACCAGCTCAACCAACGGATTGTCGTTTATTCCAAGGTACACCCAAATACAGACCTGTTCAGATCTCCGATTGGACATAGCAACAATGAGCATGGCTCTCTTATAGGAACCAGTAAAGTGGTATGACCGCGCAATGATGAGAAATAACACACCTGAATTGCATATACGATGCTATTAACGGCTAGGTATATAATCCGTAACTTATCTGTGGGGAGACTCCTAGCCTGCAAAACTCAGAAGAAAAAATCTCGCATGATTCCTTGAACAAACACAACTAAATGATAAGAACATGAAGAGTACTCCCTCCGTTTCTAAATAAAAGTCCTTTTAGAGACTTCAATGCGAACTATAAAGTTAGTACAAAGTTGAGTCATCTATTTTGGAACGGAGGGAGTACATACGGATCTATATAGACGTATTTTAGAGTGTAGATTCACTCATTTTGCTCCGAATGTAGTCTATTATTGAAATCTCTAAAAAAGACTTAAATTTAGGAACAGAGAGAGTATATAAGTACAAAGATTCGTAGGAAATACCTGATGGTATATTTCTGCCCAGAAAAGAACAAGTAAGGTGTAGGCCGAGAAGAAGAGCAAGCCGGGGAGGTCTAGTAACACCAACTTATAAACCTGGCCAAGCCAATCAAACCAATTAGCAAAAAAGGTCCCTCCTCGACACCAATGCTAAAGTAAAGTGGTAGTGGCCAAACTGTGGCTCTTACTTTTGTTTGGAGGAGGAAGACATAGGCATGGAATCCGAATACAACGGCACGAACTGCGGCAAGTAGTTTTTTGGTAGGTTAGCACACGCATGACACATGCGGGGCAGTTGCAAATGGAGGGTGAAATCAAAAGAATGAATCGGGATTGGGAGATCCTCCCCACATTTAATTAACATTGATTACGTTGCCCCCATTTCCGCCAACATTAATTTTACATTACCCCCATTGACGACGAAGTTCATGAGGTGGAACACCTTCTGCGTGGTCCAGCCGAACTCGGGCACTCTGCGCTGGATCCTCACCAGCTGAATCTGCAGGCGGACAGCATAAAACGGCTCAAAATCCAAGTCGGCGGCGGCATCCCCTCGATGCGTCGTGAGATTGATGGAAGAAAGATCCGATTTCAATCGGCAGCTCGGTTCAGATCAATAATGAGCCGAAGCACGCATTGGGCTCGGAGGGAGAAGGAATCAAGGTAGCATTCCCGTGGAGGCGAGGGGGTTGGACTGACCAGCGCAACGGCGGAGACGAGGGCGTAGGCGGCGGTGAGGGAGAAGAAGGCGCCGTCCTGCCACGCCGGCGACTCGTTGACGTCCTCCCACCATCCCCGGAGCGCCGCGTTGCCCGCGGCGAGGAGGACCGCGGTGGGGGAGGAGGAGGAGGAGGAGACCAGCTCCCTCATCTTTCCCTCAGCTTGACGCTCTTGGCGTTCTCACACTTTCTGTGGGGGGGAGACGGAGAGAGGAGAAGCACAAAAGAAATTGGAGAGAGGGAGGGAAGAACGTGGGTCCGCATGACAGCGTGAGGGGTCAGGATTGGTATATTTTATCAGTTGGGCGGTGGTGGGCCCGTCGGATTTTGGGCGTGTGCGTTTATCGGGGGTGAGGTGGGGCCCCGTGAACAGCGAAACGGGGGTCTTCGCCGTTGGCCCATTGTTGGGTTAAGCTACAGAGGACAGGTGGGCTCCACGTGGCGACTTGGAGCACCGGCTACTTCCATTCTCAGCAGGGCCCACCGTCAGTGGAACAGACATTATTAAGTCATGGACTGCTGCTCGTGACCGTGACGTTGATGACGTGGATGGATGAGGAATTGCACAATTGATTTGGGGATATGAGCTGTGAATATGTGATGATGTAATCATGTCGGCGTCTGAAAGGGAATGAATAAGTAAAAGTTTTTTGTCTGTGTAATCATGAGTTTGTATTAATCACCTACTAGGGGATTACAAGTGGAGCCCTTTAGGTGAGATCGTCAACCTCAAAAACTCGTATTCACAATAAAGGTGTGGGTTGTGAGGGCACGCAACCTAGGAGTCCCATCTCTGCTGAGGAGCTAAGGAGGGCGGTCACTGCGAAGGCGGCGCCGACGGCGAAGAGGCAGGCACAGGACAAGGGGCAGTTGTTGTTGGAGCCTAGGCAGGGGGCGCCGCGGGCATCCCTCTCGCCAGTTGCGCCCAACTTCCACCCCCTTGGTGGCGGGTGCCATGACACCGCTGTGGTCGTCGGAGGTTTGCATCCTACCTCGCCCCGCTGCGATGGATGATCAGGAGGGCCGTCTGCTGTTGGCAGTGATGGTGTATGTTGGAGGGTCGAGGCCTCGGGTGTCCTGTGATGCGGCGGCGGAGGTCCTGTCGGCGCAGCTTGATATCCCGCGGCACAGGTTCTTGATGCACAAGTATCACCCCCGAGGATTTCTTGGTGGTGTTCGCCTGGCATGATTTCAGGAACAAAGCTCTAGTCATGCCCTCGGTCAACCATAGAGGGGGTGCAATTGTTCATCAAGCCCTGGCTCAGCCAGGCGCAAGCGGCATCTAAGTTGATGCAGGTGCAGATTGATCTTCTGATTGAGGGGGTGTCGTCCCATGCCTGGACTAGAGACACGGCGGGGGAGCTTCTGGGCAGCTCATGCCTGATTGATAGCCTGGCGCCCGAGACGGAGAGGAGAGAGGATCTGTCGTTATTCAAACTGTGGGCTTGGTGTGTGGATCCTAAGGATGTGCCGATGTTTTGCCGTCTCTGGGTGCCGGAGCCGCTGCCTGCGGGCTCGAACCCGGCGGAGCGCCGAGAATCATTCCGGCAACTACTTCAGTACCCCACATTCATCATTGGCAGGATGAGGGACTTCACTCCACCGGAGCTCTCGAGAAGGGCGGGCAGTGAGGAGGATGACAGTGGTCAGAGTGGCTTGCCGGAGAGCTCCCATAATTCTGGGTCCGGCAGCCAATGGCAGGTCCGATGAAAGTACAACTAATCTCGGGTGGTTTTGGTAATTCATAATAACATATAGCTCATTGAACTAATATCCATTCAAGATACAAATTTAGGATGTTCAATGATTGGCATGGCATGGATTAGAGATGTGGACCCCTCAAAATGCTAACGACAAAGATTGGCAAAAGCTCAAAACTCTTCATCTTTATTTTAGTGACCCAAGATCGCATTGAGTCCATAGGAAAGCCAATACTATTAAAAGGGGATGGGGTGTTGCTTAATGATCTGGTTACTCAAGTGCTTAGTATTATTGTTCCAAAACCCTCAACCACTTTCTCCATCCAAATATGTCCAAACCCTATTTCCAAACTAGGCCCCACCGATTCTTTTTATTTGAAGCCATCGAGTTCATTTGACATAGCCGTTGCCAGAAACCCTAACAAGGTAGTCCGACCGATACGGATCTCGGTCTCACCGAGATGGCCTTGCTAAAGTGTTGTGATCAGTTGCATTCACTTCGGTCTCACCAAGTTGGCTTGATAGATTCGTTGTTGCTTATTGCTTCACTTCGGTCTCACCGAGTTGATGCAATCGGCGCCACCGAGATGACGTTTGCCCTAAGCCCTAGCACATCAGTCCCATCGAGTTGTTCCAGTTGGTCCCACCGAGATTCCTAACGTTCACATTTTTGAACTGACCAGTCTCACCGAGTTTCATTATTCGGTCCCATCAAGATTGGTCAAATGTGTGTAACGGTTGGATTTTGTGTGGAGGCTATATATAACCCTCCACCCCCTTCTCCATCAGAGAGAGAGCCATCGGAACGTGCCTACACTTTCACCATTCATTTTTTGAGAGAGAACCCCCCACTCATGTGTTGAGAGCAAGACATTCCAATCATGATTCTAGTGCTAGGATTGACTTAGTACTATACTGCTAGACAATATGACTGAGGTCGTGAAAAAGACAACAACACCGGCACTGGAGAAAATGATACTTCGGAGAACGCTTCGGCACCTATATTCGGCCTCCAGATGCTGACGACCTCAGTCGTATTGTCCAGCAGCCCGGAGAGTCCGCCAGAAAATTCTGGACTAGGTTCCTTATTAAAAAGAACCAGATTGTCGACTATCCAGACGCCGAAGCCCTAGAGACCTTCAAACATAGCATTCGCGATGAATGGCTCGCCCGACACCTCGGCCAAGAGAAGCCGAAGTCCATGGCAGCTCTTACTGCACTCATGACCCGCTTTTGTGCGGGCAAAGACAGTTGGCTAGCCCGTAGCAGTAATAGTACGAGCGAGCCGGGCATTTCCAAAGCTAGGAATAACAATGGTAGGCCCCGACGCAACAAAAACAAGCGCCACAGCAATAATGACAATATCGAAGACACGACGGTCAACGCCGGATTCAGCGGCTTCAAGTCCGGTCAGTGGAAGAAGCCATTCAAAAGAAATAGAGAGGGCTCATCCAGCTTGGACCGAATACTGGATCGACCCTGCCAGATTCACGGCACCCCCGACAAGCCTGCCAACCATACCAACCGAAGTTGTTGGGTCTTTAAACAAGACGGTAAGTTAAATACCAAACATAAGGAGAAAGGGTCGCCCAGCGAGGACGACGAGGAGGAGCCGCGTCCACCGAAAACAGGGGGTCAAAAGAAATCCCCCTCCCCCAAAGTCAAAACGGTGAATATGATATACGTCACCCACATCCCCAAGCGGGAGCGCAAATGCACGTTAAGGGACGTCTACGCGATAGAGCCAGTCGCCCCTAAATTTAACCCATGGTCAGCCTGTCAGATCACTTTTGATCGTAGAGACCATCCGACCAGTATCCGTCACGGAGGTTCGGCCGCACTAGTCCTCAACCCAATCATCGATGGATTCCACCTTATGCGAGTCCTCATGGACGGCGGCAGCAACCTTAACCTACTCTATCAGGACACAGTTCGCAAGATGAATATTGATCCGTCAAGGATCAAGCCCACCATAACTACCTTTAAAGGAGTAATACCTGGTGTAGAGGCCCGTTGTACGGGACCAATCACATTGGAGGTCGTCTTCGGTTCTCCGGACAACTTCCGAAGCGAAGACTTGATCTTCGACATCGTCCCCTTCCGTAGTGGCTATCATGCACTGCTCGGACAAACCGCGTTCGCTCGTTTCAATGTGGTCCCGCACTATGCTTACCTCAAACTCAAGATGCCCGGACCACGCGGTGTTATAACATTCATTGGAAACATGGAACGCTCCCTCCATACTGAGGAGCACACCGCTGCCCTGGCATCGGAAGTACAGGGCGGCCTTATCAAGCCAAATACTACATTGGTGGCCAAGCCCCTGGACACTATTAAACGAGTCCGAACTACACCGCAGAGCGACAGTCCAGCTCGTCGGGAGCATAGTTAGCAATTCGGCCTCCATCTTAGCCCGAACCGAATTGCGGTCTACGTGCCACGCGTACATAACTACTCCCTCCGTTCGAAATTACTTGTCGCATAAATGGATGTATCTAGACATATTTTAGTTCTAGATACATCCATTTCCGAGACAAGTAATTCCGAACGGAGGGAGTACGCACTAAAGATACCATGGGCAAAGACGGAGGCACAACAAAGATAAAGTCCACAATACGGCTAGACCATATCCGGACACCGAAATTTTCATTTTTTTCTCTTCTTATTATCCTTTTCAGTTTCCTTACAACCCACGTCACCTTTTCAATGATGCTCATACCTCTTTTCGAGGCCTGACATGACAGCACCGAGTGGTGACCCTCTCGAAGGACAATACTCCAAGGAGACAAGCAGTGTAGAGGCACGACAGAGTATCTCAATGGGTCTCTAAAGACCACCTCGCCCGTTTGCAAAACCCGCACGCAGCTTTCCCTTGTGCTCGGCATGTAAAATAGCCGTGTTGCTTACTGCACTTTTTGTATCAATACGTTTTGATGTATCAATCAAACTATAATGGAAACAGTTTCTAGCCCAACCTATTGGCTTATCTCCTAATCTGTGTTTCCATGTTTTTGTCCGTTGTCATGTACACCTCGGTATGACTTAAATCGCTAGGGACTCCATTGAGCCGCGTACATTTTTTTAAGATACTAAACAAAGTCCAAACACTTTAACAGTGCAATTCGGTGTCCCGAATATAGCATTATATGCATCGGCTCCAAATCATGTATTTGGTCAATAGTTGGGTTGCCCAGCTCCTGTGGTTACTACCTTACGTTCTGCCTGTTCGGCTAAGGTAGTAAAGGGAGAACTACTGTGATTGTGTTTCTGGTTCATCGGGGAAAACACCTCAGTAGAGAGAGCCGAAAACTGATTGTCATGATGCGGCGAGAGCTGGTCAGCTATTCGGTGACTAAATATAAATCTCTTGCGTTCTTTTCCGCACTACGCGATGGGCCGGCCTTCGCCCGGCCGGGCGTCTACAACACCCAAGTTCGGATAATCGAACAATACTAGGGGTTGCGCCTGTACTCCAAGTATAAAACTCCTATGGCTAAGTGAGAGCGATAAATCCATATAGTCTGATTGCCTGGTTTGCCGCACTAACACCTCCTTCACGGACCAAATCGCTGGGTCAAGTGTGTTTAGGGGCTATCCCGAACACCTCCATACTATCTACGTGGGGGCTGAAGCCGACGACTGGCCAACTCTCGGATGTCGTAAATGGCCGCACAGGAGGAAAATTTCGAAATAAAACAAAACAACATATCATACATAAGCCTTGTTTCATAATACAGGATTGGACAAAATGGATACATTCATCCAAACATGATGTCCTTCGAACACTGGCCCTCTATAACGCGGGATCCCTCTAGCACATCATCGAAATACCGCTCCGGCGTGCGGTGCTCTTTGCCTGCGGGCGGTCCCTCGATTGCGAGCTTGCCGGTGTCCATTTTTGCCCACTGCACCTTGACACGGGCGAAGGCCATGCGTGCACCTTCGATGCAGACCGACCGCTTCACGACATCAAGCCGGGGGCAGGCACTAACCAGCCGCTTCACGAGCCCCAAGTAGCTGCTGGGTATGGGCTCGGAAGGCCACAGACGGATTATAAAATCCCTCATGGCCAATCTGGCCATCCTATGCAGTTCGGACAACTTCTTCAGTTGATCGCTGAGGGGCACGGGATGCTGAGGCGCAAGGTACTGCGACCAAAACAGTTTTTCCATCGAGCTCCCCTCTTTGGCTCGGAAGAGTTCCGCAGCGTCGGCAACACTCCGGGGCAGGTCCGCAAACGCTCCTGGAGAACTCCAATCCGGGTCAGTAAGATGTATTTCTTCCTCGCAAATTTGCTCTGCATGTTAAAGGCCTTACCAGCCGCAATTTGCTTCGCCTCTTGGATCTCCCGGCAGGCGTTTTGGGCTTCGGTCCGGGCCTCCTGAGCACTTTGGAGAGCCTTAGCAAGTTCGGATTTTTGATCCGAAACTTTCTGCTCTAAGGACTCACATTTGCTTATAGCATCCTTGAGCTCTTGCTGGACTTCATCCACCCTTGTCTCATGCTTCAAGCGGGTGGCTTGCTCATCCCCCGCCTCTTTCTTGGCGTCGGCCAGTGCGCTCTTGAGGGTCTCGACCTCAGACACATCAGCTGTGTGCAAAATTATAACACTCATTCAGATGACAAAATTGTTGCTGATATTATTTCCGACGCATTTTTGGTATTACATACCTCGCTTTTCCGCTAACTTCCGCCTCAACTCAGACGCTTCGGCGGCATGGGAAGCTGACGCCTGCATCGCAGCCTGTTTGGTTGAAATAGATATATATGTTAATCTCATGTACGAGTACTTAGATCCTCTGTCCGGCCTTTCTTTGCGAACACCGAACAGAGTCTCATGGGCTACTATCTATACACACACATTTTTTCTCATATGGCCAAAAGGTATTATATTACGTACCTCAAAGCCTCTCAAAAGGCTAGTATAAGCCTCATTCAATCTGCTTTTGGCGGACCGAACTCTTTCAACCACCGTGCCCATAAGGGCACGATGTTCTTCTACAATGACGACACTCAGAAGTGCTTCCGTCAGAGTATCTGGCGCCTCCGGATTGACAGAGGTCGCCGGTGGAATTTGTGCACTCCCTCCTTTTGAAGGAGGCTACTCACCTGATTCCGGAGTCGTACGTGTCTCCGGAATAATGTCCGGCTGTGGGCCGAATTGGGCATGGCCCCCGTCGCCAGTCTCCATAGGGGTTGGTGCCCCCGGGTTTCCGGCAGCAGAGGTATCGCCCTCTGGTGCCACCTCGATGGGTTCCCGCACTTTTCTCTGACTCGGAAGGGTCCTTCAGGACAGCACTTCGGCATTGTTTGTAGCTTTGGGGAAGGAGGTTGGCGGAGACGACCCGCTATCCATCACGTTTGGATCCAGCGAATTCCTCGAAGATGAGGATCGCTCGGGGTGGACGCGAGCCGGACTGCGGCATGTAATTCAGTATATTATAATCGCAAAGCGGAAAGGTATATAAGTACAAAGGCCTTCGAGGTACTTACGATTCGTCTAGGGGCTTCGGCCTGGGGCGCCACTCATTGGCGTTCGATTCGGAATCATCCGTGAGGGAGATCCTCCCTTTCTTGGATGCCTCCGCCTCCAGATCTGCGGAAGCCCCCCTTTTCTTCTTTCCCCCCTTAAGGGGAGAATTACTCTCTTCCTCTTACCATTCGTCTTCGTCAGGGGAGGAGTGAGTCTCGGTGTCTTCGGACACTATGTCTGAAGCACCTTTACGGTGGGGGCCACTTTTGACCTCCTTACCCTTCTTCTTGGCCTTCTTTTCCGGCGCTTGATATGACGCCGGAACCAACATCCTCGTTATCAAAGGGATGGTTGGGTCTTCGGGTAGCGGAGCCGGACAGTGAATCCGCTTCGCTTTCTTCATCTAGCCCTGTGGGAAGAATGGAAAGCTTATTATGCCCCTAGGATTTGCAAATAGTGAAGTTATCACGAAAACTTACGGGAGATGTTGCGTGAGTACAATAGAGGCCGAGGTCTTCGGTCATTTTCGGCCATGTCTTTTGGGTCTTGAACATCAGTTTCCACATGTCTTCGTGCTTTGTGCCGAAGAAGTGCTGCAGGGTCCGGGGACCGGCCGGGTCGAACTCCCACATGCGCTGAGTCCGGCCTTGGCAGGGCAGAATCCAGCGAAAAAGCATTACATGGATCACGCTAGCAAGACTGGTATTCTTGTCTACCATTCTTTTGATGCATTTCTGCAGTGTCGTCACCTCGCCGGATGACGCCCAGTCCATGCCCTTGTTGAGCTAGGATGTCAGCCGCAATGGAGGCCCGGATTTGAACTCGAAGGGAGCGGCCCATGTGGAGTCACATGTTCTGTGACGTAGAACCACTCCTGCTGCCACCCCTTCACGGTCTCCATGAAGGTGCCTTTGGGCCAAGTGACATTGGGGAGCTTGCTCACCATGGCGCCGCCGCACTCCGCGTGTTGGCCATCCACCACTTTTGGTTTCACATTGAAGACCTTGAGCCATAGGCCAAAGTGGGGAGGGATGCGGAGGAATGCCTCGCACACGACGATGAACGCCAAAATGTTGAGAAAGGAATTCGGGGCTAGATCATGGAAATCTAGCCCGTAGTAAAACATAAGGCCACAGACAAAAGGATGGAGGGGAAACCCTAGTCCGCGAAGGAAATGAGGAATGAATACTACCCTCTCATGGGGCTCCGGAGTAGGGACCATATGTTTCTTGGTTGGAAGCCGGTGGGCGATTTCCTTGGCTAAATACCCTGCTTCCCGGAGCTCCTTTATGTTCTCCTTCGTGACGGGGGAGGCAATCCACTTGCCCTACATTCCGTATCCAGGCATGGCTAGAGTGTTTTCTTGGGATGGAAGGGATCGAAGCTTGGGTGCTGGAGCTCGAGGGCGGATGGGATGAGGAAGAAGAAGGCGTGGGGTGAAAAGTCGAATTCTTATCTCCTTATAAAGGCCGTGAATATAGAGTGCCCCCCACAAGCCTTAAAACTCTGCTGTTCCCAAGGGGTCATGCGGACGGCACGGTTGGATTACCCAGGCCCGTCTTGATGAGAATCCCGTGATAAGATGACACAATCTCTGTTTTGACAAGATGTGTCACCGGAGGCTGTGTCTCGAAACGCGAAACGGTAAATTGAAAAACGATTCGAAATAATGGAAAGGCCAGATGTGACGTCTCGCTAGCAAAAGCTGTCAGTAAAGACATATTATGTTTTTAACTAAATGTAATACCCTTGTGCTTGTGGGTTGCGGCTATAAAACAGAGTCGGATATAGTTAATGTGACCAGCTATGTTGAAGCATTCGGAGGAGGAACCCGCCTTGCAATGCCGAAGACAATCTGCGCGCCGGACACATCGTCATTGAAGCCTGGTTCAGGGGCAACTGAGGGAGTCCTGGATTATGGGGTCCTCGGGCGTCCGGGCTACGTGACATGGGCTAGATTGATGGGCCGTGAAGATACAAGACGGAACACTTCCCCCCGTGTCCGGATGGGACTCTCCTTGGTGTGGAAGGCAAGCTTGGCATGCGGATATTGATGGCTTCTCGCCCCTCGTTGGTTACCCCAAGTGGAAGGTGTGAGATGTAGCGTAGCGGTAGTTTTCCCTTGGAAAAGATACCAAGGATCGAATCCCGTGAGACTCCGAGGGTCAACAAGAAGGTGTCAATAGCGCCAGAGACTTTTGCTTGACAGGACCTGCACACAGATACAAATAACTTTGCTCCCAACGAGTACAGAGAGGTTGTCAATCCCTCCGGCCTTGTCGTTTACAAAGGATCAAACGCAAGAGATAATAGTGATAGGTATGACTGCAACTAGTAAATAAGAACAGGAAGTAAATAGCGGGTGTGATCAGTGATGGTAATATGGACCGGGGTCACATGATGTTCACTAGTGATGTCTCTCTCCCAAAAGACGATAAAACAGCTAAGCGAGGTAAACAAATTACAGCTGGGCAATTGACATGATTATGTGCGCAAACCAATGCTAACTATGTTGCAAAGAAAGGTAGAGGCTCAAAAGCATGGGCGGTACGCCAAGGCAAGTAGACCGAAATCCATCTGCATCTACTACTAATCATCCACCTTGAGATATCTATCCAGAACATCTCGCTGGTATTAAGTTGCGAGTCCCACCCATAGTGTAAACTCAAAGCAACAGACAACTGCATTAAAAGAACTTTGCGTAAAGTAAACAATCCTTGCACCCGCAAGTACAAGCACCGTTGTTTTCCCCCTTGTGGCAACAGCACATCCCCTAGACTCATGTTTCTGTCACTCAAGCTAGTCATCGAGGGGCATGAACCCACAATCAAGCATAACGTTCCCTCTTGGAGTTACTACCTACTACTCGGCCAAAGCAATAAACAGCAACGGAGAACATGCAAGAATTACTCAAGAACATAAATATAAAAGAGGTGAATCAAATATATTACTCACACACAATCTGAACATAATCTCATAATCCATCGGATCCCAGCAAACTCATCATAGCAACAGCATAAGGATTACATATGTGCCTCGATCATGTAGGGCAGCTCACGAGGTCTAATCGGTGAAGAACAAAGAGGGGAGGAGAACATCACATAGCTACTGGTCATGGACCCATGGTCCAAGGGGGACTACTCACAACTCATCCGGGAGGCGTCCATGGTGGTGGAGAGGCTCCCGGCGGTGGTTCTCCCCTCCGGCAGGGTGCCGGGAAGAGTTCTCCTAGTGCTCCCGATCTTGGAAGCGCGGCGGCGGCGGAACAGAGATGAGATCGCGAAAAAGGGTTCCGTCCTCGAGGGTTTCGGGACGCGGTGTAAATATATGCCAAAGGGGGGCACCAGAGGAGGTAAGGGGGGCCCAGGCGCCCCCCGGCGCGGCCAGGGGGGGCGCCCCCTCAGGGCGCCTGGAGCCCCTCTGGCCCCCCTCTGGCCCTACTTCTGCCACATGGAAGCTTCTGGAGCGCTGATTTTTTATATATTTTTCCCGGAATTGTTCTGGCAATTTAAGTAATGGGAAAACCTGAAATACAAAAACAGCAGAAAACAGAAATTGGCACTGGGGTGCACTGAGTTAATAGGTTAGTCCAAATATGATCAAAAGTGTATGGAAGTGCATAAATATCATAGCAATATCACACAAAAAAGGCATGGAGCAAGCAGAAATTATAGATACGTTTTGGACGTATCAGATATGAAGATTCCTTTCTCTGAAAACCGACTCTGTACAACCCTAGCCCCCTTCGGTGTCTATACAAACTGGAGGGTTTAGTCCGTAGAGGCAATAATAATCATACAGGCTAGACGTCTAGGGTTTAGTCATTACGATCTCGAGGTAGATCAACTCTTGTAACCCCTATACTCGTCAAAGTCAATCAAGCAAGAAGTAGGGTATTACCTCCATCAAGAGGGCTCGAACTTGGGTAAGCATCGTGTCCCCTGCCTCCTGTTACCTTCAATCCTTAGACACATAGTTCGGGACCCCTACCCGAGATCTGCCGGTTTTGACACCGACAGCAAGTTCTCTGTCTAGTCCTGTGCACGCTCGGAGTCGAATAATGGGAATCTGATGCATCGATTTTACTTAGCCTTGAAGGCCAAGATTCTCAAGTGTGAAGAGTGCCTTCATGTGACAACTTTTTGGAAAAGGGCCACGTCCGGTCATAACACCAAATGGCTGGAAGTTCTCGATACGCGGCTCGAGGCTACCCTTCTATTGGCACGTCTCCTCAAGGCAGAGATTGTGGCCCGCTTTTTGGGGGATTTGATCAATGATTTTGATTCCCCCACCCGCGCATAACATCACGTGTATATCGGGAAGTGGGGAGGTCCGCGGCGTGGGAAAAGGAAACTTAACCTCTCCGAGGCCCATAAAAAGGGGAACAACTGCAGTTACCAGCCTACGCCTTCTTCCACCTCTCGATGTCACTTTCCCAATCTCTAGAGCTCTAGTGCCCTTCCTTGCTCCTGTAAAGTGATTCCCTCCTCAGCCTCCTCCTAACCACAGCCATGGCCAGATATGGTGCAAATGGCAAGTGGGAGGCATCCATCGGACCAACAACGACATCGAAGAGCGGAAAGGAGCCGGCTACTTGTCGGCCGACGTCGCTCACCGGGCCCCTGAGAAGAGCCAGGTCGTCCCTATGCCCCAGCCCGGTGAGAGGGTGGTTTTCCTTCCCCATTTCATCCGGGGTTTGGGATTCCCATTGTATCCCTTCGTGCAGGGATTGATGTTCTTCTATGGGCTAGATTTTCACGATCTAGCCCCGAATTCCCTTCTCTGCATCTCCACCTTGATCATCATCTGCGAGGCCCTTCTATGGGTCCAGCCACACTTCGTCCTATTACTGAAGGTGTCCAATCTTAAATGTCAAGCCGAAGGTGGTCGGCGGCACCGAGGCGGACTGCGGGGAGCGATGATCAGCAAGCTCACCCGAGTCCAATGACTGGAAGGTTCCTTCATCGACACTCTCAAAGTGTGGGCAGAAGGAGTGGTTCTACATAATGGAGCCACGGGATGCGGCCCTGGCCGGTGGCCCCCGAGTTCAGGTTCGGACCACCAACGAGATTGACCTCGTGGACCAAGAAAGGTCTTGATTGGGGATCCGCCGAGCTGAGGAAACTGCAGACACATGTTTCTGATGTGATGGCGACCAACACCAAACTGACAAACGTGGTCCAAATCATGCTCCGTCGCCGCCTCCTTCCCTGTCAGTAGAGGGCAAGTCCGATGTGGACCTACAAGCCTGAAGACTCGTCCACGGTGCAGTATCTCTTCGGCACCACCTACGACAAGGTGTGGGTCTGCTCTTCAAGCCCCAGAAGGACTGGCCGACCGAGGAAGAAGACATCGGCTTTGAGGCTGCGAACCCCCTGAAGAAGGTAATTAACCCGTTGCCCGACGTATATTCGAGCGCTCGCTTTATCCAAGGTTGGGTCTAAGTGCCCTTTGTGTTGCCTTCACAGGGCTGGCTCGAGAAGGCCAAGAAGATCAGCGGTCCGGCTTCACTGCTTGAAGAACCTCGATCAACCCAACTAGAGGGACTGCTGGTTGTGGCACCTTACAAGGCGCCAGAAAAGAAGGAGAAAAAGAAGAAGAAGAAGAAGAAGAAGGACCAACCGGAGGCCAGTGGAGGCCTCCATCTGAGAGACTGTCCAGACACGAAAGCGAGAGACGTTGCGGCCCCGTCTGCCCAAGACGGGGAGGAAGATGAAGATGAGGAGGAAAGCGCCTCCTCCCACTCCAAGAAGAGGGCGGCGACCAAAGACGTCGAGGAGCAACAACCTCCTCGGGCCTCCAAGAGGCAGTGTAGGCCCAAGTTGGTCCTGCTCGATAGCTCGGACTCCGATAAGGAGTCTGTGGCATCCGAATAGATCCCGGGGAAGGACCGAAGGGTCAGCCCCCCGCCACAAGGTATGAACTTTAGTGTTTCTCATTTCGTTCTTACTAGTCTTTAGCTGACAAAAATGGGTCATGTGATATTCCAGCCCATTGTGTGGCCGACCCTTCGAGAAGACCTCGAAGGGGACCTCTCCGCCCGTAGAGTTATCAGACACCAGGTCAGCGTCGTGCGCCGCACCTCCTTTGGTCCCCGAAGAGACCGAGGAGGTGTTGTCCCGAAGGACCCCTCCCCATCCGAATACGGGGGAGGGGGACGATGCAGTCATGGCCGAGGCAGATGCCTTGGCCACCCAAGGCGAGGAGGATGCTTCCCTCCTGGTGAATACCGAAGGGGAGTTTGAACAGTACGGACCCTCTCTGGCCGCCGCACCTGAGCCCCCGAGGCCCTCAAAGGCACCGGTCCCGCCTTCCGACTAAGATGGGGTTGAGGTCCTACCGCCCGTGCCAAACACCAACGACCAGGCGGCTGCGGGCTGGCCAGACGCGATGGCGGAGTTTGTGAAGGACTCCATAATCGTCGATGAGCACCGCGCCCTTATGGGTGCGGTTCTGCTAGGTGTTCGGTCCGTCCATGCCAGACTGACCAATGCCGTCCGGGGCCTTTTGACATGATTCAAGGTGAGTCAAGTAATTATCGTTTTCCCGTAGAATGGGTTTAACTTTTTTGGCCGGAGTTTAAGCAGGCCATAGATGCGGTGTTTAAATTGTCCCCGAGACTCTCGCTGATTTGATATCGCAAGCGTCGTCCTTGGCTGCGGCTTCTAATGCCGCTACCCTGGAGGAGATGAATCGGAAGCTAAAATGCTCCGATGAAGACCTTGACCTCGTTAACAAACAACTTGATGAGGCGCAAGGTAAGCCCTTATCAAAAGGCTTAGTAACTTTGCCGACACCCGCGTTCCGGGTTATGTACTGAGCACATGATTTTTTATGACCGCAGCTGCTACTGCTGAGGTCGAAAGCCTCAAGGTTGCGCTGGAGAAGGCCGAGGACGAGACGGCAAAAAAGAAAGCGTCTGCCGAAATGGCGGTGGCCGAACTTGAGACGGAGAAGGCCACCAACGAGAAGCACGAGGCTCGAGTGGCCGAAGTGCAGGTGGAGCTCAAGGATGCCATCACTAAATGTGAGTCCCTTGAGCAAAAAAAAAAGAGCAGTCCGTCGAACTGTCCAAGGTGGACAAAGGGCTCCAAGAGGCCAGAACCAAAGTGCGGGGTGTTCTCCATGAGCTCTGCCTAGTGAAGAAAATCACCAATGGTGAGAAGTACTTACTGCATAGTGTTTTTGGCGGCAACTGGTTCACCTCGCTGATGCGGATCTGGCGCTCCGCAGGCGTTTTCACCGATCTCCCGAAGAGTGCGGCGGCTACGGCGGAGCACTATGCCATTCGGGAGGAGGACTCTGAGCGGTGGCTCTTCTGGTCACAGTTCCAAGCGTCCAAGCACCCTCCGCTCCTCATCAACCAGATGAAGCAGCTAATGGAGCTTCATCAGATGGCCGAGCCGGCCTTGAAGGATCTTTGTGTGTGTCTGTGGCCCACATAACCTATTCCGGACATCTACTTTGGCCTGGTGCAGAAGTTGCGTGATCTGCCATCCCGGATTGACGTCGTTAAGCGTTCTGCGTGTGGCGTGCCTGGAAGGAGCTAGGTTGGCCTTCACGAAGAGCATGGTTCATTGGCCTAGAATCAAGCCAGTGGACATGGCCACTGGTCCCCCGTCGGTTGGAAAGGAGCATCGCCGCCCCGAACAGTATTTCACGCAAGTTATGGATGGCACTCGGGCGATAGAGGGACAGTGCTCTAAAGATGTAATCATTAACTGAGTGTATTAAGTTGTCAACTCGACCTTGTGCTTTATAATGCGGCTCGTTTGCTTGTTTGAAAATGGGATAGTCTTATTTTGACTGCTGTGCGGACGTTTGTTTATTCTGAAAGTTACCAGTCGTCAGCTTTAGCCCCCAAGTGAATATCACGAGGGGTGTTTCGTCTCCGCGTTGTAATGCTTAGCCGACATCTCGGTACCCGAAGGCGCTAGTGCGTGAGAGAGACTAGGCAATCAGACTATGCGGCTTTATTGCTTTCACTTAGCTATAGGAGCTTGACGACGGGGGCTAATGACTAGCCTTCAATACTTTGTGATACACTTGGGAGCCGAGGCATGCCGTTGTAATCATGTGGTTTGTGCTAGGACGAACCCTGCGTGTGACACGGAGAAATTGCCAACGGTTTTTGAGTTTAATACTTGTCTTCGGATCGTTGATTAGTATAATATCCGAGACGCCCAACACACAACCACAACGTGGTGTCGGGCTTGATGCATAGGGTAGATAACGAGATTGTCCCTTTGGTCTATTAGCCGATCTGCATTTGAGCATATGTGCCGAGCTTATTCGAAGAGCGGAAAAGGAGATAAGGGCGAAGCAGGTGAGCGCTCGAGTACCATAATGGGTGTTTGTCATTTTCCATAGGCCCAGGATGTCTATCCGTACAATTCGAACTACCGAGGCATTCACCGTAAGTATATATAGGGTGAGTCTATTATGATAACACCCCTTAAGACCTTATTATGCACACCAAAATGCTTATTCTGCTAACACCGCCAACGACCCGTAGCTACTAACTAATCCAGCAAAAGAGCCCACCTTATCTTCTCCTCACCCACTCAGATCCTCTCTCTCCTCCCCTCCTGGCCCGCCACCTCCCCTCCGTGCCGCCGCACGACCACCTCCCGCGCTTCGCCCACGCCGGCGCCGCACCAGCACCACCACCTCCCCCGCGCCGCACCACTACCTCCCTCCCCTGTGCCGCCGCCCTACATCCCTCCACCGCGCCGCACCACCACCTCCGCCCCCCCGCGCCGCCCACCCTGGCCTCAACCCAGCGCCGCTGCCCAACATCCCTCCACCTCGCGTCAGCCTCGCCTCCTCCGGCGAGCACGGGCCCTTCCCGCGGAGCAGGGGCCTAGATCCGGTGACATCCGAGGAGTCCCCAGCATGGTAGACTCTCGACGATGAATCCAGGCCAGCTACCGCCCCCAGCACACCTCCCGGCGGCGGATTCAGGCCGGTAACCACCCCAGCGAGCCTCCCGTCGACGGATCCGGGACGGTAACCTCCCACCGATGCCCCCTGCTTCCTTCTCCCCATGACCGTTCACCCCCAACTACCCTCCCTTCCAAGCTCGTCGGCTCCTGCTCTCTCCGCATCTGCCACGGGACCCCAACATTTATGCCGACCTCCCATTCCTCATCTCCCAGCGAGGTCCCTGGCGCCCGCACCATGCAGTTCGAAACGGCGATGCCATGCAACTCTGTGCACCTCACCGTTGTGCAAAACCATGTCATGCAGTACAGGAGCTCTGTGCGTGCCGAGCATCTCGAGCGTCCAATTCCCATTTTATTGATGGCGCGCGAGCCATGTGGTTCGCAAAAACAGCAATGGCAGCTCGTCGGTGGCGTGCGTGTGTTTCGGCAGCTAACAACATTCAGTTCACTAGCCCCTAAAAACATGTTATTTTGGGAGCTAGCAGCATTCGTGTTGTACAGATGTGTGCATCTAGATCGATTCCGACCGTGCGACGCTGCAGTACAAATGTGTGCGGCATGCATTTTTCTGCATTTTACTTGGTGTGGACGTGCAGCTCGGCAACTGTGGACGTGCAGCTCGAAGGTGTGCGTGTTGCGGTTCAGTGCTCGCGTAGGTGCAGCTCGTCATCGCGCGTGCACTGCAGTACACGTGAGTCATCGGTGTGGTGCAGCTGGGCATTCTGTTGTAGTTCTTTATTGTTGATTTTCCAGATTTACAAAGATGGTTTAAGAAAAAAAATTAAAAACTCACTCGACTAAAATCAGCACATGCAGTGCGTTCGGTTTTCGGATGTGGTTCACTTTTGAGAGTGATGTTGTTCACTTGTGCCGACTAAAATTTAGCACAACAACAAAGATAGTAATGAGGTTCACTTTTTGATATATGTCGCGGTTCACTTGGCTCCTCCCCGCAGTCCACTTCCGTTCACAAAAGAATTGAAAGAAAAAACAACAACAACTTGTGTGAGAAAAATTTACGTCCAATAAAAGAAATCATGAAGTTCACCTGCCTGTGTGATGCAGTGCTGTTTTTCGTTGGATGACGTTCACTTGCCGATTTGGGTGTCGCAAAAAACAAAGTGTCCGCATTTTCGTAATTTTAAAACTGCTCTTCAACCGTAAGAAATTAGAGGGAGCGTACTATATGAAAAAGTTGCGTCTCGATGATATCTTTCCAACGGCGTATATATTGAAACATTTCGACAAACGGTTTGTAAAAATTTCGCCAAAAACTGCTGCTGCCCCTCATAGTCAGCCGCACGATTTTCAAAATTAACTAAAAACCGTAAGGAATCTCCAAATCATTTCAACATATGAAAGTTGCGCCTCGTCCATAGCTTTTCAATGGTATATCACATGCCTTGTTTCGACAAATGGTTAGAAAACTGGAGTGAAAACAATACCGAAAATTTGAAAAAATTCGAAAAACAGAATTTCGCGATTTAGTAAATTTGAAACTTCTTTTAAACCGTAACGAATTAGACAAAAAACCATATATGAAAAAGATGCGCTTCAACGATATGTTTCCAACGGTGTATCATATGTTTCATTCCGACGAGCGGTTTAGAAAAAACACGAAAAAAATGCTCGCTGCCATTATTCGTGGGTCGCACCATTTTTAAAACTGCTCTTAAACCGTGAGAAATCTCGAAAAGTGTTCAACATGGCGAAGTAGAGCATAATTCATAGCTTTTCAACGATATATTACACGCATTATTTCGGCAAACGGTTAAAAACTAGAGCAAAAAAGGTACCGAAAAAAACAACGCGTACAGTTTTTTCAACATGAAGTTCATTCGCGTGAGTACTGCAGCACGCTTGGTTGAAACAATGACGTGCGCTTGCATTGAGCGTGCAGTGCAGAAGTGTTATCAGAATAGTTATTCTGCTAATATTAGCAGAATAGACCGGCCTTGATATGTGGGTTGAAGCCTCAATTGTGCCCTGCCGCAGGTGTGCGCCTTAGCTTCTGCTGGGTGGGGAAGGGTGGATCGCCAGGTGAAAACGTTATGTGGTGGAGGGGATCCTTGAATAGGGATATTGAGAAGTGGCCTTGTTAACGCAGCTTGATGCTGGGCGAATCTGGAGCCGCACCCATTGTCGTCCGAAGACATGGATGTTCATAGTTCGGTTGAGCCGAACACATGGTGTTATGGCTTCATGTGGGTCCCTCGATCGCCCATGGTATATTGAGCGTGAAGTTGTGCTGACGAGGCACATAGAGCGCGACTTGGGTGGGCGTGCCGTGGGGCGCGTATACCTACTTGCGATGAACGCAGGCGGGCTCCCATGATGGGGACCAATCTTGGTTCCGTTTGTTTGTATCTCCGACCTTTACGGCTGGTTGATATCTGGCCTCGGTTATGCTGGCTTGGTCTTCGGCTGCCAAGGCTGCAGTGTGTTCTTCTGTCCGGAGGGGGCATTCTGTATTACTGTTTATAGTTATGATGCCTGAGGGTCCGTGCATCTTCATCTTGAGGTACGCATAATGAGGGATGACGCTGAAATGGGCGAACACTATCCGGCCCAGGAGGGCGTGGTAGCTGCAACGAAAAGGGGCGATACCAAAGATCAAGTCTTCGCATAAAAAGTTATCTGGGGAGCCGAACACTACCTCCAAAGTTATTGTTCCTGAGCATCGGGCTTCTACGCCCGGAATCACCCCCTTGAAGGTGGTGTTGCTGGGTCTTATTCTTGGCGAATATATTCCCATTTTCTTTATTCTATCCGCATAAATCAGATTGAGGTTGCTGCCTCCGTCCATGAGGACTATGGCGAGGTGATACCCATCGACAATGGGGTCGAGCACCAGGGCCGCTGATCCTCCGTGACGGATACTGGTCGGGTGGTCCCTGCGGTCGAAGGTGATCGGGCAAGCCGACCATGGGTTGAATTTTGGCACTACGGACTCGACGACGTAAACATCTCGTAGCGCGCGCTTTCTTTCCTTTCATGGTATATGTGAAGGAAATATGCCCTATAGGCAATAATAAAGTTATTATTTATTTCCTTATATCATGATAAATGTTTATTATTCATGCTATAATTGTATTAACCGGAAACTAAGTACATGTGTGGATACATAGACAAACAGAGTGTCACTAGTATGCCTCTACTTGACTAGCTTGTTAATCAAAGATGGTTAAGTTTCCTAGCCATAGACATGAGTTGTCATTTGATGAACGGGATCACATCATTATAGAATGATGTGATTGACTTGACCCATCCGTTAGCGTAGCAACTTGATCGTTTAGTTTTACTGCTATTGCTTTCTTCATGACTTATACATGGTCCTATGACTATGAGATTATGCAACTCCCGAATACCGGGGGAACACCTTGTGTGCTATCAAACGTCACAACGTAACTGGGTGATTATAAAGATGCTTTACAGGTGTCTCCGATGGTGTTTGTTGAGTTGGCATAGATCGAGATTAGGATTTGTCACCCCGATTGTCGGAGAGGTATCTCTGGGCCCTCTCGGTAATGCACATCACTCTAAGCCTTGCAAGCAATGTGACTAATGAGTTAGTTGCAGGATGATGCCTTACGGAACGAGTAAAGAGACTTGCCGGTAACGAGATTGAACTAGGTATGATGATACCGACGATCGAATCTCGGACAAGTAACATACCGATGACAAAGGGAACAACGTATGTTGTTATGCGGTTTGACCGATAAAGATCTTCGTAGACTATGTAGGAGCCAATATGATCATCCAGGTTTCGCTATTGGTTAGTGACCGGAGATGTGTGTCGGTCATGTCTACATAGTTCTCGAACCCGTAGGGTCCGTACGCTTAACGCTCGATGACGATTTGTACTATGAGTTATGTGATTTGATGACCGACGTTTGTTCGGAGTCCCGCATGAGATCACGGACATGACGAACAATCTCGAAATGGTCGATATGTAAAGATCGATATATTAGAAGGCTATATTCGGACATCGGAAAGGTTTCGAGTGATTCTGGTATTTTTCGGAGTACCGAAGAGTTACGGGAATTCGTATTGGGCCTTAATAGGCCATACGGGAAAGGAGAGAAAGGCCTCAAGGGTGGCCACGCCCCTTCCCCATGGACTGGTCCGAATTGGACTAGGGAAAGGGGGCGCCCCCTTCCTTCCTTCTCCTTCTCCCTTCCCATTTTCCTATTCCATGTGGGAGGAGGAATCCTACTATGACGAGGGAGTCCTAGTAGGACTCCACAGTTGGCGCACCCCCTCTAGGGCTGGCCTCCTCCTCCCTCCTTTATATACATGGGCGGGGGCACCCCAAAGGTACTCCAAGATTTGTCTTAGCCGTGTGCGGTGCCCCCCTCGATAGTTACACACCTCGGTCATATCGTTGCAGTGCTTAGGCGAAACCCTGCGCCGGTAGCTTCATCATCACCGTCACCACGCCGTCGTGCTGACGAAACTCTCCCGTGACACTCAGCTGGATCAAGAGCTCGTGGGACGTCATCGAGCTGAACGCGTGCTGAACGTGGAGGTGCCGTATGTTCGGTGCTTGGATCGGTTGGATCGCAAAGACGTTCGACTACATCAACCGCGTCACTAGACGCTTCCGCTTTCGGTCTATGAGGGTACGTAGACATACTCTCCCCTCTCGTTGCTACGCATCTAGTAGATAGATCTTGCGTGATCGTATGATTTTTTTGAAATACTACGTTCCCCAACAGTGGCATCATGAGCTAGGTTTATGCGTAGATGATATGCACGAGTAGAACATAATGAGTTGTGGGCGATAATAGTCATACTGCTTACCAGCATGTCATACTTTGATTCGGCGGTATTGTGAGATAAAGCTGCCCGGACCGACATTACGCGTACGCTTACACGAGACTGGTTTCACCATTACGAGCACTCGTTGCTTAAAGGTGACCGGCAGGTGTTTGTCTCTCTCACTTTAGTTGAATCGAGTGTGGCTACGCCCGGTCGTTGTGAAGGTTAAAACAACACATACTTGACGATAAATCATTGTGGTTTTGTATGCGTAGGTAAGAATGGTTGTTGCTAAGCCCGTAGCAGCCACGTAAAACTTGCAACAACAAAGTAGAGGACATCTAACTTGTTTTTGCAGGGCATGTTGTGATGTGATATGGTCAAGACGTGATGAGATATACGTTATTGTATGAGATGATCATGTTTTGTAAATTATCGGCAACCGGCAGGAGCCTTATGGTTGTCTCTTTCATGTATGAATTGCGAGGGCCATGTAATTGCTTTACTTCATCACTACGAGTTAGCGATAGTAGTAGTAGAAATAGTTGGTGAGATGACCACGACGCTATGATGAAGATCATGGTGTCTAGCCGGTGACGATGGAGATCATGACGATGCTTTGGAAATGGAGATCAAAAGCACAAGATGATGATGGCCATATCATGTCACATATTTTGATTGCATGTGATGTTTATCTTATTATGCTTCTTATTTTGCTTAGAATGGCGATAGCATTATAAGATGGTCCCATACAAAATTTCAAGGTACAGGTGTTCTCCCTGAGTATGCACCATTGCGAAAGTTCATCGTGCCGAGACACCACGTGATGATCAGATGGGATAAGCTCTATGTTCAAATACAACGGGTGTAGGATAGTTTTGCACATGCAGAATACTCGGGTTAAACTTGATGAGCCTAGCATGTACAGACATGGCCTCGGAACACTGGAGACCGAACGGTCGAGCGTGAATCATATAGTAGATATGATCAACATAAGATGTTCACCATTGAAAACTACTCCATCTCACGTGATGATCGGAGATGGTTTAGTTGATTTGGATCATGTGATCATTTAGATGACTGAAGGGATGTCTATCTAAGTGGGAGTTCTTTAGTAATATGATTAATTGAACTTTAATTTATCATGAACTTAGTCCTGATAGTTTTTGCATATCTATGTTGTTGTAGATCAATAGCTTGCGTTGTAGCTCCCCTATGTTTTTATATGTTCCTAGAGAAAACTAAGTTGAAAGAAGTTAGTAGCAATGATGCGGACTAGGTCCGTGATATGAGGATTATCCTCATTGCTGCACAGAAGTATTATGTCCTTGATGCACCGCTAGGAGACAGATCTATTGCAGGAGCAGATGCAAATGTTATGAACGTTTGGCAAAGCTCAATATGATGTCTATTTAATAGTTTAGTGCACCATGCTTTACGGCTTAGAACCGGGACTTCAAGAACGTTTTGAATGCCACGAAGCATATGAGATGCACCAAGAGTTGAAATTAGTATTTCACGCGCATGCCTGTGTCGAGAGGTATGAGACCTCTGACAGTACTTTGCCTACAAGATGGAGGAGAATAGCTCAACCAGTGAGCATGTGCTCAGATTGTCCGGGTACTAAAACTGCTTGAATCAAGTGGGAGTTAATCTTCCAGATAAGATAGTAATTGACAAAGTTCTCTAGTAACTATCACCAAGTTATTAGAACTTCGTGATGAACAATAATATGCAAGGGATGACGAAAGTAATTCCCAAGCTCTTCGTGATGCTGAAATCGGCGAAAGTAGAAATCAAGAAAGGGCATCAAGTGTTGATGGTTAATAAGACCACTTGTTTCAAGTAAAGGGCAAAGGGATAGAAGGGGAACTTCAAGAAGAATGACAAGCAAGTTTTCACTCCCGTGAAGAAACCCAGAGCTAAACTCAAGCCTGAAACTAAGTGCTTCTACTGCAAAGGAAATGGTCATTGGAAGTGGAACTTCCCTAGATACTTGGTGGATAAAAAGGATGGCAAAGTGAACAAAGGTATATTTAATATACAGATTATTGATGTGTACTTTACTAGTGTTCATAGCAACCCTCGGGTATTTGATACCGATTCAGTTGCTAAAATTAGTAACTCGAAACGAGAGTTGTAGAATGAACAGAGACTAGTTAAAGGTGAAGTGACGATGTGTGTTGGAAGTGGTTCCAAGATTGATATGATCATCATCGCACACTCCCTATACTTTCGGGATTAGTGTAGAACCTAAATAAATGTTATTTGACATTTGTGTTGAGCATGAATATGATTTGATCATGTTTGTTGCAATTCGGTTATTCATTTAAAGTCATAGAATAATTGTTGTTCTGTTTACATGAATAAAACCTTCAATGGTCATACACCCAATGAAAATAGTTTATTGGATCTCGATTGTAGTAATACACATATTCATAATATTGAAGCCAAAAGATGCAAAGTTGATAATGATAGTGCAACTTATTTGTGGCACTACCGTTTAGGTCATATTGGTGTAAAGCGCATGAAGAAACTCCATGCTGATGGGCTTTTGGAATCACTTGATTATGAATCATTTGATGCTTGCGAACCATGCCTCATGGGCAAGATGACTAACACTCCGTTCTCCGAAGCAATGGAGCGAGCAACTGACTTATTGGAAATAATACATACTGATGTATGCGGTCCGATGAGTGTTGAGGCTCGCGGCGGGTATCATTATTTTCTGACCTTCACAGATGATTTGAGCAGATATGGGTACATCTACTTGATGAAACATAAGTCTGAAACATTTGAAAAGTTGAAAGAATTTCAGAGTGAAGTGGAAAATCATCATAACAAGAAAATAAAAGTTTCTACAATCACATTGCGGAGGCGAATATTTGAAGTTACGAGTTTGGCCTTCATTTAAAACAATGTGAAATAGTTTCACAACTCACGCCACCTGGAACAGCACAGCGTAATGGTGTGTATGAACGTCGTAACCACACTTTATTAGATACGGTGCGATCTATGATGTCTCTTACCAATTTACCACTATCGTTTTGGGTTATGTATTAGAGACAACTGAATTCACGTTAAATAGGGCACCATCTAAATCCGTTGAGATGACATCGTATGAACCGTGGTTTGGCAAGAAACCTAAGTTGTCGTCTCTTAAAGTTTGGGGCAGCGATGCTTATGTGAAAAAGTTTCAACCTGATAAGCTCGAACCCAAATCAGTGAAACGTGTCTTCATAGGATACCCAAAGGGAACTGTTGGGTACACCTTCTATCACAGATCCAAAGGCAAGATATTCGTTGCTAAAAATGGATACTTTCCACAGAAGGAGTTTCTCTCGAAAGAAGTGAGTGGGAGGAAAGTGAAACTTAATGAGGTAATTGTACCTTCTCCTGAATAGGAAAGTAGTACATCACAGAAACTAGTTCTAGTGATTCCTACACCAATCAGCGAGGAAGCTAATGATGATGATCGTGAAACTTCAGATCAAGTTACTACTGAACCTCGTAGGTCAACCAGAGTGCATTCCGCATCAGAGTGGTACGGTAACCCGGTTCTGGAAGTCATGTTACTAGACCATGATGAACCTACGAACTATGAGGAAGCAATGATGAGCCCAGATTCTTCAAAATGGCTTGAGGCCATGAGATCTGAGATGGGATCCATGTATGAGAACAAAGTGTGGACTTTGGTTGACTTGCCCGATGATCGGCAAGCCATTGAAAATAAATGGATCTTTAAGAGAAAGACTGACGCCGATGGTAATGTTACTGTCTACAAAGCTCGACTTGTTGCGAAAGGATTTCAACAAGTTCAAGGTGTTGACTACGATGAGATTTTCTCACTCATAGCGATGTTTAAGTCTGTCCAAATCATGTTAGCAATTACCGCATTTTATGAAATCTAGCAAATGGATAACAAAATTATGTTCTTTAATAGATTTATTAAAGAAGAGTTGTATATGATGCAACCAGAAGGTTTTGTCAATCCTAAAGGTGCTAACAAAATGTGCAAGCTCCAGCGATCCATTTATGGACTGGTGCAAGCATCTCGGAGTTGGAATATACACATTGATAAGTTGATCAAAGCATATAGTTTTATACAGACTTGCAGTGAAGCCTGTATTTACAAGAAAGTGAGTGGGAGCACTACATCCTTTCTGATAAGTATATGTGAATGACATATTGTTGATCGGAAATGATGTAGAATTTTTTGGAAAGCATAAAGGAGTGTTTAGTTTTTTCAAAGAAAGACCTCGGTAAAGCTACTTACATATTGAGCATCAAGATCTCTAGAGATAGATCAAGACGCTTGATAAGTTTTTTCAATGAGTACATACCTTAACAAGTTTTTGAAGTAGTTCAAAATGGAATAGTGAAAGAAAGAGTTCTTGCCTGTGTTGTAAGGTGTGAAGTTGAGTAAGACTCAAATCCCGACCACAGCAAAAGATAGAGAGAGAATGAAAGTCATTCCCTATGCCTCAGCCATAGGTTCTATAAAGTATGACATGCTGTATAATAGACTTATTGTATGCACTGCCCTAAGTTTGGCAAGGGAGTACAATTTTGATCTAGGAGTAGATCACTGGACATCGATCAAAATTACCCTTAAAGGACAATATTTCTCGGTTTTGGAGGTGATAAAGAGTTCGTCGTAAAGAGTTACATCAATGCAAGCTTTGACACCGATCTGGATGACTCTGAGTCTCGATCGGGATACATATTGAAAGTGGGAGTATTTAGCTAGAGTAGCTCCATGCAGAGCATTGTAGACATAGAAATTTGCAAAATACATACGGATCTGAATACTGTAGACCCATTGACTAAACCTCACTCACAAGCAAAACATGATCACACCTTAGTACTCTTTGGGTGTTAATCACATGGCGATGTGAACTAGATTATTGACTCTAGTAAACCTTTTGTTATTGGTCACATGGCGATGTGAACTATAAAGTGTTAAATCACATGAATATGTGAACTATTGGTGTTAAATCACATGGTGATGTGAACTAGATTATTGACTCTAGTGCAAGTGGGAGACTGAAGGAAATAGGCCTTAGAGGCAATAATAAAGTTATTATTTATTTCCTTATATCATGATAAATTTTTATTATTCATGCTAGAATTGTATTAACCGGAAACTTAGTACATGTGTGGATACATAGACAAACAGAGTGTCACTAGTATGCATCTACTTGACTAGCTTGTTAATCAAAGATGGTTAAGTTTCCTAGCCATACACATGAGTTGTCATTTGATGAACGGGATCACATCATTAGATAATGATGTGATTGACTTGACCCATCCGTTAGCTTAGCAACTTGATCGTTTAGTTTTACTGCTATTGCTTTCTTCATGACTTATACATGTTCCTATGACTATGAGATTATGCAACTCCCGAATACCAGAGGAACACCTTGTGTGCTATGAAACGTCACAACGTAACTGGGTGATTATAAAGATGCTCTACAGGTGTCTCCGATGGTGTTTGTTGAGTTGTCATAGATCGAGATTAGGATTTGTCACTCTGATTGTCGGAGAGGTATCTCTGGGCCCTCTCGGTAATGCACATCACTATAAGCCTTGCAAGCAATGTGACTAATGAGTTAGTTGCGGGATGATGCATTACAGAACGAGTAAAGAGACTTGCCGGTAACGAGATTGAACTAGGTATGATGATACCGACGATCGAATCTCGGACAGGTAACATACCGATGACAAAGGGAACAACGTATGTTATTGTGCGGTTTGACCGATAAAGATCTTCGTAGAATATGTAGGAGCCAATATGAGCATCCCGGTTCCTCTATTGGTTATTGACCGGAGATGTGTCTCGGTCATGTCTACATAGTTCTCGAACCCGTAGGGTCCGCACGCTTAACGTTCGATGACGATTTGTACTATGAGTTATGTGATTTGATGACCGACGTTTGTTCGGAGTCCCGGATGAGATCACGGACATGATAAACTGTCTCGAAATGGTCGAGACATAAAGATCGATATATTGGAAGGCTATATTCGGACATCGGAAAGGTTCCGAGTGATTCAGGTATTTTTCAGAGTACCAAAGAGTTACAGGAATTCGTATTGGGCATTAATAGGCCATACGGGAAAGGAGAAAAAGGCATCAAGGGTGGCCGCGCCCCTTCCCCATGGACTGGTCCGAATTGGACTAGGGAAAGGGGGCACGCCCTTCCTTCCTTCTCCTTCTCCCTTCCCCTTTTCCTATTCCATGTGGGAGGAGGAATCCTACTAGGACTAGGGAGTCCTAGTAGCACTCCACACTTGGCGCGCCCCCTCTATGGCCGGCCTCCTCCTCCTCCCTCCTTTATATACGTGGGCAGGGGCCACCCCAAAGGCACTCCAAGATTTGTCTTAGCCATGTGCGGTGCCCCCTCCACAGTTACACACCTCGGTCATATCGCTGCAATGCTTAGGCGAAGCCCTGCGCCGGTAGCTTCATCATCACCGTCACCACGCCGTAATGTTGACGAAACTCTCCTGTGATGCTCAACTGGATCAAGAGCTCGTGGGACGTCATCGAGCTGACCGTGTGCTGAACGCGGAGGTGCCGTATGTTTGGTGCTTGGACCGGTTGGATCACGAAGACATTCGACTACATCAACTGCGTCACTAGACGCTTTCGCTTTCGGTCTACGAGAGTACGTATACATACTCTCCCCTCTCGTTGCTATGCATCTAGTAGATAGATCTTGCGTGATCGTAGGATTTTTTTTTGAAATACTATGTTCCCCAACAATATGGAGGGCATAGATCACCTTCACCGTCTTTACTTCGGGAAGGAATTGTTTTTGGCCTCCATTGTTCGGCCTGTGAGGTTCGTTATCGTCCTCGCTCCAAGGGCTTTTGCCAGAGTTCTTGGCTGTGAGCTTACTGGCTTGTTTTATCACCCCAACAGTTTCGGTTGGAGTGGTTAGCAGGTTTTTCAGGGGTGCCATGTATCTGGCAGGGCCTGTCCAAGATTGTATCCAACTTGGTTGGGCCGTCGGGGTTGCCTTTAGAAGGCTTCTTCCATGATCCAGACTTTGGATTGCGGAATCCGGCATTAACTGCCATCTCATCGGCCTCGCCATCGTTATGACGATGCTTGTTTTTGTTGCATCACGGATTTTCGTTTCCATCCCAGACTTCAGAGGTGCCGGGTGTTTCGGGGTTGGTGCTTTTACGAGCAAGCCAATTGTCCTCTCCTGCGCAAAAGTGAGTCATCAAGGAGGTCATGGCTGCCATCGTCTTCGGCTTATCCCGGTCGAGCTGTCATGCGAGCCATTTGTCCTTGATACCGTGTCTAAAGGCGGCGATGGCTTCGGCATCCGGATAGTCGACGATCTGATTCTTTCTGGTCAAGAATCGATTCCAGAACTACTGAGCTGACTCTTCGGTTTGATGGGTTATGTGGCTTAGGTCATCGACATCCGAGAGCCGGACATAGGTTCCTTGGTAATTAGCTCGGAAGGCGTCCTCAAGGTCCTCCCAGCACCCTATGGAGTCTTCGGAGGGGCTGTTTAACTAGTGCCTGGCCGGTCCTTTGAGCTTTAACGACAGGTACTTGATGGTGTGGAGATCATCTCCGCGTGCCATGTGGATGTGTAATAGGAAATCCTCTATCCATACTGCCGGGTCTGTAGTCCCATCGCATGGCTCGATGTTCACAGGCTTAAAGCCTTTAGGGAATTCATGCCGCATCACCCTATCCGTGAAGCATAGAGGGTGGGGGGCGCCCCTGACTCGGGCTATGTCGCGTCGGAGGTCATCAGCCATCCAATCTCGTTGTTGTTCCCGAACTCTATCATTTCGGTTCAACCAAGCTTGGTATCCATCCCGGCTAGCAGGAAGGCTTTCTTTGGGGTCCGTAGATAGACCTTCTTCGAGCGTCCAAGCCATGTCGCATGTCATTTTTACTGATTGGCCGCATCATTTCCTTGCCGTGACAGCGGGCTGGAGCGGCGGGTTGTTCATCTTCATCAGCTGTCTTGTCCCACCCTCGAGGAGGGCAGTCTGGTTGTTCGGCTTGAGTGTGCCCTGGAGCTGCTCGCTCTATGGCCTCGTCGTCGAATTGTGGCAATAGTTTGCTCTTTGGTTAGCTTTTGATCTATCGCCCATAGCCGTACCCTTCTTCGGCAGCTAGGACCTTAGTCCATCGCTTGTTCATGGTATCTTGTTCGGATTTTATCTTTTGATGTTGTTTCTTCAGGCTTTGCACGGTGGCAATTAAATGTCGTTTGAACCCCTCCTGCTTCAGCGGGTCTTCGGCGACGATGAAATCTTCGTCACCCAAACTGACCTCCTCTTCGAAAAAGGGGGAGGTAATTATTGTCTTCGGAGTCGTTGATGTCTTCTAGGTTGAGCGGGTCCTCATACTCCTCGGGATCATATTGTTGATGGTCATCAGTGGCAGCGTCGTCGAGGTTGTCCTTATTGTCCAGGGTGCCATTCTCTGTAGCATCCGTGTTACTCGCATGGCTTCGATGTGCCCTGGAGTGGTGGCGCTGTCTACGGCGTTTGGGTTGCTCGTTGCTGGGCTTGTCATTGTCTTGCTTGGGTGTGCCATCGCCGTCTTTAGGGATGTCCACCATGTAGACGTTGTAAGTGCACGTGGCTCCAGCGACCAGTGACGGGGGAGCTACATCGGTGTTAACCATGGCTCCACTATCCTTGTCCATGTATTCGGTATTTTCAGAAGTGTATTCCAACACGTCGGTTAAGTCTTTGAGTATGGCTACTAAGTGGGTGGTGGGAGGGCCATAAAATTCCCTATTATTCACCTCGGGGGCCGCTAAATGTAGGCTGAGGGTGGATCCTCCTGAATAGCCATCATCTGGATTCGGTCTAGTGCCTCGTTCAGTAAATCAAGGGTCCTCGGGCTGGCATGCATAGTCCACTGGGGACCCATCTCCATCGCGGCGGGGCAAGGAGTGATCTGGGTCCCGACTGAATCCCGGTCTTCAGGGGCCGAATTGCGCTCAAGTCTTGGGGTCGGCTCTGTGGTCGTACATGCAGGAGGGACCGAGGGAAAAACTTGGTCTTCGATGTTAATCCTGTATTGGGGCTCAGGGTCGAGTTGGTCAGGGGGAGTTCAGTCGGGGATGGTTCCTGACTTGCAAACGTCAACTCGTCACTCGGGCTCCTAGTCCGATCGATGGTGTGACGAAATGGTTCGGGTGAGGGTGGCCCCTCGCATCCGAACACAGTCTTTGTGTCGGGGCCTGGAGCCGAGTCTTTGGCGAGCATCGTTGGTGTGGCTGAAGAGTATTCCTAGTCTCCGGATGGGACGGAGCTGTCCAATCTTGAGGCCGACACGTGGGCTGAGGCCGACCCATGGACCAGATTGGGGGATCGCTCCAGGATAGGCACAACAAGGCCCATGGGGGCACCGGGCGGGGCTGCGAATTCGGTGAAGACAAGATCACCTCGGACGTCTACGATGTACTCCACCGAATCTAATCCGGTGTTCAGGAGCGAAATTGTTGATCTGGTCTAGATGACCTGTTGGATTGGCGTGCAACACGATGTTGCCGAACGTGAAGAGCTGGCCGTGGACGAAGAGATCCCTGGAACTGACGCCCTCTCCGATGATGAGGTGAGCCATCGATCATCGGTGACCCGACAATGGAACTCTCAGTGAAAGCACCAACGTCGGCGTCAAAACCGGTGGATCTCGGGTAGGGTCTTCCGAGCTGCGGATCTAGGATCGATGGGGAACAAGGGACGAATGACACAATGTTTATCCAGGATCGGGCCCTCTCTAGGAGGTAAAACCCTACACCCTGCTTGATTGTATTTTATGTGTATGATATGGTTAGAGAGAGTTGATCTACCTTGAGATCAGGTGAGCTAAATCCTAGGTGGATGGGGTGTTTCTCTAGCCCTAAAGACTAAAACCCTCCGGTTTATACAGACACCGATCGGGTTAGGTTACACGAGGTCGGTCACAATGAAGGAATGATGATGTTTGATCTTGACTTGGACGACACAACATAGCTCCGAAGATCCCTTATTCGATCACATGTTACCCTTTAACTTGGCTCCACAATAGCCCTTAAGTCCGGCCCATAAGCAATAGGCCGATGACCCGAGGAACCCTTAATCCAGGACTCCCTCAACCGCCATCATGGTCCACCACACCGGATCTGCTTCACCGGCGCCCTCGTCCACCATAGTGTAGTCTCTTCACTGACTCCCTCGTCCGCCACATCGCTGGCCCTTCATACAAGCCCTCGTTCGCCGCAACAGATTCGCCTCACCGAACGCATTCTACACCCTACCGGATGAGCTTTGCAGACGCCTTCGTCCACCATGTCAGACCTGCTCCACGGACGCCATATTCAACTCCACCTGTCCTGCTTTACTGACGCCGCAGCCTCAGCAGGTTATTTTGATTTGTACTCCTTCGGGTTTTCTCTTCTTTATCGTGGAACTATTCACTTACCACAGATCAGATTTCTTGTATGTTGACATGCGCCGCAACCGAAGCACCGGAGCCGCTTCAGCAACGGCGACAGCCGACCCGAACTCAACCGCAACACGAGCACCATTGACGATCCTTAGCTTTCATGTATGACAACGACGCCCATACGATGCCGAGAATCAGGTACTATTATCCAACGGCCAGCGCCTACGTACACTTTCTTAGCATAAGCAATGCACCATCGAATTTCTCCAGGGCATCATTCTATTTTCCATCTGACGTGTTATTTTGCTTTCACCAGTAGGTCCATACATGTGGCAGTGAACATGTCACATGTGCTAAAGTACAAACCAGTGCACATGTAGTTACAATGCTTTTGTTTTGTCCTAACTATTACTGTACTTCCTAGATATCACTGCCTACTATTTTACTTCTTGCATGCTATATTTATGATAATAGTGTTGTTGTGATGCCACCTGTTGGTTACAATTATTGTACTGGACTGCTTATATGTTCTCTATGCTTAATTACACATCAACAAACTAGCTTGTGGTTCCGCTGCTTTTTCTTTGTTTCAACCTACATTTTTTTATGCTAGCTATTACTCCCTCTGCCCCAAAATAAGTGACTCAAAAGTGACCCAATTTTGTACTAAAGTTAGTACAAAGTTAAGTCATTTTTGAGTCACTTATTTGGGACGGAGGGAGTACATCACTGCTCCGAGCCTCTCTTCATTTTTTTTATGCGTTATTCATCTTCCCAAGTTGCATGACTAATTTGATGCTTCTACTCATTAAGGAGCTACCAACCCCATCAAGGAAAAATATTTTTTCTTTTGGGGCAGGCACCTCGAACACGCATAAAAATAGAGTGAAGCACATATATTGTTGTGTAAGCACACACCTTTCTTTCATTAGCTTAGGTTAACCATTGATGATCAATTCGAACTAGTGCATGTGATTAAAATTAGTTTTACCTAAATAGAGGGGGGGGGGATAAACTACAACGACTATATTTGCAACCACAGGATGCTAACGACATCTTCAAAGAACATAGCAACAATAGCATGGCTTCACAACTACATATGGTAAGCCAATGTGTTTTAGTACATGTGAAATGTAATGCCTGTGGGCTGCTTTCTTAGCTTGTGCCCTCAACCTGTAATCCTACAGAATTACAAATAGTTTAGTTGTCTGCTTTATTGTATTGCTTGATTCGAATGCTTGTTTGTTACTTGTGAGGCTATAGTTGAGTTGGCCAATATGTCAACAGTGCATGTTGTACTACTGTGAAGAAATGCATGCCTATTTCATTTGACTCCTTAACTTTTCCTATGAAGTTCATCACAAGACTGTCTTCGTAGTTTATATGAGGCCACACTGTTTAAGTGATTTCTCAGATTATTTCAACTGCTTATATGCCTGGGCAACTTAAATATAGCGGTGGTACACTGCCTTTCACCTTACCATTTTAATTTGCTTTCGGCTGATGCTGCTTTGAACCATTTAAATATATTTTGCCATGCTCGGCAATAATTCGTATGTCGTTTACCATGTAATAGCTTACTGTCTGGATCATGCGATAACTATATCTTACTTATGTCCAACGGAAACCTTTTAGGATGCAGTTCACACTAGGACACAATGTACAACCCATAATCTATTTGTGGAAGTAGTGCGCCATCCATGTTACCAGATGGTAGAAGTTCAGTGGCAACACTATTGGAGAGCAGTCTGAGCACAACTATTCTAGTTCTTGAGGCCCTACTAGAGGCAGAAAGAGATGGTATTGCTGCCATGAATGAGGTAATCTTGATCTTGAGGCTAGAAATTATGCAATTAGCTGCACACATTATGCAAGCAAGCCAAGAATTGGAGGAAGTAAGAATGTTGCATTTGAAGACGGAGGAGGTCCTGCTGCTTCTGCTATCTGAAGCCTAGGGCAATCCTAGTTCTTCTTTAGATACCAATTGAAATTGTCATTAGATTAGTATACTTGCATGTTGTGTCATGTCTCTGAATGGATTATGTTGTAAGTCCCCTTTATAGTGCATGTGATGTAATGATATGAATTTTTAGGCGAGGTAATCCTGAGTACTTGTATGATGGACATAAGGTGAACTATTTTTCGTGTGAGCAGATTGTATTGGATGAAATAATTGTTTGACTCAAAGTGTATCCAGCTCCAACCTACCAAATTTGAAGATCACGACATTTCTAAATCATATTCATATATAAAGTTGGAATAAATCTTTGTTGTGGATTTGAAGAAAAAACGTAGAATGATGTATGGATATTCGTAATTGAATACAAATTGGATTTGAATTTAGTTATCAGGGCCCAGGGTAAATGTGAATGCTAATTCTCCCAAATTTTGAACGAAGCGGCAAAAACACCCACTCTCTTTTGTCGGCTGCCCGAAGCCAGTGTTTGCGAGATGGAAGTTACTATCTACCCTTGACACTTCACATCCTAATAGGACCAATTTCCACTGCTATCTATAGGGGTAGGTTAGTAACTTCAATCAGACATGACACGACCGTCGGTCACCCCATTCAGACATGGTGGGCGCCAAACACGCATTTGATTCAAACTCGTCCAAAAGACCTCTCTCTCTCTCCCTCCATTTTCCCATTCATACACGTGGGCGGCAAAACAACCTCTCCTCGGCCAAAATCGATGTAGGCAAATATTTTAAATAGGGGAAAGTATGTAACTTCACTCAGATGTGACACAACCATCCTACTTGTCAGCCCCGTTCATAGACCGTAGGCGCCAACCGTGGGCGGCAAAACACCCAATCTTCGGCCGAAATCGCTTTTGGCAATTATTAGGGAGATGCAAGATTACTGTCCTATCCCCAACGATGATATGTCCGAAATTTTAAATGGGGGCTAAGTTCATAACTTTCCCACATTTCAGAGAAGCACGTCCCAAAGTTTGAGACCCCCCTCCCCCTCCATTTCCTCATTAATACACCATCGGTGCCACAACACCTTCCCCACACCGTCCAACCTCCTTTATCCTCCACCCCATCCTCTACCTTGCGGGAGCCGCTATCCCTACCCGTCGTCCAGTGTAAGAGATGGATGTCTCTCATCCATGGTGTCGGACCAGAATCCTTTCATCGTGTCCTCTCGCTTCATCGGTGTCGTAGTTCACCTTCCATTGCCACTCCTACGACCGTCTCTTCCACAACAACAAGACTTATCCCCCATTCTGTCCGTCTATCATCTCAAGTCTTCTTCCGTGCCACCGATAGCTGATACATCTCCAACGTATCTATAATTTTTTATTGTTCCATGCTATTATATTATCCTTCTAGGATGTTTATGGGCTTTTATATACACTTTTATATGATTTTTCTGACTAACCTATTAACCCAGAGCCCAGTGCCAGTTTCTGTTTTTTCCTTGTTTTTGAGTTTTACAGAAAAGGAATATCAAACGGAGTCCAATTGATGTGCCAATTTTTGATGTTTTTTTCTGGACCAAAAGAAGCCCCCTAAGTAAAAGAGTTGGGCCAGGAGAGTCATTGGCTGCCCACGAGGGTGGGGGCGGACCCACCCCAAGTGGTGGCGCCCCCCTATCTCGTGGACAGCCCGGAGACCCCCCTGACGTGAGACCTACGCCAAAAATTCCTATAAATACTGAAACCTACGGAAAGTAACCTAGATCGGGAGTTCCGCCGCCGAAAGCCTGTGTTACCACCGAAAACCAATCTAGATCCGTTCTGGCACCCTGCCGGAGGGGAGAATCCCTCTCCGGTGGCCATCTTCATCATCCCGGCGCTCACCATGACGAGGATGGAGTAGTCCACCCTCGGGGCTGAGGGTATGTACCAGTAGCTATGTGTTTGATCTCTCTCTCTCTCTGTCTTTCTCTCTCGTGTTCTTGAGATGGCACAATCTTGATGTATCGCGAGCTTTGCTACTATAGTTGGATCTTATGATGTTTCTCCCCCTCTACTCTCTTGTAATGGATTGAGTTTTCCCTTTGAAGTTATCTTATCGGATTGAGTCTTTAAGGATTTGAGAACACTTGATGTATGTCTTGCGTGGGATACCCGTGGTGACAATGGGGTATTCTATTGATTCACTTGATGTATGTTTTGGTGATCAACTTGCGGGTTCCGTGATGTTGGGAATCTATGCATAGGGGTTGGCACACGTTTTCGTCTTGACTCTCCGATAGAAACTTTAGGGCACTCTTTGAAGTACTTTGTGTTGGTTGAATAGATGAATCTGAGATTGTGTGATGCATATCGTATAATCATGCCCACGGATACTTGAGGTGACAATGGAGTATCTAGGTGACATTAGGGTTTTGGTTGATTTGTGTCTTAAGGTGTTATTCTAGTACAAACTCTATGATAGATTGAACGGAAAGAATAGCTTTATGTTATTTTACTACGGACTCTTGAATAGATCGATCAGAAAGAATAACCTTGAGGTGGTTTTGTACCCTACCATAGCTCTTCGTTTGTTCTCTGCTATTAGTTACTTTGGAGTGACTCTTTGTTGCTTGTTGAGGGATAGTTATATGATCCAGTTATGTTATTATTGTTGAGAGAACTTGCACTAGTGAAAGTATGAACCCTTGGCCTTGTTTCCTATCATTGCAACACCGTTTATGCTCACGTTTACCACTTGCTACCTTGCTGTTTTTATATTTTCTTATTACAAAAACCCATATCTACCATCCATATTGCACTTGTATCACTATCTGTTCGCCGAACTAGTGCACCTATACAATTTACCATTGTATTGGGTGTGTTGGGGACACAAGAGACTCTTTGTTATTTGGTTGCAGGGTTGTTTGAGAGAGACCATCTTCATCCTACGCCTCCCATGGATTTATAAACCTTAGGTCATCCACTTGAGGGAAATTTGCTACTGTCCTACAAACCTCTGCACTTGGAGGCCCAACAACGTCTACAATAAGAAGGTTGCGTAGTAGACACCAAGCTCTTTTCTGGCACCGTTCCCGGGGAGGTGAGTGCTTGAAGGTATATCTTTAGATCTTGCAATCGAATCTTTTAGTTTCTTGTTTTATCACTAGTTTAGTTTATAAAAGAAAACTACAAAAAAATGGAATTAGGGTTACCTCATATGCTTCATCTTTTTAATATATTTCGTGAAAATGATGGGTAGGAAAATTGTGCTCAAGTACTAGAAGAAGAATTACATAGAATGCTTGGCATAAAATATGTGCATGATGAGCATGATTGCAATGTTGTTAGTATGAATTCTTTGAATATCCATGATGCTAATGATATGCAAAGCCACAAGCTTGGGGATGCTATGTTTGATGAAGATGATATTTTTTGGCCCCCAAGTTTTGATGAGAAAATTTATTATGATGAAAGCATGCCTCTTATTTATGATGATTATATTGATGAAAGTGGATTTGGAGAGGTCATGACTTTATTTTGTGATGAATCCACTATTTCGGAAGAGGTTCCAATTGATTATGAGAACAAAGTTGCTATCTATGATGATTATTGTGATGATTTGTATACTATTAAGAATAAAGATAACCATGAAACTTGTCATCACGATTTTAATTTTCAATTGGATTATGCTTCACATGATAATTATTTTGTTGAGTTTGCTCCCACTACTATTCATGAGAAGAAATTTGCTTATGTGGAGAGTAGTAAAATTTCTATGCAAGTAGAGCATGAATAGAATGCTTTATGTGCTGGTTCTATTGTTGAATTCATTCATGATGCTACTGAAAATTATTACGAGGGAGGAACATATGCTTCTACATATTGCAATAATATCAAGTTTCCTCTCTATGTGCTTAAAATCTTGAAGTTATGCTCGTTTTCCCTTCCTATGCTAGTTGATTATTGTTCCCATAAGTTGTTTGCTCACAAAATCCCTATGCATAGGAAGTGGGTTAGACTTAAATGTGCTAGTCATATTCTTCATGATGCTCTCTTTATGTTTCAATTCTTATCTTGCATGTGAGCATCATTGAAATCATCCTGCCTAGCTAAAAGGCATTAAAGAAAAGCGCTTGTTGGGAGGCAACCCAACTTTATTTTTGTTCTTTGTTTTTGCTTCTGTTTAGGAATAAATATTGCATCTAGCTTCTGTTTAGATGTGGTTTTGTATTCTAATTAGTGTTTGTGCCGAGTAGAACCTTTGGGAAGACTTGTGTGAAGTTTATGCGATCATGCTGTAAACATCAGAAACTTTAGCGCTCACGAGATTAGCTACCATTTTTTTACTGGAGAGTGCTTTTTAGTTGATTCTTTTTGCAGTGATTAATAGACAAATTCCTCAGGTGCACAAATTTATTTTAGAATTTTTAGAGTTACATAAGTATTCGAAAGTTACAGATTCCTATAGACTGTTCTGTTTTTGACAGATTCTGTTTTCCATGTGTTGTTTGCTTATTTTGATGAATCTATGAGTAGAATCGGAGGGAATGAACCATAGAGAAGTTGGAATACAGTATATATTTCACCCATATGAATTTAGAATGAGTTCATAACAGTACCTAAGTGGTGGTTTTATTTTCTTATACTAACGGAGCTTACGAGTTTTCTGTTGAGTTTTGTGTTGTGAAGTGTTCAAGTTTTGGGTAAAGATTCGATGGACTATGGAATAAGGAGTGACAAGAGCCTAAGCTTGGGGATGCCGAAGGCACCCCAAGGTAAAATTCAAGGACAACCAAAAGCCTAAGCTTGGGGATGCCCGGGGAAGGCATCCCCTCTTTCGTCTTCGTCTATCGGTAACATTACTCAATGCTATATTTTTATTCACCACATGATATGTGTTTTGCTTGGAGCGTCATTTTGTTTTATTTTGTTTTGCTTTCTGTTTGAATAATATCCCAAGATCTGAAATTATTAAATGTTAGAGATTCTTCACATAGTTACATAATTATTCAACTACTTATTGATCTTCACTTATATCTTTTGGAGTAGTTTGTCATTTGCTCTAGTGCTTCACTTATATCTTTTAGAGCACGGCGGTGGTTTTATTTTGAAGAAATAGATGAACTCTCATGCTTCACTTATATTATTTTGAGAGTCTTTTTAGAACAACATGGTAATGTGCTTTGGTTATGAAACTAGTCCTAATATGATAGGCATCCAAGATGGTCATAGTAAAAACTTTCACATAAAGTGCATTGAATATAATGAGAAGTTTGATACTTGATAATTGTTTTGAGATATGAGGATGGTGATATTAGAGTCATGCTAGTGGGGTAATTATGAATTCAAGAAATACTTGTGTTAAAGTTTGTGATTCCCGTAGCATGCACGTATGGTGAACCGCTATGTGACAAAGTTAAAGCATGAGGTATTTATTAAGTGTCATCCTTTGTGTGGAGGTCGGGATCGCGCGATGGTTAACTCCTACCAACCCTTCCCCTAGGAGCATGCGTTGATTACTTTGTTTTGATGACTCTTTGATTTTTGCAATAAGTATATGAGTTCTTTATGACTAATGTTGAGTCCATGGATTATACGCACTCTCACCCTTCCACCATTGCTAGCCTCTCTTGTACCGCACAACTTTCTCCGGTACCATACACCCACCATATACCTTCCTCAGAACAGCCACCATACCTACCTATCATGGCATTTCCATAGCCATTCCGAGATATATTTCCATGTCACTTTCCACCGTTCTGTTCATATGACACGCTTCATATTGTCATATTGCCATGCATGATCATGTAGTTGACATCGTATTTGTGGCAAAGCCACCATCAGAATTCATTCATACATGTCACTCTTGATTCATTGCACATCCCGGTACACCGCCGGAGGCATTCAGATAGAGTCATATCTTGTTCTAGCTTCGAGTTGTAATCTTTGAGTTGTAAGTAAATAAAAGTGTGATGATCTTCATTGTTAGAGCATTGTCCCGTGTGAGGAAAAAAAAGAGATAAAGGCCAAAAAAGAGATGGCCCAAAAAATAGAGAGGGGCTAAAAAAAAGAGGAAAGCCCCTCCAAAAAAATGAGAGAAAAGAGAGAAGGGACAATGCTACTATCCATTTCCACACTTGTGCTTCAAAGTAGCACCATTATCTTCATGATAGAGAGTCTCTTGTTTTGTCACTTTCATATACTAGTGAGAATTTTCATTATAGAACTTGGCTTGTATATTCCAACAATGGGCTTCCTCAAAATGCCCTAGGTCTTCATGAGCAAGCAAGTTGGATGCACACCCACTTAGTTTCTTTTGTTGAGCTTTCATACACTTATAGCTCTAGTGCATCCGTTGCATGGCAATCCCTACCCACTCACATTGATATCTATTGATGGGCATCTCCATAGCCCATTGATACGCCTAGTTGATGTGAGACTATCTTCCTCTTTTGTCTTCTCCACAACCACCATTCGATTCCACCTATAGTGCTATATCCATGGCTCACGTTCATGTATTGCGTGAAAGTTGAAAGGTTTGAAAGAATTGAAGTGTGAAACAATTGCTTGGCTGAAACCGGGGTTGTGCATGATATGAATATTTTGTGTGATGAAGAGGGAGCATAGCCAGACTATATGATTTTGTACGGATAACTTTCTTTGGCCATGTTATTTTGAGAAGACATGATTGCTTTGTTAGTATGCTTGAAGCATTGCTGTTCTTATGTCAATATTAAACTTTTGTCTTGAATCTTTCGGATCTGAACATTCATGCCACAATAAAAGAGAATTGCATTGAGAATTATGTTAAGTAGCATTCCACATCAAAAATTCTGTTTTTATCATTTATCTACTCGAGGACGAGCAGAAATTAAGCTTGGGATGCTTGATACGTCTCCAACGTATCTATAATTTTTGATTGTTCCATGCTATTATATTATCCTTCTAGGATGTTTTATGGGCTTTTATATGATTTTTGGGACTAACCTATTAACCCAGAGCCCAGTGCCAGTTTATGTTTCTTCCTTGTTTTTGAGTTTTACAAAAAAGGAATATCAAACGGAGTCCAATTGACGTGCCAATTTTTGATGATTTTTTCTGGACCAAAAGAAGCCCCCAAAGTAAAAGAGTTGGTCCAGGAGAGTCATGGGCTGCCCACGAGGGTGGGGGGGGGGGTGTGCGCCCACCCCAAGTGGTGGCGCCCCCCTATCTTGTGGACAGCCCGGAGACCCCCCTGACGTGAGACCTACGCCAAAAATTCCTATAAATACTGAAACCTCCGGAAAGTAACCTAGACCGGGAGTTCCGTCGCCGAAAGCCTCTGTTGCCACCGAAAACCAATCTAGACCCGTTCTGGCACCCTGCCGGAGGGGGGAATCCCTCTCCGGTGGCCATCTTCATCATCCTGGCGCTGTCCATGACGAGGAGGGAGTAGTCCACCCTCGGGGCTGAGGGTATGTACCAGTAGCTATGTGTTTGATCTCTCTCTCTCTCTCTCTCTCTCTCTCTCTCTCTCTCTCCCTCTCTCTCTCTCTCTCGTGTTCTTGAGATGGCACAATCTTGATGTATCGCGAGCTTTGCTACTATAGTTGGATCTTATGATGTTTCTCCCCCTCTACTCTCTTGTAATGGATTGAGTTTTCCCTTTGAAGTTATCTTATCGGATTGAGTCTTTAAGGATTTGAGAACACGTGATGTATGTCTTGCATGGGATACCCGTGGTGACAATGCGGTATATTGATTCACTTGATGTATGTTTTGGTGATCAACTTGCGGGTTCCATGACGTTGGGAATCTATGCATAGGGGTTGGCACACGTTTTCGTCTTGACTCTCCGATAGAAACTTTAGGGCACTCTTTGAAGTACTTTGTGTTGGTTGAATAGATGAATCTGAGATTGTGTGATGCATATTGTATAATCATGCCCATGGATACTTGAGGTGACAATGGAGTATCTAGGTGAAAATAGGGTTTTGGTTGATTTGTGTCTTAAGGTGTTATTCTAGTACGAACTCTATGATAGATTGAACAGAAAGAATAGCTTTATGTTATTTTACTACGGACTCTTGAATAGATCGATCAGAAAGAATAACTTTGAGGTGGTTTTGTACCCTACCATAATCTCTTCGTTTGTTCTCCGCTATTAGTTACTTTGGAGTGACTCTTTGTTGCATGTTGAGGGATAGTTATATGATCCAGTTATGTTATTATTATTGAGAGAACTTGCACTAGTGAAAGTATGAACCCTAGGCCTTGTTTCCTATCATTGCAACACCGTTTATGCTCATGTTTACCACTTGCTACCTTGCTGTTTTTATATTTTCTTATTACAAAAACCCATATCTACCATCCATATTGCACTTGTATCACTATCTCTTCGCTGAACTAGTGCATCTATACAATTTACCATTGTATTGGGTGTGTTGGGGACACAAGAGACTCTTTGTTATTTGGTTGCAGGGTTGTTTGGGAGAGACCATCTTTATCCCATGCCTCCCACGGATTGATAAACCTTAGGTCATCCACTTGAGGGAAATTTGCTACTGTCCTACAAACCTTTGCACTTGGAGGCCCAACAACGTTTACAAGAAGAAGGTTGCATAGTAGACATCAATAGCCATCGCACGCGTAGCACCCTCAACATATCAGAGGGGCCTACACGACGTCGCAAGAGAGGCGGTACTATTTCATGTCTACTTAAGTTATTGATCTCACCCGGAAAAATATATTGTAACTTGTTTACTGTAGTTTTCTTGTCCATAAAAATTCGTAGTGGCTAGTTGAAAGCAAACATTGGTTGGGAAGTAGCCTTTGTCCGGTTTGCACCTTCAGATCCGCCATGGCACGGTCACTATACTCGTAAAGCTTATGGTTTCCCGCCTTTGTATTCACTACCATCATTGTAGGTGCTTCATGTCGTGCTAGCACTGCTCCTCAAGACCTCAACCCATCAAGAGAAACGACATGCCACTCATAATTCCAAAGCTTATTTGTTGAAATACGAATATGATATGATGCTCATATTACTAAAACAGAGAACGTTTAATTGGTTAGCTAATGTTCTTATATTCGTTTCAAAAAGCATGTCCACTACATATAGAGAGACAACAAGGATTTGCATTTCTCTGTGCGCTCTGGTTCATCATGGGTGGGCAACACACATTGTATTATCTAAAACCTGCTTGCTCTTTGTTATCATGTTCCTCTTCTGTACTTCCCTCTGTTGGAAAAAGGCAGTGCCTAGGAGGCGCTTAGGCACGCGTAGGCGCTAGGCAATGGCCAAACGCCTCGCCTATGGCATAAATGGAGGTCTAGGCATGGCAAACAAGGAAATGTCTACCCAAGCAAGAAATCAGGCCACATACTGCACGGATATGCCAAACGACTTATATTCCAATGGCAGTAGCCGGTAATTAACTTATTTATATACTCCAAATAATATCAACACCCATATAATAATGACAAATATACTATGAGTAAAAACTATATTACCGCCTAGGCCATGCCTAGGGCGCTTAGGCACTGCCTAGGCACTAGGCGAAGGCCGACCACCTCGCTTACTCCTACCGCTTTTTCCAACCTTTTCTTCCTAATAAGTATATTACTTCCTATGTTCCTAAACTGCCTTGGGTGCATGCGTGTGTTCTGGTGGCGTGCGTTTTGTACCGGGTGTTGTTCATGCTTGCTTTATACAAGCCCATATGTTCCAGCTGGTTCACTCATTTTGATAAGTCTTTTCAAATATTCCAATAAGAACTACATACAGATGTATGTAGACATATTTTAGAGTGTATATTCACTCATTTTGCTCCGTATTTAGTCCACATTCGAATCTCTAAGAGATTTATATTTAGGAATGGAGGGAGTGGTACAGTATGTTCCTTGTCGGGAAGTGGAGTTGGGACATTTGCAGTCGACGTGTCTATTGGGTCGCTTCAGATGGATGCTTTCAAAGATTCTAGATGGTCTGCCATAATATCTCGGAAATGTTGGGAGCTAAGTCGTCTTTGAGAGTCTAGACAGATAGTAATAGTATTGCGCCTTCAGTTGAATAGAGCTGCCCCTTTTGGGGCCGAAGCCTTTTCGAACCCTTTCTAGATGTTCCGGCAATACAAGCCCATATGTTCCAGCTGGTTCCACTTTCCTGATTTTACTCATGATGCTTAGGGGTTCCCCCTTTTATCTACACTACTATGATTTGCGTAGGTGCTTTCTATTGTACTAGCAATACTCCACCCTTCAATCTAAACAACACAACAGCCATAATTCCAAAGCTTAGTTGTTCAAATATGATTGTGATATGATACTGATATTAGTTAACAGACACATTTAATTGGTTAGCTAAAGGTCCCACTTGAGTTCCCAAATGCATGTTGCGAACTATAGAGAGGCAGCAGGAATTGCATTTCTTTGTCACTTGTTGACTATACTTTTGTGTCCATACCAAATCTTAGTTGTTATATCAAAGCAAACATGGGTTGCTAAGTAACCTTTGTGTGGTTTGCAACTTCAGATCTGCCATGCCACAGATAACCCACAAGTGTAGGGTATCAGTTGTGGCCTTTCTCGATAAGTATGAGTGTCGAACCCAACGAGGAGCTAAAGGTAGAACAAATATTCCCTCAAGTTCTATTGACCACCGATACAACTCTACGCACGCTTGATGTTCGCTTTACCTAGAAAAAAGTATGAAACTAGAAGTACTTTATAGGTGTAGCGAGATAGGTTTGCAAGATAATAAAGAGCACGTAAATAAAAAATAGTGGTTGTTTAGATAAAGAAACAACTAAGTTAGTTTTAGTAGAGAACTTTTTGTCACAAGAAAGTTATTTGTCCCTAGTCAATCGATAAATAGACCGGTAATCAGTATTGCAATTTTATATGAGGGAGATGCATGAGCTAACATACGTTCTCTACTTGGATGATATGCACTTATGATTGGAACTCTAGCAAGCATCTGCAAATACCAAAGATCATTAAGGTAAAACCCCAACCATAGCATTATAAGGTATCAAGTCCTCTTTACTCCCATATACAACAACCCACTTACTCGGGTTTGTGTTTCAGTCACTCACGCAACCCACTATAAGCGAATCATGAACGTATTGCAACACCCTATAGCAGGGACCCCTCATGCTTGCGCGACATAGAGAGCACCATAGGACAACACCAATAATAAAACATGCAACTCAAACCAATCATGATCATCAATCGACCTCGGATCTACTCAAACATCATAGGATAGTCATACATCATTGGGAAATAATATATAGCGTTGAGCACCATGTTTAAGTAGAGATTCGGCGGGTAGAAGAGGTGTTACACCACTGCATAGAGGGGGAGAGAGTTGGTGATGACGGCGGCGAAGTTGTTGGTGTAGATCGCCATCAGGATGATGGCCCTGGCGGTGTTCCGGCGCCACCGGGAGAGAGGGGGAGAGAGCCCCAATCATTCTTCTTCTTCCTTGACCTTCCCCCTAGATGGGAGAAGGGTTTCCCCTCTGGTCCATGGCCTCCACGGAGGCGGAGGGGCAAGAGCCCCTCCGAGATTGGATATGTCTCTTTGTTTCTCTTTTGTTTCACGACCCATGTTTCTAGCCTTTCACCGTTTCTTAAATTCCTGGAGATCCGTAACTCCGATTGGGCTGAAATTTTAACACAAATTTTATCTGGATATTAGCTTCCTTGCATCCGAAGGAAACCTTCAGCCGACCTTCGGGGTGGCCACAAGACCCTGGGCGCGACCTGGGCAGGGGGGCGCCCCTTAGGGCTTGTGGGGCCCTCGGGCACCGCCTTGCGTTGATTCCACTTCCAAAAATTTACATGTATTCCAAAAAACATCTCTGTAAGTTTTTATCGCGTTTGGACTTCGTTTGGTTTGGATTTTCCCCGAAACAAAAATACATGCAACAAACAGGAACTGGCACTGGCACTGGATCAATATGTTAGTCCAAGAAAATCATACAAATTGTTGACAAAAGTATATAAAAGTTGTAGAATATTGACATCGAACAATCAAAAATTATATATATGACGGAGACGTATTAGCATACCCAAGCTTAATTCCTACTCATCCTCGAGTAGGTAAATGATAAAAAGGATAATTTTTGATGTGGAATGCTACCTAGCATAAACTTGATCATGTAATCTAATCATGGCATGAATATTAAGACACAAGTGATTCAAAGCAATAGTCTATCATTTGACATAAAAGACATTAATAATCGGGCATCCCAACAAACAATCATGTCTTTCAAAATATCAATGCTAAATAATGCTATCCCTACAAAATCATATAGCCTTGTCATACTCCATCTTCTTAACTCAAAATATAAATCATGCACTACCCCGGTGTCAGCCAATCAATTGGTTCATACTTTTTAACGCGCTTCAACTTTTTCAACTCTCACGCAATACATGAGCGTGCGCCATGGGTATAGCACTATGGGTGGAATAGAATGCAGTGGTAGAGGTTTATGTGGAGAAGATAAGAAGGAGAAAGTCTCTCGTCAACTAGGCGGATCAACGGGCTATCGAGATGTCCATTAATCGATATTAATACGAGGAGTACGGATTGCCATGCAACGGATGCACTAAGAGCTATAGGTGTATGTAATCTCGAAAGAAAACTAAGTGGGTGTGCATCCAACTTGCTTGCTCATGAAGACCTCGGGCATTTGAGAAAGCCCATCATCGGAATATACAAACCAAGTTCTATAAGGAAAAATTCCCACTAGTATATGGAAGTGACAATATAGGAGTCTCTATATGAAGAACATGGTGCTAGTCTAAAGCACAAGTGTGGTAAAAGGATAGTAACATTGACCCTTCTCTCTTTTTCTCTCATATTTTTTTCTCTTTTCTCTTTTTTATTTTTATTTTTGTCCTCGGCACTTTGGCCTCTTTTGGCTCTTTTGGCCTCTTTTTTTCTCACATGGGGCAGTGCTCTAATAATGATGATCATCACACTTTTATTTACTTACAACTCGATAAAACTAATACACGATGACTATATGAATGCCTCTGGCAGTGTACCAGGATGTGCAATGATATAGCGTAGCAAAGATATCAAAAAACAGACAAGATATGAAAATATCATGCTAGCTATATTACGATTATGCAAAGCAATATGACAATGAACGCTCAAGTCATGTATATGATGATGGAAGTTGCATGGAAATATATCTCGGAATGGCTATGGAAATGCCATAATAGGTAGGTATGGTGCCTGTTTTGAGGAAGGTAGAAGGAGGGTTTTATGCACCGGCGAAAGTTGCGCGGCACAAGAGAGGCTTGCAATGGTGGAAGGGTGAGAGTGCGTATAATCCATGGACTCACATTAGTCATAAAGAACATGGACTCACATTAGTCATAAAGAACTCACATACTTATTGCAAAGGTTTATTAGCCCTCGAAGCAAAGTACTACTACGGATGCTCCTAGGGGGCAGGTTGGTAGGAGTTAACCATCGCGCGCCCCCCGACCTTCACACAAAGATAGACAATCAAGGATAAATTGTGCTCCAACTTCTTAGCATAACGGGAGACCATACATGCATGCTTCAGGAATCACAAACATTAACACCAATATTCTCACTAAACCACAATCATTCACTAGTACCTCTGTAGGATCGAAAGTATGTCTAGAGGGGGGGGGGGTGATTAGACTACTTGACCAAATAAAAACTTAGCCTTTTCCCAATTTTAAGTTTTGGCAGATTTTAGCAACTTAGCACAAGTAAAGCAATCTTCCTACACATGCAATTCTAGAGTTGTGGCAGCGGAAAGTAAATCATTGCATATGAAGGTAAAGGGAGGGAGAGTGCAAACGCAATTGGAGACACAGATGTTTTTGGCGTGGTTCCGATAGGTGGTGCTATCGTACAACCACGTTGATGGAGACTTCAACCCACGAAGGGTAACGGCCGCGCAAGTCCACGGAGGGCTCAACCCACGAAGGGTCCACGAAGAAGCAACCTTGTCTATCCCACCATGGCCGTCGCCCACGAAGGACTTGCCTCACTAGGGTAGATCTTCATGAAGTTGGTGATCTCCTTGCCCTTACAAACTCCTTGGTTCAACTCCACAATCTTGTCGGAGGCTCCCAAGTGACACCTAACCAATCTAGGAGACACCACTCTGCAAAAGGTAATAAGTGGTGTGATGATGATGAAATCCTTGCTCTTGTGCTTCAAGTGATAGTATCCCCAACACTCAACTCTCTCTCATAGATATGGATATGGTGGAAAGAAGATTTGAGTGGAAAGCAACTTGGGAAAGGCTAGAGATCAAGATTCATATGGTAGGATTGGAATATCTTGGTCTCAACACATGAGCAGGTGGTTCTCTCTCAGAAAATGAATAGTGGAAGTGTAGGCACGTTCTGATGGCTATCTCTCTGATGGAGAAGGGGTGGAGGGGTATATATAGCCTCCACAAAAAATCTAGCCATTACACACATTTGACCCAACTCGGTCAGACCGAATGAACGAACTCGGTCAGACCAAAGCAGTTCAAAATGTGAATGTTAGACATTTCGGTGGAACCGACAGTATCAACTCGGTGAGACCAATGCGTTGGGGTTAGGGCAAAACCTCAACTCGGTTTGACCGATTACACAAACTCAGTGAGACAGATTCTGGTAATAGGTTAACAGAGTGTTGGTCAGGAAAACTTGGTGGGACCGATTCGCTCATCTCGGTGGGACCAAAATGTTACGATGAGGAAACAGAGAGTTTGCAATGCCAACTCGGTGGGACCGATTCTCTCATCTCGGTTCGACCGAAACGTTACAAAGAGGAAACAGAGAGTTTGCATTCCCATCTCGGTGAGATCGAGATCCCTATCGGTGAGACCGAACTGATTAGGGTTTGTGGCAGTGGCTATGTCAAGTGAACTCGGTGGCGCCGGATAGATCAAATTGGTGGGGTCGAGTTTGACTTTTAGGTTTGGGAATATGTGGAAATGATAAAGTGGTTGAGGGATTTGGAGCATATTACTAAGCACTTGAGCAAGTAGACCATTAAGCAACATCTCATCCCCTTTTAATAGCATTGGCTTTTACTATGGACTCAATGTGATCTTGGATCACTAAAATGAAAATGTAGAGTCTTGAGCTTTTGCCAATCCTTATCCTTAGTTTTTTGAGGGGTCCACATTTCTAATCCATGCCATGCCAATCATTAAACTTCCTGAAATATTTATCTTGAAATGATATTAGTTCAATGAGCTATATGTTGTTATTAATTACCAAAACCACCCATGGATTAGTTGCACTTTCAGTCTCCCCCTTTTTGGTAATTGATGACAACATATATATCAAAGCTTTGACAAATGATAATAAGAATGAAATATATCGTCACTTTGAGACATATGTGATAAGCAAGAGCTCCCCCTAAATTTGTTCATTATTTAAGATTTGCTTTTGAATGCAAATGCACAATCGATTAGGATCATGGGTTACTCTTCCATGTCACATACATCTTGGTGGAGCGCTCAAAATGATAAGATTTAAGCAATAAGCACTCATCACCAAAATAACAAGTGAATGGTCATACACAATCAAATAGGCACACATTAAGCATAATATGATATGATCAAGCACATAAAGTATCTCACACACATAAGCAAATTGTAGCAATAACCGAATGATCAAACGAAGTAACAAGGAAAAAAAAATCAACAAAGAGAAGCAAGACACACTCTCTCAAAGCCTAATGATCTATACATCTTCTCCCCCTTTGGCAACAAGTTACCCAAAAGCTCGAAAATGCATAGTGCTATGCGGCACTCTAGGCACGATCTTCGGGAGCTGCTGAAGAAGACTTCTCGCTGGTGGCTCCAGTGTACATAGATGGCGTGGAGATAAGAGCATCTACATACATTTCCGATGATGTATGTGGAACTAGAGGTGTTGATGCTGGAGGAACAACTATGATAGTGGCTGCAGGAGCTAAAAGTGTAGGCTCGGGCTCATCAACTGGCACAGCTTAAGATCTTGGTCCTCTTGGGACTCTCTAAAGAGCATTTGTCGGATCTCTGTCCTCAGCATCTTCCTTGAGTTTCTCCACAGTTGTCTGGATCTCTGTGGCCTTCACATATAGATCATAAAACTTAGTCTCAATGATCCTCTCAAGGCTTGCTTGATTCTTAGTCAAGTTGGCCAAACTCTTCTCAATCCTCAGAGTGGCCTCAAGTAGATAACTGAACTGATCTTGCTTGGTCTTGGGAGCTCCAGAAGAACTTGCTAGCTTTGCTGCCTTTACTTGAGCAATCTTCTCTTGGCCTTCAACAGAAGTAGGATGGGATGCATCCATGACAAATTCATTTTCCTCAAAATCTGGCTAAAGAGTTATATGCCTCTTATCAAGTAGATATGTCCCTTTCTCCAACTTGGAGTTCATAAGCATATGAATGTGAGGGGCATATCCACAAGGCCTCTTCTGGTCTACTGCTGCCCTCTTGATTGTCTCCACAATCAGGCTCATGACCTTGAACTTCTCTGGAACATCAAACATGTAGAGCAAGTTAATGGAGTGACCCCGGATCAGTCTATGATCTCCTAACTTGGGCAACAAAGTGTGCCTCAGTATAGTGTTGATGGTGGTTAGTCCAAACATCAGATGATATATGGAGACAAGCTTGTCAGTCTGCAAGTCTTTGTCAGGAATTGGCTTGTACATTTTTGCCATAGAGTCATGATCCTTTCTGAGCTTTGCATACACATCTGTGTCATTGTCATCCTCCTTGGGGGCATTGATCAGACTTGCCCATTCAGCAACAGTTGATTGATACCTGGTTCCTTCAGCCATCCATACAATTCTACCATCTAGATAGAAATGAGTAGTGGAGTAGAATTGCATGATCATCTCATTGTTCCATCTAGTAAGTTTCTTTCCCACAAACTTGTCAACTTCATTCTGCCTGAAACTTTCATGCACACCTGGAAACAAATCATCATGCTTGTCGATGTATTTCCAGTCAACCCACTTCATGTCACACACAATGGGCTTCTTGTCCAACAAGACTGTCTCATAGAAGTCCTGCTGTTCTTTGGTGTGAAATCTGTAGTCCACAACAGTTCTCCTCCTGGTAGCATATGGATCAGTTTGTCTCTAACGTCTCAGACCCGCATCCTTTCTCAGTTTCATGACTTCAACAACAAGATGGGCATCATTATGATCTGGATTTTTTGGCTTAAGCTTCCTGAGCATCATGGACTCATCATCATCTGAGGATTCTTCTTCTTGATCTTACTCTTCCTCTAGAACATCTGGCACTAGGGCCTTGTTCTTCTCAGTTGCAGGAATGTGTTTGGTGGATCTCTTAGTTGCTGAAGCTTTGGGGGTAGCTTTGGGCTTGGATGGAGCTGCCCTGGCTTTGATGGCACCCCCATCAGCTTTCGAGTCTTTGCAGCAGGTGCAACAGGCTCAACTACATCATGATCAACATCATCATCATCATCTCTCGTAGATGGCTTGCCAACTACTATGACTGTAGTCTTCCTAGCTCTCTTCTTGGATCCTGCAGGCTCATGATATCTTGTTTTCAGAGTAAACACCATGGTCTCTTGAGTGGAAGCTCTGACTTTTGACATTAGAGCTCTCTCGGCAGGGGCCTTCTTGTTCAGGCCAGGCTTGACAACTCTAGCAGATTCTTCCTTGTTCACAACCTTCTTCTTTGAAGTGACCTCTTGAGCCACAAAGTCTTCATCCTCACTGTTAGAAGTTCTCTTCTTCCTTGTCTTGGTGGCAGCCTTTGGCAGATTGCTTGGAGTGCTTCTGCTACTCTCATAGTAGCTGCTATTGGAGGGACTAGAGCCCTGTAACATCCCAAATTTTCAAATTTGGAATGTTATACATAGGTCATAATGCATATCATATTTCATTGCATTCTTGTGTTATGATCCTCGAAATTCTAAGCAACACAAGGACCCATGGAGAGAGTTGGGGATTTTATCGTTTTCGTGTTTGAGTTTTCTCAAATACCGGTACGAGGATCACTTTGGTTTTAATAGTTTTTCTCTCCGAAAATATTTCATAACAAAATATATGAGTGGAGATAATATGACTTATCCAAAATAAAATAAATATTGGAGGAAAAATATTAAAATCAACTTTGGTATTTTATTTGGATTTATTTGCAATTTTATTTGCATAGGAAAAATGCGTGTTTTTCCTAATTGCATTTAGGTTCGGGAAAATGTTCAATTTGCCCTAAATATTATTAGAGGACGGTGAAGATTTATTTCGGATTTTTTTGAGTCCGTCTAGTATTTTTTTCGCCCGTTTTGCTGCGTCAGGACTGTTTATAAAAAAGAAACCGACCTAACTGGGCCGTGTCCGACTAGGACTCCGCCCCGTTCGGCCTTTGTAAGCCACCGCACCCCCTCAGCCCGCCAGCCCACCCGCCCCAAATCCTAGCCGCGCCGGCCCGCCGCCCGAAGCAGCCGCAGCCGCCGCCGAACGCCGCCGCCACGCCGCCGTAGGAGCCCGCACTGCCGCCTCGCCGGAGTGCTGCCGCCGTAGGTAGCCGCCACCACCGATCCCGCCGTCGCCGCCGGTTTTCTCGGAAACCGATCATTTTTTTAAAGAACCATAGATCTCATTTTTTTGGTTAGTTTCGGTTTTCTGTCGGTTTAGTTAAATAGCGGACGTTCGCTGTACGTTCGTTTTAACGAACGTTGTTCGCCCGTTAGTCACAAACAACGAACGTTCATTCTTTAGCCTGTTCGTCAGTTTTTCTTTTTCAGGGTTTTTCCGCGATTATTTTCGATCGTGATTTCTGCCCTGATCTTCGTTTTAGTTTATCTTTTCGCTCGTTAGTCATAATCAGGCGATTCAAGCGCCTAGATCTTCGTCTCGAAGCCCTCTTTCTGTTTAACCAACTTGAAGAAGGTTTTGATACTATAAAAAATTGACTTTAGTTCAATCTAGTAAATGGATCTTGTTTCTTTCGTAGTTTGAGTTTCGTTGCTCCGTTCGATTTGATTCTTTTTCAAACCGGAGTTCTTCAGTTGAACTTTATGGTTAGATCTTCTTATTTGTGTTTTACCCATGCATCTTTGCTTGCTTGCTTATGTATGCTATTGTTTGCTTGTGATAGAATTCTCGAAGTGCGAAGCGTGCTAGTACGAGTCCCTAGGTTTTTGCGAATCGTCAGCAAGGCAAGTAACACTTTGATCATACCCTTTATTACCCAGTTTTTATGCATTATATCAAACCCTCACAGATTGCATGAGTAGGATCTATTAACATGTGGGACTGGGAATTAGATTGAAGTAGAACCTATTACCTGTATTATTTTCAAACCCCTGGGAGTTATTTCTACGTTATGCTTAGGTTGCCATTCCATGCTCGTAGACGTGGATGGGGTTTGAGAGAATCCATGACAGATGTGAGATTGTAAATTAATGGTTCAACTTAAGGTGGCAACTTGAATACACATCTGGGTGGATTGTTTACAGGGCACCTGGAGAATCCAGCGTTGTCCTAGGAAATCCCGGAGGAACCGGGTGATTATCCTATGGAATGCCACCCACACTCAAAGGTATCATAAGACTATTCATGCGAAGAAACTTCTGTGTGCAGCCACAATGCCATTATGGGCTCTGGCATAGTTGAATATCTTGTGTGAGCTCTTTCAGTGGTGGATTAGCAGATGTAGGGGAAAGTACGTGTACCGGTCCACCCGGGGTAAAGAGTAAATGCTTGTGAAAGACTGTATCTCGGTCATCCATTTCTCAAACACCATGCAGTGCAAGAAATCCAACGGAGGCGATCGAGTCTTGTGGGGAGAAGTGCGCAAATCTCTGCAGAGTGTACAAACTAATCATGATTAGCCGTATCCCCGGTTATGGACGTCTTGAGTATCTGGTACTTGAATTATTGGTTGATCTCATCACTCTAAAACTAAGTTGCTGGGTTAATGATGACTACTTTAATTGGGATTGAGTTGGAGGAACCTTCTCAATGATGTTTCAACTACCATGATAGTTAAACATAAAAGTCATTCCTTTGTTGTAGAAAAAAATGGCTTTATGCAAAAACTTTAACCTTAGAGCCTCCACCAGCCATATATGCATGTAGTGTTAGCCTTTATTCTGTTACTTGCTCTACTGTGTTATGTTGCCAGCATATTCCATGTGCTGACCCGTTTCAGGCTGCAACATGTCATATTGCAGACTTTTCAGAAGAAGAGTAAGGTGCGCTAGGTCATTTGTCATGCACTCAGCTATGCCATTGGAGTTGATGGACTCACTTATCTTCAAGCCTTCCGTTGTTATCGTGTTAGATGGCCTTATGCCATATTATTTTGTAATAAGTTCTCTTTTGAGACATTCGATGTATTAAGTGTGTGATTGCCACTCTGTTATAAATCCTTCAAGTAATGTGTGTGTCAGCATTACCGATCCAGGGATGACACAGAACACAGAGACTTCGGTCCATTCGGATCGTGGTCGCTATAAGATGGTATCAGAGCACACGCTGAATGTAGGACACGAACACTAAGATAAACCCAAGGTCACTCTTCTCTACTCATTTCTGACCCCTCTCCATTTTCTACTCTTTAGGATGGTGGACCCAAGGAACAAGTTCCCACAACCGGATGAAGACACACCTTTTGGACGACACTTGAAGGAAGTCACTAGGCACCTGAACATCGAAATACCAAGCTTCACCAGGACCTACACTGCCACTTTACCAGAAGAGGAGCGATGGATTATTCACATTCAAATTCCCGGGAGGACGTTCATGCCTGTCACGGAGCCCATAGAGTTTTCCTTTGATGCACCAACCTGGAGCCTAGGTAAGAGTATAGCAGCTCACATTGCCATGGGATGTATTGGAGAAGTCTACAAGCAGGAGCTAAAGGACACTATCTACCATATATGCGGGCGCCGAGATGAGCAATGGGATTTGATCAGTACCCGGAAGGACAGGTCCATTGCAGCTTTCATCCAAGAGTTAAACCAGCACATTCGTCGATAGGAGCACCAGATGTGCGCAGGCATGATAGATTTGAGGAAGGCATTAACCAGGAACTCGAAGCTAGAAGAGGAACTCAAGTCTTCACGTGACAGATACGAGGAGGAAATGACAATACTTGTGGAGAAGAATGACGACTTGACGAGGAAGCTAGGAGTATTCATGGGAGATCCCGTGCCAGGAGGAGGAGAAGAAGAAGAACCCCAGGAGATTCGTTCTGAGGACTACATCATTATCGACGACACCGACTCAGACCCTGATGATAGTGATGATGACTACGAAGATGAAGCTGGAGCAGATATCATGGAATCTTCCGCCGATCAAAATTTCTAGATGACCTCCCTATGACTAGTAGTTTTCCCCCATATAGTAGAATTTAGAGCACTTTTGTAACGTTAGATTAGATCTTTTTGTATGCCCTTGTTGAAATTGATTGGTGTGATACGATTGTGTTTGTCTCATGTACATATGGGTAGTGAATTCTCCCCTAGACCTCATTTCTATTCTATTCTCTTCCCTCTAAACCCATCAGATGCCTTCGAGACATGAGCCCGGATTTCAGTTTCCCCCTGAGCTCACTCAGTTGATCCAGCAGCAGAACACTTTGATGCAACTTCTTGTCCAGAACAACCAGAACAATCAGGACAACAACAACAACCCACCACCACCACCACCAGTGGACAACCTAACCTGTTTTCTAAGGTTGCAGCCGCCGGTGTTTTCTAGTAGCGTTGAGCCAATAGTTGCTGATGACTAGCTACGCAAGATTGGAAGGGAGTTGACCATCGTAAATTGCATGGATGCTGAAAAGGTGCGTTTTGCTGCACATCAATTGGAAGGACCAGCAGCAGCATGATGGGAGAATTACACAACCACTTTTCCTATAGCCAATGTCACTTGGGATCAGTTTCAGCAAGCTTTTCGCACCGCCCATGTATCAACTCGATCCATGAGCATGAAGAAGCGTGAGTTTTGCAACTTGTGCCAAGGAAATCGTACTGTGGCTCAGTACGTAGATGAGTTTTGTACTCTATCTCGCTATGCCCCTGACGATGTGGCCACAGATGCCGCGAAGCAGGAGAAGTTTATGGAAGGGCTGAATGATGAGATGAGCATATAGTTGATGGTGGCAACATTTAATAACTACCAGGATTTGGTAGATTAGGCTCTTATGATTGAAGGGAAGCAGCAGCAGATTGAGAGCCGCAAGAGGAAGTATGGACAAGGAAAGAATAATTCTGGAGCCCAGCAGAAGCCCCGTTTCACCCCGAACTCGGGAGGTTACACCCATAACCATGGAAGCCACACCCACACTGGAGGGAGTTCTCACAAGCACAATAGCCCCAAGAGTGGGAATGGGAATGGAGCAAACAATAATCAGACCCGCTCTACTCCATCCACAACCGCCAAGAGGGATTTGAGCCATGTCACATGTTTCAAGTGCGGGAAGAATGGACACTACGCCACGGATTGCCCTGAAGCGAAGAATGGGAACGGCAATGGAAGCGCTAGGAAGAAGCCCAACCCTTTCAACAGGGGACAAGTGAACCACGTGAACGTAGAGGAGGTTGAAGAGCAGCCTGATGCTGTTGTCGGTAAGTTTTTGGTTAAGTCATTTACCGCAATAGTTCTTTTCGATACTAGTGCATCACATTCATATATTTCAAGGGGATTCGCGAATAGATATAAGTTGCCCACCCAAGTACTTAAGACACCCATGTTAGTAAGTTCCCCAGGAGCGGAGTATATGCCAAGTCAAGGATGTTTTCAAGTGCCATTGACCATTGGACGCCATGTTTTCTCCTCAGACCTAATAATTTTGGAGTCACAAGGATTGGATGTGATACTAGGTATGGATTGGCTATTGATGTATGGAGGGAACATCAATTGTGCCAGTAAGTCGATTTTACTTACCACCCCGAAGGGAAAAAGGATCAAGTATGTATCTAGGCATTCACCTAGGAGGACAAAAGTAAATTCTCTCTCGGGAGTTGTTCAGGAGGAAGTGCCTGTAGTAAAGGATTACCCGGATGTATTTCCAGAGGAGCAACCAGGCATGCCGCCAGATAGGGACATTGAGTTTTTGATAGAGCTATTGCCGGGCACCGGGCCGATATCAAAGAGACCATACCGGATGCCAGCAATTGATCTAGAGGAGATCAAGAAGCAGATTAAGGAGTTATTGGAGAAAGGATTCATTCGATGAAGTTCATCACCTTGGGGAGCCCAAGTGCTCTTGGTCGAGAAGAAGGATGGATCTTTAAGGATGGTCGTTGGTTATCGAGCACTGAACGAAGTGACGATTAAGAATAAGTACCCACTACCGATGATTAATGATTTGTTCGACCAACTTCAAGGAGCTAAAGTATTCTCCAAGATCGATCTAAGATCAGTATACCACCAACTGAAGATCCGAGAGAAGGATATACCTAAGACATCCTGCACCACAAGGTATGGGCTATATGAGTATACAGTTATGTCGTTTGGATTGACTAACACCCCTGCTTATTTCATGAGTATGATGAATAAGGTATTCATGGAGTTCTTGGATAAGTTTGTTGTGGTATTCATTGATGATATTTCGGTGTACTCGAAGAACGAAGAGGAACACGAGGAGCATTTGCGTTTGGTTCTTGAGAAGCTCGGAGAACATTAGTTGTATACCAAGTTTAGCAAATGCGAGTTTTGGTTGAAGGAAGTTGGATTCCTAGGACACGTTATATCAGGAGAAGGTATAGCAGTGGACCCTATCAAGGTGCAGGCAGTCACTGAGTGGTTGGCACCCACCTCAGTTGGAGAAATCCGTAGTTTTCTTGGACTTGCGGGATATTACCGGAGATTCATTGAGAATTTCTCCAAGATTGCAGAGCCTATGACGGCATTGTTGAAGAAGGACACCAAGTTTTATTGGATTGAAGAGTGCGAAGAAAGTTTCCAGGAGTTGAAGAAACGTTTGACGACAACCCCAGTGCTAATCTTGCCTGATATACGCAAGGATTTCCAAGTGTATTGCGATGCTCCACGCTTAGGACTTGGAGGAGTACTCATGCAGGACGGAAGAGTTGTTTCTTATGCATTTCGTCAACTTCGACCGCATGAGTTGGATTATGCTGCGCATGATTTGGAGCTAGCATTTGTGGTGCAGGCGCTCAAAACCTGGAGACATTTCCTTATTGGGAACCGTTGTGATGTGTACACGGATCACAAGAGTTTGAAGTACATTTTCACTCAGAAGGAGCTGAACCTCAGACAGAGGAGATGGTTGGAGCACATAAAGGATTATGATATGAAGCTGCACTATCATCCAGGCAAGGCCAATGTTGTTGCAGACGCTTTGAGCCGAAATAGTTATGCCAATACCCTGGTAAATGGAGGATTGCCGAAGGAGTTAGTAGAAGATCTCAGGGAGCTTCATTTGGAGATAGTTCCTAGAGGTTTGGTTGCAGCCTTGGAGGTTTAGTCAACATTACCGGGAAAGATACGAGAAGCCCAGAAGGATGACAACGAGATTGCCGAGATAAAGGAGAAGATGAGTGAAGGAAAAGCCAAGGGTTTTCATGAGGACAAACACGACACCTTGTGGTTTGAGGACCGAATCTATGTGCCCAACAACGCCGAGATCAGGAAGTTGATACTACATGAAGCACATGATTCACCATACTCGATAGATCCCGGAAACACTAAGATGTATTTGGATTTGAAGGAACATTTCTGATGGACGGGAATGAAGAAGGATATTGCCGAGTATGTAGCCGTATGTGATGTATGTCAGAGAGTGAAGGCAGAACATCAGAAGCCAGCAGGATTACTGCAGCCTATGCTGATACCCGAATGGAAGTGGGATAAGCTTGGTTGTGTTAAAGCTTTTATGGATACCAATGTTTTCTGTGAGTTTAGCACTAAATATAAACTTGACTTTGAGATAGTAGCTTCTTTCTGTGAATCTTTTGCTACACATGTTGATATCCCCAAGGAGAAGTGGTTTAAATATCATCCCCCTATTGAAGTAAAAGTAGTTGAGCCTATTAAAGTTTAAGAAAATACTATCACCTATAATGTTGATCCTGTTATACCTACTGCTTATATTGAGAAACCACCTTTCCCTGTTAGGATAAACGATCATGCTCAAGCTTCAACTGTAGTTCGTAAGAGTAATACTAGGACACCTACACCCTCTGAGCAAATTAAAGTTGAACCTAGTGTTGCTATGGTTAAAGATCTCTTGGTAGAAGATTTAGATGGACATGTTATTTACCTCCAAGAAGAGTCTGCTAGAATAACCAAACCCAATGCTAGGAATAAACATAAACCTGTTGTAGGCTTGCCTGTCATCTCTGTTAAGATGGGAGATCATTGTTACCATGGTTTATGTGACGTAGGTGCTAGTGCGAGTATTATCCCTCTTGATCTGTATAACGAAATTATGCATGATATTGCACCCGTTGAGTTAGAAGGGATTGATGTTACTATTAAGCTTGCTAATAGAGACACTATTTCACGAGTTGGGATTTTTAGAGATACTGAAGTCTTGTGTGGGAAGGTTAAATACCCTGCTGATTTTCTTGTTCTTAGTTCCCCACAAGATGAATTCTGTCCCATTATATTTGGTAGACCCTTCTTGAATACTGTTAATGCCAAAATAGACAGTGTGAAAGATATTGTCACTGTGGGGTTAGGGGATATGTCTCATGATTTTAACTTTGCTAAATTCCGTAGACAACCCCTTGAAAAGGCACCACCCAGTAAGGATGAAATTATTGGTCTTGCTTCTATTCCCGTGCCACCTAATGATCCTTTAGAACAATACTTGTTAGACCATGAAAATGATATGTATATGAACGGGAGAAGGGAAATAGATGAAATGTTCCTTAAACAGGGACCCGTATTGAAAAACAACTTGCCTGTTGAAATCCTAGGGGATCCTCCTCCACCCAAGGGTGATCCCGTGTTTGAACATAAAACTTTACCTGATAATCTTAAATATGTTTATCTTGATGAAAATAAGATATATCCTGTTATTATTTGTGCCAACCTTTCAGAGCAGGAAGAAGAAAAATTATTGAAAACTCTAAAGAAGCACCGTGCTGCTATTGGATATACTCTGGATGATCTTAAGGGCATTAGTCCCACTATATGCCTGTCGGTGTACAAAAAGAGGGGTACACTTTTTGTACCCCTATGACTGTGCATGGGCAGTCTGAGCCACGGGCACCACCACAGCAAGCATGGCCAGGGAGGTGAGCCAGGGTAAGACCGAAGCTCGATGGAGATTGAAGCCCAAAGAACAAGACCACAGAGAGCAAAGGTACAGAGCGGCTTCCCCCCGGCAAGATCCTTGCTGGGAGCCAGTTTCAGCAGCCCTGGCAAGATCCTTGCCGGGGCCGGCTCTGGCAGCCCCGGCAAGACCCTTGCCGCGGCAGCTCGCCCCACACCTACGGAGCGGATCACCCTTGAGTCCACCGCCCCCATGGGGCAAGGATTCGGGAGATATCCCCATGGTGGCATGCAGATCTTTGTGAAGACATCCAAGATCAGATACAAGCTAAGAAGACGACGACCCTTGGCGGGATCCCAACCAAGGAGGACCACAAGGCCTCCGGCAAGCACCTTGCCGGGGATGACAGCAGGCGCCACGGCAAGACCCTTGCCGGGGCCCTGGCAAGGCCCTTGCCGAGGACACCCGCAGGGCCACCATCAGGCCCGCACCGACTGAGTTTCCACCGCCCATGCAGCTGCCGACCCAACCAGCTAGGCAGGCTCCTGCGAGGCAACATGCAGAACTTCGTGGAGACCCGCCGTTGTGCCACCTCAGCTGCCTGCCCGCCTACATGGCACCTCAGGCACCGCTGGCCAGGGCGCGTGTCAACACAAGGAGGAGCGGCGACGGACAAGACGGACATCTCGCCTCGTCCCCGATAAAGCGAGGACACCTAAGCTAAGCGCATTAAATGCGCCTTGTCCTGTAATGCGAGGGATAACCTCGCATCACTGTACCCTTTCCACCTCATGTGTGCCACTGTGGCAACCCCTTTTTCCTATAAAAGGAGGCCCGAGCGACCAGGAGGAGGATTCGGCTTTTTAGAACTCCTCACGACTCTTTTGGAGCTCCTCACTAGCTGAAGAACACAAACATATAATCCACCAAAGCAGGAGTAGGGTTTTACGCATCTTTGCGGCCCGAACCTGGGTAAAGGAACCGTGTCCTGACTGTTAGATCCGCTCTTCTCTCAACCCCGCGCCCCGCAACCGTAGTAGGGATTCTTGTGATCCCATAGGTGTCGATCCAAATACACCGACATCTTTGGCGCGCCATGTAGGGGGCGCAGTTGTGAGAATCGGCTTTAGCAGTTAGTTCAGCACTCCTTCATCATCATGGCGCCCAAGAAGAAGACGACGGTGGCGGTTGGCCAGTCGGAAGCCAGACAGCCCGTCCTAACGCGGGCGAGCAGCGGACCGGTCGCGGAAAGGACCCGGGGCGCTGCTCGTGAACACCAACGCCATCCCAGCAGCCGGAGTTTGGAATGTCGCGACGTTTGTGCGCCTGGTAACGGGCCACTCACCGCCAGTTCCAAAGATGGAGCCCGACCCTCCACGGGTGGCGCGGGGCCTTCCAAGGTCGCTGCCGCATCACCCGAAGGCGACGCAAGGACCTCCAGAACTCCCACGCCGGTGCCAACAGCACGCTCCTCTCAAGCGGCGCGCGACGAACGGCGTCGGCAACCCGAAGATCCCAGGCGTCGCCATGGGAAGAGCCCCGAGCGCCACTCCCGGGACATAGAAGACCTGCCCGCCCGCCGAAGCACTGGTGGAGACGGTAGGCGACCGCGGGATCGTGATGGAGCTCCCCCTAACCCGAGCTGAAGCTTTGGCACACGCGCAATTGCTCCTCGACTTTCCTCCCGTTACGGGGAAACTCGACGAATGGAGAGCCACCATCCGAAGCCTTGTCGCAATCGCCAACAAGGATGACCCAAATCCAGCGGAGCTCCCTGGTTGACGCTCCGATGGAGTCCCACGCTCCGGCGGCGGGAGAGCCGGCAGCGCCGTGGCTACGGTGCATTCGCATCCTCCTCGCCCGGTGCTGCGTGCGTCGACTCGTTGGGACATCGCGGGCGACGCCATCTCCATACCGTCGTCCGACCCACGGACCCACGGCGACCAACGTCAAGTCCTTTAGGAGCGAGCTCATGAAGACGCTCGAACCACCATCGAGCATCGGCGCGGAGCGCGCCACCAGTTAGACAGGCGAGCGGGGCCTACTGTAGACCGCCCAGCACCGGAGAGCCTTAGAGGTCTGCCTTACGAGGTAGGCTGTCCGGCTTTTACCCGTGAGCTGTGGCAGTTCCAGTGGCCCTCTCACCGCACCTTCAAGCCTGACGTTGGCGAGAAGTACAATGGCAAGACCCACCCGTCGGAGTTCCTCAGCATCTACACCATCGCGATGCAAGATGCTGGGGCCTGCGACGACAAGGTGCTTGCGAATTACTTTCTGTTGGCTCTTAAACCTAACGCCATGTCGTGGTTGATGCACTTGCCAGTAGACTCTATTTCCTCTTGGTCCGACTTGTGCCATGAGTTTGTTGGCGCCTTTACTGGAGGTCACCAAGCCCATGGCCAAGCGAGTGACCTGCATGTCATACCCCAGAAGGAAGGCGAGAGTCTGCGCAAGTACATACAAAGGTTCAGCCGGGTGCAGTACAACATCCCTGACGTTCACCCTGCCGCCATCATTAGCGCGTTCCATCAGAACGTGCGTAACCGCAAGATGCGTGAAGAACTGGCGATGACCAAGGTGAAAGATGTGGCAGAACTCTATGTTCTCGCTGACAAATGTGCCCGGGCAGAAGAGGGAAGGAAGTACCCCGGCGAAGGTGCCGGCGCGGAAACCGACTCTTCAGATGACGATACTACCGCAACGGCGAAGAAGGGCCGGAACCGCAACAGGAAGCGCAAGGTTAAAGCCGTGCTTGCCGTCGAGGGATCTGATCACACCGGCTCCGCCAAGAAAACCAGGGCGGGTGACCCCGGCAAGGAAATTGCCGGGTGTGTCGCCTGCCGAGAAGCCAGGAAACTCCGGCAAGCGATATTGCAAGATCCATCGCACCAAGGGCCATGATCTCCAGGACTGCCGATAGGTTGAGCTCCTTGCTGAGAAGCAGAGGGCTGAATATGAGAGGCGAGACAAGGAGAAGGGCCAGGATGGTGCTGAAGGGTCCGGCAAGAAGCGCGACGGCCAAGCAGGCCGTCGCGGCAAGGATAAACAGCAGGAGAGGCCCGCCCGGGGCCGTGACAGAAGGCCCGAAGACGACGATCACGAGGAGGACGACGAGTTCGGCGACCAAGAATTTCAGAAAGCTACGAAGGCCATGTGCGTCGACGGCGGCGCCTCGCTGCATACTTCTAACCGCCAACTTAAACAGTGGGCGCGTGAGATTACAGCGGCGGAGCCGTCGTCCGGTGCCCAAAAGCCGCTGAAATGGTACAGCACACCTATCATCTTTGACGCTGAGGATCACCCTGATCGCACTACTGCAGTCAGGTGCTTGCCATTGTTGGTTTCACCAACAATACGCAACCTCAAGGTGACAAAGATGCTAGTCGATGGCGGGGCCAGTCTGAACCTACTCTCGCCCACTGTGATCGAAAAGCTGCAAGTTCCTGATGGAGACCTTGAAGAGACGGGCACGTTTTAGGGGGTCAACCGAGGGAGAAGCCAACCAAAGGGGAAGGTCACGCTGCCCGTGACTTTTGGAAGTGATCTGAACTATAGGATAAAGAGGATTGTGTTTGATGTTGCCAAGATCCCCTTGCCCTACAACGGGATCCTTGGCCGCCCAGCACTGGCCAAGTTCATGGCAGCGTCACACTACGCCTACAACACCCTGAAGATGCCAGGACCTGTGACGATCATCACTATCCCCTCCGATAAGAAGGATGCGCTGATCTGCTCTCACCAACTGTACCAGCAAGCGGTTGCAGCAACTGCCGCTGCGAGGGCACTTGCTCCTGCCACTGGAGCCCCGGGAGGGAAGAAGAAGAAGACAGGCGAGACCTCGGGCACCCACTCCGGCAAGCGCACCTCTTCGGAGTGATGTGCTCCCATTGAGGACATGCCAGAGAGCTCCACTGGAAAGAAGAAGACCAGTGAGACCTCAGACACCCACTCCAGTAAGCGCACCTCTTCGGAGTGTCGCGCTCCCGTCGGGGACGTGCCAGAAAGCTCCACCGGCAGAAACAAGAAGTCCAGGGCCACGCCGCCGGCAACCAAGAGGGTTTCCGTCAAGGAGGACGACACAGGAGGGGCTTTCACCATAATCTCCTCCCTTGACGACAAATAGGAAGACGCGCTCGTCACCTTCCTGCGGGCGAATGTCGACGTGTTTGCATGGCAAGCATCCGACATCCCCGGCGTTCCCAGGGAGGTGATTGAGCACCACCTTGCTGTATGTCCTCATGCGCGGCCCGTCAAGTAGAAGGTCAGGAAGCAAGCTTTGGAACGACAAGAGTTCATCACAGAGGAGATCCGGAAATTGGAAGCTGCGGGTTTGGTAAGAGGAGTGCTCCATCCAACGGGTTGGCCAATCCAGTGGTAGTGCGCAAGGCAAATGGGAAGTGGAGGCTATGTATTGATTACACAGATATCAATAAAGCTTGTCCCAAGGACCCCTTCCCATTGCCGCGCATCGACCAGATTGTTGACTCCACGGCTGGGTGTGACCTGCTCGGCTACCACCAGATCTTCATGGCAAGAGAAGACGAAGAGAAGACAACATTCATCACCCCATGTGGTACGTACTGTTTCGTATGAATGCCTTTCGGGTTGAAGAGTGCTGGCTCGACGTTTGCAAGGGCATTCCAGATTGGTTTTGAACCCCAGCTCCATAGAAATATGGAGGCTTACATGGATGATATAGTGGTCAAAACCAAGAACAGGGCAACCCTTATACCGGATTTACAAGAAACATTTGTCAACCTACGCAAGATCAACCTCAAGCTGAACCCTGAGAAGTGCGTCATCGGCGTTCCGTCCGGCAAGCTTCTCGGGTTCTTTGTGCTGCACCGTGGGATAGAGGTCAATCCGGACAAAATCAAAGCTATAGAGCAGACTGAAGCACTCAAACGGGTCAAGGACGTGCGTCGGCTTGCTGGCTGCGTTGCCGCCATGAGCAGATTCATTTCCAAGTCTGCAGAGCGCGCCCTCCCCTTCTTCAAGATTTTGAAAAAGGCAGGGCCGATGGAGTGGACGCCAGAAGCTGAAGCAGCATTACAAGATTTGAAGAGGTATCTTTCCTCCACACCAATACTAGTTGCGCCAAGGCCACAAGAACCGTTGCTGCTATACTTGGCGGCGACGAACCAGGTGGTCAGCGCCGCACTAGTGGCGTAGAGAGCAATTGATGACGGGGTCATAGCAGCAATAGAGCCTGGTGCCACTGGCGCAGAGACGACAAGGCCGGTTGGAGCGCAACCAAGGAAGAAAATGATGCAGCACCCGGTCTACTTTGTTAGCTCCCTCTTGCAGGGGGCTAGATCAAGGTACTCCGACGTGCAGAAATTGTTCTTCGGCCTTCTTATGGCCTCGAGGAAGCTATGTCATTACTTCCAGGCGCACGAGATCACTGTCGTCACTCGCCTCCCTCTACAACGGATATTGCACAATCCAGATGCAATGGGAAGAATTGTAGAGTGGGCACTGGAGCTGTCTAGCTTTGGCCTCAAGTTTGAAAGTACCTCGACAATTCAGAGCCGAGTCCTAGCAGAGTTCGTCGCAGAATGGACCGCCACGCCTGATGAAGAAGTCCAAGAAACTGCTCTCCCCGGCAAAGAGGCGAGTTGCAACTGGATCATGTACTTTGATGGAGCTTTCTCCTTGCAGGGCGCCGGGGCTGGCGTACTGCTGGTCGCGCCCACTAGAGAGCGCCTCAAGTATGTGGTTCAGATGCACTTCCCCATGGAGGTATCAATGAACACCACTGCTGAGTACGAGGGGCTGCTTGCTGGTCTTAGGATCGCGGAAGACCTCGGAATCAAGAAGCTCATTGTCAGGGGCGACTCGCAGCTTGTCGTCAAACAAGTCAACAAGGATTACCAAAGCCCGTTGATGAAGGCCTACGTCGATGAAGTGAGAAAGTTGGAAGAGCGCTTTGATGGTATACAGGCAGAGCACGTTCACCGAGCGGAGAACGACATTGCCGATTACCTGTCAAAGCGTGCTGCCCTCAAGCTACCTGTGGAACGAGGTACCTTTGTGCTTCAGCTTTCTCAGCCATCCGTTGATCCATCAACAGAGCAGAACAAGAGGAGGAAATCAGGGCCCGACAAGTACTTTCCCGCCGAGCTCCCCGGAGCCGCCGGCAAGGATGTTGCCGGAGACACCGAGCCCGCCACAGGACGGCTAGCTCCGGCAGAGCCTCAAGCTTTTGCCGTCGAGACAGCCGTTCCCTTGGCGGAGGAAATGCCTTTGGTCCTCGCCGTCGAGCCCCAGGCTCCAGCATGGGCGCATCATACCGTCCGATTCCTCCAGACTGGGGAACTTCCTGAGGAGCAGGAAGAAGCGAAGAAAGTAGCACGTCGGTCTGCTATGTACCAGTTCATCGATGACGTCCTGTACAGAAGGAGACCGAACGTCGTGAAGTTGAAGTGCATCCCTCGAGAGGAAGGACTGGAGCTGTTGGCAGAGATACATGGAGGCATATGTGGATCCCACATAGGGTCAAGAGCCCTTGCCGACAAGGCATTCCGGCAAGGCTTCTTCTGGCCCACTGCCCTCCAGGATGCGACGGCACTGGTCACCAGGTGTGAAGCGTGCCAGTTCCATTCAAAGAAACTTCATCAACCAGCTCAAGCCCTTCAAACCATTCCTCTCTCCTGGCCCTTCTCGGTCTGGGGGATCGACATACTGGGCCCTTTCCCCCGCGCTGTCGGGGGCTTTGAGTACTACGTTGCAATCGACAAGTTCACAAAGTGGCCAGAGGTGGAGGCAGTCAGGAAGGTCACAGCTCAGTCAGCCGTCAAGTTCTTAAAGGGACTAGTGTGCCGTTTTGGTGTACCCAACAGGATCATCACCGACAACGGCACGCAGTTTACAAGCCACACCTTCATGCAGTATACCCAGGACCTCGACAGCAAAGTATGTTTCGCTTCCATTGCTCACCCCCGAAGCAATGGTCAAGCTGAGAGGGCAAACGCTGAAGTGCTGCGAGGATTAAGGACAAAGACCTTTGACATGCTGCACAAGAGCGGGAGGCGCTGGATTGATGAGTTGCCGGCGGTTCTTTGGTCGATCAGAATGATGCCAAATCGAGCCACCGGCCAGACGCCCTTTGCCCTGATATACGGGGCAGAAGCAGTTCTCCCCACTGAACTCATATACGGGTCACCTCGAGTGCTCGCTTATGATGAGCTTGAGCAAGAGCAACTGCGGCAAGACGACACAATGCTCCTTGAGGAAGATCGTCTTCGGGCGGCTGTGAGAGCAGCACGCTACCAACAAGCCTTGTGCCGCTACCATAGCCGCAAGGTCCGTGCCCGAAGCTTTGAGGAAGGCCACCTTGTTCTCCGGCGCGTTCAATCGGCCAGGAATACGAACAAGTTGACGCCGAAGTGGGAAGGCCTTTATCGGGTAATACGAGTCACCCGGCCTGGCGCAGTCCGCCTGGAGACCAAAAATGGCATTCCGGTGAGCAATTCCTGGAACATTGAGCATCTTCGCAAGTTTTACCATAAGGCGCGGTTTGCCGGCCCCCCCGGCAAGCCATCCTTTTGTACAAGCCTTGCCGGCAAGGCATGTAACTCTTTGTACAAAGCCAGGCGCAGACCCTGAGCATAAATAAATGAAGCGCTGGCGCCCTAGCTGAGTCGAGTCTCGTCCTTGGTTAGGGTTGATAGTGCTTAGTGGCGGCTAACCCCTAGCTTAGAGGTCGAGTTTGCGTCTCTTTGTCTTTTCTCTATCTCCTTTGGTTCACAGGACACACAGACATCCTTGCCAAGGCCACTTGGGGAGAAGAAAGAGGAATGGATCAGCGTCAAGGCCCCGGCAAGCCAGTGCTGCCGGGGGCTGCAAGAGCAAAGATTCACCCACGACGAACCAGGGTTGCCGGGGGCTGCAGCTTCAGATAAGTTCTTCGTCCCCTATCATGCACTCCATTATGGACTGAGGTATGTGAAACCTCGTTCTCTTCCTTAAGCTACCGTGCTCCCATAACTCTAGGCCCTAGGGCTCGTTCCCGGGACTAAGTTTGGTCGTAGTCGCGGCAGCAAAAAGGTGAGACGAGGAGCCTAAAACCACTTCATCCCCACCTCCGCCAAGGGCGTGAGAAAGGTCGAGCGAAGTAGGAAGACGGCAAGGCCTGTTGCCGGGCAAGAGAATGTTTATCTTAGATATATCAGGGATTTATTCCCTATTGTGGGTTCTACCTGCGAACAAATGACCCGGCAAACATTCCTTTTTCATTAAAAACATTCCACTCAGGTACAGTCCATAGGGAATGAAAAACATGAACAAGGAGGTTACAAGTTTTAAACTTAACAGATGCCCGAAGGCTTACAAACTAAAAAGAGATAAGATGCCCGTAATGCCTTTCTTGTCCCTCTCCTCAGGAGGTAGGTCAAGGCGGCGAGAAGGGCAAAAGGGGCCCCTAGGCGAGCTACGGGTGGCAGAAGACAACGAGAGGACATCTCGGTGGCCGCCCAAGGGCTGGATGGTGATGACGGCGCCGGAGGCAGAGCTCGAAGACGAGGTGGCAGGACGTCAGTACGCATCGAAGGCGTCGGTGCCCGCGTACTCCGACATGATGACCTAGCCGCCTGCCTTCTTTCTCTTCCTCTTCCGCAGCCTCCCTACACCAGCCGCCAAGGAGACGGCCCCGAGAAGTTCAGGGAGCCGGCGACGCGGATGATGGGGTCGCCGGTGCCACCAGAAGCGGCGTCCGACACCTAGTCGGACCCGTCATCCTGCCGTCCACCGCCCTCGTCGTCGTTTCCGCTGTCCTCCTCATCACCCTCATTCTAGGAGGAGTCTTCGTCATCGGAGGAGCTCTCCACGCAGCATCTCGCACGAGTCCCGAGGTGCCCGAAGACCTTGACGGAGAGATGGCCATCCTCCATTAACTTGAAATGGAGGGTGAGCCCATCCGTCAGGCTGTGGATGCGAGCGAACGTCTTCCATCCTTGACGAAGATACATCACATGAGGGGCAGGGAAGTCGACGCGGACCCGTGTGCCACTGATCCCGCAGCCCCTCATGTGCAGCCGCAGCGACTCCGGCGGATCCACCTCCACCTCTCGCGCAAATGGAGTCGGGAGACGAAGGCGATGGCGCGGCGGCCCCCGCATCGTAACGAAGAACTCAAAAGGGTCATCCCCAGTATGGCCTTCCATTGGAGGAGGGGCTGCTGGCGGGGGCGAGGCCGGCGGACCGCCCCGTCCTCCTCTTCCCCGAGCGCCCCGGCCTCGCCCACGGCCTATCCCCCTTCCCCTCGTGGCTGGTTCAGCCACTGCAGGTGCAGGAGATGGAGGGACGCGTTGTCGAGCAGCGACCTTCGCCGCCACCATTGAAGAGCCGGGATTTCCTCTCTTCATGGCGGATAGAAGAGAGGAGCGAAAGCTGAAGGAGAAAGAAGATGGAGGAGTGCGGGGCGCCGTCCCTTCCCTCCGCGCTTTATAAAGGGGGCGGGGCTGGGGCTCGACCGCCCCGCTCGACCAATCAAGACGCAGAAGGCGAGGGAGCCAGGACCGACCCGCCGCCCCAACCAGCGACGGCTCGGTTTCCCGCCTCCACCGCTCGCCACCTCGAGCGCATGGAAGGCACGTGGCGAACATGCAGAACCGAGGGGACGGGTGAGGCGACCTCACCCCACCCCGTGATCGTGGGGAGTGGACGCCTAGACGACCGCGCCTCGGCCCCATTCAGTAAATGGGCCGCGCCTCCACGCCTCCCCCCGTTTACGGGGAAGGCGCGAAGCCGCCTCCTTTCGCATTTACTGCGACGTGACGCATGCCTGCGGAAACCGCCCCACGCATGCCGCCCACGTGACGCACGCCCCTCCACCCTGCGCCGTGCGCGCGGGTCGTGGGAGGCACAGCACGCGGAAAATTTTACCACGGTGAAAACCGCCCCGCCTGCCCGCGCACCGTTCTGGGCCTGGCCCAACAATGCGTCGCGCTCATGTGTGGCCCATGCTCAGGGGCTCCTGTCGGTGTACAAAAAGAGGGGCACACTTTTTCTACCCCTATGACTGTGCATGGGCAGTCTGAGCCACGGCACCACCACAACAAGCATGGCCAGGGAGGTGAGCCAGGGTAAGACCGAAGCTCGATGGAGACTGAAGCCCAAAGAACAAGACCAAAGAGAGGAAAGGGACAGAGCGGCTTCCCCCCGGCAAGATCCTTGCCGGGAGCCAGTTTCAGCAGCCCTGGCAAGATCCCTTCCGGGGCCGGCTCTGGCAGCCCCGGCAAGACCCTTGCCGCGGCAGCTCGCCCCACGCCTACGGAGCGGATCACCCTTGAGTCCACCGCCCCCATGGGGTAAGGATTCAGGAGATATCCCTGTGGTGGCATGCAGATCTTTGTGAAGACATCCAAGATCAGATACAAGCTAAGAAGACGACCACCCTTGGCGGGAGCCCAGCCAAGTAGGACCACAAGGCCTCCAGCAAGCACCTTGCCGGGGATGACAGCAGGCGCCACGGCAAGACCCTTGCCGGGGCCCCGGCAAGGCCCTTGCCAAGGACACTCGCAGGGCCACCATCAGGCCCGCACCAACTGAGTTTCCACCGCCCATGCAGCTGCCGACCCAACCAGCTGGGCAGGCTCCTACGTGGCAACATGCAGAACTTCGTGGAGACCCGCCGTTGCGCCACCTCAGCTGCCTGGCCGCCTACATGGCACCTCAGGCACCACTAGTCAGGGCGCGTGTCAACACAAGGAGGAGCGGCAACGAACAAGACGGACGTCTCCCCTCGTCCCCGATAAAGCGAGGACACCTAAGCTAAGCGCATTAAATGCGCCTTGTCCTGTAATGCGAGGGATAACCTCGCACCACTGTACCCTTTCCACCTCCTGTGTGCCACTGTGGCAACCCCTTTTTCCTATAAAAGGAGGCCCGAGGCGACCAGGAGGAGGATTCGGCTTTTTAGAACTCCTCACGACTCTTTTGGAGCTCCTCACTAGCTGAAGAACACAAACATGTAATCCACTAAAGCAGGAGTAGGGTTTTACGCATCTTTGCGGCCCGAACCTGGGTAAAGGAACCGTGTCCTGACTATTAGATCCGCTCTTCTCTCAACCCTGCACCCCGCAACCATAGTAGGGATTCTTGTGATCCCATAGGTGTCAATCCAAATACACCGACAATGCCAAAACAAGATAAAATTGGAAGAAAATGCTAAACCAGTTATTGATCATCAGCGATGACTAGATCCTAAGATGAAAGAAGTGGTAAGGAAGGAAATACTAAAGCTTCTAGAGGCAGGTATTATCTATCCAGTTGCTGATAGCCAGTGGGTAAGTCATCTCCATTGTGTCCCTAAGAAAGGAGGTATGACTGTTGTTCCTAATGATAAAGATGAATTGATCCCGCAAAGAATAGTTACAGGTTATAGGATGGTAATTGATTTCCGTATGTTAAATAAAGCTACTAAGAAAGATCATTACCCCTTGCCATTTATTGATCAAATGCTAGAAAGGTTATCCAAACATACTCATTTCTGCTTTCTAGATGGTTATTCTGGTTTCTCTCAAATACCTGTGTCAAAAGGGGATCAAGAAAAGACCACCTTTACTTGTCCTTTCGGTACCTTTGCTTATAGACTTATGCCTTTTGGTTTATGTAATGCACCTGCTACCTTTAAAAGATGCATGATGGCTATATTCTCTGATTTTTGTGAAAAGATTGTAGAGGTGTTCATGGATGATTTCTCCGTTTACAGAACTTCTTTTGATGATTGCTTAAGCAACCTTGATTGAGTTTTGCAGAGATGTGAAGACACTAATCTTGTCTTGAACTGGGAGAAGTGCCACTTTATGGTTAATGAAGGCATTGTCTCGGGACATAAAATTTATGAAAGAGGTATTGAAGTTGACAAATCTAAAGTTGATGCTATTGAAAAGATGCCATGCCCCAAGGACATAAAAGGTATATGAAGTTTCCTTGGTCATGTCGGGTTTTACAGGAGGTTCATAAAGGACTTCTCCAAAATCTCCAGGCCTCTGACTAATCTCTTACAAAAAGATATTCCTTTTTTCTTTGATGACGATTGTCTAGAAGCATTTGAAATACTTAAGAAAGCATTGATCTCTGCACCTATTGCCCAGCCTCCTGACTGGAATTTACCCTTTGAGATTATGTGCGATGCTAGTGATTATGCTGTAGGAGCTGTTCTGGGGCAAAGAGTTGATAAGAAATTGAATGTTATCCAGTATGCTAGTAAAACTCTAGATAGTGCCCAGAGAAATTATGCTACTACAGAGAATGAATTTTTAGCAGTTGTATTTGCTTATGATAAGTTTAGACCATATATCGTTGATTCTAAAGTAACTATTCACACTGATCATGCTGCTATGAAATAGCTTATGGAAAAGAAAGATGCTAAACCTTGACTTATTAGATGGGTTCTCTTACTGCAAGAATTTGACTTGCATATAATTGATAGAAAGGGAGCTGAAAACCCCGTTGCAGATAACTTGTCAAGGTTAGAGAATATACCTAATGACACACAACCTATTGATGATAGCTTTCCTGATGAAAAATTAGCTGTCATAAATACTTCTCGTACTGCTCCATGGTATGCTGATTATGCTAATTATATTGTTGCGAAGTTTATACCTCCTAGCTTCACATACCAGCAAAACAAAAAATTCTTCTATGATTTGAGACATTATTTCTAGGATGACCCACATCTTTATAAAGAAGGAGTAGATGGCATTATTAGACGTTGTGTACCTGAGCATGAACAGGAACAGATCCTACGCAAGTGCCACTCCGAAGCTTATGGAGGACACCATGCAAGAGATAGAACTGCACACAAGGTATTGCAATCCGGTTTTTATTGGCCTACTCTCTTCAAGGATGCCCGTAAGTTTGTCTTATCTTGTGATGAATGTCAAAGAATTGGTAATATTAGTAGACGTCAAAAAATGCCTATGAATTATTCACTTGTTATTGAACTATTTGATGTTTGGGGCTTTGATTATATGGGACCTTTTCCTGCCTCTAATGGGTACACACATATTTTAGTTGCTGTTGATTACGTTACTAAGTGGGTAGAAGCTATTCCAACTAGTAGCGCTGATCATAACACCTCTATTAAGATGCTTAAAGAAGTTATATTTCCGAGGTTTGGAGTCCCTAGGTATTTAATGACTGATGGTGGTTCACACTTTATTCATGGTGCCTTCCGTAAGATGCTTGCAAAGTATGAGGTCAATCATAGAATTGCATCCCCTTATCACCCACAGACTAGTGGACAAGTAGAACTAAGTAATAGGGAGTTGAAACTAATCTTGCAAAAGACAGTTAATAGGTCTAGGAAGAATTGGTCCAAGAAACTTGATGATGCATTATGGGCCTATAGAACTGCATACAAAAATCCTATGGGTATGTCTCCATATAAGATGGTATATGGAAAAGCTTGTCGCTTACCTCTTGAGCTAGAACATAAGGCATATTGGGCTATTAAAGAGCTCAATTATGATTTCAAACTTGCCAGTGAAAAGAGGTTATTTGACATTAGCTGTCTCGATGAATGGAGAACCCAGGCCTATGAGAATGCCAAACTGTTTAAAGAAAAAGTTAAAAGATGGCATGACAAATGGATACAAAAGCGTGAGTTTAACGTAGGTGATTATGTCTTGCTATATAACTCTCGTTTAAGATTTTTTGCAGGAAAACTTCTCTCTAAGTGGGAAAGACCTTACGTTATCGAGGAGGTCTATCGTTCCGGTGCCATAAAAATCAACAAATTTGAAGGCACAAATCCGAAGGTAGTGAATGGTCAAAGAATCAAACATTATATTTCAGGTAATCCTATAAATGTTGAAACTAATGTTATTGAAACCGTAACCCCGGAGGAATACATAAGGGAAACTTTCTAGAACGATTCAGCCTCCGAAAAGGAAGAGGTACGTGATACGGTAAGTAAACCGACTCCAAAACAGTTCTAAAGGCAATTTTTCTTCGTTTTGGAATATTTAGAAAAATAGAAAAATAAACCATAGTCCAGAAGAGACACGAGGCGTCCACGAGGGTGGAGGGCGCGCCCCCTGCCTCATGGGCACCCCGTGTGTCCCCCGGACTCCGTTATCTTGTGGGTTACTCCTTTTGGTCGGTAAAAATTCTTTATATATACTCCTGAAGGTTTTGATCTCTGTATCACGCAAAAATCCTCTGTTTTAGTTTCGAGCTGATGTTTTTGACAGATCTAGATCAACATGGCGTCCTCCAACACCCCCAAGGACAAGTTCTTCGAGAAGGTCATCAACCCCTACCTTGCGGAGGTGCTGCACCACCCTAAAACCATGGAGTTGCATGAGGGGGTGCTGCACATCCGTGATGTTGAGGGCCCGAGGAGGACCGGAAGCGCGGAGATAAGGCTCGAAGCAATGGAGCAGCAAGTTTTCAAGTGCCAAGGTATGGTGGAGCGAGGACTCAACGCCAACCAGATGATGATCTCGGAGCTCGCCAACAACCTCAAGCTGGACTCAAGGATCTTTGGGGAAGCTATCTCCAATCTTCAAGAGAAGATTGAACATCTCCAAGCCCAGATCTATGACCTGCAGAACCAAAAATGTGAGTATGAATATAGATTCAAGAAGACGAGTTTGGCTACAGATTTGAGTATCCCGGAGACTCGATCATCCTTCTACGATGGTGAACCCGTGCCTTGGAAGGTGGACGACAGACCTGCATCATCATCAACTCCTACATCACCACCCCCGAAGAAGGAGACATAATCACATGGGTATGGGCACTCCCCTTGGCAACTACCAAGCTTGGGGGAGTGACCCCGGTATCGTATCACCATCACTCCTATCTTTACCGTTTTACTTAGTTCGATCCTTTTGGTAGTATCTTGATCAATTAGAATAAAGTTAGCATGATCTAGTTGTGAGCTTTTGCCTTGTGAGCTCTACCCTTTGTAATCGAGTACGTGAGCTATATAATAAAGATTAGTGTTGAGTCAAGGGCTTGATTTCGTCACTTGGTTCATGATAAAAAGAAAGAAAACATAAAAGAGTATCCAAGAGATCATATCGATCTTGTGGGAAGTAATGACTTCACATACAAGAGTATGATGAAAAAAAATTGTTGGGAGCTGACAAACATAGTGTTGGTCATCGTTGCAATTAATAGGAAGTAATAAAAGAAGAAAGGCTTCACATACAAATATACTATCTTGGACATCTTTTATGATTGTGAGCACTAATTAAAATATGACATGCTAAAGAGTTGATGTTGGACAAGGAAGACAACATAATGGGTTATATCCTCTTATATCCGAAATAATGTATATTGTCATGGATCATCCAACATGTTGAGCTTGCCTTTCCCCCTCATGCTAGCAAAAACTCCTAGCATTAAGTAGAGATACTACTTGTGCTTCCATACATCCTTAAACCCAGTTTTGCCATGAGAGTCCACCATACCTACCCATGGATTGAGAAAGATCCTTCCAAGTAAGTTGTCATGCTGCAAACTCACTAAAATATGTATGATTTATTAGTGTGGGAGAAATTAGCTTTATATGATCTTGTGATATGGAAGTAATAAAAGCGACGGACTGCATAATAAAGGTCCTTATCACAAGTGGCAACATAAAGCGAAGTTCTTCTATGCTAAGACTTTGTGTATCCAACCATAGAAACACATGACAACCTCTGCTTCCCTCCGCGAAGGGCCTATCTATTATTCTTGCCTTATAAGTGTCAAGGTGAAATCCACCTTTCCTTTTTACATTTTATCTCTTGGCAAGCAAATTGTGTTGGAAAGATCCTGACATATATACCCACTTGGATGTAAGTTTTCATGATCTATTACCGTTGACATTACCCTTGAGGTAAAAGGTTGGGAGGCAACACCATAAGCCCCTATCTTTCTTTGTGTCCAATTAAAACTCTATAAACATAAGTATTGCGTGAGTGTGAGCAATTGTGAAAGATTATATGATAGTTGAGTATGTAGGCTTGCTGAAAAGCTCTTATATTGACTCTTTCCGATATTACGATAAATTGCAATTGCTTCAATGACCGAGATCAAAGTTTGTTAGTTTCCAATGAAGTTTATGATTCATACTTGGTATTGTGGATGAATTGTTACTTTAGCATAAGAATCATATGACTATATCTACTTAAGTTGCTGTTATGAGAATGATCAGGATGCCCTCATGTCCGTATTTTGTTTTTATCGACACCTCTATCTCTAAACATGTGGACATATTTTTCGATATCGGCTTTCGCTTGAGGACAAGCGAGGTCTAAGCTTGGGGGAGTTGTTACGTCCATTTTGCATCATGCTTATATGTTGATATTTATTGCATTATGGGCTGTTATTACTTGTTATGTCACAATACTTATGTCTTTTCTCTCTTATTTTACAAGGTTTACATGAAGAGGGAGAATGCCGGCAGCTGGAATTCTCGACTTGAAAAGGAGCAAACTCTGGAAACCTATTCTGCACAACTCCAAAAGCCTCGAAACTCAACAGAACGTCGTTTCAGAAAATATAAAAAATATCTGGCGAAAGAAGGCCACGAGGGGAGCCACCGGCTGCCCACGAGGGTGGGGGGCGTGCCCCACTTCCCAAGGCGCGCCCCCCTGCCTCGTGGGCCAGCCGGGAGGCCCCCGATGCCCATCTTCTCCTATATGAGGTGTTTTTACCTAGAAAAAAAATCAGAAGGAGGCTTTCGGGACCAGACGCCGCCGTCTCGAGGCGGACCGAGGCGGAAACCAATCTAGGGCTCCGGCAGAGCTGTTTTGCCGGGATACTTCCCTCCGGGAGGGGGAAATCGTCACCGCCGTCATCACCAACAACTCTCCCATCTTGGGGAGGGCTATCTTCATCAACATCTTCATGAGCACCATCTCCTCTCAAACCCTAGTTCATCTCTTGTATCCAATCTTTGTACCCAAACCTCAGATTGGTACCTGTGGGTTGCTAGTAGTGTTGATTACTCCTTGTAGTTGATGCTAGTTGGTTTATTTGGTGGAAGATCATATGTTCAGATCCATTATGCATATTAATACCCCTCTGATCATGAACAATATTATGTCTTTTGAGTAGTTACTTTTGTTCCTGAGAACATGGGAGAAGTCTTGCTATTAGTAGTCATGTGAGTTTGGTCTTTGTTCGATATTTTGATGAGATGTATGTTGTCTCTCCTCTAGTGGTATCATGTGAATGTCGACTACATGACACTTCACCATTATTTGGGCCTAGAGGAAGGCATTGGGAAGTAATAAGTAGATGATGGGTTGCTAGAGTGACAGAAGCTTAAACCCTAGTTTATGCGTTGCTTCGTAAGGGGCTGATTTGGATCCATATGTTTCAGGCTATGGTTAGGTTTACTTAATACTTCTTTTGTAGTTGCGGATGCTTGCATTAGAGGTTAATCATAAGTGGGAGGCTTTTCCAAGAAAGGGCAGCACCCAAGCACCGGTCCACCCACATACCAAATTATCAAAGTACCGAACGCGAATCAGATGATCGTGATGAAAACTAGCTTGACGATAATTCTCGTATGTCCTCGGGAGCGCTTTCCTTTATATAAGAGTTTGTCCAGGCTCGTCCTTTTCTACAAAAAGGATTGGGCCACCTTGCTGCACCTTATTTACTTTTACCTTTTGTCACTTGCTACCAATTACCTTATCACAAAACTATCTGTCACCTATAATTTCAGTGCTTGCAGAAAATACCTTCCTGAAAACTGCCTATCATTTCCTTCTGCTCCTCATTGGGTTTGACACTCTTACTTATCGAAAGGACTACGATAGATCCCCTACACTTGTGGGTCATCAAACCCCTAGGAGTTACTTCTACGTTACGCTTAGGTTGCCATTCTGTGCTCGTAGACGTGGATTGGGTTTGAGAGTATCCATGACAGATGTGAGATTTTAAATTAATGGTTCAACTTAAGGTGGCAACTTGAATACACATCTGAGTGGATTGGTTGCAGGGCACCTGGAGAATCGAGTGTTGTCCTAGGAAATCCCAGAGGAACCGTGTGATTATCCTATGGAATGCCACCCAGGCTCAAAGGAATCATAAGACTATTCATGCTAAGAAACTTCCGTGTGCAGACACAATGCCATTATGGGCTCTAGCATAGTTGAGTATGTTGTGTGAGCTCTTTCAGTGGTGGACTAGCAGATGTAGGGGAAAGTAGGTGTACCGGTCCACCCGGGGTAAGAGTAAATGCTTCTAAAAGACTGTGTCTCGGTCATCTGTTTCTCAAACACCATGCAGTGCAAGAAATCCAACAGAGGCGATCGAGTCTTGTGGGGAAAAGTGCGCAAACCTCTGCAGAGTGTACAAACTAATCATGATTAGCCGTGTCCCCGGTTATGGACGTCTTGAGTATCTGGTACTTGAATTATTGGTTGATCTCATCACTCTTAAACTAGTTTGCTGGGTTAATGATGACTACTTTAATTGGGATTGAGTTGGAGGAACCTTCTCAATGATGTTTCAACTACCATGATAGTTAAACATAAAAGTTATTCCTTTGTTGTAGGGAAAAATTGGCTTTATGCAAAAACTTTAACCTTAGAGCCTCCACCGGCCATATATGCATGTAGTGTTAGCCTTTATTATGTTACTTGCTCTACTGTGTCATCTTGCCAGCATATTCCATGTGCTGACCCGTTTCGGGCCGCAACATGTCATATTGCGGACTTTTCAGAAGAAGAGCAAGGTGCCCTAGGTCGTTTGTCATGCACTCAGCTATGCCGTTGGAGTTGATGGACTCACTTGTCTTCCAAGCCTTCCGTTGTTATCGTGTTAGATGGCCTTATGCCATATTATTTTGTAATAAGTTCTCTTTTGAGACATTCGATGTAATAAGTGTGTGATTGCCACTCTGTTATAAATCCTTCAAGTACTATGTGTGTCAGCATTACCGATCCAGGGATGACACAGAACACAGAGACTTCGGTCCATTCGGATCGTGGTCGCTACAAGCCCTTACTCAGTTCTGCCTCCTCCACTGACTTGTTCTGACTGTCACTATCGTCAGACATATCTGAAACTGCAAGCTGACCATATGAATAGATATAGTTGAGGTAGAGTGGATGAGCATCACAAATTGCTGAGATTTTGGAAAACAATTGAGTCAAAATTTTATTTTTAGGTTTCTATAGAAAGCATTTCGGAGCTACCGATTTGTTAAACTCCATGACACCGAAGCAACTTTGACAGTATAAACTGGTGAAATCGGTCAGACCGAGACACAATTTGGTGACTCCGAGATTGCTAGGGTTTCACTAAGAGTTCGGTCACACTGATTTGTAAGTTTCGGTCAGACCGAAAGTCACAAGTGCAATGGCCTAAGACAAATCGGTGAGACCAATTTCTACAACTCGGTCGGTCCGAGATGAGTTCGGCGGAAACCTAACACTAAAATTTTGAATCAAATCTAATCTAAAGGGAGTTTTCGCTTGATAGGATGATCTCGAACGTGGCAAGAAACATGGCATTGACTTTGTGCTAAGAATCAGACTGAGAAAACACAAAGGGTCGAACTCATACCCTAACTCGGTGGTGAGTTTGCTACGGTGACAACGGCGGCGAAGATTCCCGTTGACGGCGGCGGAGACCAGCGGCAGGGGGTCGCTGGCGATGAGAGGATTTTTCGGAGACCTCGAGTCAGCAGAGCTGGATAGGCGCGGGCGAAAAGATTCGGAAAACTTTCCAAAGTTCGGCACGTGGGTATATATATCCAGACCGTGTCGGTGTGACCGAGTGGAACTACTCCGTGTGACCAAATTATTCTAATTGGTTGCACCGAGATTGAAAACCTAGATCAACTTAATGGACTAAGTATGACCGAAAGGAATGAATCGGTCAGACTGAAATGCACTAAGAGGTTTTGGAAGTTTAAGTCTACGAAGAATCGGTGACTCAGAGTGCTCCTCACGTAGAGGGTTTGAATCTGACTTGATCAAACTTTGTGATGTAGCATGAATAGAGTTTGGGACAAGAAAATCATAGATAGCTAGAGGGGGTACTTAGGCATTCTTGTCCATCCATTTGGCAAAAGAAGAAAGCCAAACAATCAAATCAACAAAGGGATGTCCTCGAATGAGAAAAAACATGCACTCAACATTCTCACACAATAAGATAGCAAATGAAATATGTGGCAAAGCATGCACAAACACTCTAGCATCTATCAAACAATTGGCGATGACTAGGTCATCTATATATGTGTATACTGACTTAGGAGTCAAATGAAAACATTTGATCACATGTCATACTCATCGTTTAAGCACAAGTGGGATTGCCACTTTTACATAAAGCATTGTTGTGTTCACATCATTAGAGTTGCTTTAGCTCAATTCTTAGAGTAAAGCTCCCCCTAGATGTGATATCCCCCCTAAGAGGGATGAACTAACCTTGGGTTTTGTCGACGATGACTTCATGTAGGTGTTGAAGATGTAGATGCTCAATGTTGATGTAGATCATTTGGAGCAATCCATTGGAGTGAGTTGCACTTTCAATACCTACATTGGTTAGTCCCACAAGGAACATACGAGGATATCCATGGACATAGATTGAAGCACACATAAGATGATGTCCATGAGAACAATAGGTTACCTTGTCACTTGTCTTACCAACAAGAGGGTTTGTGACTCCTTGAACTAGTGCAAGATGTGGAAGTTGATTGCACTTGTCCTTGCCAATATGAATATGAATGAAGTATGTTGGCGGAGTCACCCTCAAGAATTCTTTAGTTCTTCTTCTTCTTCGGGATCCACACCATCTTGATGGGAATTCTTGGAGTTGTAGATGTACTTGATGAAGTAGAACTTGACGTAGTCTTGGGAACCCACTTAACCAAGGCTTTAAGATCTTCTTCAAATGCATCAATCTCTTCTTGAAGCTAGTCCTTTCCTTTTAGGTTGTGGTCTTGTGGTGAAAGATCATCTTGAGCTTGTGTCCCCTTGAAGGAAGGAGGATCACACTTCTCTTGTTGAGGAACAAACTTTGTCTTGGGGTATTGATCTTCTTCCCACTCAACTCCATTGGCATTGAACTTTCGTTCAAAACCAACATCTTGATTCTTCCAGTGCCTTCCTTGCTTGCGCACAATTTCCTCAAATTTCTTACTCCCGACAAGACTCTTGTAAACACCTTTCTGTATAATTCCCGTCAATAAACTATTTTGTTGCTCAAGTGTAACTTGGTTAAGAGAATCATTAGTGGAATCAAGAGAATTACTAGAAGCAACAACATTAGATTTACCATGATCATTATTACGACTAGAGGAATAATCTTTCTTGTTCTTATTGCTAGATTTAACTTGTGGCATGTAGGTAGACAAGAGTAAACGCTTGGCAATGTAACAAGAACTTTTCTTATGAAGATCATCATTGATTGCTTTTAAGAACTCACGTTCTTTCTCTAGATTTAGCTTTTCAAAGCGTAGCTTCTCATGAGTCCTCAAAAACTCTCGATGATCTTCTAAGGTAGTTTCATGAGCTAACTTAAGAGTGTTTAGTTCTATAGTTAGACACTCAATCTCCTTCTTACCATCGTCATTCATTTTATCTTGGTTAGCATGATTAATAGCAATTTCATCGTAGTTCTCATCATAGTTTTCATCACTATTGCTACCAACAAGTAAAGCATCATCTCCTAGCAAGTCATCGTCATCACTATTGAAATCAAGATAATTGGGGTGTGATACCTTAGGGCCTTTAGCCATGAAGCATCTTCCAGTTCCTTCATTTGGTGAGTCAAATATTCCGTAGGAGTTGGATGACACAAGAGCAATTTCGGCAACACCTTCATCTTGAGTATCTTTGGAGTCGGAGTAATAGCTTCTCTCGGAGTGGTCATCAGAGTCGGAATCGGATACCCATTCACCAACATGAGCTTGATGTCTTTGTCTTGTATAGCTCCTTGATGATTTGTCCTTCCTTTCCGAATCCTTGCTTCTATGAGAGGGTCTTCGTTCATAACGATCATCTCTAGTCCTTCTGTCTCTTGGTGGTGAATCTTCTCTTCTACTACTCCTTTTAGGTGAGTCTTCTCTTCTCTTGTGTGGAGCCGTACACTCATTTGAGTAGTGTCTGGGTCTCCCATAATTGTAGCAATTCCGATCACGACTAGAAGACCTTTTGTCATTGTAGGAGCTTGACTTGGAGTTTCTTTCTTTGCTTCTATTCTTGCAGAATTTGTTGAAGTTCTCCACCATTAAGCTCAATTCTTCATTGAAGAATTGTTTCCCACTTGATGATGTAGGAGCATCACATGAAGCTTTGTAAGCGCCACTAGACTTGTTGTGAAGCTCTTCTTTATCCTTAAGTGACATCTCATGAGCAATAATTCTACCAATGACTTCCGTTGGCTTGAGATCTTTGTAATTGGGCATCATTTGGATCAATGTGCACACGGTATCATATTTTCCATCCAAGGCTCTTAGGATCTTCTTGTGATGAATCTATTGGTCATTTCTTCGCTCCCTAAGCCGACAATCTCATTTGTGATGAGAGCAAGCCTAGAGTACATTTCAGCGACGCCTTCACCATCCTTCATTTTGAACTTGTCAAGTTGACTTTGAAGCACATCCAATTTGGATTCCTTGACGGAGTCGGTACCTTCATGCATATCAATCAAAGTATTCCAAATTTCCTTTGCATTCTCAAGACGGTTGATTTTGTTGAATTCTTCGGGACACAATCCATTGAAGAGGATATCACAAGCTAGAGCATTGTATTGCAACATCTTCAATTCTTTAGCGGTAGCTTCACGATTTGGTTCCTTCCCATCAAAGAATTCACCTTGCAAACCAATACACACAATAGCCCAAACGGCGGGGTTATGTCCAAGAATATGCATTTTCATCTTATGCTTCCAACTAGCAAAATTAGTACCATCAAAGTAAGAACCTCTACGGTGATAACTCTCCTAGGTTGTGAAACCAAGGCTGTGATCACCAAAGCTATGGAAATCAAGGCAAATGGAGACCAAAGCTCTGATACCACTTGTATGATCGAAAGTATGTCTAGAGGGGGGGGGGGTGATTAGACTACTTGACCAAATAAAAAATTAGCATTTTCCCAATTTTAAGTTTTGGCAGATTTTAGCAACTTAGCAGAAGTCAAGCAGTCTTCCTACACATGCAATTCTAGAGTTGTGGCAGCGGAAAGGAAATCATTGCATATGAAGGTAAAGGGAGGGGTTGGAGAGTGCAAATGCAATTGGAGACACATATGTTTTTGGCGTGGTTCTGATAGGTGGTGCTATCGTACATCCGCGTTGATGGAGACTTCAACCCACATAGGGTAACGGCTGCGCGAGTCCACAGAGGGCTCCACCCACGAAGGGTCCACGAATAAGCAACCTTGTCTATCCCACCATGGCCGTCGCCCACGAAGGACTTTCCTCACTAGGGTAGATCTTCACGAAGTAGGCGATCTCCTTGCCCTTACAAACTCCTTGGTTCAACTCCACAATCTTGTAGGAGGCTCCCAAGTGACACCTAACCAATCTAGGAGACACCACTCTCCAAAAGGTAATGACTGGTGTGTTGATGATGAACTCCTTGCTCTTGTGCTTCAAGTGATAGTCTCCCCAACACTCAACTCTCTCTCATAGATTTGGGTATGGTGTGAATAAGATTTGAGTGGAAAGCAACTTGGGGAAGGCTAGAGATCAAGATTCATATGGTAGGATTGGAATATCTTGGTCTCAATAGATGAACAGGTGGTTCTCTCTCAGAAAATGAATAGTGGAAGTGTAGGCATGTTTTGATGGCTCTCTCTCTGATGGAGAAGGGGTGGAGGGGTATATATAGCCTCCACAAAAAATCTAGCCGTTACACACATTTGATCCAACTCGGTCAGACCGAATGAACGAACTTGGTTAGACCGAAGCAGTTCAAAATGTGAACGTTAGACATTTCGGTGGGACCAACAGTATCAACTCGGTGAGACCGATGCGTTAGGGTTAGGGCAAAACCTCAACTTGGTTTGACCGATTACACAAACTCGGTGAGACCGATTCTGGTAATAGGCTAACAGAGTGTTTGTCAGGCAAACTCGGTGGGAACGATTCACTCATCTTGGTGGGACCGAAACGTTACAAAGAGGAAACAGAGAGTTTGCATTCCCATCTCAGTGAGACCGAGATCCCTATCGGTGAGACCAAACTGATTAGGGTTTGTGGCAGTGGCTATGTCAAGTGAACTCGATGGCACCAGATAGATCAAATCGGCAGGGCGAGTTTGACTTTTAGGTTTGGGACATATGTGGAAATGAGAACGTGGTTGAGGGATTTGGAGCATATTACTAAGCACTTGAGAAAGTAGACCATTAAGCAACACCTCATCCCTTTTTAATTGTATTGGCTTTTCCTATGGACTCAATGTGATCTTGGATCACTAAAATGAAAATGTAGAGTCTTGAGCTTTTGCCAATCTTTGTCCTTAGCTTTTTGAGGGGTCCGCATTTATAATCCATGCCATGCCGACCATTGGAGTTCCTGAAATATTTATCTTGAAAGGAGAGCTATATGTTGTTATTAATTACCAAAACCACCCGGGGATTAGTTGCAGTTTCAACCTCCCACATATTAGCATCTCTATATCGCAAAACTATTGCAAGGAATCAAACATATCATATTCAGCGATCTACAAGTTTTATGTAGGATATTATGACTAACCATGTGAATGACCAATTCCCGTTGACTCTCTAAATAGATATAAGTGAAGCAACATAGTTAATTCTTTATACAAAAGGCTTGTCCAAGCTCTAACAAATATAAGTGAGGAAAAGAGCATTCTACAAATAACAGTTCACCTACGTAGAGAAACAGGCATCGAAACTTCAAATGATATAAGTGAAGCACATGAAGCATTTTATAAAGCCATACTCAAGAGATATAAGTGAAGTGCAAAGAGCATTCTATAAATCAACCAAGGACTATCTCATACCGGCATGGTGCATTATTAAAAGAAGATAAATAAAAAGCACACGACGCTCCAAGATTTACGCATATCATGTGACGAATAAAAATATAGCTCCAAGTAAAATTACCGATGGTCGTTAGAAGAAAGAGGGGATGCCTTCCGGGGCATCCCCAAGCCTAGTTGCTTGGGAGTACTTGAATATTACCTTGGGGTGCCTTGGGCATCCCCAAGTTTAGGCTCTTTCCACTCCTTATTCCTTCATCCATCGTGATCTCACCCAAAACTTGAAAACTTCAATCACACAAAACTTAACAAAACCTTCGCGACATCCGTTAGTATAATAAAGCAAATCACCTCTTTAAGTATTGTTGCAAAGCCATTCATATTTTATTTTTGCATTATCCCTACTATATTCTAACTTCTCCAAGTCTTATACCAATGATACAATCCAAGGTTTCATCGAAACAAGCAAGATAATGCATCAAAAACAGAATCTGTCGAAAACAGGACAATCTGTAGCAATATGAACATTAACCATACTTCTGTAACTCTATAACTTCTGAAATATTACGACAAAATAAACAATTTTTATATCAGTACTGTGTAAATATTTCAGAAACTTTTGACGTTCCAGTAAAAAATGTAAATTCACGCACTACAGCCAAAGTTTCTGTTTTTTCACTACACATACCAAACAAACAATCTAATCATCGTAAAGGTAAATATTGGCACATTATTTTTATAATACAATGGATTTGTACATGGGGATAATTATTTTTGTTGAGAAGTTTCTGTAATTAAGGTTCACAAAGTTTCCATGGGCATGAACAAAGTTCAGGCTAGCTCCCACTTTAATAATGTTCGTCTTTCTTACTTTCACTTTCCTTTTTGAATTTTTTTAGGTTCCCCACTCTATTTTTTCTGTTTTAAATTTTTTTAAAGCACTCAACAGAAATAAACGACTCTGTAAAACTTCCGGGTTGTCTCTGTGGTAGCGCTTTCTTTAAAGCCATTAAGCTAGGCATATAGTGCTCAAGTAATGGATCCACCCGGATCCCAATGTATATTAAAGCCAATTTAATTAACAATGATTTGTGATTTAGTAGTGAGCACAAAGTAATATATATCATGCAACAATGAAGTCCAACTCTCTTCCTATGCACCGGCATGTCATAAAAGAGCAATTCATGCACACATAGTAAAGGCCGGTACATAGCATAAACAGTTTCTTACAATTTTATCTTATTGGAAACATAGAGAAGCGGAGATGTAGTTCCTCTCTCATAATAATTGCAAGTAGGAGCAGCAAGCACATGCATATTATATTTATCAAAATCATGATGTGCAATAGTAGAGCACAACCCATCAATATAATCCTTAATAAGCGCAAACTTCTCCGATATAGTGTAGTTGGGAGAATTCAAAAAGATAATAGGACGATCATGCCTGGGTGCAATAGCAACAATTTCATTCTTAACATAAGGAACTATAGCAAGTTCATCTCCATAAGCATAATTCATATTGGCATCATGGCCACAAGCATAAAAAGCATCAAGTTCATCAAAAAGGAATATTTCAAATGAATCCAAGGGATCGTAGCAATCATCATAGCATTCATCCTTCGGTAAGCACGAAGGGAAAATAAACAATGTATGGGATAAAGAGTTACTCTCATTAGAAGGTGGGCACGAGTGATCAATCCACTCTTCCTCCTTTTGTTCTTTGCTCTCCTCCTCATCTTTTTCATCTAATGAGCTCACAGTGTCATCAATTTCTTCTTCCATAGATTCCTGCAAAATATTAGTCTCTTCTTGGACAACAGAGACTTTATCAATATACTTATTAATATAAGCATTAGAAGCATAGTTTTCATATCAATCTTTAAGTATGGAAAAAAATTCAGATTCATAAAGAGTAGTATCATACTTTTCAATAAAAGAAGACATTTCATAAGCACCATTAAAAGCAACAAATTCTTCAATTTGTTCAACCTCATAATAATTATAAACACCCTTAACATAAGAAGATAAAATTTTATTATCACTAAACTCACATTGGTAGGGAAGGTATTTCTTAGGGTCTTCAGAACAACAAGTAAAATCATGTATTTCACATACATTCCAAGCATAGCAATGCATAATATTAATATGATGCCATAAAAGTTTCCCTTTTTGAGATAAGCGGTGTCACACATAATAAGCATGCTCATTTAATGATTTGCCCTCAACTAAGCTAGTTGGGGTTTCAGCACGAGCACAAATGGATCGAAGACGATCCAAGTAAAAAGCTTCAATAGTGTGATAGATTTTGGGTGGTTCTTCAACCATTGGTGTGGTAGGTACAACTAATTTCTTTGGTATTTTGCGTTTCCTACCCATAACTAAAGATAGAAAACAAGAGCACAAAAATAAAATCTACTTAGTGATAAAGCAACCAAGCACACACGAGAATATTCACCCCACGCTATTGCTCCTCGGCAACGGCCCCAGAAAAAGGTCTTGATAACCCACAAGTGTAGGGGATCAGTTGTAGCCTTTCTCCATAAGAAAGAGTGTTGAACCCAATGAGGAGCTAAAGGTAGAAAAAATATTCCCTCAAGTTCTATCGACCACTGATACAACTCTCCGCACGCTTGACGTTCGCTTTACCTAGAAAAGGTATGAAACTAGAAGTACTTTGTAGGTGTAACGGGATAGGTTTGCAAGATAATGAAGAGCACGTAAATGAAAAATAGGGGCTGTTTAGATAAAGAAACAACTAAGTTAGTTTTAGTAGAGATCTTTTTGTCACAAGAAAGTTATTTGTCCCTAGTCAATCGATAACTAGACCGGTAATCATTATTGCAATTTTATATGAGGGAGAAGCATGAGCTAACATACTTTCTCTACTTGGATATGCACTTATGATTGGAACTCTAGCAAGCATCCGCAACTGCCAAAGATCATTAAGGTAAAACCCAACCATAGCATTATAAGGTATCAAGTCCTCTCTACTCCCATATGCAACAACCCACTTACTCGGGTTTCTGTTTTAGTTACTCACGAATGAAGAACACATAGCAACACCCTACAACGGGGATCCCTCACACTCGCGCGACATGGAGAGCACCATAGGACAACACCAATAATAAAACATGCAATTCAAACCAATCATGATCATCAATCAACCCATAGGACAAAACAGATCTACCCAAGCATCATAGGATAGCCATACATCATTGGGAAATAATATATAGCATTGAGAACCATGTTTAAGTAGAGATTATAGCGGGTAGAAGAGGTGTTATACCGCTGTATAGAGGGGGAGAGAGTTGGTGATGATGGCAGCAAAGTTGTTGGTGTAGATTGTTGTCAGGATGATGGCCCCGCCGACGTTCCGTGCCACCGAGAGAGGGGGGGAGTCCCCCTCCTTCTTCTTCTTCCTTGACCTTACCCCTAGATGGGAGAAGGGTTTCCCCTCTGGTCCATGGCCTCCATGGCGGTGGAGGGGCAAGATCCCCTCCAAGATTGGATATGTCTCTCTATTTCTCTTCTATTTCACGACCCATGTTTCTGGTCTTTCACCTTTTTTTAAATTCCCGGAGAACCGTAACTCCGATTGGGCTGAAATTTTAACACGACTTTTATCCGGATATTAGCTTCCTTGCGTCCGAAGGACACCTCCAACCGACCTTCAGGGTGGCCACAAGCCCCCTAGGTGCACCCTGGGTAGGGGGTGCGCCCCTAGGACTTGTGGGCCCCTCGAGCATCGCCTTGTGTTGATTCCATTTCCCAACATTCCCATATATTCCAAAAAATACCCGTAAGTTCACGTTTAGACTTCATTTGATATGGATTTTCAGCGAAACAAACGAACATGCAACAAACAGGAACTGGCACTGGGCACTGGATCAATATGTTAGTCCAAGAAAATCGTATAAATTGCTGCCAAAAGTATGTAAAAGTTGTAGAATATTGGCATGGAACAATAAAAAATTATAGATACGACGGAGACGTATCAACCACTACCATGGTCAAGACTATGCTCTTCATGCTTACATTTCCCCCATTTTATGATGAGCACGATCAGCCTACGTGATTCGTGTCGTAATAGCACTGCTCCACTCATCAAGCTAAACAAGCTTAGTTGTACAAATTCGAATCTGATATGATGCTGATATTGGTAAAACTGAGACATGTTTAACTGGTCAGCTAAATATTCCTACTTTAGTTCAGAAATGCATGTGAGCCACTGATATGTCTCCAATGTATCTATAATTTTGATAGTTCCATGCTGTTATATTATCATTCTTGGATGTTTTGCAATCATTTTATAGCAACATTGTGTCATTTTTTGGGACTAATCTATTGACACAGTGCCGAGTGCCAGTTGCTGTTTTTTTGCTTGTATTTTTTACATCGCAGAAAATCAATATCAAACGGAGTCCAAATGCAGCAAAACTTTTTGGAGATATTTTTGGACCAGAAGACATCCAGTGGGTCAGAGAAGCACCTGGGGGGTTCCCCAAGGGGGGGGGGCACAACCCACCAGGGCGCGCCTGGGGGCCCAGGCGCACCCAGGTGGGTTGTGCCCACCTCGGTGGCCTCCCGCACCGCGTCTTAGCTCTATAAATGCCCAAATATTCCAAAAACCCTAGGGGAGTCAACGAAATTTTGTTCCAGCCACTGCAGGCCTCTGCATCGAGGAGATGCAATCTAGAGCCCCTTTTCAGCAATCTGTCAGAGGTGGAAATCATCACCGGTGGCCATCTTCATTATCCCGGCGGCCACCATGATGAGGAGGGAGTAGTCCACCCTCGGGGCTGTGGGTTCTTACAAGTAGCTATGTTTTTAATCTCTCTCTCTCACTCTCTCCCTCTCTCTCTCTCTTGTGTTCTTGAGATGCACAATCTTGATGTATCACAAGCTTTGTTAATTGATGTCTACTACACAACCTTGTTCTTGTAGACTCGTGTTGGGCCTCCAAGCGTAGAGTTTTGTAGGATAGTAGCAATTTTCCCTCAAGAGGATGACCTAAGGTTTCTTAATCCGTGGGAGGCGTAGGATGAAGATGGTCTCTCTGAAAGAACCCTCAACCAAATAACAAAGAGTCTCTTGTGTCCCCAACACACCCAATACAATGGTGAATTGTATAGGTGCACTAGTTCGGTGAAGAGATGGTGATACAAGTGTAATATTATTGGTAGATATAGGTTTTTGTAATCTGAAAATATAAAAACAGCAAGGTAACAAATGATAAAAGTGAGCACAAACGGTATTGCAATGCTTAGAAACAGGGCCTAGGGTTCATACTTTCACTAGTGCAAGTTCTCTCAACAATGATAACATAAACATATCATATAACAATCCCTCAACATGCAACAAAGAGTCACTCCAAAGTCACTAATAGCGGAGAACAAACGAAGATATTATTGTAGGGTACGAAACCACCTCAAAGTTATTCTTTCTGATCGGTCTATTGGGCTATTCCTATAAGTGTCACAAACAACCCTAGAGTTTGTTCTAAAATAACACCTTAAGACACACATCAACCAAAATCCTAATGTCATCTAGATACTCCAATGTCACCACAAGTATCCGCGGGTTTGATTACACAATATTCATCACACAATCTCAGATTCATCTATTCAATTTCAAACCAGCACAAAGAACTTCAAAGAGTGCTCCAAAGTTTCTACCGGAGAGTCAAGACGAAAATGTGTGCCAACCCCTATGCATAAGTTCACAAGGTCACTGAACCCGCAAGTTGATCACCAAAACATACATCAAGTGGATCATGTGAATATCCCATTGTCACCACAGATAAGCACATGCAAGATATACATGAGGTGTTCTCAAATCCTTAAAGACTCAATCCAATAAGATAACTTCAAGGGGAAAACTCAATCCATTACAAGAAGGTAGAGGGGGAGAAACATCATAAGATCCAACTATAATAGCAAAGCTCTCGGTACATCAAGATCATGCCAAATCAAGAACACGAGAGAGAGAGAGAGAGAGAGAGAGAGAGAGAGAGAGAGATCAAACACATAGCTACTCATACATACCCTCAGCCCTGAGGGTGAACTACTCCCTCCTCGTCATGGAGACTGCCGGAATGATGAATATGGCCATCGATGATGGTTTCCCCTCCGGTAGGGTGCCAGAATGGGCTCCTGATTGGTTTTTCGTGGCTACAGATGCTTGCGGCGGCGGAACTCCCGATCTAGGTTTATTTCTGGGGGGGGGGGTTCGGTATTTATTAGAATTTTTGGCGTCGGGGACAAGTCAGGGGACCCACAAGGCCACGACAAGGTAGGGGGGCACGCCCTAGGGGGGTTGGCGTGCCCCCACCCTTGTGGCTGCCTCGTGGCTCTTCTGGTCCATCTCCAGCAATCCGTGGGCTTCTTTTGGTCCATATAAATTCGTCGTAAAGTTTCACCTCGATTGGACTCCGTTTGGTATTCCTTTTTCGCGAAACTCAAAAACTAGGAAAAAAACATAAACTTGCACTGGCTCTAGGTTAATAGGTTAGTCCCCGAAATAATATAAAATAGCATAATAATGCATATAAAACATCCAAGAAAGAGAATATAATAGCATGGAACAATCAAAAATTATAGATACGTTGGAGACGTATCAAGCATCCCCAAGCTTAATTCCTGCTTGTCCTCGAGTAGGTAAATGATAAAAACAATTTTTTTTGATGTGGAATGCTACCTAACATATTTATCAATGCAATCTTCTTTATTGTGGCATGAATATTCAGATCCGTATGTTTCTAGCAAAAGTTTATGTTGACATGAGAATAATAATATTTCAAGCATACTAGATTGTAAATCATTAAGCTTCAAAAATAACATGGCTAAAGAAAGTTATCCCTACAAAATCATATAGTATTATTATGCTCCCTCTTTTCAACACAAAGTAATCATGCCCACCCCGGTGTCAGCCGAGCAATTGGTTCATACTTTTTAACATGCTTCAGCCTTTTCAACTTTTCATGCAATATATGAGCGTGAGCCATGGATATAGCACTATGGGTGGAGTAGAAGGTGGTAATAGACAAAAGTGGGGAGAAAGTCTCACATCAACTAGGCAAATTAATGGACTATGGAGATGTCCATAAATTGATATCATTGTGAGTGAGTAGGGATCGCCGTGTAACGGATGCACTAGAACTATAAGTGTATGAAAGCTCAAAAGAAAACTAGTGGGTGTGCATCAACTTGCTTGCTCATGAAGACCTAGGGCATTTGAGGAAGCCCATCATTGGAATATACAAGCCAAGTTCTATAACAAAAATTCCCACTAGTATATGAAAGTGACAACATAGGATGCTCTCTATCATGAAGAACACGGTGTTATTCTTGAAGCACAAGTGTGGAAAAAGATAGTAACATTGTCCCTTCTGTGTTTTTCTCTCATTTTTTTTTATTTTGCACTCTTTGGCCTCTTTTTTGGGGCTTCTTTGGCCTCTTTTATTTTGATAACCTCACATGGGACAATGTTCTAATAATGATGATCATCACACTTTTATTTACTTATAGCTCGATATTATAACTCGGTACTAGAACAAACATATGACTCTATATGAATGCCTCCGGCGGTGTACCGGGATGTGCAATGATCAAGAGTGACATGTATAAAAAATATGAACGGTGGCCTTGCCACAAATACTATGTCAACTACATGATCATGCAAAGCAATATTACAATGATGATGCGTGTCATAATAAACGGAACAGTGGAGTTACATGGCAATATATCTCGGATTGGCTATGGAAATACCATAATAGGTAGGTATGGTGGCTGTTTTAAGGAAGGGTATAAGGTGGTTTGATGCACCGACGAAAGTTGCGCGACACTAGAGTGGCTAGCAAGGTGGAAGGGTGAGAGTGCGTATAATCCATGGAATCAACATTAGTCACAAAGAACTCACATACTTATTGCAAAAAGGTTCATTAGCCCTCGAAGCAAAGTACCACTACACATGCTCCTAGGGGGGAAGTTGTTAGGAGTTAATCATCGCGCGCCCCTGACCTTCACGCAAAGGTAAACAATCAAGACACAAGCGCTTCGGTTATACAGTTAGGAGACCATACATGCATGCTATGGGAATTACGAACCTTAACACAATTATTTCCTCAATCTACAATTTACTACTAGCATGATTCTAATATTACCATCCTCATATCTCAAAACTATCACAAGGAATCAATACTTCTCATACCATTAAATGCTCTATATGAAAGTTTTTATTATATCTCCCTTGGATGCCCATCGTATTAGGACTAAATTCATAACCCAAGCAAATTACCATGCTGTTTAGAGACTCTCAAAATAATATAAGTGAAGCATGAGTGTTCATCTATTTCTATAAAATAAAACCACCATCGTGTTCTAAAAAGATATAAGTAAAGCACTAGAGCAATTAGCAAACTACTCCAAAAGGATATAAGTGAAGATCAATGAGTAGTCAAATAATTAACTAGCTATGAGAAGACCCTCTCTCATTTAAGAATTTCAGATCTTAAGTACTTTATTCAAATAGCAAGCAAAAAAAAAATAAAATGACATTGGAAGGATAGCACATATCATGTGAAGAAGCAAAAACTTAGGCTAAACCAATACTAACCGATATTTGTTTATGAAGATAGATGGGATGCCTACCGAGCCATCCCCAAGCTTAGATGCTTCAGACTTCTTGAAATATTATCTTGGGATGCCTACCGGGCCATCCCCAAGCTTAGATCCTTAAGACTTCTTGAAATATTATCTTGGTATGCCTTGGGAATCCCCAAGCTTGAGCTTTTGTGTCTCCTTAATTCCTCTCATATCGCAGTTTCCCTAAATCTAAAAAAAAATTCATCCACACAAAACTCAACAAGAACTCGTGAGATAAGTTAGTATAAATCAACTCAAAGCCTTAACATTCTCTACTATAGCAAATCACTAAAATTATAATTTGACATTGCATACTAATTTCCTCTGCATATTTAATTCTCTTATCCTCAAATAGAATCATTAAACATGCAAACATATGCAAACATAACAACAATCTGTCTAAACAGGATAGTCCGTAAAGAGTGGAATTGTTCTCATACTTCCCTAGCTCTACAAATTATGAAAATTACCACGTTATAGATAACTTAGTCATGCTAAGTTTGTAAAAATTTCAAGATTTTATCACGTTCTGACTATCCATGAGAATTCAGACAATGATATAAAATTTTCTATTTTCAAACAACAACATATATACTTGCAAAATAAGCATGGCAAAGGCTATACTTGTCTTTTTTTATTGAAACAAAAGATACTAAAACTTATTCTAAATAACAGAAAGATAATCTAGACAAAAGAAAATGACGCTCCAAGCAAAACACATATCATGTGGTGAATAAAAATATAGCCTCAAGTAAATTTACAGATAATGTTGAAGGCAAAAGAGGGGTTGCCTTTCGGGCATCCCCAAGCTTAGTTGCTTGGATATTCCTTTAATATTACCTTGGGGTGCCTTGGGCATCCCCAATCTTAGTGTATTGCCACTCCTTATTCTCATCATATCGATATCTCACCCAAAACTTGAAATCTTTGATCAGACAAAACTTAACGGAACTTCGTGAGATGCATTAGTATAATAAAGCAAATCATTCACTTGGGTACTGTCAAAGACAAGATTCCTAATTGTTCTCACACAATGCCTATTGTACCTTATCATTTCCACAATTTATATCACTTAATATAAGCTATGGAAACACTAAAACAAGCAAACTATCCATTGAAAACAGAATCTGTTAAAAACAGAAGTCTGTAGTAATCTGAAAACTTCGCATACTTCTGGAACTCTAAAAATTCTGAAAAATTAGGACAATGTAGGCAATTTGTACATCAATCATGTGTAATAATTTCAGGTAATATCACATTCTAGTGAATTACTGAATTTCCTGCACTGGACGCAAAACTTTCTATTTTTGCACATAATCAAGTCAACTATCATCCACACTATCCCAAAGGCTTTACTTGGCACTTTATTGAAACAAAAGCTATAAAACATGATTACTACAGTAGCTTAATCACGTGAACACACAAAAACAGAAGGTAAAAGTATTGGCTTGTCTCCCAACAAGCGCTTTTCTTTAACGCCTTTTTAGCTAGGCTGGTGATTTCAATGATGCTCACATAGAAGTAAAGAATAGAAACGCAAAAAGAGCATCCTGAATCATATGACAAAAACATTTAAGTCCAACCCACTTCCTATGCATAGGGATTTTGTGAGGAAACAATTTATGGGAACAAGAATCAACTATCATAGGAAGGCAAAACAAGCACAACTTCAAGATTTTCAACGCATAGAGAGGAAACTTGATATTATTGCAATACCTACAAGCATATGTTCCTTTCTCATAATAATTTTCATTAGCATCATGAATGAATTCAACAATATAGCTATCACATAAAGCACTCCTTTCATGATGCATAAACATATAAGTTTTACTACTCTCCACATAAGCAAAATTCCTCTCATTCATAATAGTGGGAGAAAACACAACAAAATAACTATCATGAGACACTTGATTAAAATCATGATGAAAAGTTTCATGGTTATTAGTATTCTTTATAACATAGGTGTCAGCACAATAATCATCATAAATAGGATACATGCTTTTATCATAATAAATTAGCTTATCAAAACTTGGGAGACTAAAAATTTCATCTTCATCAAACATAGCATCCCCAACCTTGTGGCTTTGCATATTATTAGCATCATGGATATTCAAAGAATTCATACTAACAACATTGCTATCATGCTCTGTAATGCCCAGGATGGAGTTATACCTCCTACGTGTCGAGGCACGACTTAAAGGCATAAGTCCATCCTAGAATGATATCAAGTTTGGTAATCTTTGCACATCTCATGTAAAAGAGGGGAATTGTAAACATAAATAGCTGGCTTACACTCGCCACGTCACCCAAATACAATACATGTCACAAACATCATACATTAAGAACAACACAACCCTCTAAGGGCAAAAATCCAAATGTCAAGATACCAAACTTAAATAAATAAACCACATGTCGGATCGAATCCTAGTAGAAGTCTCCACTACAGATCATCAGGATAACGAACATAGTATCGACTACGCTCCTCGTCGTACTCCCTCGGTGCCATCGCCTGGATAGCTCACAATTGGACCTGCATCTGGTGTGGTGAAGTAACTGTGAGCCACAGAGGACTCAGCAATCCCGTTCCCGGGTAACAAGACTATTTAAGCCTTGGGAGAGGATAAGGCTGAAGAAAAGAATAAGTGTCAGCAGCAGCAACTAGCAACTAGCTTACGTGAGAGAGAGCGAGAAGAGAAGCCTCGGTCGAGAAGTGATCATGAAGTGATCCTAGCTACAAGCTCAACAAACATAACCCCACCGTGTTCAACTCCCGAATCCCTATTCGGAAATTGACGGTCACGGAACACACGCTGGTAGTGTATTAGAAACATTGTGTCAAGTTATCTACAACAGGATATTAACAAGCTCCCATCTGCCACATAACCGCGGGCACGGCTTTCGAAAGTTCATAACCCTGCAGGGGTGTTCCAACTTGACCCATTACAAGCCCACGATCAGCGGAGTCACAACTCCAAAGTGGGAAGACCCGAGTATTCTCGGAATCCCGTGCTCAAGATATACCGAACTAAGGTAAGGCTAATCCAGCAAATCCTCTCGGCGTGTCGACACCCTGATAGTAGCCGCGCGTATCTAGGTCTCAGGACACGACCGGATGAGCGCTACGTACAGATACCGAAGACCCCAGCGAACTGGGTAGTATCCGCAAGTGACTCTGGTTTGGACCAACACTCAAATCGAGCACTGGCCCAGGGGGGTTGAATTAATTAAGCCTCGGGTTAATTACTCCCTCGGAAAGTTTTTAGTTGTTTAGGAGAATAGTACCAATGTTGGGACTTGCTGGAAAAGACTTAGCACTTAGCGGTTTATCGAGGGGGTCCCATACACCCCAACCGTGTTAGGAACGCATAATCAAGGAACATAACACCGGTTTATACGGTTCCTAACGGCATGAGTGGAACAAATCACCAAGCAAAAGGCTTAGCCTTCCACCCTTGCCAATATATAGATGATTTCATTTAGCAATTATATAGTGTGATATAACCCAACAAAACTTCAACATGAAGCAAGCATCTTCGATCTTCACCTGCAACTAGCAATGCTATAAGAAGGGCTGAGCGAAGCGTACTTAGCCAAGCAACGGTTTGCATAGGTAGGGTGGTTAAACATGGCAATGGTTACAAGTAGGAGGCTGACAGGAAGAACATGGGCATCGAGGCAAAACTATAGAGCGGAACTACTAGCAATAGGCAAAGATTGTAATGTTATCGGGGTTCGGTCATCTTGCCTGAAGAGAAGTCGTTCGGATCGTAAGAAGGGTCCTCGTGCTCAACCTCGTTGGTAACCTCGTGCTCGTACTCGTACTCGGTCTCAGCTTCCGGCTCTAAACAATACAATCACACCAAGCACAAATCAACAAGATGCAATGCACACTCGAAAATGATGGATGCATGATGGATGCACTAAGGATGCACACGGAGCACGGAAGTTAGCACTCAAGCAAAACACCTCAAAACATGATAACAACAGGAGATTATGATTCTACACGGAAAATCAATCAAGTTTCATATAAGACTCGCTTAAATCGGAGTACGGGCTAAAAGTTATGCCCGAAACAAGAAATGAGCGAAAGCTGAAAATTACAGCAACATAGCAACTTCGGAGCACAAAATAATTAAGCTACAACACTCAACATCATGACAAAGGACATGAACATAAACTAGACATATACTACAGCAATTAAGTCCAAAGGTGCACCCCCAAAGGAGTCACGGATCAATAGGAATAAGCTTGGACATATTGAACTTGACAATAAAATTCTGGCAGCAGAATTTTATTGAAACTTTGGAGCAAAAGTTACACATGCTACAACCACTTAAATAAGCATGTGAGAACATGAATGGAAAGCAAACAATATCTACTACAAGGAACAATCAAGATCCACCCCAAAACTATCATGGTTTGTCCTAGAGCAGCAAGCAAACATGGCATCGGAACGTTACAGATTTCAGACTTAGTGAAAAACCACTAAGTCCTAAAACAGCAGATTCATCATGGCATCTAAAAGAGCAAGTTTAAGTCACCTCGAAACTAAACATGGCAAGTGGTAAGCACCTCATCAAAGTACACATGATGGTGATTCCGAAACATACAAGCATGCATCATGGAGATAAACACAACGATAGCAACGAGCTCAACAAGATGGCATTTCATAACAAGTGAAACAACATCACAGCCACATGGCACTTTGCAATGATGATATACATGGCAAGAATAAATCTATCTTGCAACCTAACACAAGCAACATGTAGAGCATGGCAAGACGAACACGTGGACATGTCATTTGCATCATTCGGACAAACGAGCTAAAAGTTATCACATGGCAAAGATGGCATAAAAACATCACATAGCAGCAATTATATCACGATGCACTATTGCAACAGAAAAATAAGCACCTAGATGATCTCTAACATGCATTACACCAAAAGATAAAACGTAGTGCTATTCACCACGAACGTCTGGACATGCTATTTGCGCGAAACGGACATCCACACCAAAAGTTATCAGCAGTTGAACATTGCATCAGCAACTACTAGATCTGGGACTTAGCAGAAAAAGAGACTACCTCCGGACAACAGAAAAGTCAACGCGGCCCGGGGAAGCAGATCGGGCGGCGGCGGCCCGCGAAGGCGGCCTGGAGGCTTGCGGTGGAGGCGGCCCGCGGGATGCCTGCGGCCCGGCCGATCGATGCTGCGGCGGCTAGATCCGCGGCTGGCTGGCGTCGAAGGCGGGCCCGCGGAGTGCGGTACGGCCCAGCTGCGGGGATGGAGGGATGGGCCGCGGGAGAGGCGACGATGTGGCGCGGAGAGGCGCGGTGGAGCGGGCCGACGGGGAGTGGACGGAGGGGCGGCGATCTCGGCGCTGGGGCGAAGTGGGCCTCGGGGTCTCGGGCCCAGTCGGCGCGAAGCGAGGCGGGAGGCGAGGCCTGGCCGAGCGGCCTCTGGACGTCGGGGAAGTGGTCCCGCGGCTCGGGCCTGGAGCGAGAGATCGGCTGGCCTGGGGCGAGCGATGCGTTGACTTCAGTCGATCGAAGGAAGGGAGTCGCTGCGGCTGGCTGCTTCCTCGTTCCTGGCGCCTAGCCCGAGGAGATCGAGGAAACGATCGAGATCTGCAGGAGGAGCTGCGAAGTGGAGAGGAGGGGGTGGCTAGATCCAGATTTTTAGGGGAAGGAGGAGGAAGAAGCTAGAGATGCCAAAAATAGACATAGGGTCTATTATATAGCAGATTTTTAGGGTTAGGGGGGATTTAGGGGTGTTAGGAGCCCTCTGATCGCGATCCGACGGATCCGATCGTGGGGGGAGTTTAGATGGGCCTAGGAGATGTAGTGGGCTGCTGTAGGGGTGTTTCGGGCCACAAAGTGAAGGCACTTTGGACCCACACGAATAACTGTTGGGATAGCAAACGGAGTCCAAATGCGACGAGATTTGAGAGGCGGTTGCACACCACAAAACAACAACACACGACAAGTCTCGCGGCACACCGGTAACGTTACACGCCCAAACACCAAAGTAGGCCTACGGGACGTCACAGACACGTGAGGGAGCTCCGGAACGCGAAACGGACAACGGGAAGGAACGCGTGGAACCGGATGCAACCGACAACACAAATGCAATGCGATGCACATGTCTACATGATATGAATGAATGCCACACACTCACACAACAAAACGACGAAAACCCGAAAGACAAAGAACCCGGAATGGAAATAGATGAAGCCGGAGATATATTATATACCCCAAAGGGAAAGTATTACATCCGGGGCATTACAAATTCTCCTCTACTACAAAAAGATCTCGTCCCGAGATCTAGGACTGGAAAAAGGAAGGGTACTCGGAACAAAGATGATCTTCTCGTTCCCAGGTAGCTTCTCGATCGGTGTGATGTGACCACTTGACTTTCAAGAATTTGATGGACTTGTTGCGGGTCTTGCGTTCGGTTTCTTCGAGAATAGCAACTGGATGCTCTCGGTAGGACAGGTCTTGTTGAAGATCAATCTCTTCAAACGGAATCATGCGCTCAGGTGCCTTGAAGCATTTGCGGAGTTGAGACACATGGAACACATCATGAACATTGGCGAAGTTGGGAGGGAGCTCAAGTTGATAGGCTAGATCGCCTCTCTTGCCAAGAATCTTGAAAGGCCCGACGTATCTAGGAGCAAGCTTTCCTTTGATACCGAATCTTTGGGTGCCTTTCATCGGAGACACACGGAGATAAACATGATCATCAATGTTGAATGCCAAATCACGATGTTTGCCGTCATAGTAGCTCTTCTGACGCGACTGAGCGGCCTTGAGATTCTCACGTATGACTTTGCACATTTCTTCGGCTTCTGAGATCAAGTCATTGCCAAGAAGTTGACGTTCGCCTGTTTCAGACCAGTTGAGAGGGGTACGACACTTTCTGCCATAGAGGATTTCAAACGGAGCTTTGCCTGCACTTGCTTGAAAGCTGTTGTTGTAAGAGAACTCGGCAAATGGAAGGCAGTCTTCCCATTTCATGCCAAAAGATATGACACAGGCTCTGAGCATGTCTTCTAGAATCTGATTCACTCGCTCGACTTGACCACTAGTCTGAGGGTGAAAAGCAGTGCTGAACCTGATCTTAGTGCCCATGGCGGACTGAAAGGAGTCCCAGAACCTTGATGTGAACAAGCTTCCACGGTCTGAGGAGATAACTTGAGGAATGCCATGTAAAGACACAATTCTGGAAGTGTACAGCTCTGCCAATTGAGCTGCATTGATTGATTCTTTGACTGGCAGGAAGTGAGCGACTTTGGTAAGCTTGTCAATCACCACGAAGACAGAATCATTTCCTCGCTTGGATTTAGGAAAACCAGTGACAAAGTCCATTTCAATGTGGTCGAACTTCCACTCGGGAATAGGAAGAGGTTGGAGAAGACCGGCTGGACGTTGATGTTCTGCTTTCACTCTTCTGCAAACATCACATTCATTCACGAATTGGGCAATCTCCCTTTTCATGCGTGTCCACCAGTAAGATTGCTTGAGGTCTTGGTACATCTTGGAACTGCCAGGATGAATGGAAAGGAGAGAATCATGTGCTTCTTCCATTATGAGCTTCCTGAGATCACCTTTGGGAACAACGAGTCTGTCCTCGAAGAACAAGGTATCTCTCTCATCAACACGAAAGCACTTGTATTTCGGAATGCCCTTAGCAATAGCATGTTTGACCTTATTCACCATGGTATCACTGAGTTGGGCCTCACGGACTTGATCTTCCAAGGTAGGAGCAATTTGAAGATTTGCAAGAAAACCCTGCGGACAACTTGGTGGTTGAGTTTCCTGAATGCTTCACAAAGCTCAGGCTGGCACGGCTTGATAAGAAGGTGTGACGCCCGAGACTGACGTCCCAGAAGATTCCAGAAGGTTCCAGAAGATTCCAGATGTTCCGGGTTGTCCGTGTGTTCTTTGTGCTTGTGCTATTTATTTTTTTGCATTGCATCATGTCATCATGCCATCATCTCATTAATTTTTGCAACCTAAATAAATCGTGTGGACCTTCGGTCCATTTAAATCGAGGGAAGATGTCTTCTCTTTATAACATATAAAAGCCTCCCAATATTTAAGGAGCTATATCAAAAATATTCCAATTGTTTGGGATCACCGTAACACACTTGCAATATTTCTCCATGCTTTTCTATCTCAATTCTTTGCCTCAAACCCTTGCCAATAATTCGTTCCGTTGTTTCGAGGTTCCTCCAAAATTTGAACATTTTTGGAGACTTCAATAATCAAGTCTTAGTTCAAACTATTTGAATTAAAATTCAAATATGTTTGAATTATTTTTCCGATCTGGCCTTTTGTATTTTCTCCGGTCGTGCTCATTTTTACGAGCCCGAGAAAATTGACCTCGCATGCAAATCCTTTTCCTAACTACCTCTTTCTTTTCTTCTCCCCCAACTTCTCTTCCTTTTCCTTCTTTTCTCTGTTTTGTTTTAATGCAGAGAGGTCCAGCCACCTCCCAGGCCTCCCTAGGTTTTTTTTCTCAGCCTCTAGGCCCACTTCACCTGGCCCATCTGGCCCAGCCCCCATTCCTAACCCTAATCCCACCGAGCCCCGCAGCTCCTCCCTCCGTTCCTTCCAGCCGCCGCCACCCCTTCGACCCGCTCTCCCATCTCTTTCCCTCGAGCGAGCCACCCTTCTGCCTCCCTCGCCTCCCCCCGTTTTTCCCCATCGGTCGACCCTCCCGAGCGCCTGGAGCTTCGCTCCTTCGCCCTCGATCGCGCGAGCCTCGCCTTCCTCGCCAGTCCCGCGCGCCCTCCAGGCTCCCGTCGGCCTTCCTCTCCGCTGGCCGGGCCCGACCTCCCCTCCAGGCGAGCGCGCGCCCGCGCCCAAGCTCTCCAGCCCCGGGCCTTCCTCGTCGCCAGGAGCCGTCGTCCCTCGCCCGCGGTTCCCTTCTCCAGGCCCTGCGTCACCTGGTGAGGAGGAGGCGCCCCCTCGCGCAGCCCCCGCGACCCCGAGCCCCTCAGCGCCTGCTCCGCGAGCGCCATCCTCGCGCTGGAGCTCCCTCTCCGTTCCCTTGCGGCCTTCACCAGCAGCGGCCCCGAGCGCCCCGGCCAGGACTGCCGCGCCAGAGGTTTCTGCCGCGCCTTCGTCGTCCCTCCGGCCGGCCAGCCAGGCCCCGGCCTCCCCTCCAGCCGCTCGGCTCCTTCTTCCGGCCGCGCAACCACGACGCCCGAGGCCCTCCGTCTTCACCTCCAGTGCGCCGCACCCCCTCCAGCAGCAGGAGCCGTGGCTCCCTCCTTCTCCAGTTCGTTCGTATCCTGCGGATCCAGCACGCCGTGGCCTCGTGCAGCCCCTTGTCCTGCTGCTGTAGTTTGTTTTTGTTTTTGTTTTGTTGCCGTGCTGTAATGTTTGGACAGGAGACCCGTGTACTCTTTTGGAGATGTGAACAACTACACGACGCGCAAGTACCTCTACATGACACGACCAAGTACCTCTACACGTCGATACGGCGGACGCGACAAGTACCTCTTCGGAAACGGAAACGCCCCGTGTACGACTACCGACGCCCGGAAAACGACCAAGTTCCACTACTTCCCACGACGGCCACGTGTACAACTACGTTGCCAAGACGGCCCCGACAAGTACCACGACGACCCGTTCATCTACGGAAGAATGAGCGCGAGTACCACTACCGTCGCCCGAGTACAACTATCGCCATGTGAACCACTACTTCATCTACTTCCTCTCCGACGTGAACGACTCCTTCCTCTACGTCTCGAACCGCCCTGAAACGCACGCTTCGAAGGTATAACCCCGAGACGATGACCCGTGGATGCTTGCTTGTGTTGTATGAAATGTCTCCCGTGTGTGCTTCGTGCCCGTTCCACCTTTTGTCATGTTCCTCGGTTGCCTCGTCGCCGACCCGTGGGAACCCGATGACGGGATCCACCCACTTTCATCTTGTTCGACTTGCTCACGTCGATTCTACCTTTTGCACCGGACTCTCAACGAGTTACCGGAACCGAGTTGTTGCGTTGCATCATTTTCGGATCGTTGCCGTGGCACTCTTTCTTTCCACCACGGTGACGATACTTCATATCCTCTTAAGTCAACCTTTTAATAAACTTGCATAAACTTGATCATCTCATCCGCATCATGTTAACAACATTGATATGTTTAATTGTTGTTTGCTTATCATTATTAAACATGCTTATGGGGATTTTCCGGATATGTTGTTGTTATTTTCCGGCCCCATTTAAATTGCCTAGTTAGTATAGTTTTATTATGCTTCACCTCTTGCCATGTTAAAAACAATTAATCTTGTCTTGTAATAATGAGAGTCAACTAAATAATTAAAATGTGGTGTTTCGTCAATATGCAACCCGTTGCATATTGAGCTCCACTTAACTTGTAGTGTTGTTTGTGCACTTTGCCATGCCATGCATATTTAAACCGGACATGCATCATACTTGTTTGCGCATCGTATGCCATGTTGATGCTTGTGTGTTTACCGTGTTGTTTGTTTTCTTTCCGGTTGCTTCTCTTGTTAGCTTCGGTTTCGTTCCGGAGTTGTGAGGTTCTCTCGTCAGTGTTGCTCCGTCTTCTTCTTGGATCCGTTCTTCTCCCTTGTGGAATTCCAGGCAAGATGACCGAACCCGGATATCATTACTATCTTTGCCTATTGCTAGTAGTTCCGCTCTATAGTTTTGCCTCGATGCCCATGTTCTTCTTGTCAGCCTCCTATTGTAACCAATTGCCATGTTTAACCACCCTTCCTACGCAAACCGTTGCTTGGCTAAGTACGCTTCGCTCAACCCCTCTTATAGCATTGTTAGTTGCAGGTGAAGTTTGAAGATGCTTGCTTCATGTTGAAGTTTGGTTGGGTTATATCACACTATATAAATGCTTAAAATGAAATCATCTATATACTGGCAGGGTGGAAGGCTAAGCCTTTTGCTTGGTGATTTGTTCCACTCATGCCGTTAGGAACCGTATAAACCGGTGTTATGTTCCTTGATTATGCGTTCCTAACACGGTTGGGGTGTATGGGACCCCCTTGATAAACCGCTAAGTGCTAAGTCTTTTCCAGCAAGTCCCAACATTTGGTACTATTTGCCTCATAATAACAACTTAATTAATTAATTAAATTTGCATAGAGGGTCGCTCCCTCGAGGATCCTTTATTTCTACATAGCAGGGGGGGCCAGTGCCGATGGTGTTGGTCCCAAACGGGGAGACTGCAGGGCCGCCTTGGGGCAACCCGAGGTATCTGGTATACCTGTAGGATCGCCCATCCGGTCGTGTCCTGAGACTTAGATACGCGCGGCTACTATCAGGGTGTCGACACGCCGGGAGGATTTGCTGGATTAGCCTTACCTTAGTTCGGTTTAACTTGAGCACGGGATTCCGAGAATACTCGGGTCTTCCCACCTATGGAGTTGCGACTTCGCGGATCGTGGGCTTGTGATGGGCCAAGTTGGAACACCCCTGCAGGGTTTGAACTTTCGAAAGCCGTGCCCGCGGTTATGTGGCAGATGGGAGCTTGTTAATTCCGGTTGTAGATAACTTGACACAATGTTTCAATACACTACCAGCGTGTGTACCGTGACTGTCAATTTCCGAATAGGGATTCGGGAGTTGAACACGGTGGGGTTATGTTTGACCGGCTTTAGTTAGGATCACTTCGTGATCATCTTTTGACCGATGCACTTCTCTTCTCGCTCTCTATTACGTAAGTTAGTGCTAGTTGCTGCTGCAGACTCTTGTTTGTTCCTTCACCTCTCGTTCTTTCTTCAGCCTTGTCCTCACCCAAGGCTTAAATAGCCGTGTTACCCGGGAACGGGATTGCTGAGTCCTCTGTGGCTCACAGTTACTTCACCACACCAGATGCAGGTTCAGCCGAGCTCGATGCAGGAGCTGGTTCAGTGCTTCACCAGGAGCTCGTTGAAGAGTGTGGCCGTTTGCTTGTGACGTTTCGATGTTCAGTAGTGGTTTCTACTAGGATTCGATCCTGACCTGTGGCTTTATGTTGTTTTGGTATCTTCTTTTGGATCTTCGCCCGTAGTCGGGTTGTGATGTTTTGAATGATGATTGCTTATGTAATGTATTGTGTGAAGTGGCGAGTGTAAGCCAACTATCTCCTTTTGCATTTTAATCCCTCTTTTACATGAGTCGTGCAAAGATACCAAACTTGAGATCATACTAGGACGGATTTATGCCTTTAAGTCGTGCCTCGACACGTAGGAGGTATAACTCCATCCTGGGCATTACAAGTTGGTATCAGAGCCTTCTCCGACCTAGAAGCCCCCACTGTTTGATCGAATCGTTGACGGTTGAGTCTAGGCACACACTGAAAAACTTTTTGAGTCCTATATTATATCGGAGAGTAGGATTTCTGTTTGCTCCTCATCCCCTTTCATTCTGGTGAGGACTCCTGACGATTACTCTTACCTCTTCTACTTTCAAAAATTGCACCAAATTTTTTTTTTAGGATCCCGCGAGTATTCTGGGATTGTTTCGATGTTCTTGTGACAAGGATATTGTTCCCGATGCCTCCTGTTACCGAGGAGTTGAGCTTCGGGCTATCATTGTAACAAGCATATCGCGGCAGTACTAAATACTTAAGACGGCCGACATCGAAAATCTCTCCTATACGGCCAGTGGCAAGATAACCCCGACATCACCCAGTACTGGGGAGGTAGTTCGAGAGTATTGCCATAGCTTGTTATAGTGGATGCTTTTCGAAGGTCCGAGGTAAACAGTTTCCGAGAGAGACTGGTTATGTGTTGAAGGATGGATACACCTGGATGTAGGTTTAGAGTTGATTGCGCGGTGCTTCCCGTGTATCCCCAACACCTGATTGCATAACTGGAAACTTTCGGAAATCTATAGGTGGGTTCATCTAGTAGTTCTAGGCATTCTTCCAACGGATGCTCGATATGAAGTTTGGGGTTCTACATTGAGCGAAGTTGTTTTATGGACTCGTTCTGATCGGGAGTTGCATCTTAAAGGGTCCTTGGCTATGCTGATCCGGGGATGACAAAACCCTTTTGTAACACGTTCCATGAGCTTTCAGCACGAAAATGTCGAACGAAGCTTCTATCTTGTATTTGTTCTATCTGATCCTTGTTCTTTTTTTATTTATCTTTTGTTCTTCCATGTGGCTTCAAGTCAAGTTGATGTACCTGCAGAATTCATTCGTTCAAGTTTCTGTTCGAATGATATTGTGAAGATGATGCTGCGAAATATCTATCCTTTGTTCTTGTTTTGATTCTGGTATTCGAGTTGCTTCGATGTCAAATGTTGATTCCATACCTTTCTAATCGGTGTTCTCATATTTCTATGGGAGTGCTAATTCCTCTTGACCATCAAGATGGTCATGCTAAATTCTTTTCAACCGGTGTCCATTTCATTCATCCCAATTTGTCTTTGTTTTCCCCACCCTCCCACCCTTCTTTTTCTTGGAGCCAGAAATTCTTAAATGAAGTATCCATTTTATTCATGTGATATTCTTCATTCTTTTCCTTCAATGTTCTTATCCGGTGATTTATCGTGAAGTTGCTCAAGAGCTTCAAGTTCATCATTCTTTTGTTCTCGAATTCTTCCGGTGGATGTAATTCAAGATTTCGGTGTTGATCTTATCTTTTCCTCATTTCACAAGGCTTTCTTATTCCGGTGCACCAATTAATCATTCTCCTCTTGCTATTCATATCCGGAGTGCTCAAGATTCATAATTCCATTCTTAATCCATTCAAATTATTTTGAGGATTGTCTTCTTATTCAAGCCTTTTTAATTCAACCGGTGCTATATCTCTTAAGCAATCTTTTCCAACCGTGATTTCTTGAGTGGGCCCTAACCCACAGGTCTTTTCCCAGGATCTTACCTGACTCTTCTTTTCCGGAGTTATTCTCAAATTCTTTCAAAGGTGACGTAAGAATGATTTACATCAGTCACATGCCTTCTCCAAGATCGCTTTCAAATTCTTTTCATCATTGGTTCAACCTTCTAATTCTACATTCCGGAGTGCTCAACAATTCTTATGGCATTTCTCGTCTTCATCCTCAACATTTGGAGACCGGAGAAGAGTTTCTCTTAATCTTGGCCCGTCTTCTTGAAGATTCGTGGTTCTAGCTTCATGCCATCCTCATTATTGTTCCTATCGTGAGGAATTCTTTTCATAACCATCCGAAGCATTTCATGAATTCTTTTCCTTTGTGTTCCTCCGAAGGCCATTATTTCAGAAGATTTCTTCGTTCTCAGTTTTCAACCTCGTCTTCCAAATATTCTTCATTGATGTCTCTTCGTTCGTCTCTATATTCTTACGGTGGTTCTTTCAAGTTTACTCTTCCGCTGTTATCGTTTTAATTCACTTGTTCTTTTCATAATCCTACCGGTGGTTCGTTGAATAATTATCCGAGCTTGTGCTAGATCTCTCTTTAATTCTTTCCAACGAGAATAAGTAGTATGCCAAATCCTTGGTTGTCATCAATTTAATTGGTTAAGGATACTCACAACATAATTCTTATTCTTGTTCCTTCCAAGTGTTTAATTCTTTTGTCTGGAGCTTGTTCATCATATCATATCCTTGGTTCTAAATTCTTCATCTTGTTTCCGGAGCTTCAAGTTATTTTCAATTATATCATTTCAAAGCTCCATCTAATTCATCGCAGGCCTTGAATCTTATTCTTTTTATCTTTCACTTCTCATGCTTTCATTACCGGAGTTCTTCATGGTGGTTCTTCATGTTTTAATTCATCCTCGAAGTCTTCATCAAGATTCTTGTTGGAGCTCAAGCATTCTTCATCATGCTTCCAATTGCAATCCTTTCTACCTTATCTTTGAGATGGTGTTATGTCATTCTTGACAATTCCTTCATGTTTCATGATTCACAAGTTGTCAGGAATGAGTTATTTAAAACCATCATTTTCCTTGTTCAGCAGATCTTTCAACCCTTCAATTTATTCATTGGAGTTATCTTGGGTTGTATTTCACCTATAAGCTTTCCCTGAGAATTGTTGCTAATTATGGTGCTTATAAATGACCCAAGTTCTTCATTTATCATTCCGGTGATATAAGTTTTTCATCTCCTTGTTGATCTAAATCCAATCAATTGTTTTCCAATAGTGGCTGGTTGTCACCTCATAACCTTGAGATGTTTTCCATAAGCCCACATCAACCTTATTTGTTTCGTTGTTGATTTTTCCAACAACTCTGTTCAACCCTTCTTCGTAAGGAGGATTTCCTAATTCAATTCATGGGAGAAGTTGTCATTTTCTTCTCCATTCTTTCTTTCATTGATTATATGCTATTCTTTCATTCCGGAGGTCTTGTCATGTTGCTCTCTTTGACCATCATCTCGTTTTATCGAGATCTTGTTCTTTCCCTTGCTTATCATTTAACCGGAATGTTGTATTCTTCATTCAGCTTCGTCTTTTATCAAGTTTTGCCTATCTTTTAACCGGAGTGCTGTCTGAATCTTTCTTATCCCTTGTGCCATTCTTTCAATTGTTTCGGAGGCAATATATATTGTTGATTTTCATCAAGTATCACTCCATCTTCTCTAGTTCTTGTTCAATTCCTTCCATTTCAGACGGGGTGCTGTCCGAATTCTGTCATTCTTATTCCTTGGCTATACCATTGCGGTTTCTTATTCTTTTGGTTCATGAGCTCTTGTTTTCATGTCTTTCAACCTACAAGGTTCTCGTAATGTTCCTTGTTCTTTTTTCTAACAGAGTGTTTCATCTTCGTTCATCTCTGTTGTGTTCTTCTTTCATCGTGGTCAACCTCTCAAGGTTCTTTGGTTTCACTCGTCTGTCAAAGAAGCAACTTTGTTTTACCTCTTCCTCTTCCGTTTGTACCCGGTGATATCTCTAGGATCTCGGGTCGAGATCCTCTGTTAGTGTGGGAGAGTTGTGACGCCCGAGACTGACGTCCCAGAAGATTCCAGAAGGTTCCAGAAGATTCCAGATGTTCCGGGTTGTCCGTGTGTTCTTTGTGCTTGTGCTATTTATTTTTTTGCATTGCATCATGTCATCATGCCATCATCTCATTAATTTTTGCAACCTAAATAAATCGTGTGGACCTTCGGTCCATTTAAATCGAGGGAAGATGTCTTCTCTTTATAACATATAAAAGCCTCCCAATATTTTAGGGAGCTATATCAAAAATATTCCAATTGTTTGGGATCACCGTAACACACTTGCAATATTTCTCCATGCTTTTCTATCTCAATTCTTTGCCTCAAACCCTTGCCAATAATTCGTTCCGTTGTTTCGAGGTTCCTCCAAAATTTGAACATTTTTGGAGACTTCAATAATCAAGTCTTAGTTCAAACTATTTGAATTAAAATTCAAATATGTTTGAATTATTTTTCCGATCTGGCCTTTTGTATTTTCTCCGGTCGTGCTCATTTTTACGAGCCCGAGAAAATTGACCTCGCATGCAAATCCTTTTCCTAACTACCTCTTTCTTTTCTTCTCCCCCAACTTCTCTTCCTTTTCCTTCTTTTCTCTGTTTTGTTTTAATGCAGAGAGGTCCAGCCACCTCCCAGGCCTCCCTAGGTTTTTTTTCTCAGCCTCTAGGCCCACTTCACCTGGCCCATCTGGCCCAGCCCCCATTCCTAACCCTAATCCCACCGAGCCCCGCAGCTCCTCCCTCCGTTCCTTCCAGCCGCCGCCACCCCTTCGACCCGCTCTCCCATCTCTTTCCCTCGAGCGAGCCACCCTTCTGCCTCCCTCGCCTCCCCCCGTTTTTCCCCATCGGTCGACCCTCCCGAGCGCCTGGAGCTTCGCTCCTTCGCCCTCGATCGCGCGAGCCTCGCCTTCCTCGCCAGTCCCGCGCGCCCTCCAGGCTCCCGTCGGCCTTCCTCTCCGCTGGCCGGGCCCGACCTCCCCTCCAGGCGAGAGCGCGCCCGCGCCCAAGCTCTCCAGCCCCGGGCCTTCCTCGTCGCCAGGAGCCGTCGTCCCTCGCCCGCGGTTCCCTTCTCCAGGCCCTGCGTCACCTGGTGAGGAGGAGGCGCCCCCTCGCGCAGCCCCCGCGACCCCGAGCCCCTCAGCGCCTGCTCCGCGAGCGCCATCCTCGCGCTGGAGCTCCCTCTCCGTTCCCTTGCGGCCTTCACCAGCAGCGGCCCCGAGCGCCCCGGCCAGGACTGCCGCGCCAGAGGTTTCTGCCGCGCCTTCGTCGTCCCTCCGGCCGGCCAGCCAGGCCCCGGCCTCCCCTCCAGCCGCTCGGCTCCTTCTTCCGGCCGCGCAACCGCGACGCCCGAGGCCCTCCGTCTTCACCTCCAGTGCGCCGCACCCCCTCCAGCAGCAGGAGCCGTGGCTCCCTCCTTCTCCAGTTCGTTCGTATCCTGCAGATCCAGCACGCCGTGGCCTCGTGCAGCCCCTTGTCCTGCTGCTGTAGTTTGTTTTTGTTTTTGTTTTGTTGCCGTGCTGTAATGTTTGGACAGGAGACCCGTGTACTCTTTTGGAGATGTGAACAACTACACGACGCGCAAGTACCTCTACATGACACGACCAAGTACCTCTACACGTCGATACGGCGGACGCGACAAGTACCTCTTCGGAAACGGAAACGCCCCGTGTACGACTACCGACGCCCGGAAAACGACCAAGTTCCACTACTTCCCACGACGGCCACGTGTACAACTACGTTGCCAAGACGGCCCCGACAAGTACCACGACGACCCGTTCATCTACGGAAGAATGAGCGCGAGTACCACTACCGTCGCCCGAGTACAACTACCGCCATGTGAACCACTACTTCATCTACTTCCTCTCCGACGTGAACGACTCCTTCCTCTACGTCTCGAACCGCCCCGAAACGCACGCTTCGAAGGTATAACCCCGAGACGATGACCCGTGGATGCTTGCTTGTGTTGTATGAAATGTCTCCCGTGTGTGCTTCGTGCCCGTTCCACCTTTTGTCATGTTCCTCGGTTGCCTCGTCGCCGACTCGTGGGAACCCGGTGACGGGATCCACCCACTTTCATCTTGTTCGACTTGCTCACGTCGATTCTACCTTTTGCACCGGACTCTCAACGAGTTACCGGAACCGAGTTGTTGCGTTGCATCATTTTCGGATCGTTGCCGTGGCACTCTTTCTTTCCACCACGGTGACGATACTTCATATCCTCTTAAGTCAACCTTTTAATAAACTTGCATAAACTTGATCATCTCATCCGCATCATGTTAACAACATTGATATGTTTAATTGTTGTTTGCTTATCATTATTAAACATGCTTATGGGGATTTTCCGGATATGTTGTTGTTATTTTCCGGCCCCATTTAAATTGCCTAGTTAGTATAGTTTTATTATGCTTCACCTCTTGCCATGTTAAAAACAATTAATCTTGTCTTGTAATAATGAGAGTCAACTAAATAATTAAAATGTGGTGTTTCGTCAATATGCAACCCGTTGCATATTGAGCTCCACTTAACTTGTAGTGTTGTTTGTGCACTTTGCCATGCCATGCATATTTAAACCGGACATGCATCATACTTGTTTGCGCATCGTATGCCATGTTGATGCTTGTGTGTTTACCGTGTTGTTTGTTTTCTTTCCGGTTGCTTCTCTTGTTAGCTTCGGTTTCGTTCCGGAGTTGTGAGGTTCTCTCGTCAGTGTTGCTCCGTCTTCTTCTTGGATCCGTTCTTCTCCCTTGTGGAATTCCAGGCAAGATGACCGAACCCGGATATCATTACTATCTTTGCCTATTGCTAGTAGTTCCGCTCTATAGTTTTGCCTCGATGCCCATGTTCTTCTTGTCAGCCTCCTATTGTAACCAATTGCCATGTTTAACCACCCTTCCTACGCAAACCGTTGCTTGGCTAAGTACGCTTCGCTCAACCCCTCTTATTGCATTGTTAGTTGCAGGTGAAGTTTGAAGATGCTTGCTTCATGTTGAAGTTTGGTTGGGTTATATCACACTATATAAATGCTTAAAATGAAATCATCTATATACTGGCAGGGTGGAAGGCTAAGCCTTTTGCTTGGTGATTTGTTCCACTCATGCCGTTAGGAACCGTATAAACCGGTGTTATGTTCCTTGATTATGCGTTCCTAACACGGTTGGGGTGTATGGGACCCCCTTGATAAACCGCTAAGTGCTAAGTCTTTTCCAGCAAGTCCCAACATTTGGTACTATTTGCCTCATAATAACAACTTAATTAATTAATTAAATTTGCATAGAGGGTCGCTCCCTCGAGGATCCTTTATTTCTACATAGCAGGGGGGGCCAGTGCCGATGGTGTTGGTCCCAAACGGGGAGACTGCAGGGCCGCCTTGGGGCAACCCGAGGTATCTGGTATACCTGTAGGATCGCCCATCCGGTCGTGTCCTGAGACTTAGATACGCACGGCTACTATCAGGGTGTCGACACGCCGGGAGGATTTGCTGGATTAGCCTTACCTTAGTTCGGTTTAACTTGAGCACGGGATTCCGAGAATACTCGGGTCTTCCCACCTATGGAGTTGCGACTTCGCGGATCGTGGGCTTGTGATGGGCCAAGTTGGAACACCCCTGCAGGGTTTGAACTTTCGAAAGCCGTGCCCGCGGTTATGTGGCAGATGGGAGCTTGTTAATTCCGGTTGTAGATAACTTGACACAATGTTTCAATACACTACCAGCGTGTGTACCGTGACTGTCAATTTCCGAATAGGGATTCGGGAGTTGAACACGGTGGGATTATGTTTGACCGGCTTTAGTTAGGATCACTTCGTGATCATCTTTCGACCGATGCACTTCTCTTCTCGCTCTCTATTACGTAAGTTAGTGCTAGTTGCTGCTGCAGATTCTTGTTTTTTCCTTCACCTCTCGTTCTTTCTTCAGCCTTGTCCTCACCCAAGGCTTAAATAGTCGTGTTACCCGGGAACGGGATTGCTGAGTCCTCTGTGGCTCACAGTTACTTCACCACACCAGATGCAGGTTCAGCCGAGCTCGATGCAGGAGCTGGTTCAGTGCTTCACCAGGAGCTCGTTGAAGAGTGTGGCCGTTTGCTTGTGACGTTTCGATGTTCAGTAGTGGTTTCTACTAGGATTCGATCCTGACCTGTGGCTTTATGTTGTTTTGGTATCTTCTTTTGGATCTTCGCCCGTAGTCGGGTTGTGATGTTTTGAATGATGATTGCTTATGTAATGTATTGTGTGAAGTGGCGAGTGTAAGACAACTATCTCCTTTTGCATTTTAATCCCTCTTTTACATGAGTCGTGCAAAGATACCAAACTTGAGATCATACTAGGACGGATTTATGCCTTTAAGTCGTGCCTCGACACGTAGGAGGTATAACTCCATCCTGGGCATTACAGAAGGCTGTTGCAATATGCCTTTCTGCTCAAAGCATCTGCAATGACATTCGCCTTGCCAGGAGTGTATTCAATGCTGGGATTGTACTCTCGGATCATTTCAACCCAACGAGTCTGGCGGAGGTTCAGATGCGGCTGTGTGAATATGTACTTCAAGCTCTTGTGATCAGTGAAGATGTCGACCTTTCTGCCCAACAACAGATGTCTCCACGTAATCAAAGCATGTACCACAGCTACTAGCTCGAGATCATGTGTGGGATAGTTCTTCTCACTTGGCTTGAGCTGACGAGAAGTATATGCCACAATTCTCTTATCTTGCATAAGCACACCACCAAGTCCTTGAAGAGAAGCATCATAGAATACTTCATAGGGCTTGGACTCATCTGGAGGAGTCAGAACTGGAGCAGAGACAAGCTTTTCTTTGAGAGTTTTGAATGCCACTTCACACTCTGGAGACCAAAAGTATTTGACATTCTTCTGAAGCAAGTTGGAAAGAGGCTTGGCAATCTTGGAGAAGTTCTCAACGAACCTTCTGCAATAGCTGGCAAGACCCAGAAAACTGCGGAGTTGCTTGACGTTCTGAGGAGCTTCCCAGTTGACAATTGCTTCAACTTTCTCGGGATTAACCGCAATACCGTCAGCTGAGATGATATGGCCCAGGTACAAAACCTTATCGAGCCAGAACTCGCACTTGGAGAACTTGGCATAGAACTTATGCTCTCGGAGTCGATCAAGAACCAGACGTAAGTGCTTTTCGTGATCTTCTTCATTCTTGGAAAACACCAGAATATCATCCAGATACACAAGCACAAACTCGCTAGTATAGGGGTTGAAGATGTAGTGCATCATCCTCGAAAAGGTAGGAGGAGCATTGGCGAGACTAAAGGACATGACGGTATACTCGTATGAACCGTAGCTCATTCTGAAGGCCGTCTTGGGAATGTCTTCCTCGCGAATGCGAATTTGATGATAGCCCATTCGGAGGTCAAGCTTAGAGAACACTTTAGCTCCTTTGAGCTGCTCGAAGAGTTCGTTGATGTTGGGGAGCGGATACTTGTTCTTTATTGTCTTCTTGTTCAATGGCCGGTAATCAACGCATAGACGCTCCGTGCCATCTTTCTTCTTGACAAATAAGACACCACAGCCCCAAGGAGACGTACTAGGCCTGATGAGACCCATACTCTCCTGTTTATCAAGCTGCTTCTTCAATTCCTTCAATTCATCCGGAGAGAGCTTGTACGGACGCCGGCATGCTGGCTCAGTACCCGGCTCGAGTTCAATAACGAATTCCACCTGACGGTGTGGAGGCATGCCTGGAAGTTTTTCAGGAAAGACGTCTTGATATTCGTTAACCACCGGAATTTGAGATATGGCATTAATTTCGCCCTTATCATTGAGAGAGAAAAGCCTAATAGTGTTATCCCTGGAGGCAAAGATAATCACATCTTCATCAGGATGAGTCATCTTGACTTCCTTCTGTGCACAATCAATGTGAGCATCGTGCTGAGAAAGCCAATCCATTCCGAGGATGAGGTCGATGTCAGAATTACCAAGAACCACCGGATTAGCCAAAAATCGATAGTCACCCATGCGAATAGAAACATTCGGAGCAACTGTGTTGGAAGTCATTTGCAAACCCGGAGAAATAATCTTCAAAGGTCTAGGAATCCTCTCCGAAACCAATTCATGCTTAGCAACAAAAGGTCTTGAAATGAAGGACAAAGATGCACCCAAATCAAACAATACTTTAGCTGGAACAGAGTTAACTGAGAGGTTACCAAAAATGACATCAGAAGAATTCTCCGCTTCGGCTGCACTCATCAGATTGACCCTTGCTGCCTTTGGATCATGCCTGACAATAGCTGAACTCACGGGCGGAGGAGGAGGAAGACGCTTCGGATTCGGACATCTGTTGGCATAATGACCCTTCTGGCCACACTTGTTGCACACCACTTCTGAGAGAGGACGGAAATGAGAACCACTTGACTTGGAGCCTTGAGACTGAAACTGCTTCTTCGACTGGTTGCTCGGGTTGGGTGGGTGGGAGAAACCACGTCCACTAGAGTTCTTGTTGTTGGAGTTGTTGGAGTTGTTGTATGGAGCTCGAATCACTGGAGGAGGAGGAAGCCAGAATTTCTGTTGTTTCGCAGCCAACTGAGACGAAGAGGAAGAATGAACGGCATCTCGAATTCTCTTTTTAGAAGCCTCCATCTTGAGCTGAGCTGCTTCTTGTTTCAAAGCCATGTTATAGAATTTGTCGAATTCATCCGGCTCGAACAAGGTGAGAGCAAGTTGAAGTTCATCCTTGAGACCTCCACGGAACTGGTAGATTTTGCTCTTGGCGTCAGGAATGTCTTGCTTAGCATAGCGGGCGAGGTTTTGGAACTTGACATTATACTGATAGACTGTCATAGAGCCCTGCTTCAGGTTGCGGAATTGCTCACGCATACCCTCGATGACACTTGTAGGAATGTGGTGAGAGCGAAAGTCCTTGCAGAAATTCTCCCAAGAGATCACTTGACCTGGCCTGGAGTCTTTGTATTGCTGCCACCAATCAGCTGCTTGATCTTTGAGTTGGAAGGCTGCAAATTTCACATAGTCATCTTCCTTCACGTTACTGCACTCAAAATGCTTCTTTATGTCGGTTAACCAATCTTCAGCATCAAGAGGGTCGACACAGTAACTGAAAGCTTTTGATTATTGGCCAAGAACTGGTTGAGAGTAGCATGGTGCTGCTGGTTGAAGAAGTTGCCTTGATTCCCTGGAACACCCTGATTAGCTTGATTAGCTTGCATCTGTTGCATCATCTGCATCAACAACTGGGTGTTCTGAGCTGTAGTCTGCATAATCGCTCTCCAAGCCTCAGACGGAGGAGGAGGGGAAGGAGGACGATCTGGGACCTCTTCACTCTCTGGGTTAGCGTTGGGAACTCGTTTCGGAGCCATCCTGAAAGAGATGACCACGAATCAGCAATTGATAGACAGAAGGTATGAGCTGAATCAATGGAATGAATTGCAACAAGTCTTCATAATAATCATTCGAACAATAGGAACGAATGAAATCATTCGAACAAGAGGAACATATGAAATTCTCAGTTAAATGATAACATCAATCTTCACGAGAAGCCACATAGGGATCAAAATGAAAATAAGAAAAACAACAAGGTACGGAAGGAAAAAACACAAGATAGGAGCTTCATTCTAACATCTTTGTGCTGAAAGCATATGAACGCGTTACGAAAAGGTTTTGCAATCCCCGGATCAGCATAGCCAAGGACCTTTTAAGATGCAACTCCTGATAGTAACATCGGTCATAAACCACTTCACTCAATGTAGAACCCCGAACTCGCTAACCTGCATTCGTTGGAAGAATGCCTACGATCTACTGGATAAGCCCACCTATGAATTTCCGAAAGATTCCAGTTATGCAATCAGGTGTTGGGGATACACGGGAAGCACCGCGCAATCAACTCTAAACCTACATCCAGGTGTATCCATCCTTCAACACATAACCAGTCTTTCTCGGAAACTGTGTACCTCAGACCTTCGAAAAGCATCCACTATAACAAGCTATGGCAATACTCTCGAACTACCTCCCCAGTACTGGGTGATGTCGGGGTTATCTTGCCACTGGCCGTATAGGAGAGATTTTCGATGTCGGCCGTCTTAAGTATTTAGTACTGCCGCGATATGCTTGTGACGACAATACCCCGAAGCTCAACTCCCCGGGACACTGCCACAACCCCTAATGTCAGGAGGCATCGAGAACAATACTCTCGTCACAAGAACATCGAAACAATCCCAGAATACTCGCGAGATTCCTAAAAAAAATTTGGTGCAATTTTTGAAGATGGAAGAGACAAGAGTAGTCGTCAGGAGTCCTCACCAGAGAGAAAGGGGATGAGAAGCAAAGAAATCCTACTCTCCGATATAAAATAGGACTCAAAATATTTTCAGTGTGTGCCTAGACTCGACCGTCAACGATTCGATCAATCAGTGGGGGCTCCTAGGTCGGAGAAGGCTCTGAATACCAACTTGTAATGCCCAGGATGGAGTTATACCTCCTACGTGTCGAGGCACGACTTAAAGGCATAAGTCCATCCTAGAATGATCTCAAGTTTGGTAATCTTTGCACATCTCATGTAAAAGAGGGGAATTGTAAACATAAATAGCTGGCTTACACTCGCCACGTCACCCAAATACAATACATGTCACAAACATCATACATTAAGAACAACACAACCCTCTAAGGGCAAAAATCCAAATGTCAAGATACCAAACTTAAATAAATAAACCACATGTCGGATCGAATCCTAGTAGAAGTCTCCACTACTGATCATCAGGATAACGAACATAGTATCGACTACGCTCCTCGTCGTACTCCCAGTCTAGCTCGGTGCCATCACCTGGATAGCTCACAACTGGACCTGCATCTGGTGTGGTGAAGTAACTGTGAGCCACAGAGGACTCAGCAATCCCGTTCCCGGGTGACAAGACTATTTAAGCCTTGGGAGAGGATAAGGCTGAAGAAAAGAATAAGTGTCTGCAGCAGCAACTAGCAACTAGCTTACGTGAGAGAGAGCGAGAAGAGAAGCCTCGGTCGAGAAGTGATCATGAAGTGATCCTAGCTACAAGCTCAACAAACATGCCCCTCCGTGTTCAACTCCCGAATCCCTATTCGGAAATTGACGGTCACGGAACACACGCTGGTAGTGTATTAGAAACATTGTGTCAAGTTATCTACAACCGGATATTAACAAGCTCCCATCTGCCACATAACCGCGGGCACGGCTTTCGAAAGTTCATAATCCTGCAGGGGTGTTCCAACTTGACCCATTACAAGCCCACGATCCGCGGAGTCGCAACTCCAAAGTGGGAAGACCCGAGTATTCTCGGAATCCCGTGCTCAAGATATACCGAACTAAGGTAAGGCTAATCCAGCAAATCCTCTCGGCGTGTCGACACCCTGATAGTAGCCGCGCGTATCTAGGTCTCAGGACACGACCGGATGAGCGCTACGTACAGATACCGAAGACCCCAGCGAACTGGGTAGTATCCGCAAGTGACTGTCGTTTGGACCAACACTCAAATCGAGCACTGCCCCAGGGGGGTTGAATTAATTAAGCCTCGGGTTAATTACTCCCTCGGAAAGTTTTTAGTTGTTTAGGCGAATAGTACCAATGTTGGGACTTGCTGGAAAAGACTTAGCACTTAGCGGTTTATCGAGGGGGTCCCATACACCCCAACCGTGTTAGGAACGCATAATCAAGGAACATAACACCGGTTTATACGGTTCCTAACGGCATGAGTGGAACAAATCACCAAGCAAAAGGCTTAGCCTTCCACCCTTGCCAATATATAGATGATTTCATTTAGCAATTATATAGTGTGATATAACCCAACAAAACTTCAACATGAAGCAAGCATCTTCGATCTTCACCTGCAACTAGCAATGCTATAAGGAGGGCTGAGCGAAGCGTACTTAGCCAAGCAACGGTTTGCATAGGTAGGGTGGTTAAACATGGCAATGGTTACAAGTAGGAGGCTGACAGGAAGAACATGGGCATCGAGGCAAAACTATAGAGTGGAACTACTAGCAATAGGCAAAGATAGTAATGTTATCGGGGTTCGGTCATCTTGCCTGAAGAGAAGTCGTTCGGATCGTAAGAAGGGTCCTCGTGCTCAACCTCGTTGGTAACCTTGTGCTCGTACTCGTACTCGGTCTCAGCTTCCGGCTCTAAACAATACAATCACACCAAGCACAAATCAACAAGATGCAATGCGCACTCGAAAATGATGGATGCACTAAGGATGCACACGGAGCACGAAAGTTAGCACTCAAGCAAAACACCTCAAAACATGATAACAACAGGAGATTATGATTCTACACGGAAAATCAATCAAGTTTCATATAAGACTCGCTTAAATCGGAGTTACGGGCTAAAAGTTATGCCCGAAACAAGAAATGAGCGAAAGCTGAAAATTACAGCAACATAGCAACTTCGGAGCACAAAATAATTAAGCTACAGCACTCAGACATCATGACAAAGTACATGAACATAAACTAGACATATACTACAGCAATTAAGTCCAAAGGTGCACCCCCAAAGGAGTCACGGATCAATAGCAATAAGCTTGGACATATTGAACTTGACAATAAAATTCTGGCAGCAGAATTTTATTGAAAACTTTGGAGCAAAAGTTAAACATGCTACAGCCACTTAAATAAGCATGTCAGAACATGAATGGAAAGCCAACAATATCTACTACAAGGAACAATCAAGATCCACCCCAAAACTATCATGGTTTGTCCTAGAGCAGCAAGCAAACATGGCATCAGAACGTTACAGATTTCAGACAGTGAGAAACCACTAAGTCCTAAAACAGCAGATTCATCATGGCATCTAAAAGAGCAAGTTTAATTCACCTCGAAACTAAACATGGCAAGTGGTAAGCACCTCATCAAAGTACACATGATGGTGATTCCGAAACATACAAGCATGCATCATGGAGATAAACACAACGATAGCAACGAGCTCAACAAGATGGCATTTCATAACAAGTGAAACAACATCATAGCCACATGACACTTTGCAACGATGATATACATGGCAAGAATAAATCTATCATGCAACCTAACACAAGCAACATGTAGAGCATGGCAAGACGAACACGTGGACATGTCATTTGCATCATTCGGACAAACGAGCTAAAAGTTATCACATGGCAAAGATGGCATAAAAACATCACATAGCAGCAATTATATCACGATGCACTATTGCAACAGAAAAACAAGCACCTAGATGATCTCTAACATGCATGACACCAAAAGATAAAACGTAGTGCTATTCACCACGAACGTCTGGACATGCTATTTGCGCGAAACGGACATCCACACCAAAAGTTATCAGCAGTTGAACATTGCATCAGCAACTACTAGATCTGGGACTTAGAAGAAAAAGAGACTACCTCCGGACAACAGAAAAGTCAACGCGGCCCGGGGAAGCAGATCGGGCGGCGGCGGCCCGCGAAGGCGGCCTGGAGGCTTGCGGTGGAGGCGGCCCGTGGGATGCCTGCGGCCCGGCCGATCGATGCTGCGGCGGCTGGATCCGCGGCTGGCTGGCGTCGAAGGCGGGCCCGCGGAGTGCGGTACGGCCCAGCTGCGGGGATGGAGGGACGGGCCGCGGGAGAGGCGACGATGTGGCGTGGAGAGGCACGTTGGAGCGGGCCGACGGGGAGTGGACGGAGGGGCGGCGATCTCGGCGCTGGGGCGAAGTGGGCCTCGGGGTCTCGGGCCCAGTCGGCGCGAAGGGAGGCGGGAGGCGAGGCCTGGCCGAGCGGCCTCTGGACGTCGGGGAAGTGGTCCCGCGGCTCGGGCCTGGAGCGAGAGATCGGCTGGCCTGGGGCGAGCGATGCGTTGACTTCGGTCGATCGAAGGAAGGGAGTCGCTGCGGCTGGCTGCTTCCTCGTTCCTGGCGCCTGGCCCGAGGAGATCGAGGAAACGATCGGGATCTGCGGGAGGAGCTGCCAAGTGGAGAGGAGGGGGTGGCTAGATCCAGATTTTTAGGGGAAGGAGGAGGAAGAAGCTAGAGATGCAAAAAATAGACATAGGGTCTATTATATAGCAGATTTTTAGGGTTAGGGGGGATTTAGGGGTGTTAGGAGCCCTCCGATCGCGATCCGACAGATCCGATCGCGGGGGGAGTTTAGATGGGCCTAGGAGATGTAGTGGGCTGCTGTAGGGGTGTTTCGGGCCACAAAGTGAAGGCACTTTGGACCCACACGAATAACTGTTGGGATAGCAAACGGAGTCCAAACGCGACGAGATTTGAGAGGCGGTTGCACACCACAAAACAACAACACACGACAAGTCTCGCGGCACACCGGTAACGTTACATGCCCAAACACCAAAGTAGGCCTACGGGACGTCACGGACACGTGAGGGAGCTCCGGAACGCGAAACGGACAACGGGAAGGAACGCGTGGAACCGGATGCAACCGACAACACAAATGCAATGCGATGCACATGTCTACATGATATGAATGAATGCCACACACTTACACAACAAAACGACGAAAACCCGAAAGACAAAGAACCCGGAATGGAAATAGATGAAGCCGGAGATATATTATATACCCAAAAGGGAAAGTATTACATCCGGGGCATTACATGCTCACCATTCAAAAATTTTATGCCAAATATTTCATTAACATCTTCTTCTAACACTTTGGCACAATTTTCCTTTCCATCATTTTCATGAAAGACATTAAAAAGATGAAGCATATGAGGCAACCTCAATTCCATTTTTTTATTTTTATTTTTATAAACCAAACTAGTCATAAAACAAGAAACTAACAGATTCAATTGCAAGATCTAAAGATATACGTTCAAGCACTCACCTCCCCGGCAACGGCACCAGAAAAGAGCTTCATTGACTGGATGTGAGTGCCGCTTACCTAGCCTCCCCGTTAATGGCGCTAGAAAAGAACTTGATGTCTACTAGACAACCTTCTTCTTGCAGACTCGTGTTGGGCCCCCAAGCGCAGAGTTTTGTAGGCAGTAGCAATTTTCCCTCAGGTGGATGGCCTAAGGTTTATCCATTCGTGGGAGGCGTAGGATGAAGATGGTCTCTCTCAGACAACCCTTCAACCAAATAACAAAGAGTCTCTTGTGTCCCCAACACACCCAATACAATGGTAAATTGTATAGGTGCACTAGTTCGGCGTAGAGATGGTGATACAAGTGTAATATGGATGGTAGATATAGGTTTTTGTAATCTGAAAATAAAAGAAAGCAAGGTAACTAATGATAAAAGTGAGCACAAATGGTATTGCAATGCTTAGAAACAAGGCCTAGGGTTCATACTTTCACTAGTGCAAGTTCTCTCAACAATGATAACATAAATAGACCATATGAAAATCCCTCAACGTGCAACAAAGAGTCTATCCAAAGTCGCTAATAGCGTAGAACAAATGAAGAGATTATTATAGGGTACGAAACCACCTCAAAGTTATTATTTCTGATCGATCTATTGGGCTATTCTTAGAAGTGTCACAAACAACCCTAGAGTTCGTACTAAAATAACACCTTAAGACACACATCAACCAAAAACCTAATGTCATCTAGATACTCCAATGTCACCACAAGTATCCGCGGGTTTGATTATACGATATGCATCACACAATCTCAGATTCATCTATTCAAACCAACACAATGAAATTCAAAGAGTGCTCCAAAGTTTCTATTAGAGAGTCAAGACGAAAACGTGTGCCAAACCCTATGCATAAGTTCACAAGGTCACTAAACCCGCAAATTGATCACCAAAACATACATCAAGTGGATCACGTGAATATCCCGTTGTCACCACAGATAAACACATGCAAGACATACATCAAGTGTTCTCAAATCCTTAAAGACTCAATCTGATAAGATAACTTCAAAGGGAAAACTCAATCCATTACAAGAAGGTAGAGGGGGAGAAACATCATAAGATCTAACTATAATAGCAAAGATCGTGGTCCATCAAGATCGTGCCAAATCACGAACACGAGAAAGAGAGATCCAACACATAGCTACTAGTACATACCCTCAGCCCCGAGGGTGAACTACTCCCTCCTCATCATGGAGATCGCCGGGATGATGAAGATGGCCACCGGTGATGGTTTCCCCCTTGGTTTCTCGTGGCTACAGAGGTTTGCAGCGGCGGAACTCCCGCTCTAGGTTCATTTTTGGGGGTTTTAGTATTCATAAGAATTTTTGGCGTCAGGGACAAGTCAGGGGGACCCACGAGGTAACGACAAAGTAGGGGGCGCGCCCTACGAGGTGGGAGTGCCCCCCACCCTTGTGGCTGGCTCGTGGATCTTCTGGTCCATCTACAGCACTCAGTGGGCTTCTTTTGGTCCATAAAAAATCGTCGTAAAGATTCAGCTCGATTGGACTCTGTTTGGTATTCCTTTTCTGCGAAACTGGAAACAAGGAAAACCAGAAACTGGCACTGGTCTCTAGGTTAATAGGTTAGTCCCAAAATAATATAGAATGGTATAATGTATATAAAACATCCAAGATAGATAGAATAATAGCATGGAACAATATAAAATTATAGATACGCTGGAGTCGTATCATTAATATAGTCAGCTCATATGGTGTTTTCCCCTCTCTATCTTGTTGTGATGAATTGAGTTTTCCCTTTGAGATTTCTTTGGATTGAATACTTTTATGGATTTGAGAACACTTAATGCATTTCTTGCTATGAATTCCCGTGGTGAGAATGGGGTATCATATTGATTCACTTGTTATGTGTTTTGGCACTCTACTTGCGGATTTCCGAAGTGACATTAGGGTAATCTATGCATAGGGGTTGATGCACGTTCTTGTCTTTGTTTCTCTAGTAGAAATCTTGGGGCACTCTTTGAGGTTCTTTGTGTTGGATTGGGTATTATGAATATGAAATTGATTGATGCGTATCGTATAATTAACTCACAGATACTCACGGTGACATTGGAGTATCTAGGTGACATTAGAGTTGGTTGATGTGTATCGCATGGTGTTATTTTAGTACGAACTCTTGATAGATCGATCATAAAGGATAAGTTGATGTTATTCTAGTAGGAACTCTTGATATATCGATCGAAAAGAGTAACTTTGAGGTGGTTTCATACCGTCCAAACAATTTATTCTTACGTTCTCCACTAGATAGGAACTTTGGAGTGATTCTTCATCACATGTTGATGGATGGTTATGTTATCCAATTATATTAGCGTTGTTGAGAGATTGCACTAGCAAAAGTACGTACCCTAGGCCTCATTTTCAAGCATTGCAATACTATTTGTGCTCACTTTTGTTACTTGCCACCTTGCTGTTTTTTAGTGTTCCTATTACAAAAATTAATATCGACTATCAATATTACACTTGTATCACCATCTCTTTGCCGAACTAGTGCACATATACAATTTACCATTGTATTTGGTGTGTTTGGGAAACAAGATACTTTTTATTATTTGGTTGCAGGGTTGTTGGAGAGAGACCATCTTCATCCTACACCTCCCACGGATTGATAAACCTTATGTCATCCACTTGAGGGAAACTTTCTACTGTCCTACAAAATTATGTGCCTGGACGCCCAACACGAGTCTAAAAGAACAAGTTGTGTAGTTGACATCAAGCTCTTTTCTGGCACCGTTACCGGGGAAGTGAGTGCTTGAAGGTATATCTTTAGATCTTGCAATTGAATCTTTTTGTTTTTTTGTTTTATCACTAGTTTGGTTTATAAAAGAAAACAAAAAAAGGAACTGAGGATGCATCATATTGTTCATCTTTATAATGTCTTTCGTGAAAATGATGGAAAGGGAAATTGTGCTCAATTGTTAGAAGAATAATGCTATAAAATGTTTGCCATATAATCCGTGAATGATGAGCATGATTGCAATGTTGTTGGTATGAATTCTTTGAATATCCAAAATGCTAATGATGATTGCACAAGTCATGACAAAAATGTTTCTTATAAGCATGTCAATTTTTGTGGAGTGCATAAAGTTTGTGAAGATGTGCCTTATAGGGAAGATATATTTTGTAAGAAGCATAAACATGATAGAACCAATTTTTTGCTCAAAGTGATATATGCATTTGCTACAAAATTATGTTCTCTTTGTCCTATTACTTGTGAACTTTGCAAAAAAGTTGGTCAGCTTAATTTCCAATGCATGCTTTTTCATGATCGAATAGTGTCCAAATATTGCAATAACTTGATCACCCTTGAACTTTATAATGAGCTTTGTCTATTTTTGGGGAGTGAATAATTGACACTTGAAAATAGTTTGTTTGAAGTATTCATTCTCACAGACGACATTGAAACTAATCTAAAAAACATCTTTATGTTTTGCATGGTAAATTGCAATGAGAATGCTTATATTGCCAACTATAGAGAAATGGGGAAACCAATAGAATATAAAAGGAATACTAATTAAGTGGTAAGGATTTCCACTTCCCCTCCTATTGTCTCTCATGATGAAATAGGTGACGAGGAGGAGCTCCCTATTCAACGAATCTCATCAATAACAAGCTCGCAAAAATTAATTAAACCCACGCATGATGTGGTGAAGAAGAAGAAAAGAAGAAAGAATGGAGGTAAAAAGGTATCTCTCCCAAATAATTTTGCTCCTATTATTGTTGTGCCTCATGAAAATGAACCAAAAATAATTGTGGAAGATGATGCACTTGATGATGATATTGCTTCTTTGTCTTATGGCACAATGTCTGAGAGCACTACGGATGATTATTTTGTTATTCCTATTGCTTGTTGTGATGGTTATGATTGGGAAGATAATAATACTTATTATAATCTTGGAAATCTTTTTGGCACCAACTTGGGAAATTATGATGATAGCAATTGTTATACCGTTGGTGCTATTTATACTATTAATGATGAGAGTGATTATGCTTATGATATGCCAAGCCACAAGCTTGGGGATGCTAGGTTTGATGAGACTTACATGTTTGAGAATTTATTTGCTGCAATTAATGTTTGTCCCAAGCTTGGGGATGTCATGCTTAATGAAGATGATATTTTTAGCCCCCCTACTTTGAATGATCAAATTTGGTATGATGATTGCATGTTTTCTATCTATGATGAGAACAAAGTTGCTACTTATGATGATTATTATGATGACACTTATGTTATGAAAGTAGTGATAACTATTTTCATAATCTTGAATATCCTTTTACTGAACATTACTCTTTTAATTTGGAAACAATTTATAGTATTCGAGTTTCATATGATGCTCCCACTACTATTCATGAGAATAAATTTGCTTATGTGGAGAGTAATAAAATTTCTATGTTTGTGGATCATGAAAGGAATGCTTTGTGTGATGGTTATATTATTGAATCCATTCATGGTGCTATTGAAAACTATTATGAGAGAGGAACTTATGATTCATGATGCTCTCGTTATGTTTCAATTCTTTACTTCTATGCGAGCATCACTGAAATCATCATGCCTAGCTAAAAGGCATTATGTAGAAGTGCTTGTTGGGAGACAACCCAACATTTATACCTACTGTTTTTGTGTGTCAACATAGTAAAGCTATTGTAGTAATCGTGTTTTATAGCTTTTGTTTCAATAAAGTGTCAAGTAAAGCCTTTGGGATTGTGTGAATGATATTTGACTTGATTCTGTGCAAAAATAGAAACATTTGCGCCTAGTGCTAGAATTTTTGTGCTTCACTGGAATGTGATAAAATTCTGAATTTCTTGAGATGATTGATATAAAAGTTGTCTACGTTGTCCTTATTTTTCCGAATTTTTTGAGTTGTAGAAGTATGACATCAATTTAGATCTTTACAGATTGTTCTATTTTTTGACAGATTCCATTTTCAATGCATAGTTTGCTTTTCTCTAGTTTTTATGGCTTGTATTGCTTAATATAGATTGTGGAAATTATATGCTACAATAGGAATTATTTGAGAACAACTATGAATCTTGTATTTTACATTACCCAAAGTGAATGATCTGTTTTATCATACTAACTCACCTCATGAAGTTCCGTTAAGTTTTGTGTGATTTAAGTTTTCAAGTTTTGGGTGAGATGTCGATATGAGGAGAATAAGGAGTGGTAAGACCCTAAGCTTGGGGATGCCCAAGGCACCCCGAGGCAATATTCAAGTAAAACCCAAGCAACTAAGCTTGGGGATGCCCCAGAAGGCATCCCCTCTTTCATCTCCAACATTATCGGTAACTCACTTGAAGCTATATTTTTATTCGTCACATGATATGAGTTTTGAGTGTCATTTTATTTTGTTTTGATTTGCTCGCTGGTATTTAGAGTAATGTTTTGTAACTTTTTTTTAATAAAAGTGTCAAGGATATCCTTTACCATGCTTATTTTGCAAGTTTATATGTTGCTGTTTGAAAACAGAAAGTTTTCTACCATTGTCTGAATTCTTATGGATAGTCAGAACGTGATAAAATCTTGAATTTTTTTCACAATGAGCATTAATAAGTTCTCTGTAACCTTGTAATTTTTTAGAATTGTTTGAGCTAGGGAAGTATGAGGAAACTTGCACTCTTTAGGGATTGTCCTGTTTAGACAGATTGATGTTATGTTTGCATATGTTTGCGTGTTTAATGATTCAATTTGAGGATAGGAGTATTAAATATGCAGAGGCATTTAGTATGCAATGTTAAATTATAATTGTAGTAATATGCTATAGTAGAGAATGATAAGGTTTTGCATTGATTTATACTAACTTCTCTCACGAATTCTTGTTGAGTTTTGTGTGGATGAAGTTTTTGAGATTTAGGAAACCGTGATATAAAAGGAAGTAAAGAGACACAAAAGCTCAAGCTTGGGGATGCCTAAGGCATCCCAAGATAATATTTCAGGAAGTCTCAAGCATTTAAGCTTGGGGATGCCCCGGTAGGGATCCCACCTTTCTTCATCAACAACTATCGGTTAGTATCGGTTGGTCCTAAGTTTTTGCTTCTTCACATGATATGTGCCATTCTTGAAATGTCATTTTATTTTTGTCTTGCTTGCTGTTTGAATAAGATACTTAGACCTGAAAGTTTTTTAATAAAAGTGAGCCTTCACATAGCTACCTATTTACATAACTACTCACTTGTTCTTCACTTATATCTTTTTGGAGTAGTTTGTCATTTGCTCTAGTGCTTCACTTATATCTTTTTGAGCACGATGTCCTTTAATATATTTTTTAAGAAATTCTCTCATGCTTCACTTATATTATTTTGAGTGAAAGAAAATTTTATGCTCATGTTCTTCACTTAGATTTGTTTGAGCCTGTCAAAAAGCAACATATGAAACTAGTCCCAAAGTGATAGATATTCAAGAAGGATATAATAAAAATGTTCATGAAGATCATTGGACAAAATAAAATTGATTCTTTGTAATGGTTTTGAGATATGATGACAGTGATATGTGAGTCACGTTAATGATCAATTATGTTTTAGTAAGAATATTGATGTTAAGGTTTGTGATTCCCTATGCAAGCATCAAAGTCAATAGTTATGCAATTAAATTATATTCTACTTGTGGTGCATTATTCTGTGTTAGTTATGCTGAATGCTGGCTTATGAGATTTTTCGTTTCTTGGTTGGTTGCTTCCCAGTCTATTTGCTAGCCTCCACTTGTACTAAGTAGAAAAACTACTTGTGCATCCAAAATCTTTAGACCCAGTTTTGTCGTATGAGTCCACCATACCTACCTATATGCGGTATTCCCTTGCCGTTCTAAGAAAATTTGTATGTGCCATCTCTAATTATCAAAATAAACTCCTATTTTGTGTGCCTGTACGGTTCATGGGGCGGTGAGGGGTGGCCAATATTTTTCCATGCTAGATGTGTTATTCTCAAGATGAGTGTTTATTCACCTGCCATTGCACGAGAGTACTGCAAAGGTATTAGGGATGCCCAGTCCTGAAATGAAAAATGAATTTACTTTATGTTGTCAAATAATAAATTCCTAGGGAAAGTGTTGGTATGGAGGCACCCGTGGATACCGTTAACCATGGATTGTAAAATAATGGTGGAGAAAGGAATAAACTTTAGGTTCCGTTTGGGAACCACCTATGATGTATCTAGCATGGCAAGTATTGGAAACTCTAAGTCGTTTTCGTTGATGAGAAAAGTATGCCTCCCAAAATTATTTTTATCTCTCAATGTAAGCTTGAGCTCTAGCACCTCTACAAATCCCTACTTCCTTCTACGAAGGGCCTTTCTATTTACTTTATGCAATTTTATTTTTATTTGAGTCTCCATCTTATCTTATAAAGCACCAACTAAGGGGCACTATGATTGTACTTGAACATTGGTTGTAGCTAATATGTGAATGTGTTTCATGAATGGATCAATGATTGAGCATGATGGGCTAGGGATAACTTTCTTTAGTTTTGATATTTTGGAAGACATGGTTGCTTGTTGGTATGCTTGAGTATTAAAGTCTTCATGTCAAAACTAGACTATTGCTTTGAACCATACAAAAGTCCAAATATCCATACTACAAAGAAAATAATATGTGATGAACATGATATGCAACATTCCACATCAAAAATTCTATTTTTACCATTTACCTACTCGAGGACGAGCATGAATTAAGCTTGGGGATGCTGATATGTCTCCAACGTATATACAATTTTTGATTGTTCCATGTTGTTATAGTACCATTCTTGGATGTTTTACAATCATTTATAGCAACTTTATATCATTTTTTGGGACTAACATATTGACATAGTGCCCAGTGCTAGTTCCTTTTTTTTGCTTGGTTTTTTACATCGTAGAAAATCAATATCAACGTAGTCCAAATGCAGCGAAACTTTTTGGAGATTTTTTTGGACCAGAAGACATCTAGTGGGCCAGAGAAGCACCTGGGGGG
>LR738710.1:475098655-475134221 GCA_902687465.1 Secale cereale | reverse complement strand
AGGGGGGCAGTATATATAGGGGGGGGCTTGTAGGCTTGGGGGAGGGGGCAAGCAACGGCGGCGGTGGTCGGAGTCCGATGCGGGCACGGGCGCGCGGCGCGGGGAAAGGCGGTCGGCGGCGGCTGGGCCTGGCTCGGCTGGGCTTCGGCCCAGTCGGGTCGAGTCCTCCTATTTTTTTTAAACTTACACCGGCGCTAAAAAGAACTCTAGAAAATAAAATAAAAATCTAAAATTGCCAAAACAAATTTTCACCATCTAAATAGAATATTTAGAACCAGATGAACATTTTCTTGGCACTAAAATGCATTTTTGAAAACATGCAAAATTTTCCTAATTCAAATAAAACTCCAAATAAAACTTGTTTGATCTTTTTATTCAATCTTCCGTATTTCTTTATTTTGGGAGAGTCATTTTACTCCCTCTCTCATATATTGATGATAGAAATACTTGAAGATAAAATAAATAAAATCAAATGATCCTATTTTCAAAATTTGAGAAACCTCAATTATGAAAATATTGAAATCCCCAACTCTCTCCGAGGGTCCTTGAGTTGCTTAGGATTTTCTTGGATCACCAAAAGCAAGAAAATATGATATGCATGATGATCTAATGTCTAACATTCCAAATTGATAATTTGGGATGTTACACTATGTGTTTAATCTCTCTCTTTCTCTCTCCCTCTCTCTCTCTCTCTCTCTCTCTCTCTCTCTCTCTCTCTCTCTCTCTCTCTCTCGTGTTCTTGAGATGCACAATCTTGATGTATCGCGGGCTTTGTTAATATAGTTAGATCATATGGTGTTTCCCCCTCTCTATATTGTTGTGATGAATTGAGTTTCCCCTTTGAGATTTCTTTGGATTGAATACTTTTATGGATTTGAGAACACTTGATGCATGTCTTGCTAAGAATTCCCATGGTGACAATGGGGTATCATATTGATCCACTTGATATGTGTTTTGGCACTCAACTTGCGGATTCCCGAAGTGACATTGGGGTAATCTATGCATAGGGGTTGATGCACGTTCTTGTCTTTGTTTCTCTGGTAGAAATCTTGGGGCACTCTTTGAGGTTCTTTGTGTCCGATTGAGTATTATGAATCTGAAATTGATTGATGCATATCATATAATTAACTCACGGATACTCATGGTGACAATGGAGTATTTAGGTGACATTAGAGTTGGTTGATGTGTATCATATGGTGTTATTTTAGTACGAACTCTTGATAGATCGATCGGAAAGGATAAGTTGATGTTATTTTAGTATGAATTCTTGATAGATCGGTTGGAGAGAATAACTTTGAGGTGGTTTCGTACCCTACAAACTATTTCTTCTTATGTTCTCCGCTAGATAGGAACTTTGGAGTGATTCTTCATCGCACGTTGAGGGATGGTTATGGGATCCAATTATATTAGCATTGTTGAGAGATTGCACTAGCGAAAGTACGGACTCTAGGCCTCAGTTTCAAGCATTGCAATACTGTTTGTGCTCACTTTTGTTACTTGCTACCTTGCTGTTTTTTATTGTTCCTATTACAAAAATCAATATCTACTATCCATATTACACTTGTATCACAATCTCTTAGCCAAACTAGTGCACCTATACAATTCACCATTGTATTTGGTGTGTTGGGGACACAAGGGACTTTTTATTATTTGGTTGTATGGTTGTTTGAGTGAGACCATCTTTGTCCTACACCTCCCACAGATTGATAAACCCTAGGTCATCCACTTGAGGGAAATTTGCTACTGTCCTACAAAACTCTGCGCTTGGAGGCCCAACATGAGTCTACAATAACAAGTTGTGTAGTACACATCAACCACATATGGAGAGACCTGAAGGAACATTATTTCTCCGTGCACTTTGGTTTATCATGGGTGGGCAACAAACATTGTATAGAAAGACTTATAATATCTTCAATCTGCTTGCTCTCATGCTGTTCTTTAACATGATCCTCTTCTCTTCTTCTTTAATAAGTATGTTCCTTGTTGGGAAGAGTAGCAGAGACATTTGTGGTTGACAGGTCATGTCGAGTTGTTCTTCCTTAGTATATTTTGAATATGGCAGGTCAGGTCGAGTTCTTCTTCTTTACTATATGTTGAAGCTATCATCTGCGAAGTATCATCACTTCTAGAGCTCTCATATTTTGAGTAGTACGCCACATTATATTTATGCACACGCCAAATTACATCATACATGGCATCTCTGAGAAGAATTGCAGAGATAGCACATAAGGTTTTACAGGGAGGCAGTATTGGATTAGAATCACTTCTGCATTAGAAAGATAGTCTCACTTATTTTTTATGTTTTCGTGCATGTCAGGTATTGAACATGATGAAAATGAATATGAGAATGGGCGTACTAGAGGAAGATTGCAGAACAATCCACTGGCTAACAAACTTGGCATGGTGGAGGATGGCCTATCTTATTCACCCATCAACGTGCTTGCTCTAACTTGGCAATATTGTATTGGTCGCACATATCTTGCATATGACCTCTTGCATTACTTCTACTTTGTTACACCACCATCTGCTTAGTTTAAGCATCATATATGAGTATATGCCATACCTAATCCATTTTCTGTACCTATTCCATGTGTCATCAGACTATGTTTTTTCAGTCAAATGTTGTTCTTTCGTAATAGATGTCAATAAGGAAGAGGGTGAGTGCAGATCCTCAAGGAGTATAAACTAGGTATTTGAAAAAGGTGGTGATACCCGCTAATCAGATATACCAGCAGCCCCAGAAAACACAGGCCCAACTGTACCACACTTTACCCCTACTCTACTGGCCAAACCCTATTAGAACAACAGAGAGCCCGACGTCAGGTATTGTTTATGATATCAATTCAAAATTTGAACTCTTACATTTCTGCATGCGCCTTACCTTCTCTCTTGTATGAAAACTAATTTCACATGAATCTCCTTTCTCAAAGGATCATAGGATCTCACAACAATACTGGGAACTGCATTGCTCTTGTCAGTACCTCTTTGTCATCATACTTACACTAATTGCTATTTGATTATGTAGCATCACTGTAAATGTTCGCGCTTCCTTATCCATCCTTTGCTCGAAATTATAAGATCTATATTTACTTTTACATAAATGTAGAATTAACAAAATGGTTATGAAGTTCTGGATTGCTCACGTATATACCTGTGGTCATATACTCCCTCTGTAACGAATTAATTGTTGCTCAATTGGATGTATTTAGAACTTACTAGTGCTAGATACATCCATTTGAGCGACAAGTAATAACGGACGGTGGCAGTATTACTGCACTTGCATTGCGAGATAGTTGATTGTCTAGCATTACTCTACATCTTATATGCTCTGCCCTCCACTTTCTCCAAATTATTAGATCTACATTTACTCTTACCAAAATGTACAATAAATCCAATGCCACTGCACATTTTGATGTCTGCATTCCTCTTGTCGGCACCTTTTGCCTTGTAACGATGTACTTAATTAATAGCTAGTTGATTATGTATCATCACTCTGCACCTGAGCTTCATTATCATCTGTTTCTTCAATATTATTTGATCTATATTTACTCTTTACAAAATTTAGAATAAAGGCAACACTTATACAGAAGTTTCTTTGAGGAATTTCTTGAATTATCCTTCCATCCACATGGAGAAGGGCTTTGTCCAGCCCGTGTTAACATGTAATGTAAGTTCATCCTTCTCAAGCCTTCAAAATTTGTTCTAGTATAGATTTGGATAGGCATCATTTCCTCCACTGCTATTTACTTTGGTGTTTACATCTGATTGGATGTTTTGCAACAACTGCCAGTTTTAAATTGTAGTTGTAAAAATATGCTCCTTATGCAGAACACATGCATTTATTTGCTTATATATTTGTGAAACATGTTACATGTCTCGTTGTTTCTCTTTCAGATTCATATCTCTTATGCCAAGCAGAACTTTACGGAAGGTATATAGTGATCCAAACCATCTTCAAGAGAGCAAGATGACCCTAAGGTCATGTCTTGATGAAGACAGTGAGTTGAAGCAACTCACTAGTAGCTGTAAGACAACCTCTATGCAGTTTCTCCCTCAATCAGTTCGACTTCTTCAGTCTCAACTTAAAGTGGAAAGGCTTGCTTCAGCTCAGCTCTGACTTCATGTAAATGATGTAAGGAAGACCTTAGAGGACAGCCATGCACGCTTTCTTGCTACGCAGCTAGGGTTAGATCATCGATCATTGAGACAACCGAGGTCTCATTAGCTTGTTCTGCTACTTGTGGTGCACTTCTAGGGCAGGCCTAATGCCTTCTGAAGTGCTGTTTGTTTTGTATATTCTTTTGTCAGCGCGTTTATATGCACTGGGGGCGACCTTTGATGCCCAGTGTATGTAATCCGCGGTCTCGTTGCGCTTTATTATCACTGGTGGCAAACTTTGATGCCCAGTGGATGAAATATGCTGTAATTTCTTTATTGTATAGTCTAGGTTTATTCTTTGTCGGTATGATGTAACTTAGGCCGGAAGCTTCAACGGATCTCAATGTTGTCGGCCCTCAGGCCGGCCCGTAACTCGCTATGTATGGGCCAAAACGTGGGCCTATAATCATCTTGGGACGTTAGTAGGTCTAAATGTATAGTAGTTTTCCGCCTTTAATAGACAGAGTAAAGTTCGGACCAGCTGGGCCAGAGAATACCATGGGCTTTTAACAGGCCAAAAACTAGATTAGACTAGTGTTGAGCCGAAAAAATCACGGTCCAACATAGGCAGAAACTGTCATAGGCCCATGTTTGGTCCAAATAGCAAACGAGCCGTTAACAGGCCAAAATATATCTCGGGCCCTGTTTGGCCCAATAAAATTATGGGATTTAAGCAGGACGGTATCAACGCGGGCCGTATGCCCAGCTGTGCCACGGGCCATTAACACATGGGATGCAAGCAGGCCGAATTCAACACGGGCTGTAATTAGGCCCAACTGTTACACACGCAATTAACACGCCGATAGGCATGTTGGTATTAAATTCATCCACGAAGACTACGGTCCGCTAAGAGGCCCAAAGTCACTTCGGACAAGAAATAGACCAGTTTTAGTACGAGCCGTTAAATGGCTTAAAGTGAAACCGGCCCGACAACGGCCCAGATGCACCAAGGACCGCTAACAGGCCAAAACATTATCGTGCCAATCTGGTAAACGGGCATTAAATAAGCTAAAATACAAACCCAACTTAGAATGGTCCCAAAAGAACAATGGCCTGTTAACGGGACTGATCTGATATGGACCTTAATTTCACCCAAAACATGGCACGCTGTTAACATGCCGACCCACTAGTGTCTGAAAAAATATGGCGGGCCTTTAGTTGGGCTGGCCTTTTTTTACCATAAATGAGCCAGTGTTGGGCTTTGCCACATGTCGACATATCTTAAGCGTCTTTTGTCCATTGTAGGGATGACATCTGTCCCAACGGGGAGCCGACTCGTGGTTCCTTTGGCCAATGAGAATTTTACACGTGGAAAATCACCATTGGTCGTGGCTGTTAATGGGTTACCGGATCCAAACAGGAACCCGATAGCTTAACGCCGACCCGTTATGGTGGATGCCATGTGTCGGTCATCCTTATCAGAAACACTTCCGTGACGCTTCATTTATCGTCATGGAAGTGGACACCTCCGTGATGATAATTTTGGTATAGTCATGGAACATTTTTATGACAACAAATGTATAACTATCTTGATTCAGTCATAAAATCATCATGGATGTACATGCATGAAAAAATCATGACCTATTGTGACAAACACGTATCATCACGGAAGTGTTTTTTTTGTAGTGATGCCAAATTTGCGTCTCCTCGATGGGCTTCTGGAAACCTACCTCTGCTACTCCTACAGTTGTTACCCTCGAGTCCAAGCTGTCTGACCGATTGCGGATAAGTTCCTGGAGTTGTCGGAAATTGCTGCTCATGACCTTGAGGAGCTCTTCTTCCTTGGACTCGCTGTTGCTGACAAGTGGTTGGTTGATGATCTTCACCCTGTCAGCAGTGAAGACATAATCAAAGTCCTTCCCATTGGTTGGCACTCCCATGCTGGTTTTTCCTCGGATGTAGACGTATAAGTCATTGCCAACCTTGAGATACTTGCTGGTAAGGGGCTCTTTAGATGTGGAAGGATCATCATCGACAACAGCCTTGCCGGAACTGATGCCCTTGCAGCTGGGTCAGCACCAAGCACGCCTGCGGCAGGAATGCTGTTAGTGCCGTATGTAGACTGGTTGTCGGTGCCCTCGGTAGCTCCCTAGGAGGCCTCTTCTTGCACAACTGTCGGGGGAAACGACACCTATGGGATCCCGGGGGTCCCTACTATGGTTTGCGGGGCGTAGAGCTGTTCAAAGAGCAGGTCTAGACGATCAACGCGTGGGCATTTTTACCCAGGTTCGGGCTGCAAGATGATGCATAAAACCCTAGCCCTGCTTGTTTGTGTATATTTGGTGTTCTTCAGCTCTTGAACTGGCTACTATGCGTGCCCGTCCAAAAGGTCCGAATCCTCTCTTAGTATGCCTTGTGCCTCCTTTTATATGACAAAGGGGTTGCCACAGCGACACACATGAGGTGGAAAGTAACTACAGTGTACAAGGTTATCTTCTGCCATCATAGGAAAAACACATTTAATGCGCCGCCTATGTGTCCTCTAGCTTTATCGGGGATGGCAAGGAAGCTTGTCCCGTCCGCTGCCGCCTCACCTTGCTCCGACACACGTCCATGCTGACGAGGCATGCGGCGCCACGCTGGCTGCTGGCTGATGTAGTGGCAGGGTCTTCACGAAGATCTGCATGCAACCATGCAGGTGCTTGTAGTTGGCTTAGGGGTTGCATGTTGCCATGCAAGTGCTTGTCCAGTTAGCGAGTCAGTCGTCGCGTAGGAGTGGCCGCGGGGCAGTGAAACCTTGGCGGGCGCGGGCCTGGCTGTGACCTCGCAGATGCCCTCGACAAGGGGTCTCGTGTCTGTCCCCAGCAAGGATCTTGCCGGGGGTCTTCGGTCGTCCCCGGCAAGGCTCTTGCCAGGGGTCTTTGTCTTCTGGTCCCTTGTCTAGGTCCACACGCCCCTTGGTCCCACAAAGATCTGCATGCCACTGCGCAGGCGCCCCTTGAATCTTGGTCTTGACGTTGTCGATGGTGTCAGAGCTCTCAGATCCAAGAGTGGTGGCTTTGCTGGTGTTTGGGCATGTCGGCGTTCTGGGAACGAAGGTACCCAGACTTGCCTGCCTGCGGCCCAGAGCGTGGCTCATCCAGTGACCTGGTACGACCCATCTTCATCAGCAAACCACTCAAGAGTCTCGAGAGGCGGACGGCACAAGACCTCCCCTGGTGCGGCCTCACTAGGCTGGCCCCCGAGGAGCAGAGATATCAAGGCAAGGGACACCTCACGAGGTTAGCATGATGTGAGTCATGACGACCAAGGCCAGGCGGGTGCCTGATAACCCACAAGTGTAGGGGATCGCAATAGTTTTCGAGGGTAAAGTATTCAACCCAAATTTGTTGATTCGACACAAGGGGAGCCAAAGCATACTCTTAAGTATTAGCAGCTGAGTTGTCAATTCAACCACACCTGGAAACTTAGTATCTGCAGCAAGATAGTTTAGTAGCAAAGTAATATGATAGTGGCGGTAGCAGCAATAAAAGTAACGATATTGTTTTTGTAGTTTTTGTGATAGTAGTAATGGAAAAGTAAATAAGCGACTAGCAATATAGGTAAAGCTCGTAGGCATTGGATCGGTGATGGGAAATTATGTCGGATGCAATTCATCATGTAGAAGTTATAACCTAGGGTGACACAGAACTAGCTCCAGTTCATCAATGCAATGTAGGCATGTATTCCGAATATAGTCATACGTGCTTATGGAAAAGAACCTGCATGACATATTTTGTCCTACCCTCCCGTGGCAGCGGGGTCCTATTGGAAACTAAGTGATATTAAGGCCTCCTTTTAATAGAGTACCGGACCAAAGCATTAACACATAGTTACATGAACTCCTCAAACTATGGTCATCACCGGGAGTGGTCCCGATTATTGTCACTTCGGGGTTGCCGGATCATAACACATAGTAGGTGACTATAGACTTGCAAGATAGGATCAAGAACACACATATATTCATGGAAACATAATAGGTTCAGATCTGAAATCATGGCACTCGGGCCCTAGTGACAAGCATTAAGCATAGCAAAGTCATAGTAACATCAATATCAGAACATAGTGGATACTAGGGATCAAACCCTAACAAAATTAACTCAATTACATGATAGATCCCATCCAACCCATCACCGTCCAGCAAGCCTACGATGGAATTACTCACACATGGCGGTGAGCATCATGGAATTGGTGATGGAGGAAGGTTGATGATGACAATGGCGATGATCTCCACTCTCCGGAGCCCCGAACGGACTCCAGATCAGCCCTCCCGAGAGAGATTAGGGCTTGGCGGCGGCTCCGTCTCGTGAAATGCGATAATTCTTTCTCTCTGATTTTTTTCTCCCCGAAATGGAAGATATAGGATCTGGGGGTACGTCGGTGGAGCATCGGGGCGCCCACAAGGCAGGGGCGCGCGCCCTGGGTAGGGGGCGCGCCCCCCCACCCTCATGGACAGGGTGTGCCCCCCCCGGTGAGGATCTTCTTGCAGATATTTTTTATATTTTCTAAAATAATTCTCCATTGATTCTCAGGCAATTCCGAGAACTTTTTATTCTGCACAAAAACAACACCATGACAGTTCTGCTGAAAACAGCGTCAATCCGATTTAGTTCCATTCAAATCATGCAAGTTAGAGTCCAGAACAAGGGCAAAAGGGTTTGGAAAAGTAGATACGTTGGAGACGTATCAATTCCCGCAAGCTTAAACCTTTGCTTGTCCTCAAGCAATTTAGTTGATAAACTGAAAGTGATAAAGAAAAACTTTGACAAACTCTGTTTGCTCTTGTTGTTGTAAATATGTAAGCTAGCATTCAGGTTTTCAATAAGATCATGAACTAACCACATTCACAATAACTTTCAGGTCTCAAGACTACTCACATCAATGGCATAATCAACTAGCAAGCAATAATAATAAACCTCAAATGACAACACTTTCTCAAAACAATCATGATGTGATATAACAAGATGGTATCTCGCTAGCCCTTTATGAGACCACAAAACATAAATGCAGAGCACCTTTATGGATCAAGGACACACTAGACATTGTAATTCATGGTAAAAGAGATCCAGTCATGATCATACTCAATGCAAATTAATAGTAATACATGCGACGACAGAGGTGCTCTCCTACTGGTGCTCCTTGATAAGAGGATGATGACTTTGCATACAAATAAATAGATAGGCCCTTCGCAGAGGGAAGCAGAATTTGTAGAGGTGCCAAAGCTCGATTTTTAAATAGAGATGAATAACATTTTGAGCGGTATACTTTCATTGTCAACATAACAACCAATAATCTCGATATCTCCCATGCTACGCACATTATAGGCGGTTCCCAAACAGAATGGTAAAGTTTATACTCCCCCAACCACCAACAAGCACACTCCACGGCTAGCCTGAAACAACGGGTACCGTCCAAACCAGCAACAACCCTGGGGAAGTTTTGTTTAATTATTATGATCTGAGCATGGGACTGGGCATCCTGATTACCAGCTATTTTCTCATGAATGATGAGCGGAGTCCACTCATCGTGAGAATAACCCACCTAGAATGGAAGATATAGACAACCCTAGTTGATACATGAGCTGTTCGAGCATACAAAACAGAATTTCATTTGAAGGTTTAGAGTTTGGCACATACAAATTTACTTGGAACGGCAGGTAAATACCGCATATAGGAAGGTATGGTGGACTCATATGGAATAACTTTGGGGTTTATGGAAGTGGATGCACAAGCATTATTCCCGCTTAGTACAGGTGAAGGCTAGAAAGAGATTGGGAAGCGACCAGCTAGAAAGCAACAACGGTCATGAACATGCATTAAAATTAATCTACAATGAATGCAAGCATGAGTAGGATATAAATCACCATGAACATAAATATCGTGAAGGCTATGTTGATTTGTTTCAACTACATGCGTGAACATGTGCCAAGTCAAGTCACTTAAATCGTTCAAAGGAGGATACCACCCATCATACCACATCACAACCATTTTAATATCATGTTGGCATGCAAGATAGACCATTATAAACTCTTAGCTAATTAAGCATGGCATAAGCAGCTATGTTCTCTAATTGTCATTGCAAGGATGTTTCATTCATAAGAAGGCAAATCAGGAACGATGAGCAAACATATTTACAAAAACAAGAGAGGTCAAGTTCATACCAGCTTTTCTCATCTCAATTAGTTCATCATAAATCATCCTCATTGCCTTTCACTCGCACGACCGAACAGTGTGAATAATAAAAATAGTGCACGTGCATTGGACTAAGCTGGAATTTGCAGGCATTTAATACAAGAGAGAAGACAAGGTAATATGGCTCAAGGTTAAATAAAAAATAGAGCATATGAGAGCCACTAAGAATTTTCAATCATGGTCTTCTACTCTTAACCCCTAAAGAAAAGAAAAGAAACTATTTACACGGGAAAGCTCCCAACAAGCAAAAGAAGAACGGGAAATCTTTTTGGGTTTTCTTTTTTTAACTACTACTACAAGAAAAGAAAGTAAACTAGCTAGAAGCTAAAACTAATATATTTTTTGTTTTTCTGGATTTTTCTAGCACACAAGAAAAAGACTAAGAAAAATAAATTGAAACTAAGCATGGATGCTACAGTGAAAGAGTGTGAGCACCGACAGCTAGAATAAGTGTGAACATGAATGTAAGTCGGTGAGAAACACGTACTCCCCCAAGCTTAGGCTTTTGGCCTAAGTTGGTCTATGGCCACGGATCGAAGCCTCTACCTCTAGTGCACTGGGATGTGTCCTCTGGATGCCATTGGTTGGCGAGCTCATCCAGCTCCCACCCATAAGCAGATTGACGGGAAGGATCAAGTGGTGGTTCTGGTTCAGGCTCTGAAGCTTGTGCCTGGCCTTGGTACTTGTAGAAGGCATCTGATGTAATCAGATACTTGCCTGTGGACAGATCAAACAAAGATGGTGCAGGCAAGGTAACAATTTCACAGCATATTTCATAAAACCTTAATTTATAATTAAGCTGCATGTTCCTATCTTTAACAATAAAATCAAGAGCTACCATACTCTTGTAATCTAGATAAACAGGGGCAAGCAATTTTTCTTCCTTCTCCTAATGCCTAATAGGTATATTAAAATATTCAGCAAGGCGAGAAGCAAAGATGCCTCCAAAGACGGGCCCCTTTGAGCGGTTCAAACTCAATCCTTTGGCAATGACGGCTGATGGGCCTCGAACCCCTCGGTTGTTACCCCAAGTGGAAGGTGTAAGATGCAGTAAGTAGAAGTGTTTTCCCCTAGCAAAGATGCCAAGGATCGAATCCCCAGAGACTCCTAGGTTCAACAAGTAGGTGTCAATTGCTAACGGCGCAATTAGCAATCAACGTGGACCTGCACACATATACAAATAACTTTGCTCCCAACGAGTATAGAGAGGTTGTCAATCTCTCTGGCCTTGTAGTTCACAAAGGGTTAAAAGCAATATGATAGTAGTGATAGATAGTGTTTTGCAATAGTAAGTAAATAGCGAAAAGTAAATAGTGGATGTGATCAATGATGGTAATATGGACCGAAGTCTCATGATGTTCACTAGTGATGTCTCTCTCCCAAAAGACGATAAAACAACTATGTGAGGTAAACAAATTACAGCTGGGCAATTGACAGGACCACGAACGCAAACCAATGCTGATTACATTGCAAGAAAGTTTGAGGTTCAAAGCATGGGCGGTACGCCAAAGTAAGTAGACCGAAATCCATCAATATCTACTACTAATCATCCACCTTGAGATATCTATCCAGAACATCTCGCTGGTATTAAGTTGCGAGTCCCACCCATAGTGTAAACTCAATGCAACAGACAACTGCATTAAAAGAACTTTGCGTAAAGTAAACAATCCTTGCACCCGCGGGCACAAGCACCGTTGTTTTCCCCCTTGTGGCAACAGCACATCCCCTAGACTCATGTTTCTGTCACTCAAGCTAGTCATCGAGGGGCATGAACCCACAATCGAGCATAACGTTCCCTCTTAGAGTCACTACCTACTACTCGGCCAAAGCAATAAGTAACAACGGAGAACATGGAAGAATTACTTATGAACTAAAATATAAAAGAGGTGAATCAAATATATTACTCAAGATCAATCTGAACATAATCTCATAATCCATCGGATCCCAGCAAACTCAACATAGCAACAGCATAAGGATTACATAGGTGCCTCGATCATGTAGGGCAGCTCACGAGGACTAATTAGTGAAGCACAAGAACGGGAGGAGAACATCACATAGCTACTGGTCATGGACTCATGGTCCAAGGGAGACTACTCACGAGTCATCCGGGAGGCGTCCATGGTGGTGGAGAAGCTCCCGGTGGTGATCCTCCCCTCCGGCAGGGTGCCGGGAAGAGTTCTCCTGGTGCTCCCGATCTTGGAAGCGGCGGCGGCGGCGGAACAGAGATGGGATCGCGAAAAGAAGTCCTGTTCTGAGGGTTACGAAGGACCCTTTAAATATATGCCAAAGTAGGGCACCGGGGGAGCCTCGGGGGGCCCAGGCGCCCCCCGGCGCGGCCCAGGGGGGGGGGGGCGCCCACAGGGCGCCTGGAGCCCCTGTGGCCCCCCCAGGCTGCCCTTCGGATGCAGTGTTGTTTCCGGTTCGCTGATTTTTTATATAATGTTTCTGGATTTTTCTAGGCAGTTCTCGAAACATGAAAACCTGAAATACAAAAACAGCCGAAAATAGAAATTGGCACTGGGGTGCACTGGATTAGTAAGTTAGTCCAAATATGATCAAAAGTGTATGGAAGTGTATGAATATCATAGCAATATCACCCAAAAGTGGCATGGAGCAAGCAGAAATTATAGATACGTTTTGGACGTATCAACATCCCCAAGCTTAATTCCTGCTCGTCCTCGAGTAGGTAAATGATAACAAGAATAATTTCTGTGGTGACATGCTATTAACCATAAAGGACTTTCTCATAGTCATATGACAAAAGCTTACTGAGACAATGATTCTATAGTAATTAAGTTGTCTCAAGAGAAAATCACAAATGACTGAAAGTTTTACAATATGAAACTGAAACATCAAAAAGATTTGCAATGAACATGATGTGCAAATATGATAAAGTGATATCTAGCTTGCCCCCTTTAGTGATGCAAAACATATATGCAAGGGCACCTTCAAGGTTTAAGTGATGACTAGATACAATCATTTCAGAATAAACGATATCACAATCATGCAAAAGACAATGCTACTTTGGGACAATGCACATTACACTCAGAATGACAATCATGCTCTCAGTAGTTGGTGCTTCAACATAAAGATAAAAGAAAGGTTAAGTGCTAGAGCTTTTTATTTTGAAAACATGGAAGCAATTGTGTCAACGGTAGTAGTACTTCATATGTGTCATGTATAAAACATCCTATAAGTTGCAAGCCTCATGCATCAAATACCAATAGTGCTCGCTCCTTGTCCTAATTAGCTCGGATTCCCATGGGTTATCATTGCATTGCATATGTTTTAACCAAGTGTCACAAAGGGGTACCTCTATGCCACCTGTACAAAGGTCCAAGGAGATAAATCGCATTTGATTTCTCGTTTTTGATAGATCTCAACTTGAGGACATCCATACCGGGACAACATAGAAAATAGATGATGGACTCCTCTTTAATGCATAAGCATATTCTCATAAGAGATTGAGGATTAAGGTCCAAGCTAAAACTTCCACCATGATGCATGGCTTTGGTTGGCGGCCCAATGTTCTTCTCTAACAATATGCATATTAATTCAACCCACGGTAAATCACCCTTACTTCAGACAAGACGAACATGCATAGCAACTCACATGATATTCAACAAAAGTGTGACAGTTGATGGCGTCCCCAGAAACATGGTTACCGCTCAGCAAGCAACTTATAAGAAATAAGATACATAAGCAACATATTCTTTACCACAATAGTTTTTAGGCTACTTTCCCATGAGGTATGTATTGCATGGTTAGTTTGCTTAGTGCAGGTGGAGGTTAGCAAAAGACTGGGAGCGACCAACTAAGAGAGCAATGACGGTCATAATCATGCAGAGCGACAAAGCAATATTGAATCATGCATGGTAGTTATATCGCTACTTAGAAACAAAAGATCATCAAGGCTTGACAGACTTTCTTTACAGTCTTGGATATGCGTGAGCATACGCCAAGTCAATCAAAATAAATTCTCGAAGGAAGATATTACTAAACCATACCACATCATAGGCAAACAAACCAAGTTGGTACTCCAATAACACATTGGGAACCCCCCCAGCTATTTGAGATTAACCATAAGAAAACCTGAACTACTAAGCACCATCATGAAAGTAGCATCTTTATCATAGACACATTAACCCATGCAACGGAAGCAAACTCTCTTAATAAGGTGAGCATGGTAATTAAAGAGAGTTCAAGCAACCAACTAAATAAAAGCTCTTGAAAAGATAAGCATGAATACTAAGAGTAGAGCACGATAGTAGCTATTAAAAGACAAAGAACACACACAACATAGATAGACATGAAAATTCTATGTAATGTTGTAGGTAGAGGTGGAGCGTGTTTCTCTCCCACATAAAGGAATGCTGAGTTCCGACTCGTTATGAAAACTAAAAAGAAAACCTAAAAGCAAGACGCTCCAAGCATAGCACATAACACATGATGTGATAAAAATATAGCGAAACGAAAGACGAACTGATAATGTTGATGGAGAAGGGCATGCACGGGGGCATCCCCAAGCTTAGACGCTTGAGTCTCCTTGAATATTTCTTGGGGGTGCACGGGGGCATCCCCAAGCTTGAGCGCTTGACACTCCTGAATCTTTTTATCATCTTCCCTCGCACACTTGAAAACTCCCTTCATTCATAACTCATCATAATCTGATTAGCGAGGTTAGTACCCTTAATAAAATAATTATACCTTGCTGGAAATAAGGATATTCTTGAAGTTCTACTGTTTCTCAAGATTGCCAAAAGGTTTTTGCAAAGAAAAAGCAAGTTCTTAATTTGCAAAGTGAAGGTAAGGCAAAACAGGACAGAATATGTGAAAAACAGAACAGCAGGCAGTAATTGACCTGTTCGGGATACTTCTGCAACTCAAATCAAAAAACTCAGAACTGACGCACGAAAGACAATTATATAGAGAACATTGTCGAAACAATTCAGACCAAAAAGATGATCTGGTGATTTTATACGAATTTTTCTATCCAAGGACAGAATCTGTTTCCTGGACAGCACCTCACAACTTTTGAACTTTCTAGCAATCAGAGGCTATACTTGGCACAAATATGAAAAGCAAAGATACAATGATGCTGCTACAGCAGTAAACAACATCAAGACACAACAAAAGCAAAATTTTTATTCATGTGGGCTGCCTCCCAAAAGCGCTTTCTTTTATGCCTTTAAGCTAGGCATAATGCATAGATCAAGTTTTATCAAGAGTAAAAGAATAGCTAGCCCGTACAACGGACTCAAAAGGTAACTTGACCTTCTTACGAGGGAAGTGTTCCATCCCTTTCTTGAGAGGCAACTGAAAATTTATATTACCCTCTTTCATGTCAATGACATCACCAACGATGCGCAAAAAGGGACGTCCCAAAATAATTGGACATGAAGGATCACATTCAATATCCATAATAGTGAAATCAACGGGCACATAATTATCATTGACAACAATAAGAACATCGTCGATCCTCCCCAAAGGTTTCTTTATGGAAGAATCAACGAGACGAACACCAAAAGAACAAGAATCATGAGGTTTCAATTTAAGCATATCATATATCCTTTTGGGCATAACAGAGGTACTAGCACCAACATCACATAATGCATAACAAGAGAAGTCATTCAAATAAATTTTTATCATAGGATCCCAACCATCTTCTAGCTTTCTAGGTATGGAGGCTTCTACTCTAAGTTTCTCCTCCCTAGCTTTGATGAGAGCATTAGTGATATGCTCTGTGAAGGCAAGGTTAAGCGTGCTAGCGCAGGGATCTCTAGACATCTTGTGAAGGAAATCAATAACTTCGGTAAGAGTGCAATTATCAAAATCAAGGTCACGAGCATCAAGTACAGTGGTAGTGGTGTCCTTAAGGTTCACTTGGTTGGTAGTTTCTATAGTTATAGCATCACCATTAATAGGTCCATTGGGACCAGGAGTACATTGGGTGCTAAGAGTGTGAACATCCTCAATAACTTGGATAGTAGCAACAGTGTGGTGGGTAGGAAGGCTCTTAATTCTTTCCTCTTCCTCCCTTTCTCTAGCCCATCTTTCTTTTAGCTTAGCCATCATCCTAATATTTTCATTAATTTGCACTTGAGTAGCATTAACAGGGATGACTTCCCTCTCCTTAAGAGGAGAAGTTTCAATTTTTAGCAATTTTACCTCATTGGCTAAGTGGTCTACCTTAAAAGAAAGATCATCTAGTTTATGTAGTTTCTCTTCTACATTCTTATTAAAGGCTTTTTGGGTAGTGATGAAATCTCTAAGCATGGTCTCTAGTTCAGTATTGGAGTTCTTGGTAATAGGATAAGCATTGTTGTTCCCATAAGAGTTAGAGGGGAACGGTCTAGGATTGTTACCAAAGTTACTCCTATAAGCATTGTTGTTAAAATTGTTTCTAGAGATAAAGTTCACATCTACTTATTCTTGAGCAATCAAAGAATTTAAAGGAACATCACGAGGATCAATAGTAGATTGCTTCGAAAGTAGAGACATGATCAAGTCAACTTTTTCATTAAGAGAGGAAATCTCCTCGACATAGTTTACCTTCCTACCCGTTGGAGCGCGTTCGGTGTGCCATTGGGAATAGTTGGTCATCATCTCATCGAGAAGCTTTGTGGCAGCACCAAGTGTAGTTGACATAAAAGTTCCTCCCGCGGCCGAGTCTAACAAGTTCCGTGAGGTAAAGTTCAAGCCTGCATAAAAAGTTTGGATAACCATCCAAGTAGTCAAACCGTGAGTAGGGCAATTCTTGATAAGAGATTCATACGTTCCCAAGCTTGGGCAACGTGTTCATTATCCAATTGTTTAAAATTCATTATGTTACTTCTAAGTTGGATAATTTTAGCAGGTGGATAGTATTTTCCGATAAAAGCATCTTTGCACTTGTCCCATGAATCTATGCTATTTCTAGGCAAAGACTGAAACCAAATTTTAGCTCCTCATCTCAAGGAGAAAGGAAAAAGCTTAAGCTTAACAATATTACCATCTATTTCTTGGTACTTTTGCATATCACAAAGTTCTACAAAGTTGTTCAAGTGTAAAGCAGCATCATCTCCAGCACCGGAGAATTGTTCTTTCATGACTAAGTTCAGTAAAGCAGGTTTAATTTCATATGAAGGTGCTGAAGTGGCAGGTGTAGTGATAGGTGTGCTGATAAAGTCATCGTTGTTGTGACTAGTGAAGTCACACAACTTGGTGTTCTCGGTGGAACCCATAGTAGCAAGCAAGCAAGATAACTATTTTTTGTGATTTTCGATAAAAAGGTACTAAAGCAAAAATGAAAGGTAAACTAACAAGACTAAAAAGCAAAGGTAAAAGATAGCATGCAACTCCCCTATCCTGAAGAGTGGAGTCCCCGGCAACGGCGCCAGAAAATACTCCTTGATGGGCCTCGAACTCCTCGTTGGTTACCCCAAGTGGAAGGTGTAAGATGCAGTAAGTAGAAGTGTTTTCCCCTAGCAAAGATGCCAAGGATCGAATCCCCAGAGACTCCTAGGTTCAACAAGTAGGTGTCAATTGCTAACGGCGCAATTAGCAATCAACGTGGACCTGCACACAGATACAAATAACTTTGCTCCCAACGAGTACAGAGAGGTTGTCAATCTCTCCGGCCTTGTAGTTCACAAAGGGTTAAAAGCAATATGATAGTTGTGATAGATAGTGTTTTGCAATAGTAAGTAAATAGCGAAAAGTAAATAGTGGATGTGATCAATGATGGTAATATGGACCGGAGTCTCATGATGTTCACTAGTGATGTCTCTCTCCCAAAAGACGATAAAACAGCTATGTGAGGTAAACAAATTACAGCTGGGCAATTGACAGGACCACGAACGCAAACCAATGCTGATTACATTGCAAGAAAGGTTGAGGTTCAAAGCATGGGCGGTATGCCAAAGTAAGTAGACCGAAATCCATCAATATCTACTACTAATCATCCACCTTGAGATATCTATCCAGAACATCTCGCTGGTATTAAGTTGCGAGTCCCACCATAGTGTAAACTCAATGCAACAGACAACTGCATTAAAAGAACTTTGCGTAAAGTAAACAATCCTTGCACCCGCGGGCACAAGCACCGTTGTTTTCCCCCTTGTGGCAACAGCACATCCCCTAGACTCATGTTTCTGTCACTCAAGCTAGTCATCGAGGGGCAAGAACCACAATCGAGCATAACGTTCCCTCTTGGAGTCACTACCTACTACTCGGCCAAAGCAATAAGTAACAACAGAGAACATGCAAGAATTACTTATGAACTAATATATAAAAGAGGTGAATCAAATATATTACTCAAGATCAATCTGAACATAATCTCATAATCCATCGGATCCCAGCAATCTCAACATAGCAACAGCATAAGGATTACATAGGTGCCTCGATCATGTAGGGCAGCTCACGAGGACTAATTAGTGAAGCACAAGAACGGGAGGAGAACATCACATAGCTACTGGTCATGGACTCATGGTCCAAGGGAGACTACTCACGAGTCATCCGGGAGGCGTCCATGGCGGTGGAGAAGCTCCCGGTGGTGATCCTCCCCTCCGGCAGGGTGCCGGGAACAGTTCTCCTGGTGCTCCCGATCTTGGAAGCGGCGGCGGCGGCGGAACAGAGATGGGATCGTGAAAAGAAGTCCTGTTCTGAGGGTTACGGAGGACCCTTTAAATATATGCCAAAGTAGGGCACCGGGGGAGCCTCGGGGGGCCTAGGCGCCCCCCCGGCGCGGCCCAGGGGGGGCGCGCCCACAGGGCGCCTGGAGCCCCTATGCCCCCCCAGGCTGCCCTTCGGACGCAGTGTTGTTTCCGGTTCGCTGATTTTTTATATAATTTTTCTGGATTTTTCTGGGCAGTTCTCGAAACGTGAAAACCTGAAATACAAAAACAGCCGAAAACAGAAACTGGCACTGGGGTGCACTGGATTAGTAAGTTATTCCAAATATGATCAAAAGTGTATGGAAGTGTATGAATATCATAGCAATATCACCCAAAAGTGGCATGGAGCAAGCATAAATTATAGATACGTTTTGGACGTATCAACGGCGCCCAAGCTAAAAGTTGTGTCTTGAAACATGGCATGGCGTAAAATGATAATATCAGGGGCACTGAGATTCCCATTGTTCCCGCGACCAATTAGACATCTACTAGCAAATAAGCAAAGTAGCGCAGAACAGGTCAGTGTATACTACTGATTCTTGCCCCTGAAACTTGTCTAGTTTCCCCTATAGCTATCATATCAATAAACTCTTCAACGTCTTCACGATGAGGTTCATCAAGTCTACCTCCGAAGGGTACTTTGCATATTTGACAAAAATCTAAGAGTGATATCTCCTTAACCACATCATATAAACGAAACTCCATCGTAGGTGGTGTTTTCCTAGAATGAAAATGAAAGCTTTGCGTGAAAATATTGGTGAGTAAGAGATATTGTTCTTTCTGGTCGTTGAGGAAGTCGGCGAGGCCATCATTTTTTGACAACCAATAAAAGTCTTCATAAATCCCGGCAGACATCATGAAATTATTACACGGCCATTCACATGGTCGAACTTCCGCCATACGAGGAAGATTATACTTGGGCTTCTTGTTTTCTTCTTTCTTCTTCTCCTCTGAACTCTTGCTGGAGGAGCCCCTCAACAATCTTTTTAACATTTTCCTTTTCTGAAAATTTCTGAAATTTTTAGTAACTCACAATAAAAGTTAAGAAAACTCAATAAGATTGATAGCAACAACTCCTATAAGTGCCTAGAGACTATATCATGCATTATAACTACTTGGGACCAAGAAAATTTGACATGCAAGCTCAAGAACAAGGTCACCACAACAACATAAATTTGCAACAAATAAAGCACTAGAACAAAAACTAATTGGACCAATGGAGGAGTCACATACCAGTGAACAATCTCCCCAAACAGTTTTGTGAATGGTGCTTTGAGCAAGGAGATCGAAAATGGCAGCAAGATGGGCTAGAACTCGGGTTTGAGCTGGTTGGGGATTTTTTTGGGAGGAATAAGAAGAGCATGGGTGAAGGGATAAGTGGAGGGGGGGGCACGTGGGGCCCACGAGGCAGGGGGCGCGCCCTGGGCAGGGGGGCGTGCCCTGCACCCTCGTGGCTAGGTGTTGGCTCCCCTCGTTGTGTGTTCAGTGCCATATTTTCTTAAATATTCTAGAAAAAATCATATTTCATTTTCATGGCATTTGGAGAACTTTTATTTTTGGGATATTTTTTATTGCACGGATAAGTCTGGAAACAGAGAGACAATGCTATTTTTGCTTTATTTATCCTAATTAACAGAAAGTAAAAAGAGGGTACAAAAGGTTTGTGCTATCTAGATTCACCTATCCCATGCTCATCAAAAGGAATCCATTAACAAGGTTGATCAGGTCCTGTTAATAAACTCTTTCCGAGTAACATGAAACCGGAGAATTTTCGAATAACACTAGGTTACCAAAATGGGGATATGTATGTCGCCAACAATAAGAATGTCATATGCCTTCTTGATAGTAGGAAGAGGAAACTCAAAACCTCCAATAGTGATAGTTGAAGTTTTTCCAATATAATTGATACTGTGGACCTGAGGTTGTTTCCTCGGAAAGTGTACCGTATGCTCTTTACCATTGACATGAAAAGTGACATTGCCTTTGTTGCAATCAATAACAACCCCTGCAGTATTCAAAAAAGGTCTTCCAGGAATAATAGACATACTATCATCCTCGGGAATATCAAGTATAACAAAGTCCGTTAGAATAGTAACATTTGCAACTACAACAGGCACATCCTCACAAATACGACAGGTATAGCAGTTGATTTATCGGCCATTTGCAAATATATTTTAGTAGGTGTCAACTTACTCAACTCAAGTCTGCGATATAAAGAGAGAGGCATAACACTAACACCAGCTCCAAGATCACACAAAGCAGTTTTAACATAGTTTCTCTTAATGGAGCAAGGTATAGTGGGTACTCCTGGATCTCCTAATTTCTTAGGCATTCCACCCTCAAAAGTGTAATTGGCAAGCATGGTGGAAATTTCTACTTCAGGTATCTTTCTTTTGTTGGTAATAATATCTTTCATATACTTGGCATAAGGATTTGTTTTAAGCACATCAGTTAAACGCATACGCAAAAAGATAGGTCTAATCATTTTAGCAAAGCGCTCAAAATCCTCATCATCCTGTTTCTTGGATGGTTTCGGAGGAAAAGGCATGGGTTTCTGAACCCATGGTTCTCTTTCCCTACCGTGCTTCCTACCAACAAAGTCTCCCTTATCATAGCGTTGATTCTTTGATTGTGGGTTATCAAGATCAACAGCAGGTTCAATCTCTACATCATTATCATTGCTGGGTTGAGCATCATCATGAACATCATCATTAACATTATCACTAGGTTCATGTTCATTACCTGATTGTGTCTCAGCATCAGAAACAGATATATCATTGGGATTCTCAGGTGGGTGAGCTACAGGTTCACTAGAAGCATGCAAATTTCTATCATTTTTCTTTTTCTTCTTCTTAGAAGAACTAGGTGCATCTAAATTAGCTCTCTAAGAATCTTTCTCAATTCTCTTAGGGTGGCCCTTAGGATACAGAGGTTCCTGAGTCATTTTACCACCTCTAGTTGCAACTCTAACAACATAGTCATTATTCTTACTATTTAATTCATTGAGCAAATCATTCTGAGCCTGAAGTACTTGTTCTACTTGAGTGGTGACCATAGAAGCATGTATACTAATAAGTTTCAGTTCACCTTTAGCTATAGACAGATAATCACTCAAGCGTTCAATCATATGAGCATTGTGTTGTAATTGTCTACCAACATAAGCATTGAAGTTTTCTTGTTTCACAATGAAATTGTCAAACTCATCTAAGCATTGGCTAGCAGACTTATAACGAGGAATATCACCTTCATCAAATCTATAAAGAGAATTTACCTTTACTACCTGTGTCGGGTTATCAAGACCATGAATTTCTTCAATAGGTGGTAAATTCTCAACATCTTCAGCTTTAATACCTTTTTCTTTCATAGATTTCTTTGCCTCTTGCATATCTTCAGGACTGAGAAATAGAACACCTCTTTTCTTCGGAGTTGGTTTAGGGGCTGGTTCAGGAAGTGTCCAGTTATTTTCATTTGCCAGCATATTATTCAATAGTAATTCAGCCTGTTCAACCGTTCTTTCCCTGAAAACACAACCAGCACAACTATCCAGGTGGTCTTTGGAAGCATCGGTTAGTCCATTATAAAAGACATCAAGTATATCATGCATGTCAAGAGGATGATCAGGCAAAGCATTAAGTAACTGGAGAAGCCTCCCCCAAGCTTGTGGGAGACTCTCTTCTTCAGTTTGAGCAAAGTTATATATTTCCCGTAAGGCAGCTTGTTTCTTATGAGCGGGAAAATATTTAGCAGAGAAGTAGTACATCATATCCTGGGGACTACTCACACAACCAGGATCAAGAGAATTAAACCAAGTCTTAGCATCACCCTTTAACAAGAACGGAAACAACTTAAGGATATAGTAATAACGAATCTTTTCATCATTGGTAAACAGGGTGGCTATATCATTCAGCTTAGTAAGATGTGCCACAACAGTTTTAGACTCATAGCCATGGAAAGTATCAGATTCAGCCAAAGTAATTAACTCAGGTTCAACAGAGAATTCATAATCCTTATCAGTAACACAGATAGGTGAAGTAGGAACATTAGGGTCATGTTTCATTCTAGCATTCAAGGACTTTTATTTCAGCTTAGCTAATAACTTCTTAAGATCATATCTATCATTGCAAGCAAGAAAGTCACTAGCAGTTTCTTCATCCACAACATAACCCTCAGGCACAACAGGCAATTCATATCTATTGGGAGTAGTTTCATCATCACTTTCATAAATTTCATCAACATTTGCACTCTCCCTAACCTTAGAAATTTGTTCATCTAGAAATTCACCTAGTGGCACAGTATCAGGCATAGAGGTAGTTTCATCATACAAAGCAGAAGTAGCATCATCAAGAACATACGACATATCAGATTCAATAGTAGGAGTAGGTGTCGCAAGTTTACTCATAACAGAAGGAGAATCAAGTGCAGAGCTAGATGGCAGTTCCTTACCTCCCCTCGTAGTTGAGGGTAAGATCTTGGTTTTTGAGTCCTTCAAATTCTTCATAGTGATAAGCAGATATAAATCCCAATTGACTTAAAGAATAGAGCTATGTTCCCCGGCAACGGCGCCAGAAAATAGTCTTGATAACCCACAAGTGTAGGGGATCGCAACAATTTTCGAGGGTAAAGTATTCAACCCAAATTTGTTGATTCGACACAAGGGGAGCCAAAGAATACTCTTAAGTATTAGCAGTTGAGTTGTCAATTCAACCACACCTGGAAACTTAGTATCTGCAGCAAGATAGTTTAGTAGCAAAGTAATATGATAGTGGCGGTAGTAGCAATAAAAGTAACAATATTGTTTTTGTAGTTTTTGTGATAGTAGTAACGGAAAAGTAATTAAGTGACTAGCAATATAGGTAAAGCTTGTAGGCATTGGATCGGTGATGGGAAATTATGTCAGATGTAATTCATCATGTAGAAGTTATAACCTAGGGTGACACAGAACTAGCTCCAGTTCATCAATGCAATGTAGGCATGTATTGCGAATATAGTCATACGTGCTTATGGAAAAGAACTTGCATGACATCTTTTGTCCTACCCTCCCATGGCAGCGGGGTCCTATTGGAAACTAAGGGATATTAAGGACTCCTTTTAATAGAGTACCGGACCAAAGCATTAATACATAGTGAATACATGAACTCCTCAAACTATGGTCATCACCGGGAGTGGTCCCGATTATTGTCACTTCGGGGTTGCCGGATCATAACACATAGTAGGTGACTATAGACTTGCAAGATAGGATCAAGAACACACATATATTCATGGAAACATAGTAGGTTTAGATCTGAAATCATGGCACTCGGGCCCTAGTGACAAGCATTAAATATAGCAAAGTCATAGCAAAATATCAATCTCAGAACATAGTGGATACTAGGGATCAAACCCTAACAAAACTAACTCGATTACATGATAGATCCCATCCAACCCATCACCGTCAAGCAAGCCTACGATGGAATTACTCACACACGGCGGTGGGCATCATGGACTTGGTGATGGAGGAAGGTTGATGATGACGATGGCGACGATATCCACTCTCCGGAGCCCCGAACGGACTCCAGATCAGCCCTCCCGAGAGAGATTAGGGCTTGGCGGCGGCTCCATCTCGTGAAATGCAATAATTCTTTCTCTCTGATTTTTTTCTCCCCAAAACGGAAGATATAGGATCTAGGGGTACGTCGGTAGAGCATCGGGGGGCCCATGAGGCAGGGGCGCGCCCTGGGCAGGGGGGCGTGCCCCCACCCTCGTGGACAGGGTGTGGGCCCCCCGGTGAGGATCTTCTTGCAGATATTTTTTATATTTTTTGAAATAATTCTCCGTTGATTTTCAGGCGATTCCGAGAACTTTTTATTCTGCACGAAAACAACACCATGGCAGTTCTGCTGAAAACAGCGCCAGTCTGGGTTAGTTCCATTCAAATCATGCAAGTTAGAGTCCAAAACAAGGGCAAAAGGGTTTGGAAAAGTAGATACATTGGAGACGTATCAGTGCCAGTGGGCGCAGGAAGCCAGTTTCCTCTTTGGTGCTAAAGGGGCAAGAGTAGGCTAGGAGTCCCGAGGCGTCATGCAAAGGTTTCCATATCGGTGCAGCGAGACCAAGACCAGCAGGACGGTAGGGCGAAGGTCACCATGGAGCCCACGACAACGTCACCACCGGAACCTTTGGCAGGCGAAGACCACCTTTTGCCAGGATAGCTTGTACTAGCTGCCCCCCTTCAAACTTGGCTGTTGTGGGATCCCTTCCCACTCAATATTTGGGAATAGGACCAAGGCCACTATAAATAGGACCTAGCCACCACCATATGGGGCGTCTCATCTTGTGCTGAAGCAACCTTAGACGGGGGATCATTCAGACCACCCTTACACCCAGTAGCTAACCGAGCACAAGAACACCTCTCCTCAGGTGGCTGTTCTTCCCGTGTATTTGTTCATCCTCAGCCTACAAGGCAATCCACCACACCACACTAGAGTAGGGTATTACACCACAACGGTGGCATGAACCAGTATAAATCCTCGTGTCTCTTGTTCTCCGGGTTTGACGAGCTAGGAATCGGTGCGAGAGCGAGCTAGAGCAGAAAGGAGAGATCTTCGTGCGCACCCTAGAGTTCGAACCTCAAGGGTTTGCCGGAACCCACGATCCGACATTTGGCGCGCTAGGTAGGGGTGTGCTGAAGTGTCGCCCATCCGTCCACCCCGCTCTCCACCTGCCAGGCTCTTATGGCGGGCGCCTTTTCTCCGACCGGCTCGGTGGGTGCGCGCGGCGGCGTAGCTAGTCACCAAGCCTTCACCCTCGCCTTGCGACAAGTGCAGTGACCACTCAGGTTTAGGACGGAGCTGCCACCCTGTTACGACGGAGCGGCAGATCCGGCTGTCTTCCTTCAAGCCTACGAGGAGGCCGTTTCGGTGACCGACGGTGACAGCAAGGTCATGGCTAGCTAGCTCCCCATGGCACTCACCGGTGTCCCGCGCGCCTGGTTTCTCAGCTTGCCAGAGTCATCTGTGGCATCCTGTGAGGAGCTGCACGGCCTGTTCACCGCACGCTTCGCGGCACCGGCACCGGTACCTCATGCCGTCGCGGCCCTCCTCGGCGGCTCTCAAGCGCTGCCCTCGGACCACCACGTCAAGAAGTTCTTCCACCAAAACGGCGCCACCCCCATGTGCCGGAAAGCCCCCCCGGATGGGCGGCGCCCAAGATTGACCTCACCTTCGACTCAGGGGACCATCCCGCTTCCGCTGCGGGCTCAGGTGCTCTCCCGATGCTTTCCACACCCACCATATGCAATGTGGCAATCACCAAGACCCTCATCGACGGTGGGGCATGCCTCAACGTGCTCTCGGCAGAAGCTTTTAGCCTGCTCCACGTGCCGCTCGAGCGGCTACACCCCACCGAGCCCTTCTCCGAAGTCGGCAGCGGTTTCGCCAGCCCTCTAGGGCAGATCCGCCTCCCAGTCACCTTCGGCACCCGCGACAACTACCGCACCAAGCGGATTGACTTCGACATCGCTCGTATCAGCCTCCCGTACAACGCCATCCTCGGGTATCCTGCCCTGGCTCAATTCATGGCCGCAACCCATCCGGCCTACAACCTCATGAAGATGTCGGGGAGCAGCGGCGTCCTCACCATGGCGGGAGACACCAAGGAGGCTCTGGCATCCCTCAAGCTTGTTTTTCGGACCGCTGTGGCGGAACGCCCGACCAATGAGGCTTCCCCAGGGGCCAAGGAGGCCGCACCAGTGAAAAAGAAGCAGTTGTTCACTCAAGACCGAGCCGAAACAAAGCAAGTACCCGTCGAGGAGGATGGATCCTCGGGAGCCACCTTCACCATAGGCGCCAACCTCGACCCGAAACAAGAGGAGGTGTTGGTGAAGTTCCAGCGCTCGGACAAGAAAGTGTTTGCCTGGGAGCCCAAGCAGCTGGTAGGGGTCCCGAGAGGGGTAATCAAGCGTGTGCCCCAATGCACGCCCTGTGAAGCAAAATGCACGGTGGCAGTCAACAGACAAATAGTCCTTCATCGTGCAAGAAACTCACAAGCTAGAAGCAACGGGTGTCATCCGCGAGGTCCGGTACCCAGAATGGCTAGCAAACCCCGTCGTTGTGCCCAAGAAAGGCGGGAAGGAGCACATGTGTGTTAACTTCACCAACCTCAACAAAGCCTACCCTCAAGAACCATTTCCGCTTCCGCGCATCGACCAGATCGTCGACTCCACCGCAGAGTGCGACCTATTGTGCTTCCTGGACGTGTTCTCGGGCTGCCACCAAATCAAGATGGCGGTAGAAGACGTGGAGAAGATGGCCTTCCTGACCCCGTGCGGGGTATATTGCTACATGTGCATGTTGTTTGGGATGCGCAACGCAGGGGCGACCTTCCAGCGATTGATGCACATCGCCCTGGGCCCGCAGCTAGGGAGGAACGCAGAAGCCTATGTTGATGACATCGTGGTAAAATATCGGGAAGCAAGGACCCTCATTCAGGACCTGGAAGAGACTTTCGCCAGCCTGCGCCAGGTGGACCTGAGGCTTAACCCGGAGAAGTGCGTATTTGGTGTCCCTTCCAGCAAGCTACTGGGCTTCCTCATGTCGCACCGAGGAATCGAGGCGAGCCCGGGGAAGGTCAAAGCAATAGAAGATATGAGCCCGCCGCAAACCCTGAAGGAAATGCAAAAGCTCGTGGGCTGCGTGACCTCGTTAGGGCGGTTCATCTCCAAGTTGGGGGAGCGCGCCTTGCTGTTCTTCAAGCTGATTAAGAAAAAGGGGCCGTTCGAGTGGACCCCGGAGGCCGACCTAGCATTTCAAGACCTCAAGAGATATTTGACCAGCCCACCAGTGATGGTAGCGCCTCGTCTCCTCGAGCCCCTAGTGCTCTACTTGGCCGGCACTCCCTACTCAGCCAGCGCAGCATTGGTGGCTGTCCGGGAAGAACGGGTCAAGGGCATGCCGCGCAATGTCACGTCTCCGTCCAGGACAACACGGTGCCAAGACGGTGGCACCAAAGCCATAGCGATACCAACAGGTGATCAAGCCTTATGAGATGGCGCTACCGGGCCTATGGAAGCCCCTATGGGCAACCAACCTCTGGAGAACTCAGGCTCCGTCGACAATCCTACCTTAGTCGAGCACTCGGTGTACTTCGTCAGCACTGTGCTGCGGGACACGAGAGCACGATACCCCATGCCACAGAAGCTCTTGCTCGCACTCCTCGTGGCCTCGCGTAAACTGCGTCATTACTTCCAAGGACACCCCATCAAGGTTGTCTCGGCTTACCCGTTGGGGAGGGTAATCCGGAGCCCCAACATTGCGGGAAGAGTCGCCGAATGGAATATCGAGCTGCAGGCATTCCAGTTGGAGTCAGCACAACCAGGGTCATCAAAGGAGTCGTGCTCGATGACTTCATGGCAGAATGGACTGACCCCCCCGGAGCTTGAAGCAGACAAGGACCGACCCCTCCCGCCAGGAAGTGAACCGTCGGACGACTGGGTCATGTACTTCGATGGCTCGTTCGCATGCCAGGGCACGGGGGCTGGAGCTGTGCTCATCTCGCCCACTCAAGACAAGCTTTACTACGTCGTGCAGCTCTGCTTTCAGCAGGGCGAGAAGGTCTCCAACAACATCGCAGAATACAAGGGCCTCATCGCTGGCCTTAAGGCTGTGATAGCCCTGGGAGTGAAGCGCCTCATCATCAGGGGCGACTCGTAGCTCCTCGTCAACTTCTCCAACAAGGTATAAGAACCGAAGGACGAGCACATGGAGGCATACCTCACGGAGGTACGCAAAATGGAGAAGCGGTTCTTGGGCCTGGAGCTGCAGCACGTGCCCCGTGGCACCAACAAGGAAGCTGACGACATCGCCAAAAGGGCGTCCAGGCTCCTGCCCTAGGAGTCCGGCGTCTTCGAGCAACGGCTCTTCAACACTACAAAAAAATACACTTCCGTGATGATACGTGTTTGTCACAGTAGGTCACATTTTCTGTCATGCATGTACAACCATGGCATATTTATGACAGAATCAAGATAGTCATACCTGTGCTGTCGTAGAAGTGTTCCATGACATTACCAAAATTATCATCACGGAAGTGTCCACTTCCATGATGATAAATCGCGCATCACAGAAGTGCTTTCGTCAAGGGTGACCGACACATGACATCCACCGTAACGGAACACCGTTAAGCTATCGGGTCCGGTTTTGGATCCGATAACCCGTTAACAGCCCCGACCAATGGGGATTTTCCACGTGTAAAATCATCATTGGCTGGAGGGAACACATGTCAGCTCTCCGTTGGGACAGGTGGCATCCACTCATTGGACCCAAAGCGCCTATGATACGTCGACACATGGCACAACCCAATAGAGGCCCTGTGAAAAGGCCGGCCCGTCTGACTTGGTTACAAGGTGGCGGGCCGGCCCACGGCAAGCGTATGTTCGCATATAGCCCATTTACAGCCCGCTAACCTAGGGCCCATTTACGGCCTATCCGAATTAGGCCCAGTAGCGTCATCTGGGCCGTCCAATATAATTCCAGCCCATTTTAACTTCCGGTCCATGTATGGCCCATGACGTCTTTCGGCCCACATGAGGCCCTTGGTAACCCTCGGCCCATTAACGGCCCGTGGTAAAACTGCCCCGTAATGAACAGTGCCCAAAAGAGGCCCATTCCTGTGAAAAGGCCGGCCCGTTTGACTTGGTCAAAAGGTGGCGGGCCGGGCCACGGTAAGCCTGTTAACGGCCTGTTCGCATATAGCCCATTTACAACCCGCTAATCCAGGGCCCGTTTACGGCCTATCCAAATTAGGCCCAGTAGCATCATCTGGGCCGTCCAATATAATTCCAGCCCGTTTTAACTTCCGGCCCATGTATGGCCCATGACGTCTTTCGACCCATATGAGGCCCTTAGTAACCCTCGGCCCATTAACGGCTCGTGGTAAAACTGGCCCGTAATGAACAGTGTATCACTTTCCCATTAACGGCCCATTATTCCGTTGGGCCGTTTCCAGCCCATGTTATCTTTCGGCCTTCTCAGGGCCCATTTATTCTTGGGCTCATTTCCAGCATTCGTTTACTTTCGGCCCGTTACTGCCATTTTCTACTTGTGGGCCAAATTTAGCCCGTGGTTACAGTCGGCCTGTTTGTGGCCCGTTAATACGTTGGGCCGTTTTCATAGCGCCATCAAGTACGGCCGATTAACGACGACCCGTCATGGTCAGTCTGTTACGGTCGGCCCATGAACGGACGATGTCAACTCTAGCCCATTTACGGCCATAATGTGGTTTGTTATTGGCCCATGTTTGGCCAACCGATCATACGGCCCGTAGAAGGCCCATTGATGATACGACCCGTAGAAGGCCCATTGTGTCTACGGCCCGTATAAGTCCCATTGTTTCTACGCCACATAGAAGGCCCATTGTTTCTACGGCCCTTAGAAGGCCCTTTGTTTCCATGGCCCGTATGAGGCCCATGTTAACTACAGTAAATATGTAGCCCATGGTTAATGTGGCCTAGTTTTAAAAATAGGCTATTGCAACCACTCGCAAACCGCAGAAAAAGAACTGCACTGACTACAAGAAAACAAATAAACAAGGCAATAAGGAAATAAATAGGCAAGCAACTTACGCTAGGCTATCACAGCTATTACACATATTACATCCACTGGGCATCAAAGTTCGCCACCAGTGCAAATATAGGGAACAAGAAGCAAATAAACGCCGCAACAAAACAAGTCCAGAACTGAAACTACTTCAGAAGAGCTCAAGAAACAATATCCTGGGTACCCATAATGCTGGCAAGATGCTTAGCAAGCTTATTAACTTTCTCTTGTTTGGCGCTTAAATCCTCCAGCACTTGCTATTGCACCAGAAAGTTTGCATCTGAATTATGCAGGGACTTCCTCAGTCCTTCGGCTTCCTGTCGCATAACATCTAATCGATGTCTTTCAACTTGAAGTTGAGACTCCAGAAGCCGAACTGATTCAGGCAGCGAGTTCGAAGAGCTGGTGCCAACAGTTGTAGCCAGTAACTCGAGCACTACATAAAGACATGACTTTGGGGTTGTCTCAGTGTCTTCAATATAGTTTTTATCAGCTTTCTTGGAGACCAACAGGGATGTCTCACTGTCTTGAACCTTATCTGCATTACTTCCTGTACCATTGCATAATGGGGTACTCTTCTCCAATATTTTATCCGCATTCTAAAAGAGAAACAAACAAACACATCACGGGTTTACAATGTAGTATATGAAACTCATTTTTGTAAACCAGTTTAGTAGTAAGGTGGACAAGATAACAACATGAAACAAACATATATCTATGTAGTATGGTCACTGTATGGTCTATATCATTCTAGTTTATGTTGCCAAATCAAGATAGATACAGTTCGAATCATATCTATTTAAGACAATGCAGCTTAGACATAATATAAGTGTGGGAAACTACACAGCAATAATAACACTTGTAAGGTGCATGGCATGAGAATATAACTGTTTATTCAATTGAAACTGAAATCAACATAGAGCAAGTTACAACAGCAAACACGTTAAAGAAACAGGTTTAAAACATACTTGTTGCGCCATTGGAGTTTCAATTGCATCCTTCAAATTTGAAGTTAGTTGGTATGAGTAAATACAGTGATGCAAGAGCAAAGTAGTATGAACCATAGCTACGGAACCTGACCTGAGAACAATTCTTCTTCTGCTTTAAGCGTTGACTTGGGGTTCGAAGTGGTGGTCCTCGTGCTTTGGGCACTGCAGTTGCCTTACTAACTGCTCGTGTTTGGGTGCTCTGTGGTGGAGACGGTGCTGTGTCAACAGGAACTAGGTTACTATCTGCTGGGGTTGGGGTTAGAAGGGGTGTAGCTGGTTCTTTGTCCAACTAGGTAGGGGTACAATCTGCGTGATTCTGGGTTATGTGTGGTGGGGCTGGTTCTTGGGCAAGTACAACCGTGGTTCTATCTCCATCGACAGGTAGCACGATCTTTTTTGAAGACCGTGTTTTTACTCCCACAGATACTGCCATCACCCCCTCCAATTGAAATGGCTGATAAACAATAAAAGTAATTGAATGTACATACAATTTAAGATAGATAGGTGCAATGGATAGTAGGGAAGAAAACAAGGCATTCACATTTATGTTGTCTAACCAAACAGAATAGCAGGACATAGTTTCACATATATGATGGCTAATTAAACAGGGTGGCATGACACAATTTCACATGTATGATGGCTAACTAAACAAGATAGAATGACATACTTCAAAATATGATGACTATGTAAACATGATGACATGATATAACTATAAGATGTGTCTATTAAAGTGGTTGGCATGCCATAAATCACAAACATGCCGTCGATGGAAACATGATGGCATGATATAATTGAATGACATAATTCAAAATATGATGACTATGTGAACAGGATGAGATGATATAACTATATCATGTCTTTAGAAAATGGGTTGGCATGCCATAATTCAGATACATGCTGTCTATGTAAACATCATGGCATGATATAATTCAAATATATGATTTATATACTAAGGAAGTGAGCAGAGGGCAATCGCATATATGATGTGACAACTAAGGAGATGTCATTCAATATCGTGTATATGATGTAAAAACTAAGCATTGCAATACAACATATGCAAGATATGAGTAATATAACCCTGCCAAGTTTGAGCATACACCTCAGGGGGATAATAGGACTGGTCATCTGCCTCTGAATCCTCCTCTGAAGAGCTATCTGTAACCAACAAGATATCTGCTTCACCAGGTAGCATTGTCTGCTCTGAAGACCTTGTTTTCACTCCAGATTTCTCCATCACCAATTCAAATGGCTGATGCACAGGAAGAGGAGTTGAATATACAAACATTGTCCACAAAAGCAATGAGAAATGCAAAAAAAGGACGGCATGATATAATTCACATATATGACGCTTTGCTAAACTGCATGGCGTTGCATAATTCACATATATAATGCCTTGCAACAAGATAGCATTGCATAATTCACATATATAATGTCTTGCAAAAAGATGGCATTGCATAATTCACATATTGTAACGCCCCGGACACACATGCCGGTGGTCGTTACTCCTAGCGGGATCTAGACTGGCCTCACATATCAATACTAGTCTTTTCTGCGCACTTTGTCCTCACTCATGCGCACCTGGGAGCAACTTCCCGGTCGGTCACCCATCCTGAAACTACTCCAAGCTGAGCACGCTTAACTTTGGAGTTCTATCCGAATGGGCTCCCGGAAAAGAAGGAATTCCTTATTGATATGAGTAGTCTATCATCCCTAATAAGCCAGGCTATCACATACACCCCCACTCAGAGGAACCGACGTCCTCGTCGGGCCACAGGAACGTTCCCTCTTGGCACAACCGTCTGTGCTTCCAGGACAGCACATGTGCCATGCCGTGTGCCACGACGGGTCACAAACGTCATGCACAACATGACTGCAAACTGTCCGCAAACATCCGTGTAACCGCGAGGGTCGGCTCTGATACCAACTTGTAACGCCCCGGACACACATGCCGGTGGTCGTTACTCCTAGCGGGATCTAGACTGGCCTCACATATCAATACTAGTCTTTTCTGCGCACTTTGTCCTCACTCATGCGCACCCGGGAGCAACTTCCCGGTCGGTCACCCATCCTGAAACTACTCCAAGCTGAGCACGCTTAACTTTGGAGTTCTATCCGAATGGGCTCCCGGAAAAGAAGGAATTCCTTATTGATATGAGTAGTCTATCATCCCTAATAAGCCAGGCTATCACACATATATGGTAATTAGACACTAAACATGTGGCATTCACAAAAATTATGTCTAAACTAAGCAAATGACATAGCAATGCAAGATACCATACGCACGATATGAGCAACATAACCCTGCCAAGTTAGAGCATGCACCTTGGGGGGGGGGGATAGGATTGGTCATCTGTCTCTGAATCCTCCTCTGAGGAGTTATCTTCCTCTTGATTGCGATCCGAAATGGGTGGAGGGGGGCTGCCTTTGCGCCCACCATGGAGCGACGTCTGCATGAAATTTTATTGCCACGCAAGGCTCATCTCTTTTGCTCTACATGTTCAGTTCCATTGTGTATAATAACTGACATGCATAGGAATGACACATAGTGAGATTATGTATGGAGTGCATGCACAAATCCAGAGTGAAGGTAGCAAACTGTGGATAGACCCAAAGCCAATGATAGCAGGCAGATAATAGCTTTAGTTAAAAAATACAGATAATGGCTCCTTTAATGTTTGTTTACACCCAACATGAAACTCATAGTAGACACCCGAGATTAACCAGATAGTACTGATTGCTGGCCCAATATGTACCCCACAACCATTTAAAAACTCAAGTTTCAACATAATTTTGGACATGAGTCCGAGTCTAATAGGTGAACACGATGATAAAGTAGCATGTCATCATATTAAGCGATGCATAACGTAAGCAGACACGGAAGAGTGCGACCTCTCTTGCGGACCCGTGTAGTCCTCAAGGTCATCTGCTCAGTTGATGATGGTAATGCAGTTGTCGTGGCTGCCGGCGGCGGGGAAGAAGATCTGAGGCAGCAAAAGACAGTCTGGAGAGTGGATACCTGCTGTGGTGAACCCTTCAATCGTTGGAGCAGCTGAGTTTGGGTGGAACACAGCACCGCAGGAGCAGGACAAACCACACAAGGTTTTCTTTGACACATATCTATAACAGAAGTAATTGTGCAAGGGCTTGTTTGAATTTGAGGATTCTAACAATGCAGGGATAGGAAATAGACATGAATAGGATAGGAATGGACGTGCAAAACAGAGAATTTAAAAACACAGGATTTCTACCAATCTGGGTGTTTGGTTCATAAGAATTGGAAGATCACATGATGCAAAGAAGCACTGTGAGATTAAGTCAAACCACAAGAAGTGTACAACCTCTTTGGCGAAGCTCGATCTCAACGTGATTGGGTTGGCCGGTGAGGATGCTTCGGCTGACTTGGCTGTCGGAGGAGGGGAAGAAGATCTTAGGCGTCTGGAGATGGAGCCCGAGCTACTGCTCCGCTGTTATGGAGGGTTTCGTTGTTGGAGCAGCTCCGGTGAGTTGTACGACGCCGAGGTTGAAGCAGGACAAGAGAGAGAACATTAACCTGAGTGGAATTCTAATAGCATCTCCAATTGATGACGTAAAATACATACCCACAAAGTGCTAGATGTATACATCAACCTCTCATCTGTGAACTTCACCGTCGAAACTGAATTTAACTGCCGAAACTGAACTTAACTGTCGAAACTGAATTTTGCTCTTGAAACTGAATTTAATTGTCGAAACTGATGTTAACTGTCGAAACCGAATTTTGCCGTCGAAACTGAATTTTAATGTCGAAACTGAACGCAATAGAGGTGAGGCTACACGTCAGTCGACTGACTTTTTCATCTCTGGTCAGTCGATTTTGCAGCCATTGGATACGAAATCAAGGGCCTGCAGTTCATCTTCAATCTCCACCCCCTGAGCCGCCAGCTACCACCGGCCAAACAGCCGCCCCCTGCCGCCCGCGGCAGGCGGTGCGCAACCCCGCTCGCACCGAAAACACTCCCCACCGCCGGTCCGCTGCCGCCCCGACC
>LR738710.1:475052345-475098612 GCA_902687465.1 Secale cereale | reverse complement strand
GTCAAGCTTTTTCTCTGGCGATCCCCACGCCACTGCCCCACCACCGCTGGCGACCATCGCCCCACCCTGAACCCTAAGATAGATAGTGGGGTACCTCTCCGGCGAGCCCCCCTCCCTGCTGTGGTTGGTTCTTCCTTAACTCCAGCGAGCCCCCCACCCCCTGAAAATCGACTGACCCAAAAGTCGATTCAGTCGACTGAAGTGTGGCTAAATCGGAGCAACATCGCAAGCAAGAGCAAGGGCAAGAGCAGACCAGGCAGGGGACTGAGAGCAAGAGTAGAGCAGCAGCGCGAGCGAGAGCTAAAGCAGCAGCAGCTCCTACTGATGTGGACGTCGCCGCAGAGGGAGCGACGCCGTGGAGGAAGTGGCCGGCAACGCCGCCGTGGATGGAGTCGCGCCGTGTCGGCTCGGGACGGAGCGCCGGTAGCACCGTGAGATCGAATCAAGAAGAAAATGCGGCGATTAATGTACAACCTCTTTGGTGGCGCCGATTAGGCCGCAGCTTCATCCGAGGAAACTATCATGATGATGCTCTTCCTGTGGTGCAGGTGAAGACGGCGGTGTGGGGATGGAGGTGGCGCGAAAGACGAGGGGAACGTCGGGGCAGCTCCTTGGAGGTGGAGGACGGGGTGGCTGAACTGGCGAGACGACCAGATCGACGACGGATCCTTATCCGGTACGGTGGATGAGGGACATCAAGGTGTTGCTGTGGACGACTTCGTCGGGGAAGAGGCTCCGGCTGGGTGGCGGACGGAGGAGGGTGTGGGGCCTCACGGGTTTTGCCGGCCTCGGTGTACGAATGGGTGGGCGGATGGGATGGGAGCGGGGAACCAAGGCTTAGGGACGCGTTTGTCCGAAATGTGGGGTAAGTTACGAAAGTACCCCCCACCGATTTGAGGCGGTTCTTTCGGTTCAGGGGTATCACGGGCATTTTGCGTGTCGGGATTTCACAGGAGGTGGGAGTTTTCACGCGCATTGAAATTTTGGAATAGCAAGGCGCGTGTTGAGATGGAGGGAGTTGCCGGAGCACAACGAGACAAAGATATATCTTAAATATTTCGGGCTAACAAGGCGCATGTTGAAATTTCTGGACAAGCCTAACATGTACTGTACTAAATCAATTCGCACTACAAATGTCATTCAAAACTTTGAATTCATGTTATGTTCAATTAAAATATTTCGCTATGTGTATAATGCATGCAACCTAGTACTCAAATGAACGTTTTAGTGCATTCCAAACGTATATACTACCACTTCAATATGAACTAAATTTGAATTCGCTTCTTTATTTGAATAAGATCTACAATAATGATTGTTGTGAAGTCAAAGCATTTCAATTCGTTTCTCTGTTTTAATAAGATCTACAATCGTCATTATTGTCAAGTTAAACCATCGTTTGTGTATTATCTTCACAGCACACCACATGATTAGTCTCGAGTTACATATGAACTATGTGTACTATATGAACTCGAACTCGATTTTTCGAATACACTTTATGTTTATTTCAAATCGTAGTACATTTCAAGCTCTAGCTAGATCTTCACAAACTAAACCATGTCTCATATGTATAATGTGTTTATCACATTATGTATGGTGCCCCGCCCCCTATGCCTACAAGTATTTAGATGTCAGTTGCAAACACCACACATTACCACAAATTCAAATAAAATGTGAGAATGTTTGATATATAGTATTGTTTAGATTGTTCGATATTTAGTTGTAAGTTGCAAACGCTACACATTATCACAAATTCAAATAAAATGTGAGATTGTTTGATGTATAGTATGGTTTAGATTGTTCGACATTTAGCTGTGAGTTGCAAACGCCATGCATTGTCACATTATGGTATACCATGTGCAAAACCACAACACGCGTATCACCACTGTATTCATGCATGCTTATGTTTAAAACACTATGATCTCCTATTCAAATATATGAAACCACTTTCATATCAAATTATGATATTTGTTAATCTCTTACACCCACACAATCCTCTAACCTTTGTAGTTACCACTAACTTTCTCTCGTGTATGCACACGCCCTCCTCGCACTCCCCATCCCCCAGCATTCTATCCATCACACACATTCATTTTGTTTTCTTTAGCTCGTTCTCCCACAGTCTCCACAACTCCTTTCCGACACACACCAATCGATAAACCTGTCCAGTGATGTCTGCCTACAACATACACACGCACCTTCAATCTCCTCCTTTATGTGTCCTTGCCTCGTGTCTCTCATACGGTCCCACACACGTGTAAACTCTCACCCCTCTTTTCACCGATCTCACAACCCACACTCCTCCCCCTATCTAGCTAGTAGCTGGGCATCTCACACCACCTCCTAGCTCCATTCTCTCTGGCTATCCGTCTCGTCAGGCCTTATTTGCCTGTAACAAATGGACATACACCGACCGATCTCCCGCTATACATATAGCTAGCTAGGTCCTTATAACTCGTTTTGACCCACACGTCAATTGATCTACCTCATTAGTTATGTCTCTCCCTTCCTTCGACAGACAACAATTGATCTACCGATCTAGTTAGGTTTGCTTACCAAACACATGGTTCCCCTTCATCATCCATGGATCTATCACGCACAGGCACACACAGAAACACATCCCTACTCTTATTGATAATATTGCAGTTCCACCCTTAGTTTGTCTAGTAGGCCTCTCCCACCATCTTTGAGAAGCAACTCCATCACCCATCCAACACTCTACCCCTCTCCCTACCTCTCTCTCTCCTCTTCTCTCTGTCCCATCCTATTTCCCGTCCTTCAGTTATGTATGGATGTCGACCGATCTCCCTCAAGACATAGCTGGGTATCTCATTCTCAACACATATACGAGTCATTCTACCTCTATAGTTAGGCCTCTGCCTACCCCTCCCCAAACCCCCTCCCACACACACACCGATACATCGAGCGCTCTAGTCATGTCTCGCTGCCACACACAAACTTGACCTGTGCCCTCTGACGTTCCTGTAGCTAGGTCAGTCGCCCTATATCTTTGACTTGCACACACACACAATTTCGATGGCTCTCTTCATCGATCTCGCACCCACCCACTTGATCCTCTCTTTGACTCTATCGATATCTATGACCACTCCCTCTCTTCTCGTGGATCGCCCGACCCTCTATATATGATATGGATAGGCCTCCATTTCACACACATTTCATGCAAAATTTTGTTTGAGATGTCATCGACACATATTCCCACAAATACATTCACGAAATCAACCCCCCCCCCAAACAAAAAACACTCACGAACGCACACAAGCCATTTGGTCTAGGTTTGTATCTCTCACACACACCCACATAGGTGGGGGACGTGCACGAAGAGAAGAGGTGCACGCATGGCGCACGTACTCCCATCTCTTTCCCAACCACACCTGCGCGGGTACACGGTGGAGCTCATTTCTATACGAAAAGGCAGCCCACGTGGTAACTTGACACATGTACTGGTTGTCCACTAGATGGAGGGAGGATCGTCTACAAGCAAGATTAATTACATAGCCGGCTGCTAGCTCTATCTTTGTGCCACCTCACTTATAGCCAACCTAAAAGCCCATTCATATAATAGTTGCTGGCTCTATACATCATGCATTTAATGCTTGACCCCACTTTCTTCTCTCACAAAATGCATTGGAGCATGTGCTGCAGCTGGCTACAAGTTTACAACCCACTCCTCTTCTCTCTCCTCTCCTCTCTCCTCCACATCATCATAAATCTGAGGTGGCAACCCTTATAGCCCGCTTACATCAGCCTATTATAATTGCTCTACCACGGGTGAACATACAAATTGCGACTTGACGCGTTATGTTAAAAGGGAGGCAAACCATGTGGGACATACCTTAGAGGCGAGGCTCTATACACTGGAGTACTTTTGATATGTCCCGTCAACTCGCAGAATGAGGAGAAGCTTGCTTAGTACGCCATCTCCCCCGCTCACGGGCGCGGTGGCTCGCAGGACGAGGTGAAGTTTGCTTACTACGCCTTACGCCCACTCCCTCGCACACGCACGCGGTGGCTCGCAGGACGAGGATAAAATTTTACTACTCCCTCCGTTTACTCCTCGTCCCTACTACCGTGGTTAGAGAGATTATCATATTGTTTGGAATATATATGTCCTCTAGTAGATTTCAATATGAACTACTAGTACATACTCCAAACACTGATGTATATAGACGTATTTTAGAGTGTAGATTCACTCATTTTGCTCCGTATGTAGCATAAAGTTGAGACACTTATTTTGGAACGTAGGGAGTACATATTTGCTATAATCTGTCAATCATTGAGATGCAATAGCATGCATGTTAGTCTCCTTTGTATTTGATGAAATGTTGCAATGGTCTACCTTGGACGCAAGATACATGTAACAGAAGCTGGAAGCTTCATAGCATTGTACTATCTCGCTGATAAATTACAGTACGTAGTATACAAGTACTTCCTCCGTTCCTAAATATAAGTCTTTGTAGAGATTTCACCATGAACCACATACATATGTATATAGATGCATTTGAAGTGTAGATTCATCCATTTTGTTCCGTATGTAGTCCACCTAGTGGAATCTCTACAAAGACTTATATTTAGGAACGGAGGGAGTACTATGTAAAGAGTTAGGTGCCGCACAGTGTCCAGAAAATATGGTGATAGTGTGAGGTGGGCCATGTAATCACTGAGCCTGCGTGTTTTCACTGCTCTTGCACTCCTCTGCCGTAAGAATGGAGAAAATTGTAATCTAGTAGTACCTCCTTTCGCCGAAAGCGTGGGACATCCAGCAGTCCTACTGTAATGCCCAGGATGGGACTATATCTCCTACGTGTCAAGGCACGACTTAAAGATATAAGCCCATTCTGGAATGATCGCAAGTTTGGTATCTTTGCACGACTCATGTAAACGAGGAATTAAATTGCAAAAGGAGATAGTTGGCTTACACTCACCACTTCACACAATACAATACATAAGCAATACAACATTCAAAACATCACAACCCGACTACGGGCGAAGATCCAAAAGAAAGATATCAAAACAACATAAAGCCACAGGTCCAGATCGAATCCTAGTAGAAACCACTACTGATCGTCGAAAACGTCACAAGCATACGACCACTCTCTTCATCGAGCTCCCAGTGAAGTTCTGATCCAGCTCCTGCATCAAACTCGGCTGAACCTACATCTGGTGTTGTAGTAACTGTGAGCCACGAGGACTCAGCAATCCCATAACCATGGGTATCAAGACTAGCAAAGCTTTGTGGGCAGGAAGAGGTAAAGTGATGAGGTTGCAGAAGCGGCTAAGCATAATATGGTGGCTAGCCTACGAGTACCAGAATAAGATGAGCATCTACGCAAACGGTCGCAAAAGTAGTGATCGCTAAAGATCCTGAACTACATACGAATCATACATAACCCCACCGTGTTCTCTTCTCAAAGTGAAAAGAGACAGTCACGGTTACTCACACAGTTGTGTGTTTTACTTCGGATCCTCTGTCAAGTTTTCTACAACCGGACATTAACAAATTCCAATCTGCCACATAACCGCGGGCACGGCTTTCGAAAGATCATAACCCTGCAGGGGTGTTCCAACTTAGCCCATCACAAGCTCTCACGATTAGCTGAAGTGATAAATATAATATCATCACTCCTTATCTTAGGGAAATCCGATCAGGCTCGGCATCCCGATGCACAAGACATTTTCGACAATGGTAAAACAAGTCCAGCAAGACCTCCCGGTGTGTCGACACCCTGATAGTAGCCGCGCGTATCTCGTCTCAGGCCACGACCGGATGGGTGATTATACGAGTAAAACCAAACCTCAAGTTTCCCCGTGGTGGCCCTGCATACTCCCCGTTTGGGACCAACAGCATCAGCACTGCCCCCCTGTAATGTAGAATTAAGAACCCGAGGGTGCGACCCCCTATGCAAATTTAATTAATTAAGTTGTTATTATGAGGCAAATTAAAACCAATGTTGGGCCTTGCTGGAGGAGTTTTATTCAAAGTCGAACTGTCAAGGGGTCCCCATCCACCCATCGTGTAAGGAACGCAAAATCAAGGAACATAATGCCGGTTTATCGGCGCCTATGGCATGAGTGGAAGAAAACACCAAGCAAAAGGCCAAACCTTCCACACATGCCCAGTATATAGGTGTGTTAATAATAATTATAGATATTGTGATATACCAACAACAAGTTCCCTCCTGGAACGATCTTCATCTTCACCTGCAACTAACAACGCTATAAGAGGGGCTGAGCAAGCGGGTAACATAGCCAAACAGTGGTTTTGCTAGGAAGGTGTCAAAGGTTAGAGGTTTCATGGCAACAAGGAGAGGCTGACATAAAAGATGGGTAGCGCGACATGTAACGATAGCATCGAGACAACTAAGCATGGCAATGGTAGTGAAGGTATCCAAGGGTATGATCATCTTGCCTGGGATTCCACAAGGGAGAAGAACGGATCCATGAAGAAGACGGAGCAACATAGTCGAGCGAATCCTCACAACTCCGAAACGAAACCGAAGCTAACAAGAGAAGCAACCGGAAAGAAGCAAACAACACGGTAAACACACAAGCATAAACATGGCATACGATGCACATCCAAGTATGATGCATGTCCGATTTAAATATGCATGGCATGGCAAGAGCACAAACAAAACTACAAGTTAAGTGGAGCTCAATATGCAACGAGTTGCATATTGACGAAACCACATTTTAATTATTTAATTGACTCTCGTTTATTTACAAGACAAGGTTAAATGTTGGTTAACATGGAAAGATGTGAAGCATAATAAAACTACACTATTTAGGAATTTTAAATGAGGCCGGAAAACAACAACAATAATTCCGGGAAAGTCCCCATATGCATGTTTAGTGATTTGAAGCAAACAACAATTCACACATTTAAATGTTGTTAACATGATGCAGATGACATGATCAAGTTTTATGCAATTTTATTAAAAGGTTGACATGAAGAGATAAGAAGATGATACGGAGTTTTAGTCACCGTGGTGGAAAGAAAGGGTGCCATGGCAACGATCCGAAAGTGATGCAACGCAACATCTCGGTTCCGGTAACTCGTTGAGAGTCCGGGGCAAAAGAAAGGTGGCGAAGTGGGTCATGCAAGAAGAAGATGGGGTGATCCCGTCACCGGGTTCCCACGGGTCGGTGACGTGGCAACCGAGGAGCATGACAAAGAACGAAACGGGCATGAAGCACACAAGGGAAACATCTCATACAATACATGCATGTCACGGGTCATCGTCTCGGGGTTATACCTTCGAAACAATTGTTTCGGGGCGGAAACGAGTCGTCGAGGGACGTAGTGGAAGAAGAGGAAGTAGGCGTTCTCGTTCGTAGCCGTACACGGCGCGACGGTAGAGGTACTTGGCGTTCACGTGGCGGTAGTGGAAGTAGTTGTACACGGTCATCGAGGAAGTAGTGGTACACGGCGACGGTAGTCGAACTTGGCGCATCCTTGTTCTTTCGGGTTCGTAGTGGTACATGGCGTTCGTCGTGTAGGTGTACTCGGTCGTAGATGTACTTGAGGGTCTTCGGACTTGCCGGACTTGACAAAAATGAAGGGGTACTTGGTGTTTCCTCGTGTAGTCGAACTTGACGAATCTTGGGGTCCCTCGTACACTTGGCGAAAAAAAAACAGCAGCAGCCAAACAAAAGGAGACAGCACGGCGACGAGGCCGTGGCAGCGGCAACTTGGCGATGGAGGCGATGGAGGCTCGGCTCTGCAGCCTTGGCGCTGGACAGCAAAGGAACGGCACGGGACGGTGATCCTGGCCGGCCCGCGACTGTGCTCGCCGACGCAGAAGAAGAGGCGGCCGGAGGGGACTTGGCGGGGCGCGGCGCTGGTCTGGTGCTGGAGACGGAGGCCTTGGCGCATGGAGGACGGGCGCGACTGCTCGAGGGCGAAGGGCGCAGGGGCCATGGCTCGAGGAGGGAGCCGGAGGCTCGGCGCTCGAGGTTCTCTGGCGCGGGCGCTGGGGCGTCGCAGGGGCGCTGGAGATCGCGACTCGATGCGGCCCTCGCCTGCCGCGCGGGAGGAAGGGGTCGAGGGGGGAGGCGCGACCAGGCGGCGGGGAGGTGTGCTGGGGCCGGTCTTGGCTCGAGGCAGGGTCGGCTCGCGGGGCGACGGGGAGGTACCGAGGACGGAGGAGCGCTGCGCTGCGGGATCGAGCAGAGCTTCGAGGGAAACGGGCGCACGAGGGGCTCGGGAGGAGGTCGAGGGAAGAGAGTGAGAGGATCAGGCTCGGGGGGTCAGGGCGCTCAAGGGTTGGGGAATCGGGCGAGAGAGCGAGGGAATCGGTCGGGTGCTGCGGGAGATGTGATCGGGCAGAGCTTCGAGCGCTCGAGGGGGTGGCGGCGCGCAGAGGGAAAAAGCGAGGGGAGAGGATCGGGTGCGAGGGAGTCCGAGCGGCTAGGGTTAGAGGGGAATTGGGCCGGAGGCTGATGGGCCGCTGGGAGGTAAAAACTGGGCCAAAAGATGGCTGAGGGGGCTTGGGCCCAAAGGAGGAGGGCCAGGGAGGCCGGCTGGGCTCTTCTGCTATGATGGCCTAGAGGCCATTTCTCTCTCCCTTTCTGCGTTTCCAAAACACAGAAAAACATCAAGATGAAAGAAAAAGGAAGGGAGGCTAGGAATATGCTTAGGGCATAGGGTAAAAATCCCTGGACACACAAAAATGTAAGGAATTTAATTAAAATAGTTGGAGGGTTTGACGGTGAAACTTGAAGCAAAAGAGGTCTGGAGAATATATGCAAATGTGTTGGGTTAATTCCGAACAAACGGAATATTTATTATATAGCTCCCTAAATATTGGGATGATATGTTATAAAGAGAAGACAACCTTCCCTCGATTTAAATGGATCGAAGATCCACACAATTTATTTAGGTTGAGATGCAAAGAAAAATATGACATGATGGCATGATGACATGATGCAATGCAAAATAAACAACACAAACAAAATTGAAACACACGGGAGAACCCGGAACATCTGGAATCTTCTGGAATCTTCTGGGACGTCGGTCTCGGGCGTCACAACTCTCCCACACTAACAGAGGATCTCGACCCGAGATCCTAGAGATGGCACCGGGTAGAAACGAAAAAGAAGAGGTAAAACAAAGTTGCTTCTATGACAAACGAGTGAAACCAAGGAACCTTGAGAGGTTGAACAAGTTGAACAAGAATACAACAGAGATGAACGAAGATGAAACACTCTGTTAGAAAAGAGGAACAAGGAGCACTATGAGAACCTTGCAGGTGAAAGACACGAAACAAGAGCTCACGGGCCAAAAGAATATGAAACTGCAAGGGTACAACCAAGGAATAAGAATGACATGATTCGGACAGCACTCCGTCTGAAAATGGAAGGAATTATCAAGAGTTTGAGGAGAAGGGGTGGTACTTGATGAAAACAACAACACACAGCCTCCGGAACAATTGAAAGAATGACACCAGGGGTAAGAAAGATTCAGACAGCACTCCGGTTGAAAAGAGAGGCAAAACTAGATAAGATGAGAGAATTAGAATGGAGGTCACGACACTCCGGATAAATAGATAAACAAGGAAAGAACATGATCTCGATAAAAACGAGATGATGGCTAAAGAGAGCAATATCACAATGCCTCCGGAATGAAAGAATAGCATCTAAAACAACGAAAGAAATGAATGGAGAAGAAAAATGACAACTTCTCCCACAAATGAATTAGAAAATCCTCCTTACAAAGAAGGGTTGAACGTGGTTGATGGAAAATCAACAACGAAAAGAATAAACTCATTGTGGGCTTATGGAAAACATCTCAAAATTATGAGGTGACAACCGGCCACTGACGAAAACATTTGATTGGATTGAGATCAACAAGGAGACGATAAACTTATCTCACCGGAATGATAAATGAAGAACTTGGGTCATTTATAAGCACCATAATAGCAACAACCCTTAGGGAAAGCTTTTAGGTGAATTATAACCCAAGATAACTCCAATGAATAAATTTAAGGGTTGGAAAGATCTCCTGAACAAAGAAAAATGATGGTTTTAAATATCTCATTCTTGATAACTCGTGAATCATGAAACATGAAGGAATTGTCAAGAATGACATAACACCACATGAAAAGATAAGGTGGAAAGAATTGCACTTGGAAAGCATGATGAAGAATGCTTGAGCTCCAACAAGAATCTTGATGAAGACTTCGAGGATGAATTAAAACATGATGAACCACCATGAAAACTCCGGTAATGAAGCATGAGAAGTGAAAGATGAAAAGAATAAGATTCAAGGCCTGCGATGAATTAGATAGAGCTTTGAAATGATATAATTGAAATAACTTGGAGCTCCGGAAAACAAGATGAACAACTTAGAACCGAGAATATGATATGATGAACAAGCTCCGCAGGAATAAGAATAAGAATTATGTCATGCATCTCCTTCACCAATTTAAATTGATGACAACCAAATGATTTGGCATACTACTTATTCTCGTTGCAAAGAATTAAAGAGAGATCTAGCACAAGCTTGGGTAAAACTTCAACGAACCACCGGTAGGATTGTGAAAAAAACGAGTGAATTGAAACGATAACAACGGAAGAGTAAACTTGAAAGAACCATCGTAAAAATATGGAGACGAACGAAGAGACATCAATGAAGAATATTTGGAGGACGAAGTTGAAAACTGAGAACGAAGAAATATTCTGAAATGATGGCCTTCGGAGGAACACAAAGAAAAGAACTCATGAAAATACTCCGGATGAATGACAAGAGGAAGGTGGAGCTAAAGATGGAAATAATTGAAAACAAGCTTGGAGAAGGCATGTGACTGATGGAAATCATTTTTACGTCACACTTTGAAAAGAATTTGTGTATAACTCTAGAAAAAAATTAGAAGAGTCAGGTAAGATCCTGGAGAAAGACCTGTGGGTTAGGGCCCACTAAAGAAATCACCGTTGGAAAAAATTGCTTAAAAGATATAGCACCGATTGAATTAAATGGCTTGAATAAGATGACAATCTCAACATAATTTGAACGGATAAAGAATGGAAACACGAATCTTCTGAGATATCTTGTACACCGGATATGAATAGCAAGAGGAGAATGATTAATTGGAGCACCGGAATAAGAAAGCATTGTGAAATGAGGAATAGGATAAGATCAACGCCGAAATCTTGAATTACATCCACCGACAGAATTAGAGAACAAAAGAATGATGAACTTGAAGCTCTTGAGCATCTTCATGATAAATCACCGGATAAGAACATTGATGGAAAATAATGACAAAACATCACATGAATAAAATGGATATTTCATCTGAGAATTTCTTGCTCCATAAGAAAAAGGGGGGGAGGGCGGGGAAAACAGAGACAATTTGAGATGAATGAAACAGACAAATCGTCGGATTTCTCAACGACGTCCGTATGGAGTAACTTGAAGAGAAGGCACACCGGTTGAAAAGGATTAACATGAAGATCTCGATGGTCAAGAAGAATTAGCACTCCCATAGAAATATGAGAACACCGATTAGGAAGGTATGGAATCAACATTTGACATCGAAGCAACTCGAATACCAGAATCAAATTAAAACAAAGGATAGATATGTTTATGAAGAAGATTATGTTGCAACATATCTATTCGAACAGATAATTGAACGAATGAATTCCGCAGGTACATCAACTTGACGAGAAGCCACTTGGAGAACAAAAGGTAAATAACAAGGAACAAGGAACATATAGAACAAATACAAGATAGAAGCTTCGTTCGACATATTCGTGCTGAAAGCTCATGGAACGTGTTACAAAAGGGTTTTGCAATCCCCGGATCAGCATAGCCAAGGACCCTTTAAGATGCAACTCCCGATCGGAACAAGCCCATAAAACCACTTCACTCAATGTAGAACCCCAAACTTCAAATCATGCATTCGTTGGAAGAATGCTTAGAACTACTGGATGAACCCACCTATTAATTTCTGAAAGTTTCCAGTTATGCAATCAGGTGTTGGGGATACAGGGGAAGCACCGCGCAATCAACTCTAAACCTACATCCAGCTGTATCCATCCTTCAACACATAACCAGTTGTTCTCGGAAACCGTTTACCTCGGACCTTCGAAACGCATCTACTATACAAGCTATGGCAATACTCCCGAACTACCTCCCCAGTACTGGGTGATGTCGGGGTTATCTTGCCACTAACCGCATAGGAGAGTTTTCGATGTCGGCCGTCTTAAGTATTCTAGTACTGCCATGATATATTTGTGACGACAACACCTCGGAGCTCGACTCCCCGGGACACTGCCACAACCCCTAATGACAGGAGGCATCGAGAACAATGTTCTCGTCACAAAGACATCGAAACAATCCAAACAATACTCGCGAGATCCTAAAGAAATTTGGTGAAATTTTGAGAGTAGAAGGGATAAAAGTAATCGTCAGGAGTCCTCACAAGAGTGAAAAGGGATGAGAAGCAAACAGAAATCCTACTCTCTGATATATATATATAGGACTCAAAACATTTTCAAGTGTGTGCCTAGACTCAACCGTCAACGATTCGATCAATCAGTGGGGGCTTCTAGGTCGGAGAAGGCTCTGAATACCAACTTGTAATGCCCAGGATGGGAATATATCTCCTACGTGTCGAGGCACGACTTAAATATATAAGTCCATTATGGAATGATCGCAAGTTTGGTATCTTTGCACGACTCATGTAAAAGAGGGATTAAATTGCAAAAGGAGATAGTTGGCTTACACTCGCCACTTCACACAATACAATACATAAGCAATACAACATTCAAAACATCACAACCCGATTACGGGCGAAGATCCAAAAGAAAGATACCAAAACAACATAAAGCCACAGGTCCAGATCGAATCCTAGTAGAAACCACTACTGATCGTCGAAAACGTCACAAGCATACGACCACTCTCTTCATCGAGCTCCCAGTGAAGTTCTGATCCAGCTGCTGCATCAAACTCGGCTGAACCTGCATCTGGTGTTGTAGTAACTGTGAGCCACGAGGACTCAGCAATCCCATAACCATGGGTATCAAGACTAGCAAAGCTTTGTGGGCAGGAAGAGATAAAGTGATGAGGTTGCAGCAGCAGCTAAGCATAATATGGTGGCTAGCCTACGAGTACCAGAATAAGATGAGCATCTACGCAAACGATCGCAATAGTAGTGATCGCTAAAGATCCTGAACTACATACGAATCATACATAACCCCACCGTGTTCTCTTCTCAAAGTGAAAAGAGACAGTCACGGTTACTCACACAGTTGTGTGTTTTACTTCGGATCCTCTGTCAAGTTTTCTACAACCGGACATTAACAAATTCCAATCTGCCACATAACCGCGGGCACGGCTTTCGAAAGATCATAACCCTGCAGGGGTGTTCCAACTTAGCCCATCACAAGCTCTCACGATTAGCTGAAGTGATAAATATAATATCATCACTCCTTATCTTAGGGAAATCCGATCAGGCTCGGCATCCCGGTGCACAAGACATTCTGACAATGGTAAAACAAGTCCAGCAAGACCTCCCGGTGTGTCGACACCCTGATATTAGCCGCGCGTATCTCGTCTCAGGCCACGACCGGATGGGCGATTATACGAGTAAAACCAAACCTCGAGTTTCCCCGTGGTGGCCCCGCATACTCCCCGTTTGGGACCAACACCATCAGCACTGGCCCCCCTATAATGTAGAATTAAGAACCCGAGGGTGCGACCCCCTATGCAAATTTAATTAATTAATTAAGTTGTTATTATGAGGCAAATTAAAACCAATGTTGGGCCTTGCTGGAGAAGTTTTATTCAAAGTCGAACTGTCAAGGGGTCCCCATCCACCCATCGTGTAAGGAACGCAAAATCAAGGAACATAATGCTGGTTTATCGGCGCCTAAGGTGGCATGAGTGGAACAAAACACCGAGCAAAAGGCCAAGCCTTCCACCCATGCCCAGTATATAGGTGTGTTAATAATAATTATAGATATTGTGATCTACCAACAACAAGTTCCCTCCTGGAACGATCTTCATCGTCACCTGCAACTAACAACACTATAAGAGGGGCTGAGCAAGCGGGTAACATAGCCAAATAGTGGTTTTGCTAGGAAGGTGTCAAAGGTTAGAGGTTTCATGGCAACAAGGAGAGGCTGACATAAAAGGTGGGTAGCGCGACATGTAACGATAGCATCGAGACAACTAAGCATGGCAATGGTAGTGAAGGTATCCAAGGGTATGATCATCTTGCCTGGGATTCAACAAGGGAGAAGAACGAATCCATGAAGAAGACGGAGCAACATAGTCGAGCGAATCCTCACAACTCCGGAACGATACCGAAGCTAACAAGAGAAGCAACCGGAAAGAAGAAAACAACACGGTAAACACACAAGCATAAACATGGCATACGATGCACATCCAAGTATGATGCATGTCCGGTTTAAATATGCATGGCATGTCAAGAGCACAAACAAAACTACAAGTTAAGTGGAGCTCAATATGCAACGAGTTGCATATTGACGAAACCACATTTTAATTATTTAATTGACTCTCGTTTATTTAGAAGACAAGGTTAAATGTTGGTTAACATGGCAAGAGGTGAAGCATAATAAAACTACACTATTTAGGCATTTTAAATGAGGCCGGAAAACAACAACAATAATTCCGGGAAAGTCCCCATATGCATGTTTAGTGATTTGAAGCAAACAACAATTCACACATTTAAATGTTGTTAACATGATGCGGATGACATGATCAAGTTTTATGCAATTTTATTAAAAGGTTGAGATGAAGAGATAAGAAGATGATACGGAGTTTTAGTCACCGTGGTGGAAAGAAAGGGTGCCACGGCAACGATCCGAAAGTGATGCAACGCAACATCTCGGTTCCGGTAACTCGTTGAGAGTCCGGTGCAAAAGAAAGGTGGCGACGCGGGTCATGCAAGAAGAAGATGGGGTGATCCCGTCACCGGGTTCCCACGGGTCGGCGATGAGGCAACCGAGGAGCATGACAAAGAACAAAACGGGCACGGAGCACACGAGGGAAACATCTCATACAACACATGCATGTCACGGGTCATCGTGTCGGGGTTATACCTTCGAAACAATTGTTTCGGGGCGGAAACGAGTCGTCGAGGGACGTAGTGGAAGAAGAGGAAGTAGTCGTTCTCGTTCGTAGCCGTACACGGGGCGACGGTAGAGGTACTTGGCGTTCACGTGGCGGTAGTGGAACTAGTTGTACACGGTCATCGAGGAAGTAGTGGTACACGGCGACGGTAGTCGAACTTGGCGCATCCTTGTTCTTTCGGGTTCGTAGTGGTACATGGCGTTCGTCGTGTAGGTGTACTCGGTCGTAGATGTACTTGAGGGTCTTCGGACTTGCCGGACTTGACAAAAATGAAGGGGTACTTGGTGTTTCCTCGTGTAGTCGAACTTGACGAATCTTGGGGTCCCTCGTACACTTGGCGAAAAAAACAGCAGCAGCCAAACAAAAGGAGACAGCACGGCGACGAGGCCGTGGCAGCGGCAACTTGGCGATGGAGGCGATGGAGGCTCGGCCCTGCAGCCTTGGCGCTGGACAGCAAAGGAACGACACGGGACGGCGATCCTGGCCGGCCCGCGACTATGCTCGCCGATGCAGAAGAAGAGGCGGCCAGAGGGGACTTGGCGGGGCGCGGCGCTGGTCTGGTGCTGGAGACGGAGGCCTTGGCGCGTGGAGGACGGGCGCGGCTGCTCGAGGGCGAAGGGCTTAGGGGCCATGGCTCGAGGAGGGAGCCGTAGGCTCGGCGCTGGAGCTCCTCTGGCGCGGGCGCTGGGGCGTCACAGGGGCGCTGGAGATCGCGACGCGATGCGGCCCTGGCCTGCCGCACGGGAGGAAGGGGTCGAGGGGGGAGGCGTGACCAGGCGGCGGGGAGGTGTGCTGGGGCCGGTCTTGGCTCGAGGCAGGGTCGGCTCGCGGGGCGACGGGGAGGTACCGAGGACGGAGGAGCGCTGCGCTGCGGGATCGAGCAGAGCTTCGAGGGAAACGGGCGCACGAGGGGCTCGGGAGGAGGTCGAGGGAAGAGAGTGAGAGGATCGGGCTCGGGGGGTCAGGGCGCTCGAGGGTTGGGGAATCGGGCGAGAGAGCGAGGGAATCGGTCGGGTGCTGCGGGAGATGGGATCGGGCAGAGCTGCGAGCGCTCGAGGGGGTGGCGGCGCGCTGAGGGAAAAAGCGAGGGGAGAGGATCGGGTGCTAGGGAGTCCGAGCGGCTAGGGTTAGAGGGGAATTGGGCCGAAGGCTGATGGGCCGCTAGGAGGTAAAAACTGGGCCAAATGATGGCTGAGGGGGCTTGGGCCAAAAGGAGGGCCAGGGAGGCCGGCTGGGCTCTTCTGCTATGATGGCCTAGAGGCCATTTCTCTCTCCCTTTCCGCGTTTCCAAAACACAGAAAAACATCAAGATGAAAGAAAAAGGAAGGGAGGCTAGGAATAGGCTTAGGGCATAGGGTAAAAATCCCTGGACTCACAAAAATGTAAGAAATTTAATTAAAATAGTTGGAGGGTTTGACGGTGAAACTTGAAGCAAAAGAGGTCTCGAGAATATATGCAAGTGTGTTGGGTTAATTCCGAACAAACGGAATATTTATTATATAGCTCCCTAAATATTGGGATGATATGTTATAAAGAGAAGACAACCTTCCCTCGATTTAAATGGATCAAAGATCCACACAATTTATTTAGGTTGAGATGCAAAGAAAAATATGACATGATGGCATGATGACATGATGCAATGCAAAATAAATAACACAAACACAATTGAAACACACGGGAGAACCCGGAACATCTGGAATCTTCTGGAATCTTCTGGGACGTCGGTCTCGGGCGTCACACCTACCACCTCAGTAATAATGACCAATGAGCCGTCAAATCACATAGACCCAGCAGTAAGTTGGACGGACGAAGCAAGCATCACTCTTGAATCCGCTTCTCCCTTCAACGCAGGCGCCAATGAGAGGTCGCGTCTGCTCTGCCCGGGCATGAATGCAGCACCGATTCTTTGGAGCGGCGCTGACCGTTTTGGGCAGGAAGTGCGCGCGGACGATGGAGGAGCTTTGGGTGTGCCAGGCTGGTCAGGAGCGGGCGTGGCAGCTGTCCGCATGTCCCTACTAGACGCCGGGAAACGAGAGGATGCACCGACTCTCGTGGCTAAAATCGTACAGTACACACCATCTCTCTGTAGGAGTAGGTCGATCTGTTGCTCTCTCTAACACACACATGCTGTTAAACACACACATGCACACACACACGCACACACAGGTTCATAGAATAGGAAAATCATGCGAGTGCGAAGCCACATGAACTGAGATATAAATGGAGTACGTACAAACTATGACCAGCCTAAGCAATGTAACCAAACGCTCTTTACTCTGCCTTGTTATCTTCCCCGGAAACCCAATGCATGGAGCGCAACTACGCGTTGATCTGTCAAGAAATCAAAGTCGGCTTGCATGCGAGTTAATACATGGCCCTGCATGGTAGCTAAAACGGCTCTCTTAGGGCTTCTTTGATTCCAAGGATTCTCAAAGGAATTTTGAAGGATTCAATTTCTTAGGATTTTTCTTATGTGGGTTGTTTGATTCATAGGATTCTAAATCATAGGAACTTTTCCATAGGATTCATTTGTACTAGATTTCATAGGAAATTTTTAATCCACACTAACCTCTTTGAAAGAATCCTACATTTTTTTGTGCACGATCAAACACTCATAGAATCATGTAGAATTCAAGATGACATGCCACCTCAATCCCATGTTTTCCCCATTCCTGCATTTTGGAAATCCTACGAATCAAAGAGGCCCTTAGTTGTTTGGATCAATTGTTGCGTTTAGAGACAGAAATCAGGGCTTTGATTGGAGGAATGACCGGTCAAGTTTCTCCTTCTCCTCCAATCTGCTTGCACCTTGGTCCCATTGCACCTTCTAACGTGACTTATTACACCTAGACGGAGGGAGTGTACGAGATACGGTGGCACACTGACTTAGGTCGATACAAGTGCCCAAAATTGTGTGCATGTTATAATAAGGATTCACGTAAAATAGTACGTGAGCGAACAGAGGGATCAATTGGAAAGTTTTCCCGAGCAGTAGCGAGATCTGTGAGGTAAGATACACCGTTGGCGCTTTTCATTTTTCTTATTAATTTGTTTGTTTCACCCTCTGACTAGTGGGACCCAATGTACTACATGGAGAGAGGTAAGGTGACTAAGGCTGCATTATTTTTGCACCACCGTGGATAGTCTTACCACCAAAGCCACATGACACGATTATGATTTAAATCCCAATGACTCCCACACACACAAAAAAATACGGCATGCTTGTCACACGAATGCAGGAATGTATAAAAGGTTATTTTCCTCTCGTTGAACATAACGGGAGGGTTGTGTAGCTGGTTAGCCTATTCGCTCATCAAACTTGAGGTCTCGGGTTCGATAACTACACTTGAGCATAATTCGTGCCAGGAGGATTCTTGGACTGGTCAAAATGGATGGATACGGAGCTATACGATCTTGTAGTGACCGTATAATCACCTCATCACGTATAAGCTGCAGCCTCGGCGCTTGTTTTCTAGGGTTTGCACTCTTCACACTCTCTCCAGTATATATATACACGCTAGAGCCTCAGCACTTGTAGTTGTTCTCTTCACACTCTCTCACCCTCTCCAGATCTAAACAAGACTTCGTTGGCCTCTCTCTCTCTCTCTCTCCCCTCACTGCTGGTCTACTTGTAGTTGCTCTCTTCACACTCTCTCACCCTCTCCACATCTAAACAGTACTTCGTTGCTCTCCAGATCTACACAATACTTCGTTGGCCTCTCTCTCCCCTCACTGCTAGTCAAAGAGCCGACAGGATCCGTCCGCCGGGAAGGGAAGGAGGCTTAACGCTGTCACCGTAGGCGAGGGAGGGAATCCACTACCGGCGCAGCTGTTCACTTTCACCCAGTGGCGGCGCGGGAGGGCCTCCGATTCTTCTTCGCTGTCGTACATAGTGTGGGTTGAACGGCCTCCGGTCGCCCACCGAACCACACCCCAAGAACCTTAAGGTATAATTTACTTATTCCACATGCATTGCTCTAGCTGCATGTGGGCTTTTTCCGCTTCTGCACTCGAATCTAGGTGTTAGATCAAACAGAAAAGTAGAGGGGAAAGTTGTATACCATGAATCTAGGACGTGGTTCAAAGAGGAAAGGAATGGGGGAAAGTAGTGGGAAAAGTTGTATAGCATGAATCTAGGACGTGGTTCAAAAAGGAAAGGAAGGGGGAAAGTAGTGGGGAAAGTTGTATTGCATGAATCTAAGACGTGGTTCAAAGAGGACAGGAATGGGGGAAAGTAGTGGGGAAAGTTGTATGGCATAAATCTAGGACGTGGTTCACAGAGGAAAGGAAGTGGGGAAAGTACTAGTGCAGACTGGCTATCCAAAACCTACGTTAGTTGAAAAGGGAAATCTAGGACCTGGTTCAAATAGGAAAGGAAGTGGGGAAAGTACTAGTATAGACTGGCTATCCAACACCTACGTTGGTCGAAAAAGGAAAACAATGACAACCGTAGTATGCACATCTGTAACGAACTGATCTTTTGTTTTTGGGGGGGACAAGGCTGTAGAGTTTGAGCAGGACTAGATTTGCTACGCTCACATAGGGAAAGGTGTCTAAAGATAACAAAGCTGGGACCAAGACAAATATGCTCCTTGGTTGTTTGTTCTTTGTTGCAACAGACTGTGCATCACCCCAGTACATTGGTAGATGCACATGGTGCTGGTGCGTCCACTGTCACGTGCAACTCTTTAGCTATTGTTAATCTAAGGCCCTGTTTGGTTAAAAACTCCCTAGTCCCTACTTGCTTGGTTCCAGGGACTAAACATGGACTAGAGGTTATTAAATGACATGCTAAAAGACCAGGTTACCCCTAGTAATGAACTAATAGAGACAAGGTGCCATGCGTAGCAGGGGAAACTATTGGAAAAAGTCCCAAAAAGACTCTCCCTCGGGGTCTTCTTTCTTTAGTCCCAAATGCCCACTTTTAGTCCCTAAAAGTCCCTCCTGTTTGGTTTAGATGGGACTGACACGGAGTTTTTTAGTCCCTCCACCAAAATGTCCCTGTAAACAAGCACCCTCTAATAATGCCGCTAGAAAATTGATGCAATGCCACAGTTCAAAGCAAATTACGTGTTTAACGAATTTTATTGTTAATATAATCTCTCTGTTAATATTAATCAATGCCACCGTTTGAGAAATGCTACTGTCTTGCTTTCTTTCCCATTCTGATAAGGTAGATGCTTCTTTTTGTTGGCTTCTGTGTCATCCACCGTTATTGACCACTAGTTGTTTCCTTTGCACCTCTGTGTAAACAGGGTTATCTACTTCACCTTGTTGCCATTGTGACCTTTTGTTGCACTACACAAAACACTTTTGTTTTAAGAGTGTTTTGTGCAGTTCAACCAAAATGTCACACCGACAACGTTGCTTGATTTCTTGATCTTAGTGGAACTGCACAAGAGGAGATCTTACTTCCTATCCGTGTGGCAAATTTGGTTCGGATCTTCTTCTTGTGAGTTGTTTGAATTCCGCGTCATGAGAGGTCAGTACTAGCCTTCTTTTACATTGAAGGCGAAGCTTGTCTGTTATTGAACCAAGTGATGAAGGGGAAGAAAAAGCGGAAGAAAAACAAAAATCAACTCCTGGTGCTGTAAAGAAGCACTGGAACTGTGATGACACAAGTAATGATATAGTTTTGCATCTAGCAACAGATGGTTCCAAAGAAGTGCTTCATCTGTATGCTCTACACAATAAGCCTCCTGACAAAGGTTGGTACTCGCCCACTGATTTCATCCATATGATTGAGCTTTGTCATCTCTATTGCTGTTGTGCTACTGTTTAGATACTGTCATCAAAAAGTGGTATTGTCCTTGAGAAGTGCTTCATCTGTGTTGTTTTAAATATTTCCTTTCCTTTTTTTCGAGCAAACAGGGATGCTAGCATTTAATTATCCTCTTGTCTTTGCACAACAGGATCATCCTCCTTTGAGGCCTTGCTCTGTTGAGGTGGTTTTTGAAGGAGAATGGCATGATTTGAGGGGGATTAGATCCCCTACAAGCCAAAATCTTCTCCAATCCACTCCAATCCCCTTGGGAGGAGGATTTAACGAACAAGGCGTGAAGAAGAATATGGAGTACGTGAAGTGACTAGTTCCGATTATGCCAGGATGAAGAAGCCCTGTCTATCTTCTCATCTAAACGAGCAGTTGAAGGATGGTTACATTACCCCCCACAAGACCAAACTAACTTCAGCTCAGAAGGAATGACAAATCTCCATTTTCTTGCTGTGATGCGCGAGTACAATGTTGTTCTAGGATTCTTTCCGGTGAGTTCCATTTTTCTAAAAGTGTGCTCTACATGGACCATATAGGTGTCTGTTTAAACTGTCAATTCATAGTATAGTTTGCTTTATACTAATCACATTTTTTGTATTTGTGCAAACAGGGGTGCTCAGCTTGATTTCAATGGGTACTACACAAAATGTTCATGAATACATCGAATCATTCATTTCCACCACACGAAAGGAGGTGCCAATAAGTTCAAGGCGTTGCAACATATAAGGGCGAAATCATACAAGATACACACGAATTTGGTTGATTTTGGTGGAACTGCACAAAAAGAACAGCTGGTTTATTTAGCACGAGGTGCCATGTCAATGCCCGAACTGATGGCAAACCCTGCCCATTCCACAATCGTAGGCATTTGATAGTTTGGAATTGGAAAACCTTGTCAAATTTTGCTCATTGATTTTAGCAAGAAGACATGCGTTTTATATTTTCGAATGGGACGCCCTTTGCTGTCAGCAGCGTCGATCCATTTTTTTCTTTATTCTTTAGTTGTGAAGTAAATATTGGCTCTGACATGTGAATCGCTGAGATGCATAATCATCGATTGTTTTGAATGTTCTCTTTTAATTGCCAGGCCTGTGTGATTGATTGCAATGTACAGGAACGCTAAAAAGCTGCTCAAACTCTTTGTACTCCTTATGTTCCTTTTTACTTCGCACATTGTGGAAGTGCATACTTCTTTCTATAAGATTGGTCAAAGTAGAGATACTTTGACTGTAGACATAACTTGTATGCAGACTAGAAAGGACCGGAGGGAGTACATGTGAAACTGCTGCAAACGAGGTGATCACCCTGGGAATAATGCTAGTACGTATTGTTTTGCATGTTCATCCAATGCCAGTAATACAATAATTCAAACTGATCGAAATAAATTCATTCATACACGGTCGGATTTCATATAAACATGCCGGATTTCATTACATTTCATACATTCTTCAACTAAAAAGGGGTCCGATGGTGGTATAATTAATTAACCGAAGCTACCCACCTGTGTCCGGCTGAGCCGAACAGAAGCTTTAGTGACTTAACTGCACGTGCAGTTGCGTAACTGACATGTGGCCCAGATGCCTATTGGGCCCACATGTCAGTCAGCCAACTGCACCAACAGTTAAGTAGAAGCAATGTCCTTCTCCAACATAGCTCTCCGACTCCACGTCGCCGCCAAGAAGCTAACCGGCCGCCAGTGGTCACCCCGCCTAGCTTGCCATAGCGATTAGGGCAGCGGTGGCCTTGCTTGGACCTGAGCGGCGACGACCTACCATGTTCTACTCTTCCACATTTTCTGTATGGCGTGGCCTCGTTGGCAGCGGGGCGGGGCCTCGACGGAGTCGGTGATGTCCTCTGTCTTGTTGCCGGCGGGCGACGCCTTGGCGGAGCAGGGGAAATCCTCCCCCTCGTTGCTGGTAGGGTGGGGCCTCGGCGGAGCCGACGGTGTCCTCTGCCTCGCTGTTGGCGCCGCGGGGCCTCGGTGGAGTAGGGCCTCGTTGACGCCAGCGGAGCGGGGACTCGTCGAAGCCGGCATTGTCCTCTGCCTCGTCCTTGGTCTCGCCAAACAGTGCCTCGCCCGCTTCATCGACCTCTTTGTAGGCGGCCGCAGCCTCCGCCACCCGCATGCGGTACCGCCAGCGCTCGAGGCGGCCCTGGCGGGCAGAGCAGTACGAGTCGAGCAGCGCCTCATGCTCCGCCCGCTCCGCGGCGATCCGCTCCTCCGCCTGCAAGTGCTCCTGGAGGAGATGGTGGTTGTAGGCGGCATTGGCCTGCGCCTCCCGGAACTGCTCCTCACGCTTCTGCCTCACCATGTCCATATATTGGGCACGGGCCTCGCCGATGGTCATGGTGCAATGCACCGGCGAGGATGGCGCGGAGGAGGGGGTTGGGGCCGGATCGTCGACTACCATTTTCTCCAATGGGACGTCGTCGTCTTCCGGCTGCCTGCCGGCCAGCCAGTCGACAGCAATGGCTGCCATCTCCTTGTGGTTCGTCGTCCGCCCGTCCCGAAGAGCGCTGGAGCGCGAGGAACCCATGGTGGGCAGTAGTGGTGTGGACAGGAGAATAGGAACGAATGCGGATGAATGCGGCTATGGCTGGCGTAACAGTTTATATAGCAATGGTGGGCGGCGGAGGGACAGACGTGTGGTGCCGAAGTAGCCGCCTTGGCAGCCGCGTATCATTAATGTGTGCGGCAGAAGGACGGACGGACGACACTTGTGTCGTTTGAAGGCGGAGCAATCGCATGCACCGGGAAGCGGGGCGGGCGGTGCTGACCGTTTCGGGCGGAAAGCGCGCGCTGGCGAGGGAGGCGGTATAGGTGGGCCAGGGCAGTCAGACTCGTGCTTGGCGGTGGGTCAGTCCAGCAGCCGGACACGCTGGCTCGCTAGCTACCTCGCCGAGCTGACCGACGACAATTAGACGATGGACGTAGCTTCCATTGAGGAGCCGGCGCCACTGTCCAAGCTGGTTCATGCCGTGTTCACCATAGAGCAGGTGTGGCCGCACTTCGACGCCCTAATGGCAGAAGAGCTACTAGTGCGGGAGGACCTGTGCTGCAACCTCCGTCTCCTCAACGAGCACCGGTGAACAAGCGAACGACAATGCTGTCGTGGACATGTGGCCCTATGATCCTGGCTTCCCGAATGAGCAGCGGGCGCTTTATCAGACCATCAGTAGGGCCCGCGAGGCCCTCTCCGTCGTCCTTCGAGTTGTTGCGCTCGTCGTGGCGCCGCCGTCTCGCGTTGTCAACATGGTCAACGGACATGAGGACGAGGAGATGACTTTACTTGGAGAGGAAGACACTGGGTACACACCAGGGCCATAGCCGCATGTACGCAAGTGCCTCCTTATTAGTATATAAAACTATATTTTTTTGCTTCCTCTTGGTTTCCTGACATCACGGTCCCACACCATTGTCAACCTATATAGTCAATAAATGAGAGAATTGCACAAGAAGCGGCCGACAGCTGGGACCAAGCAGCTCGAGTAGTATTTGTGTTTTTGAGGTGTGAGCACTGCAGAGTTTTTCTTGAGCGATGTTTAGCCCAGATATTATTTTTTCTCCTCTGAACAACAACGAAAACATCGCTGCAGCTATTAACTGGGTGGGATGTGGCCCGTCTAGCCCAGGCCAGATATCTAGCCCAGATATTATTATTTTTCAAGCTGAAAATGGCTAGCCCAGCTATACTTTTTTTTAGGAATACCCAGGCAAGGTCAAGTTGTTATTCTCCGCCCGCTGGGCTACAAATCTTTCCTAGGAGGGATGCATTAAGCTTAATAAGAAAATTGGCTTTAAGAAATAATAAATGGGATTTCATTATAAAAACTGGGCAGTAACTATAAAAAATGCACCAAACACGTAATTATTTTATAAAATATTATTTTTGGATATTGAAAATTTTAATTTCATTAATTGTTGCGAGCGCAATGTTTCGTTGGATTTTTACGTAATATAAATTTATATTGAAATTGTATTTAATCTGACAAGAAATTTCGGGATAAAAATATTTTGGATCCCATCAAAATGTGGGAAATTTTATTGAATTATATTTTGACCGGTTGGTTAAAATGGGTTGTACTTTTAACAAACTGTAAATGGACTGTAGTAAATTCCATTAGAATTCAAAAATTGGCTGCACATTCTTACAAATCCCAAATGGCTATAAGTTCTCCGCCACACACTTGTGGCCTTACTAAGTTGTCCCCTAAAATAAGAGGGTTGACGCATATGCAAGGCTTTGTTAACTTATAGTCAACACACGGTTCTAGCAGCAGTGGCCGTTGGATGTCCTTCGAACAGATGCCGTGCTTCTTCTTCAATCTCGGATATTCTAGCTTCACCCGCCCAAAAAATGATTCCTCCCCCTAACATCTGGGCGTTCCGTTTTGGAATCTGACCTGTGGGCCTACTAAGTTGACGTGTACGAAGGGCTTTGTTAACTTAGTCAATATAAACGATTCTAGCTGCAGTGACCATACGATGTCCATCCAACGCCCGCCGTGCTTCTTCAACCTCTGGTCTTCTTGCTTCAGCCTCCCAAAGCAGCGCCGGTCGTGCCGCCTGCTCCTGCCTCCCGTGGCCGGCTGTGCTGCCGCGCAGGCCTCACCGCCCCCTACTACTCCCACTGCTGGCCAGACCATCCCTCTACTCACCCACACCCCATGTTATTCCCCGGCGACGGTAGCATCACACTACAGCCGAACCAGTGAACCCTCGTACTCCTCTCCGCGTGGGCTTCCACTAGCGCATCTTCCCCGGCTCCGCGTCGTCCTCTTCCTAGGCCTCGCCATCGTCCATTGCCCTGGTGCTCTCGGCGCGGCGTGGTCAACGTGGTCAAGGAACGACTTCCATCGGACGTGGACTATACATGGAGAGGCTGACAGTTGGGTCCACGACGGCAGCAAGGAAGTGCCTCCTTATTACGCGGAAAATAAGGATTCCTCCACCTGACAGCAAGGACCCATCGGACGGGCCACCGTATTTCGCAAAAAAAAAAACATTTCCCCTCGGACTGCTGGGACCCACCAGACGGGCCACCGTATTGCGCAAAAAAACATTCCCCCCGCTGTTAGCTCGGACCCACCGGAAGTGCCTCCTTATTACGCACAAAAGAATGAATACTCCCCCTGCTGGTTGGGACCCACCTTGGTGGGAGGCTGACTTGTGGGCCTACTAAGTTGACGGGGACGGTGTGCTTTGTCAACTTAGTCAATATGAACAATTCTAGCTCCAGTGACCGTACGATGTCCATCCAACGGCCGTAGTGCATCTTGAACCTCTAGTCTTGTTGCTCCAGCCGCCCAAAGCAGCGCCAGTCGTGTCGCATGCTCCTACCTCCCGTGGCCGGCTGTGCTACCGCAGATGCCTCACCGCCCCGTACTATTCCCACCGCTGGCCAAGCCATCCCTCTACTCACCCACACCCCTGTTATTCCGCGGTGACGGCAGCCTCACACCGCTGCCGAACCAGTGAACCCTCGTACTCCTCTCCGGTCGGGCTTTCACTGGCGCATCTTCCCCGGCTCCGCGTCGTCCCCTTCCTAGGCCTCGCCTTCGTCCACCGCCCTGGTGATCTCGGCGCGACGTGGTCAACATGGTCAAGGAATGGCTTCCATCGTACATGGACTGTACGTGGAGAGGCTGACAACTGGGTCCATGACGGCAGCAAGGAAGTGCCTCCTTATTATGCGCAAAATAGTGATTCCTCCACCAGACACCAGGGACCCACCAGACGGGCCACCGCATTTCGCGAAAAAAAATGTTCCCCCCCTGACTGCAGGGACCCACCGGACGGGCCACCGTATTTCGCAAAAAAAAAAACATTTCCCCTCGGACTGCTGGGACCCACCAGACGGGCCACCGTATTGCGCAAAAAAAACGTCCCCCCCCCGCTGTCAGCTCGGACCCACCGGAAGTGCCTCCTTATTACAAAAAAATGAATACTCCCCCTGCTGGTTGGGACCCACCTTGGTGGGAGGCTGACTTGTGGGCCTACTAAGTTGACGGGGACGGTGTGCTTTGTCAACTTAGTCAATATGAACGATTCTAGATCCAGTGACCATACGATGTCCATCCAATGGCCGTAGTGCTTCTTCAACCTCTGGTCTTGTTGCTCCAGCCTCCCAAAGCAGCACTGGTCGTGCCGCATGCTCCTGCCTCCCGTGGCCGGCTGTGCTGCCGCGGAGGCCTCACCGCCTCCTACTATTCCCACCGCTGGCCAGGTAGAGACCTCCACCGCGACCCTCGAAGCCCTGCTGCATCAACCATCTGCCTACAGCCAGAGACCGCCAGGACCCACGGCCGATGGTTCACCGATGAACGAGGGCGGGAGCTGAAGCCGGGTGCTAGCCGGGTTCTCCAACCACATGACAAACTCCGGCAGCACCTCCGCCGAGTGGAAGCACGGCCGGGAAGGCCGGGTGGCCCTGGCGTTCCTCCCTTCATCAACGGGGCTGCCATGACCTGGGCGATGCCCACCGCACGAAGAGGCACCACCGCGGCCGCCAAGGGTGGTGCCGGGCCCCGAAGGGGTTCGCCTGCGCCCGCGAGGGGCTGCGGCGGGTTCGTGACATGCTTGCGAGGGCGGCCTCGTCACCTGTTAGGCGATGGTGAGCCGGGCCCCTCCTGGCGGGCCTTCCCTTTCTCTGCGGACAAGAACCTACTCGTCGGTGCCGTAGGTGGCGCTGCAAGGCAGGGAGAAAGGTGGAAGAAGAAGAAGCAGGCGGAATGGAAGAAGATGGGCAAACGGGGGCTTCGCCCGCTGCCTCATTTATAGCCAGGAGGAGGCCAATCACCGGCCTCCCTAATCGCAGGTAATGGTGGTCTTTGTGCATGCAGGAACTCGTCAAGTCATGCAGTGGCCGAGGCAGCGTGGGGAAGTGGAGACGCCCATGTCCCGTTAGTTGTCACGCGTCAATCAAGGCCGCAGGCTTTTGGGGCCCGTGGTGGTCCGCACTTGACTCTTGCCTTCGCCGCGAAGCCAAGTCAGAGCGCGCCTTGGGCCCGGGGGCTACTGTCGACAATCTGGGAATGGGGGTACCTAGACTTGCCTGCCTGCGGCCCAGAGCGTGGCTCATCCAGCGGCCTGGTACGGCCCATCTTAATCAGCAAAACACTCAAGACCCTCACGAGGGGCCAAGCCTCGTGAGACGGATGGCGCAAGACCTCCCCTGGGGCGGCCTCACTAGGCTGGCCCCCGAGGAGTGGAGATATCAAGGCAAGGACACCTCGCGAGGTTCGCATGACGCGACCCATGATGACCATGGCCAGGCGGGTGCCAGCGGGCGCAGGAAGCCAGTTTCCTCTTTGGTGCTAAAGGGGCAAGCACAGGCAAGGAGTCCCGAGGTGTCAGGCAAAGGTTTCCATATCGGTGCAACGAGACCAAGACCAGCATGACGGCAGGTGATATGTCCATTTTGCATCATGCTTATATGTTGATATTTATTGCATTATGGGTTGTTCTTACATGTTTTGTCACAATACTTATGCCTTTTCCCTCTTATTTGACAAGGTTTACATGAAGAGGGAGAATGCTGGCAGCTGGAATTCTGGGCTCGAAAAGGAGAAAACTCTGGAAACCAATTCTGCACAACTCCAAAAGCCCTGAAACTCAACAGAACGTCGTTTCAGAAAATATAAAAAATATCTGGCGAAAGAAGTCCATGAGGGGGGCCACCAGCTGTCCACGAGGGTGGGGGCGCACCCCCCTTCCCAGGTTGTGCCCCCCTGCCTCGTGGGCCAGCCGAAAGGCCCTCGGTGCCCATATTCTCCTATATGAGATGTTTTGACTAGAAAACAAATAATAAGGAGGCCTTCGGGACCAGACGCCGCCGTCTCGAGGCGGAACCGAGGCGGAAACCAATCTAGGGCTCCGGCAGAACTGTTCTGTCGGGGATACTTCCCTCCGGGAGGGGGAAATCATCACGTCCGTCATCACCAACAACTCTCACATCTTGGGGAGGGCTATCTTCATCAACATCTTCGACAGCACCATCTCCTCTCAAACCCTAGTTCATCTCTTGTATCCAATCTTTGTACCCAAACCTCAGATTGGTACCTGTGGGTTGCAAGTAGTGTTGATTACTCCTTGTAGTTGATGCCAGTTGGTTTATTTGGTGGAAGATCATATGTTTAGATCCATTATGCATATTAATACCCCTCTGATCATGAACCATATTATGTCTTGTGAGTAGTTACTTTTGTTCCTGAGGACATGGGAGAAGTCTTGCTATAAGTAATCATGTGAGTTTGGTCTTCGTTCGATATTTTGATGAGATGTATGTTGTCTCTCCTCTAGTGGTGTCATGTGAACGTCGACTACATGACACTTCACCATTATTTGGGCCTAGAGGAAGGCATTGGGAAGTAATAAGTAGATTATGGGTTGCTAGAGTGACAGAAGCTTAAACCCTAGTTTATGCGTTGCTTCGTAAGGGGCTGATTTGGATCCATATGTTTGAGGCTATGGTTAGGTTTACCTTAATACTTCTTTTGTAGTTGCAGATGCTTGCATTAGAGGTTAATCATAAGTGGGAGGCTTGTCCAAGTAAGGACAGCACCCAAGCACTGGTCCACCCACATACCAAATTATCAAAGTACCGAACGCGAATCAGACGATCGTGATGAAAACTAGCTTGACGATAATTCCCATGTGTCCTCGGGAGCGCTTTCCTTTATATAAGAGTTTGTCCAGTCTTGTCCTTTGCTACAAAAAGGATTGTGCCACCTTGCTGCACCTTATTTACTTTTACCTTTTGTCACTTGCTACCAATTACCTTATCACAAAACTATCTGTTACCTATAATTTCAGTGCTTGTAGAAAATACCTTATCGAAAACTGCCTATCATTTCCTTCTGCTCCTTGTTGGGTTCGACGCTCTTACTTATCAAAAGGACTATGATAGATCCCCTACACTTGTGGGTCATCAAGACACTTTTCTGGCGCCGTTGCCGGGTAGTGAAGCGCCTTTGGTAAGTGGAATTTGGTAAGGAAAAATTTATATAGTGTGCTGAAATTTATTGTTACTTGTTACTATGGCTCAAAATCCTTTGAGGGGCTTGTTCAGGGTATCTTCATCCTGATCAGAAGAGCAAAGAGTTGCTCCTCAACCTACTGCACCTATTGAAAATGTTTGCTTTGAGACGGAACACTGCATCCCGACTTACACCTAATCTATGTGGATGAAGTTTGTGGATTATTTAAGCTTGCAGGTATGCCCGAGGATGTTATCAAGAAGAAGGTCCTCCCTTTATCTTTGAAGGGTGATGCATTGACATGGTTTAGGCTATTCCATGATATGGGATCATGAAACTATAATCGCCTGAAGTTGGAATTTCATCAGAACTTCTACCCTATGCACCAGGTTCATCATGATCGTAATTATATTTATAATTTTTGGCCTCGCAAAGGAGAAAGCATCGCTCAAGCTTGGGGGAGGCTTAAGTAAATGTTATTTGCATGCCCCAATCACGAGCTCTCAAGATAAATGATCATTCAAAAATTTTATGCTCGGCTTTCTCATAATAATCGCTCCATGCTCGATACTTCTTGTTCTGGCTCTTATATGATGAAGACTATTGACTTCAAATGGGATTTATTGGAAAGAATTAAACGCAACTCTGAAGATAGGGATCTCGACGAAGGTAAGGAGTCAGGTATGACCCCTAAGTTTGATTGTGTTAAAGCTTTTACGGATACCGATGTTTTCCGTGAGTGTAGCACTAAATAAGGACTTGACTCTGAGATAGTAGCTTCTTTCTGTGAATCCTTTGCTACTCATGTTGATCTCCCTAAGGAGAAGTGGTTTAAATACCACCCCCCTATTGAAGTAAAAGTAGTTGAACCTATTAAAGTTGAATAAAAGACTATCACTTATAATGTTGATCCTATTATACCTACCACTTATATTGAGAAACCACCTTTCCCTGTTTGGCTAAAGGGTCATGCTCAAGCTTCAACTGTAGTTCATAAGAGTAATACTAGAAAACATACACCCTCTGAGCAAATTAAAGTTGAACCTAGTGTTGCTATGGTTAAAGATCTCTTGGTAGAATATTTAGATGGACATGCTATTTATCTCCAAGAAGAGTCTGCTAGAATAGCCAAACCCAATGCTAGGAATAAACATAAACCTGTTGTAGGCTTGCCTATCATCTCTATTAAGATAGGAGATCATTGCTATCATGGTTTATGTGACGTAGGTGCTAGTGCGAGTATTATCCCTCTTGATTTATATAATGAAATTATGCATGATATTGCACCCATTGAGTTAGAAGGGATTGATGTTACTATTAAGCTTGCTAATAGAGACACTATTTCACTAGTTGGGATTGTTAGAGATATTGAAGTCTTGTGTGGAAAGGTCAAATACCCTGCTGATTTTCTTGTTCTTAGTTCCCCACAAGATGCATTCTGTCCCATTATATTTGGTAGACCCTTCTTGAATACTGTTAATGCCAAGATAGACTGCGTGAAAGATATTGTCACAGTTGGATTAGGGGATATGTCTCATGATTTTAACTTTGCTAAATTCCATAGACAACCCCTTGAAAAGGCACTACCTAGTAAGGATGAAATTATTGGTCTTGCTTCTATTGCCGTGCCACCTAATGATCCTTTAGAACAATACCTGCTAGACCACGAAAATGATATGCATATGAATGAGAGAAGGGAAATAGATGAAATATTCCTTACACAGGGACCTGTATTGAAAAGCAAGTTGCATGTTGAAATCCTAGGGGATTCTCCTCCTCCCAAGGGTGACCACGTTTTTGAACCTAAACCTTTGCCTGATACTCTTAAGTATGTTTATCTTGATGAAAAGAAGATATATCCTGCTATTATTAGTGCTAACCTTTCAGAGCAGGAAGAAGAAAAGCTATTGAAAACTATGAAGAAGCACTGAGCTGCTATTGGATATACTCTGGATGATCTTAAGGGCATTAGTCCCACTATATGCCAAAACAAGATAAAATTGGAAGAAAATGCTAAACTAGTTATTGATCATCGACGACGGTTAAATCCTAAGATGAAAGAAGTGGTAAGGAAGGAAATACTAAAGCTTCTAGAGGTAGGTATTATCTATCCAGTTGCTGATAGCCAGTGGGTAAGTCCTGTCCATTGTGTTCCTAAGAAGGGAGGTATGACTGTCGTTCCTAATGATAAAGATGAATTGATCCTGCAAAGAATAGTTACAGGTTATAGGATGGTAATTGATTTCCTTAATTAAAATAAAGCTACTAAGAAAAATCATTACCCCTTGCCATTTATTGATCAAATGCTAGAAAGGTTATCCAAATATACTCATTTCTGCTTTTTAGATGGTTATTCTGGTTTCTCACAAATACCTGTGTCAAAAGGGGATCAAGAAAAGACTACCTTTACTTGTCCTTTCGGTACCTTGGCTTATAGACGTATGCCTTTTGGTTTATGTAATGCACCTGCTACCTTTCAAAGATGCATGATAGCTATATTCTCTGATTTTTGTGAAGAGATTGTTGAGGTTTTCATGGATGATTTCTCCGTTTACGGAACTTCTTTTGTTGATACTAACCTTGTCTTGAATTGGGAGAAGTGCCACTTTATGGTTAATGAAGGCATTGTCTTGGGACATAAAATTTCTGAAAGAGGTATTGCAGTTGACAAAGCTAAAGTTGATGCTATTGAAAAGATGCCGTGCCCCAAGGACATCAAAGGTATACGTAGTTTCCTTGGTCATGCCGGGTTTTATAGGAGGTTCATAAAGGACTTCTCCGAAATCTCCAGGCCTCTAACTAATCTCTTACAAAAAGATATTCCTTTTGTCTTTGATGATGATTGCCTAAAAGCATTTGAAATACTTAAGAAAGCATTGATCTCTGCACCTATTGTCCAGCCTCCTGACTGGAACTTACCCTTTGAGATTATGTGCGATGCTAGTGATTATGCTGTAGGTGCTATCTTAGGGCAAAGAGTTGATAAGAAATTGAATGTTATCCAGTATGCTAGTAAAACTCTAGATAGTGCCCAAAGAAATTATGCTACTAGTGAGAAAGAATTTTTAGCAATTGTATTTGCTTGTGATGAGTTTAGACCCTATATTGTTGATTCTAAAGTAACTATTCACACTGATCATGCTGTTATCAAATACCTTATGGAAAAGAAAGATGCTAAACCTAGACTTATTATATGGGTTCTCTTGCTGCAAGAATTTTACTTGCATATTATTGATAGAAAGGGAGCTGAGAACCCCATAGCGGATAACTTGTCTAGGTTAGAGAATATACATGATGACCCACAACCTATAGATAATAGCTTTCCTGATGAACAACTAGCTGTCATAAATACTTCTCGTACTGCTCCATGGTATGGTGATTATGCTAATTATATTGTTGCTAAGTTTATACCTCCTAGCTTCACATACCAACAAAAGAAAAAATTATTCTATGATTGGAGACATTACTTCTGGGATGACCAACATCTTTATAAAGACGGAGTAGATGGTATTATTAGACGTTGTGTACCTGATCATGAACAGGAATAGATACTATGCAAGTGCCACTCCGAAGCTTATGGAGGACACCATCGGGAGATAGAACTGCACACAAGGTATTGCAATCCGGTTTTTATTGGCCTACTCTCTTCAAGGATGCCCGTAAGTTTGTCTTATCATGTGATGAATGTCAAAGAATTGGTAATATTAGTAGACGTCAACAAATGCCTATGAATCTTTCACTTGTTAATGAACCATTTGATGTTTGGGGCTTTTATTATATGGGGCCATTTCCTGCCTCTAATGGGTACACACATATTCTAGTTGTTGTTGATTACGTTACTAAGTGGGTAGAAGCTATTCCAACTAGTAGTGATGATCATAACACCTCTATTAAGATGCTTAAAGAAGTTATTTTCCCGAGGTTTGGAGTCCCTAGATATCTAATGATTGATGGTGGTTCACACTTTATTCATGGTGATTTCCGTAAGATGCTTGCTAAATACGATGTTAACCATAGAATTGCATCCCCCTATCACCCACAGACTAGCGGTCAAGTAGAACTAAGTAATAGGGAGTTGAAATTAATTCTACAAAAGACATTTAACAGGTCTAGGAAGAATTGGTCCAAGAAACTTGATGATGCATTATGGGCCTATAGAACTGCATACAAAAATCCTATGGGTATGTCTCCATATAAGATGGTATATGGAAAAGCATGTCACTTGCCTCTTGAGCTAGAACATAAGGCATATTGGGCTATTTAAGAGCTCAATTATGATTTCAAACTTGCCGGTGAGAAGAGGATATTTGACATTAGCTGTCTCGATGAATAGAGAACCCAGGCCTATGAGAATGCCAAACTGTTTAAAGAAAAAGTTAAAAGATGCCAAACTATACAACTCTCGTTTAAGATTTTTTGCAGGAAAACTCCTCTCCAAGTGGGAAGGACCTTACATTATCGAGGAGGTCTATCGTTTCGGTGCCACAAAAATCAACAACTTCGAAGGCACGAATCCGAAGGTGGTGAACGGTCAAAGAATCAAACATTATATCTTAGGTAATCCTATAAATGTTGAAACCAATATTATTGAAACCGTAACCCCAGAGGAATACATAAGGGACACTTTCCAGAACAATTCAACCTTCGAAAAGGAAGAGGTATGTGATACGGTAAGCAAACCGACTCCAAAACAGTTCTAAAGGTAATTTTCCTCCGTTTAGGATTTTTGAGAAAAATAGAAAAATAAGCCGCAGTCCGGAAGAGACGCGGGCCGTCCATGAGGGTGGAAGGCGCGCCCCCCTTCCCAGGGCGCGCCCCCTGCCTCGTGGGCACCCCGTGTGTCCCCCGGACTCTGTTTTTTTGTGGGTTACTCCTTTTGGTCGGTAAAAATTCATTATATATACTTCCGAAAGTTTTGGCCTCGGTATCACGCAAAAATCCTCTATTTTCGTTTCGAGCTACTGTTTTTGACACATCTAGTTCATCATGGCGTCCGCCAACACCCCCAAAGACAAGTTCTTCAAAAAGGTCATCAACCCCTACCTTGCAGAGGTGCTGCACCGCCCCAAAACCATGGAGTTGCATGAGGGGGGTGCTGCACATCCGTGATGTTGAGGGGCCGAGGAGGACCGGGAGCGTGGAGACAAGACTCGAAGCAATGGAGTAGCAAGTTTTCAAGTGCCAAGGTATGTTGGAACGAGGACTCAACGCCAACCACATGATGATCTCGGAGCTCACCAAAAACCTCAAGCTGGACTCAAGGATCTTTGGGAAAGCTATCTCCAATCTTCAAGAGAAGATCGAACACCTCCAAGCCCATATCTATGACCTGCAAAACCAAAACTGTGAGTATGAATATAGATTCAACAAGATGAGTTTGGCTGCAGATTTGACTATCCTGGAGACTCGATCATCCTTCTACGATGGTTAGCCATGCCTTGGAAGGTGGACAACAAGCCTACATCATCAACAACTCCATCATCACCACCCTCGAAGAAGGAGACGTAATCACATGGGTATGGGCACTCCCCTTGGCAACTGCCAAGCTTGGGGGAGTGACCCCGATATCGTATCACCATCACTCCTATCTTTACCGTTTTACTAAGTTCGATCCTTTTGGTACTATCTTGATCTATTAGAATGAAGTTAGCATGATCTAGTTGTGAGCTCTACCCTTTTTAATCGAGTCCGTGAGCTATATAATAAAGATTAGTGTTGTGTCAAGGGCTTGATTTCCTCACTTGGGTCATGATAAAAAGAAAGAAAACATAAAGAGTATCAAAGATATCATATCGATCTTATGGGAAGTAATGACTTCACATATAAGAGTATGATAAATAAAAGTTGTTGGGAGGTGACAAACATAGTTTTGGTCATCGTTGCAATTAATAGGAAGTAATAAAAGAAGAGAGGCTTCACATATAAATACACTATCTTGGACATCTTTTATGATTGTGAGCACTCATTAAAGTATGATATGCTAAAGAGTTGATGTTGGACAAGGAAGACAACATAATGGGTTATGTCTTCTTATATCCGAAATAAAGTATATTGTCATGGATCATCCAACATGTTGAGCTTGCCTTTCCCCCTCATGCTAGCCAAAACTCCTCGCACTAAGTAGAGATACTACTTGTGCTTCCATATATCCTTAAACCCAGTTTTGCAATGAGATTCCACCATACCTACCTATGGATTGAGAAAGATCCTTCCAAGTAAGTTGTGGTGTTACAAATCCGCTAAAACATGTATGATTTATTAGTGTGGGAGAAATTATCTTTATACGATCTTGTGATATGGAATTAATAAAAGAGACGAACTGCATAATAAAGGTCCTTATCACAAGTGGCAATATAAAGCGAAGTTCTTCTATGCTAAGACTTTGTGCATCCAACCATAAAAACACATGACAACCTCTGCTTCCCTCTGCGAAGGGCCTATCTATTACTCCTGTCTTATAAGTGTCAAGGTGAAATCCACCTTTCCTTTTTACATTTTATCCTTTGGCAAGCACATTGTGTTGGAAAGATCCTGACATATAGACCCACTTGGATGTAAGTTTTCATGATTTATTACTGTTGACGTTTCCCTTGAGGTAAAAGGTTGGGAGGCAATACCATAAGCCCCTATCTTTCTCTGTGTCCGATTAAGACTCCGTAAACATAAGTATTGCATGAGTGTGAGCAATTGTGAAAGACTATATGATAGTTGCGTATGTAGGCTTGCTGAAAAGCTCTTATATTGACTCTTTGCAATGTTATGATAAATTGTAATATCTTCAATGGCCGAGATCAAAGTTTGTTAGTTTCCAATGAAGTTTACGATTCATACTTGATATTGTGGATGAATTGTTACTTTAGCATAAGAATCATATAACTATATTTATATAAGTTGTTGTTATGAAAATGATCATGATGCCCTCATGTCCGTATTTTGTTTCTATCGACATCTCTATCTCTAAACATGTGGACATATTTTTCGATATCGGCTTTCGCTTGAGGACAAACGAGGTCTAAGCTTGGGGGAGTTGATACGTCCATTTTGAATCATGCTTATATGTTGATATTTATTGCATTATGGGCTGTTCTTACATGTTTTTTCACAATACTTATGCCTTTTCTCTCTTATTTTACAAGGTTTACATGAAGAGGGAGAATGCCGGCAGCTATAATTCTGGGCTGGAAAAGGAGCGAACTCTGGAAATATATTGTGCACAACTCCACAAGCCCTGAAACTCAACAGAACGTCGTTTCAGAAAATATAAAAAATATCTGGCGAAAAAAGTCCACAAGGGGGCCCACCGGCTGTCCCCGAGGGTGGGGGCGCGCCCCCTTTCCCAGGGCGCGCCCCCTGCCTCGTTGGCCAGCCGGAAGGCCCCCGAGGCCCATATTCTCCTATATGAGGTGTTTTGACCTGAAAAAAAAATCATAAGGAGGCTTTCGGGACCAGACGCCGCCGTCTCGAGGCGGAAACCAATCTAGGGCTCCGGCAGAGCTGTTCTGCCGGGGATACTTCCCTCCGAGAGGGGGAAATCGTCACCGCCGTCATCACCAACAACTCTCCCATCTTGGGGAGGGCTATCTTCATCAACATCTTCACCAGCACCATCTCCTCTCAAACCCTAGTTCATCTCTTGTATCCAATCTTTGTACCCAAACCTCAGATTGGTACCTGTGGGTTGCTAGTAGTGTTGATTACTCCTCGTAGTTGATGCTAGTTGGTTTATTTGGTGGAAGATCATATATTCAGATTCCTTATGCATATTAATACCCCTCTGATAATTAACCATATTATGTCTTGTGAGTAGTTACTTTTGTTCCTGAGGACATGGGAGAAGTCTTGCTATTAGTAGTCATGTGAGTTTGGTCTTCGTTCGATATTTTGATGAGATGTATGTTGTCTCTACTCTAGTGGTGTCATGTGAACGTCGACTACATGACACTTCACCATTATTTGGGCCTAGAGGAAGGCATTGGGAAGTAATAAGTAGATGATGGGTTGCTAGAGTGACAGAAGCTTAAACCCAAGTTTATGCGTTGCTTCGTAAGGGGTTGATTTGGATCCATATGTTTTAGGCTATGGTTAGGTTTACCTTAATACTTCTTTTGTAGTCGTGGATGCTTGCATTAGAGGTTAATCATAAGTGGGAGGCTTGTCCAAGTAAGGACAACACCCAAGCACCTGTCCACCAACATACTGAATTATCAAAGTACCGAACGCGAATCAGACAATCATGATGAAAACTAGCTTGACGATAATTCCCATGTGTCCTCGGGAGCGCTTTCCTTTATATAAGAGTTTGTCCAGGATTGTCCTTTGCTACAAAAAGGATTGTGCCACCTTGCTGCACCTTATTTACTTTTACCTTTTGTCACTTGCTACCAATTACCTTATCACAAAACTATCTGTTACCTATAATTTCAGTGCTTGCAGAAAATACCTTACCGAAAACTGCCTATCATTTCCTTCTGCTCCTCGTTGGGTTCGACACTCTTACTTATCGAAAGGACTACGATAGATCCCCTACACTTGTGGGTCATCAGCAGGGCGAAGGTCACCACGGAGCCCACGACAACATCACCACCAGAACCTTTGGCAGGCGAAGACCACCTTTTGTCATGATAGCTTGTACTAGCTGTCCCCCTTCAAACTTGGTCATTGTGGGATCCCTTCCCGCTCAATATTGGGGAAGAGGACCAAGGCCACTATAAATAGGACCTAGCCACCACGATATGGGTCATCTCATCTTGAGCTGACCCAACCTTAGACGGGGGATCATTCAGGCCACCCTTACTGTCAGGGATATTACTAGCAGGTATAAACCGGGTAGGGAGATCCGGATTATGGTAATATAGCTATGTAGTTAAAAACTCAATAGAAGTTACGGCCCATGAAGGTTTAGGGCCCATGTGTAAAGTTTACGGTTTGTAAACCGTCCTATCATGTAACTTGAGATACAAGGGAGAAAGAGTACAGACCGAGGCGAACACGATTATGAGCCGGCCTCGGGACTCTGTAAACCGGACCGGGCGTTGCCTCCTATATAAAGGGACGACCCGGCGACGGTTCAGAGACAGGCAACAATCCGTCGAGAGACAGGCAAGCAATCTGCTCCCTGTTCATCGACGCCCAAGCAATACCAAACCTAACTAGACGTAGAATTTTACCTTCATCGAAGGGGCCGAACTAGTATAAACCCTCTGTGTCCTTTGTGTGCTTTTAACCTCTTCAAGCTAACCCATGCGATGGTTCCACTACTATGTCCGCTAAACCGAACATCTGCCGTGCTAATTCCACGACAGTTGGCGCCCATCGTGGGGCCTCCGCACGATGGTTTTGAGTTCTTGAAGGGCAGCTTTGAAGGACTAAAGGGCTACGCGGTCGGCCGGATGACCAAGAGTCATCGTGGCCGGATCTACATCGACGACGCAAGCTGGGGCCCGGAGGCCGATTCAATCAAATACGGGTACCGGGTTCCCTTCGGCGGCATCCATGTCTTCATCGGCAAGATTGGTGAACCGGGTGCTGAGCCGGACATCTTCCCCGACATCATCGAGCCGGCTCCGCGTGCGAGATCGGCCCGGATTCAGCCCGCCATGAAGCACATTTTCGTAGGAGCAATACATGGAGTCCAAGCCGAGGACAGATCGGATTCTGGTGGCGAGACAGTTGTCCATTCCAATGATGAATCCTCATCCGGAGAGACTGAATCCTTGTATCTGTTGCGGGACGGCCGGTCCGAAGGTGTGTCCGACGGGGATAGTATTCCGGACCCCTTTGATCTGCCAAACCGGGTGGCTGTCTTTATGGCCGGATCACAATCTACGCCACAGCCCACGGTGACCGGGGCGTTCACAGCTGGGGCAGGGGGGAGCGACCAAGCTCCCTCGTCCTCTGATGCTCTATCCGCCTTAATAGAGGAGTTGACAACACGGGCAGTAGCAGTGGTGGCTCCCGCTGACAAGGCGCAGCACGATGCAGAAATCCTACAGCTGAAGGGCCGGATCAAACAAGCCAGACAGGATCTAAATGCGGAGAAAGCTATGATAGTAACAAGGCAGGCAGAGCTGGATTCTCAGGCTTTCCAGCTCAGGATGGATCAGGCCTCTGCGCTGGGAGTAAGGAATAGAAGGTATCAGTCTCGTCTACCGCCGGTCTATGAGGCGATGAATCTCTTTGGGACGCCAGGGGCGGGAGCCAGCAATAATCTGGAGGCAAACCGGAGGGGAGCCCCAGTGACAGGTGAACCGGTTCAACAACCCACTGCGGAGCAAGATCGACGGGTTATGCCCACGCCTGACATCCCCACTCCTCCTGGCCACTACTCAAACCCCCTGGATAACATTGTCGCTGCCGCTTCATGCCTGGCCGCTTTACCCATTGAGGGGACATCCCCCGTGGTGATGGAAGCACGCAGGGTCAAGGATCTGCTCAACACAGCATTGGCACAGCAGCAGGCGTACTCCTACAGCAGGGAGAGACTTCATTCAACACCCCGCCACAGCCGGAGTTATACTAGGCATTGGGATGAACCGGAGGTGTCCATTAGTGAACGGAGGCAACATCGTCACAGACAGGATAATCCGGCGGGCGCAGAGGCGCAAGCCCAGGAGGCGGTAAACCAGGCCAGACCTACGGCCCATGAGGATATCCGTCAAACGACGCTGGTTCACACAACCACAGCAGAGACGGGAGTCACAGCGAGTTCCTTTGGAGTGCAGTGTCTTATTCCCGCTTTACGAAGCGTAAGATTACCCAAGGATTTCAAGGGTCCACGTAAAGTGCCTAACTACACAGCAGATTTGGCTCCAGAGGCTTGGATTGAGAGCTATGAGATGGCTATGGAGATGCTGGACGTAGATGAAGCGGCATGCGCAAAGTATTTTACCATGATGCTTGAGGGTACAGCCCGGACCTGGTAAAGGGCTTACCGCCTAACTCCATCGGATCATGGGGTGAGTTGCGCCGCCATTTTGTTAAAAATTTCAAGGACACGTGCAAACAGCCAATGTCAGTGGTAGACCTAGCGGCATGTGTACAAGGAGAGCAGAAGCCTATGAGTGCATGGGTGCGGCGAGTGTCAGAAATATTACATTCTTCGAATGGTATCAGTCCTAGTACGGCGATAGTAACACTGGAAAACAATTGCCGGTTTGAGTCTCTGAAGCTGAAGCTAGGACGGCTCAAGCGGGATTGTAATGACATGGGAACTCTTATGAGCGCTTTGGTAAAATATGGGGACTCTGACAACACTGAGTTCCCAGAAGCGGATGGGGATAAATCCGGAAAAGCAAATAAGCCTGGTAAACCGGCGCAGGCTAGTCCGGTCGGAACAAACTTCAACGGTAAGCGAAAGGCAGAGGGTGGCTCTGATTTTGTGGCCAACACCAAAGTTCAAGGAAACTTTCAACGCAACAAGGGTAAGCCGCCTCCACAGAGCGGCAGAGGGTTCATTAATCTAGAGCGACATTTGAACGAGCCTTGCCCGAAGCACAGCACAGAGGAACGCCCAGCTAAACACACGTGGGGAGAATGCCGGGTCATGATGGAGGCCATGAACTGGGCCAGATTCAACAACGGGCCACCGGGCGGCGGTTCAGGCCCCGGGTTTCATGGTCCGGGACACCAGGGTAATGGCTCCGGATCAAGATATCATGGCGGCAACAATGGTTATAACCAAGGCAATCATCAGTATGGTCAGGGCGGTTACAATAACCAAGGCAACCATCAGTATGGTCAGGGCAGTTACTATTATCAAGGCAACCAACAACAGGGACAGGGTAATCACAATAACCAAGGCAATCAGCAGCGTCAGCAGCAGCAGCAATCCGGATATCAGAGTAATCCGAAGGAGCTGAGTAGTGGACAATATCATGTGTTCACTACGAGTTTGTGCAAACGAGATCAAAAAGTTTTAAAGTGGGCGGTCCATACGGTTGAACCGGCAATACCTGATTCCTGCGCTGGTCGGAACAACCTATTGTGTGGAGCAGAGAGGATCACCCGCCGCGGGTCGACAATCCGGGCCAATTGGCCTTAGTGGTGGCACCGCAGGTGGGTGGCTACAAATTCACCAAGGTCCTCATGGACGGCGGCAGCAGCATCAATATGTTATATTACGAGACCTTCCGTCGCATGGGGCTGACGGACAAGAAGCTAAGACAGTCAAACACAGTATTCCATGGAGTTGTGCCAGGTAAATTAGCTTACCCAGTTGGGAAAATTGACCTAGAAGTCACCTTTGGAGATGAACAGGATTCCAGGTCAGAGACGATAACCTTTGAAGTGGTAAAGATCCGGAGTCCATACCATGCGCTATTTGGGCGGCCGGTTTACGCTGAGTTTATGGCCAGGCCGTGTTATGTGTATCTACAGCTCAAGCTGCCGGGTCACAAGGGAACCATCACGGTTCATGGAAGTCGCAAAATCGCATTGGAATGCGAGGAGGGAGACGCTGCTTATGCAGAGGCAGTATGTGCTACGGAGGAATTGAAGTTTTATAAAGACAATGTTGATCCGGCAGATATGTCCCCGTTGAAGAAGCCAACTACAGAGCATGATCCGGCGTTGAAGTTTAAATCGGCAGAGGAAACCAAGCAAGTCGACTTTGTGCCAGGTGACTCATCCAGGCAATTTACTATCAGCGCTAACCTTGACCCTAAATAGGAAAGCACGCTCATCGAGTTCATCCGTGAGAACCGGGATATCTTTGCATGGAAACCTTCTGACATGCCAGGTATACCGAGGGAACTCGCTGAGCACAGTCTTAATATTGATCCGAAATTCAAACCGGTCAAGCAATATCTGCGCCGCTTCAATGAAGAAAGGCGCAAGGCTATAGGTGAAGAAGTGGCCAGGCTTTTGGCCGCAGGGTTCATAGTTGAGGTGTTCCACCCGGAGTGGTTGGCTAATCCAGTGCTGGTGTTAAAGAAAAATGGAAAGTGGAGAATGTGTGTGGATTACACAGACCTGAACAAAACTTGTCCAACCAATCCTTTTGCTCTCCCTCGTATTGATCAGATCACTGATGCTACGACGGGATGTGAGCGGCTAAGTTTTTTGGATGCATATTCAGGATATCACCAGATCAAGATGACAGTTAAGGACCAAGAGAAGACAGCTTTCATAATGCCTTTTGGTGCCTTTTTCTACGTATCTATGCCTTTCGGGCTCAAGAGTGCCCAAGCAACTTACCAGCGTTGCGTACAGAACTGTCTTAAGGGGTAGATAGGAAAAAATGTTCATGCCTATGTGGATGATATCGTGGTGAAATCAAGAAAGGAAGAGACATTGATAGAGGACCTCAAGGAAACCTTTGATAACCTTCGGGCCTACAAAATGATGCTTAATCCGGAGAAATGCGCTTTTGGTGTTCCGGCGGGCAAGCTCCTTGGATTCTTGGTGTCGAACAGAGGAATAGAAGCCAATCCGGAGAAGATCAAGGCAATCACGTCCCTGACCAAACCAGCTTGCATCAATGATGTTCAACGTATCACTGGCCGGATTACAGCGTTGAGCCGATTTATCAGTCGCCTGGGGGAGATGGCAATTCTGCTTTATCAGATGCTAAGAAAAACAGACCGGTTCATATGGAGCGAGGAAGCAAATACTGCGTTTGAGGATTTAAAGCGGCAATTGGCGGAACCACCGGTCCTTGCCGCCCCCGTTGATAAGGAGCCGCTGCTATTATACGTGGCCGCCAATGCACGGGCAGTTAGCGTGGCAATCGTGGTCGAGCGCAAAGAAGCGGGAAAGGAGTATCCGGTTCAACGTCTGGTTTATTATGTTAGTGAGGTTCTTATTGAGTCCAAACAAAGGTACCCACATTGGTAGAAGCTGGTATATGGCGTGTTCATGGCAAACCGGAAGTTGAAGCATTACTTCCAAGGCCACCCAATAACTGTCGTCAGTTCATTTCCGTTGGGGGATATAATTCAGAACAGAGAAGCCACTAGCAGAGTCGCAAAATGGGCCATTGAGCTTAGCCCGCACGGATTGAAGTATGTACCACGCACCGCTGTCCAATCACAAGTGTTGTTAGACTTTATCAATGATTGGACAGAGCTGCAAGCACCAGAGGAAAAGCTGGATCATACATACTGGACTATTCACTTTGACGGTTCAAGGCAGTTAGAAGGCTTGGGGGCTGGAGTTGTGTTAACTTCCCCGCGAGGTGACAAATTTTGCTATGTCCTCCGTTTAATGTTTCCTTGTACTAACAATGCAGCAGATTATGAGGCATTGCTTCATGGCCTGCGGATGGCTAAAGAGATGAACTTGAGCCGGGTCAAGTGTTTTGGTGATTCAGATTTAGTGGCACAACAAGTATCCGACAAGTGGGATTCTAAAGACCCTCTCATGACAGCTTACAGACGAGAAGTTGAAGCAGTCGCAGGATATTTCAAAGGGTATCAGGTGGATCACATAGACCGGCGAAAAAATGAAGCGGCCGATGCTCTAAGCCGGCTGAGCTCCCAGCGTAAACCGGTGCCACCGAATACCTTTTTGGATGAGCTACACGGTCCATCAGTTCAGGTACCATCAGAGGTGGATTTGGCTGTTCCTGATCCGGAAGCGCAGCTGGTTGCAGCACTTCATGTTATTCCGGATTGGACACTCCCTTACTTGGCATATCTAAGCCATGGAGAGTTGCCAAATGATGAGATTGAAGCAAGGCAGATAATCCGGCGATCAAAATCCATGACAATTGTAAATGGGGAACTTCACCATCACAGTGTTTCCGGAGCATTTCAGCGGTGTGTGTCATCCGAGGAAGGCTGTGACATCCTTCGAGAGATTCATGAAGGGGATTGTGGTCATCACGCCGGTTCAAAATCTTTAGTTGCTAAAGCTTTTCGACATGGGTTCTATTGGCTGACAGCCCATGCTGATGCGGAGAATCTAGTCCTGAAGTGCGATGCTTGCCAGAAATTTTCACGACGCGCTCTTGTTCCGGCACAGGAGCTGCGGATGATACCAATTACTTGGCCATTTGCGACTTGGGGGCTTGATATGGTTGGGCCTTTTAAACGATCCCAAGATAAAAAAACTCATCTGCTGGTTGCTGTGGATAAGTTTACAAAGTGGATTGAGGCAGAGCCTGTGAGCAAGTGTGATGCAGCAACAGCGGTTAAATTCATCAAAAAGGTAATTTTCCGATTTGGCTTTCCACACAGCATCATCACAGACAATGGCACCAATTTATCTAAAGGAGAGATGGAAGAGTTTTGTCAACGGGAGCATATTCTCCTAGATGTGTCTTCTGTAGCTCACCCTCAATCCAATGGTCAAGCTCAAAGGGCCAATCAAGAGATTTTGCGAGGTATCAATCCCTGGCTTATGACTCCCTTGCAAAGAACACCAGGGTGCTGGGTTGAGGAGTTACCTTCTGTCCTCTGGAGCATCAATACTACGCCGAACCGGACCACATGTTATACACCTTTCTTCATGGTGTACGGTGCTGAAGCGGTCCTTCCAAGCGATATCCGCCATGATTCACCACGAGTGACGGCTTATGTTGAAGCAGCCAATGAACAGGCAAGACATGACAGTTTGGACCGGCTAGATGAAGAGCGTGACATAGCAGCAGCACGATCCGCGATTTATCAGCAGGACTTGCGCAGATATCACAGCCGCCGGGTCAAAACCAGGACGTTCCAGGAGGGGGACTTGGTACTCCGGCTCATCCAAGACCAAACAGATATGCACAAGCTATCCCCACCTTGGGAAGGGCCCTTTGTGGTCAGTAAGAATCTACACAACGGTTCATACTACCTGGTGGACGTTCAAGAGCACAAAGACTCACGGACATTAGAAGAAGAGACAAAGAGGTCGTGGAACATCGCTCTGCTGCGACCCTACTACACCTGAGCCATGAGCTCTGCTGTATCCTATGTATATATTATGATTAATGAATAATCCAGCACCCTTGGTAAACCGGGGGATCAGTCTTTTTCCTTTTAAATATATGTCCTGTGCAAATTATTACAGATATTTCGAAGTAAACTATTTTATGCAGAAGGGACCAAACTAGGGGGCTACGGATCACATGTGACTCCTCGCTAAAAATCTTTTCAGGTCCGGTCTACAGGAATATCTTCGTTTCAAGCGCCCTGTGGATAAACTCCATCGATTGGCAAAAGAAAAGTTCTTGTCCCTAGGGTACTTCCTTTGATGGCAGATGCAATATTTCCTGCCCCTTGGTTGATCATTCCCTTTGATGGCAAAAGAAAAAACCTGTTCTTGTCCCTAGGGAACCTTCCTTTGATGGCAGATGCAATATTTCCTGCCCCTTGGTTGATCATTCCCTTTGATGGCAAAAGAAAAAACCTGTTCTTGTCCCTAGGAACCTTCCTTTGATGGCAGATGCAATATTTCCTGCCCCTTGGTTGATCATTCCCTTTGAT
>LR738710.1:474950175-475051974 GCA_902687465.1 Secale cereale | reverse complement strand
GTCCCTAGGGAACCTTCCTTTGATGGCAGATGCAATATTTCCTGCCCCTTGGTTGATCATTCCCTTTGATGGCAAAAGAAAATTTGTTCTTGTCCCTAGGGTACTTCCTTTGATGGCAGATGCAATATTTCCTGCCCCTTGGAAGATACATACCCTTTGATGGCAAAAGAAAATTTCTTGTCCCTAGGAGTACTTCCTTTGATGGCAGATGCAATATTTCTTGCCCCTTGGAGTACATCCTTTGATGGCAAAAGAGTACATCCTTTGATGGCAAAGTTTTTGTCCCTAGGAGTACTTCCTTTGATAGTCATAGCCCTTTGGGTCGCACCCTTTGATTGGCACATAGGGAGCCTGGCAGCTCGTAAAAAGCCTCGACTACATGGTCTTATTTGCAAACCTATGTTTTTTGTGTTTGTGATTTTTCGTGTGTTTTCTATGGTTTTTGATCCGGAGCTGGACAACTTCAAAGTTGACCACATATTTTCAAAAGTCTGGAAACAGAGCTCCAGCATTATTTAAACCGGTAGTTCCTATAAACCCGGAATAATTATTGGGTCTATCCCAACAGAGCCAAGAGCTTCCTCAGAAACTGCAAGGTTCGCCGGATTAAGGATATCAAGCATACTTAATCAAAGGTATGAAGTTATTTTTTGGTATAAAACAGATACTCGTGCGATATATATAAACATATGAGAGCATTTTAATCTGTCCGGCGGTAAACCGCCAGGGCATTTTTTCAGTATTATCCATGCAGATACAGATAAACCATAGCAGACAAAGGATTCAAATTGGCAAACTCCAAAACAAAGTTGGGACATCCGGATTAAGACGGCAATGTTTCGAGCTATCCTATTACAAGGCATGGCAAGCCTGAACGGATTAAAGTTTTTCTTGAGAAAAGAGTACAACAGCTAAAAAGTTAGATCGAGCGGCTTATGCTTCTTCTTCCTGCTGCGAAGGCTGAGGATCGACTTGTTCAGGAGTTTCTTCGTCTTCTTGAAGCGGCTGAAAATCAGGAACACGCCAATCGATTTTGGATAAAGCACGGAAGTACATCTCTTCAGTAATGAGATCGGACGGATCAACATCTGGGGCGAAAGTGGGGCGCACTGGTGGGATTAGATTTTCGGTATCATAAACCGGCCGATCCACCCGCTCATTCTTTAAATCATACGCCGGATGATACCTGGTCAAGTCTGATTCATCAGCAAGCTTGCTGGCAAGAGGACGCATCTCCTTAGTCAAAGCATGAAGATCTTTGCCAGAGAAGGCCGATCCATCTTCCTTGGTGCTGGGGTACCCATTCATGGCTTCTTCCGGATCAAAGTCTGGAACCCACGCCTTGGCTCTGGTTAGCGCTACAAGAGAACCGACCCGTGCAGTAGATTTCTTCACCTCTTCCAAGCGTACAGGCAAGATAGAAAGCTTCTCCAAAGTGCCTTGGATAGTGGTGGGGGCCGGTTTATTAAAAGACATTGCACTTATAATCCTTTGAGCGCCGGAATATAGCTGCTCAACCAGAGTATAAGAGGCCTTGAGTTTCTTCCGGAGGTCATCCCCCAGATGGGTGACGCGTCGCCCTGCATATGGTTATCACAGTTAAACCGGAACGGACTAAAGATTGCAGAGATGAAAACACATGCAAGTTAAGTATTTACCAAAGACGGCAGAAGTCATAAGCTCTATTTGCCGCTTTAAGCCGGTCAGCTCTTGTGTCACCGGGTTAAGGGCTTCTTCGGCATCCTTTGCTCTTTTTTCAAGAGCATTCTTCTGCACTTCCCAGGTTGTCCGCTCCGCTTAAAAATATTTTTTCAATTGTTCAGCAGTGGTTAAGCTCAACGCCAGATCTTTTTTGGCCTTGGCAGCAGCAGTTTCAGTTTCAGCAAGTCTATTCCGGAGCTCAGTTATTTCTGTAGCCCTTCGGGTCAAGTCAGCCTGCAAGAAAATCACGTGGAATAAATGACAGTTTAAACAAGTCTCAAGCACATAACCAAGTTATCTACTTGACACTTGAGGGATAATGAGCAATTGAAGTATCAAAAGAAGACAATTAAAGATAAGTCTTAAGTACATAAGCAAGTTATCCACTTGACACTTGGGGGCTAATGGGCAGTTGAAGTATTGAAAAAGAGATTCAGACAAGTCCCAGATACATAAAACGAGTTATGCCCCTGGCACTTGGGGGCTAATGTAAAGATCATTTGCACACATTTGAAAGTACCGGTTCACCTCCAACAAAGCTAAACCGGAACTTGGGGGCTACCATGACAGACAGAAATATAAAGAAAGCAAGAGCAAAGATAAGTGAAGGAAGGTACCTCATATTTATCCTTCATCATATTCACCAAGCCCTGTTCATACTCGCGGCTGGTATGAAGCCGGTTCAAGTACCCATAATAAAGCTCCTGGGCACTCAGATCAGCATATTTGGATAAATCTGTGCTCCATTTGCCCTTCTCTTGCTGAAGCTTCTCCGCTTTAGCAGTATGCTTGGCTAAAACGATAGGCTCAGCAGGAGCAGTAAAACCCGTTCCAGTTATTTGAACGTCCGGACAGGAAGCAGTATTTGGCTGTGAAGGGGTAGCAGTATGAGCCGGACTAACGGGAGCCGGGCTAGTCCGAGGAGGGATGGCCCGGACAGGACTTGCCGGTTCATGGACATCTTCAGCGTTGAGATTTTCAGGAGCAGCAACATAATCATGATCCATGGGAGCAGGATCGTCAACCTGAATTGTAGGCTCGTTTTCCGGAGGGATGACCGCGTCCGTATCAGCTACCGGATCATCAGAAGCAGTCTCAGCAGCCGTTTTGCTGGCCTTTGCCTTTTTCTAGGATTGGGCTTGCTGAAAGGAATTGAAAAGGAAATTAGAGTCATAAAGGCAAATACAAAGGTAAAACGGATGGGATAAAGGACTTACCCAGGGACAGTTTTCAGAGTCGGGACCTGTCTGGCAGTTGATTCGCCGGAAGATGATAAAGGTGTCTCCTAATAATTAGGATCAGACGGTTTAAGTGGTTTGCGTATAAGTCCGGCCTTGGGATGAAGAAGAGTTGGAGAAAGTAAAACCTCAGAGCGGCGCCTCCGAGCCGGAGTGAGAGATATTCCAGAAGACTTGACTACATGGCCACTATGACGTGTAGTCCGGCGGGCTTCATGTTGCTGCTTCTTCAAAAGAAAATTGGGGTCCAGTTGAGCGTAAGGATGAGAAAAAGGGTACTTCCGAGATGCCTTACGAATCTTGGGCACCGGCGGTTCAGAATCTGAAGAAAGAGTGATTACCTCAGTTTCTGCCGCTTTATCAGCTTCAGCCAAATCCTATGAAAAGATATTGTTAAACATAAATCTGGATCAAAGAGATTAAAGCATATCAGGATCAACTCATACCTCAGAATCCGGATCATCTTCCTCAACATGTGAACCGGAGCCAGCAGCTGCCTTTTTCTTCTTAACAGCGAAGGTTTTCCGGCGTGGCTGTTTGCCCGACTTATCCTGAGTTTTCCTTTTCCAGAAAGGATCGTCGGCCTGTGTAGAAGATGAAGAATAAATGGAAGATGATTTAAATGGACGGACTAGAAGCAAACAGAAGAAATTAAAACTTACTGCTGGCAGTTTGTTCTTCTTGTAATATGGAGCCAATCCGGTTTTGCTACATTCCTCCAAAGAGGTGTTGAGCATTTTCTTAGCAGATTCGATAACTTCCTTCTGAGGAAGCATTATGTCGATATGGCGTTGAGGATCATTTGTCTTTCCGCTATACTGACACATTAAACCGGAGCGCCGGCTTAAAGGAAGAATGCTCCAGGCAAGCCAATAGCGCACGAAGTCAACTCCAGTTAATCCGTTGGCCATAAAGGCTTTGAGCTTGGCGTGCTGAGGAGCAAACCGGGTTCGTTCAGTGGAAGTAAGACGCTGTGGCAAGGGATGATCCTCCGGAAGACGGTGTTCGCGATAACCCGGCAGTGAGTTTTCTCCTTCAGGCGAAGTATCCTTGCAATAAAACCAGGATTGATTCCAATCCTTGGGGTGTGTATGGAGAGCAGCATGAGGAAAAACTACATCTCTCCTCTTCTGAATACTGACACCACCCAGTTCTTGATGTGGTCCGACCGTGAACTCAGTCCGCCGGTTTAAGTGGAAAAAGTCCCGGAACAAGTCCACTGACGGTTCTTCTTGAAGGTATACCTCGGAGAAGACTTGGAAATTACAGATGTTGGATACAGAATTTGGGCCTATGTCCTGAGGATGGAGTTGAAAAGCGGCCAGTACATCCCGGAAATTTTTTGAACCGGGAGGGCTGAAACCCCGGGCCAGGTGGTCGAAGAAAAACAATAATTTCTCCTTCTTTGGGAGTAGAAGGACACTCATCTGCTGGGGCCCGCCATTTCAGAACTGCTTGGGGGCCCAGAATACCAATTGACGCAGCATTGGCTAAATCCTCTTCCGTAATGCGGGAAGGGACCCAGTTGCAAGAAACGAATTGCTTGGCGGACATATTAGCAGAAGGAAAGCGCTGGAAAAGTAAAGTGCAAGATCCGGATTATTCAAGTGCTGAAGCATAAACCGGATCGTGTTTTCAAATTACAACGACGGTTTAGATAGGAGGCTAATGGCATTGACAACCCGGAAGCAAGCGGGAAACGAGCTGCTACCGGTTTATGATAACAAAAAAAAAAGCTAAACCGTCGGGCTTATGGTTGATGCGTTGCAGAGGCAATGTATGATTGACTAAACCGGCAAGTGACTTACAGATCTATCAAGATGAAGAAACATGTTTTTACAGAAGGCTAAAGTAAAATAGATCTGAGCAGTAAGAAAAAGAGGAAATTTATGCAAGTTTATCACAAGAAGAACTACGAAGGTCTTCGACAGAGCAGATGAATCTAAGGATTGAATCTAAAAATACCAAGTCTAAGTTCAAACTACGGTGCAGGGGCACGTTCGAAACAAATTCAGGGTTCGAATCTACTGCCGAAACAACCTATAGGATGAACAGACAGAGCTTCGAGGTCTCATGGCGGAGGCAATGGAGGAACCCTAGGTTACAAATCTGCAGCGAGAGAAAAGGAATACCTGAGAATGGAAGAGACGGCGGCGGAGTAATCTGGTCGCGTTTCAGGGTGATGCAGCGGCCTGGTCGACGACGGCGACGAACTTGAAGGCAGCGGCGAAGCTTCGGGCGACGGAGGAAGAAGAAGAGTAGAAGGAAGGAATAGAATGAAGACACAGTAGTATTTATAAGGGTTGGAGAGATGAAACGGCAAGCGCGAGATTCGAGGAGGTCAGATCAGATAAAGATTCTGCTGTCGCCTCGATTTTTGGGATAGCCTTTAAACAAAGGTAACAAACAGCTGTGTGCAATAAATGTGGAGGTGATGTCATGATCGAATCAAATGATTTCCAGGGATGACGTCATAGCCGGTTTACGAAACAGAGAAGATACAGAGAAAAAGTTTATGCAGGGTTTAGAAGACTGATATGAACAAGTTCAAATCATTCTGGGGCCTAATGTCAGGGATATTACTAGCAGGTATAAACCGGCTAGGGAGATCCGGATTATGGTAATATAGCTGTGTAGTTAAAAACTCAATAGAAGTTACGGCCCATGAAGGTTTAGGGCCCATGTGTAAAGTTTACGGTTTGTAAACCGTCCTATCATGTAACTTGAGATACAAGGGAGAAAGAGTAGAGACCGAGGTGGACACGATTATGACCCGGCCTCGGGACTCTGTAAACCGGACCGGGCGTTACCTCCTATATAAAGGGACGACCCGGCGACGGTTCAGAGACATGCAACAATCCGTCGAGAGACAGGCAAGCAATCTGCTCCCTGTTCATCGACGCCCAAGCAATACCAAACCTAACTAGACGTAGGCTTTTACCTTCATCGAAGGGGCCGAACTAGTATAAACCCTCTGTGTCCTTTGTGTGCTTTTAACCTCTTCAAGCTAACCCGTGCGATGGTTCCACTACTAAGTCCGCTAAACCGGACATCTGCCGTGATAATTCCACGACACTTATACCCACTAGCTCACCGAGCACAAGAACACCTTTCCTCAAGAGGCTGTTCTTCCCGTGTATTTTTTCATCCTAAGCCGACAGGGCAATCCACCACACCACACTAGAGTAGGGCATTACACCACAACGATGGCCTGAACCAGTATAAATCCTCGTGTCTCCTGTTCTTCGGGTTCGACAAGCTAGGCCTAGGAATCGGTGTAGGAATGAGCTAGAGCGGAAAGGAGAGATCTTCGAGCGCACCCTAGTTTTCGAACCTCAAGGGTTTGCCGGAACCCATGATCTGACAAGGCGAGCTGCCCCAGCAAGGCTCTTGCCGGTGTCACATAGGCCGCCCTGGAAAGGGCGTTGCTGGGGGAGGAGACCACCTCGCCCCTCTATCCTTCATGTCTTTGGTTGTCTCGTGCCCCTCCTTCTTCTGCTTCGCCAAGCATGGCTGTAGGCGTGGCTACAATTGCGCGCACACAAGTAAAGGGATGAAAAAGGACCCCTACTTTTGTACACTGACAGGAGCCCCCGGGCTTGGGCCACACATAAGCGCGGAGAGTTGTTGGGCCAGGCCCAGAACGGTGCGCGGGCACGCGTGGCAGGGTTTTAACTGCGGTGATTCCTTTGCTGGTTGCGCTTCCCCATGACTCGGATTGGGCGCGTGACATGGGGGTCGCGCGTGGAGCGGTTGCAGCGTGATTGCGTCATGTTGCGGTGAATAGTAAAGAGGCGGCCCGCGCCTTCCCCATAAAAGAGGAAACCACAGGGGCGCTGCTCATTTACCCACCGCATCTTTTCCATTCTCGGAACCACCGTTCCCCTCTTCTTCTCCAAGCACAAACCGGAGTTCTAGCCCCTGCTTGCCGCCGCCGCGCCTTCATTGCCCTTGATTCCCTTCCCTTTCTCAGCCGTCATGGCGCCCAAGATAGGCAAGGGCAAGGGGGCGGCGAAGGATGCCGGAGGGAAAGAGTCGCCGGAGAGCGCATTGGTGGAGTTGTGGATGCAGTTCCCACTCTTTGAGCCGACGGTCGACGCGCTCACCCTTAGGGTCAAGTTCAGGTGCATGTGGGGGAGGGAGACGACGTGGCATCCCGCCACGCGTGTCGCTCCCGCCTCCTGCTTTGCCAAGGGCGGCCCAAATCGGTACCCTTTCTTCGTCGTTTATTTCTCCTGCGGGCTCTGCACCCCTTTCTCGGATTTCTTCAGTGACGTCATGTACACCTATGGCTTCTACCTTCTGGACCGCATGCCGAATGTTGTGGCATGCATGGACTACTTCGCCCATCTATGCGACGGCTTCGCAGGGGTGCTCCCCAGCACGGCGCTGTTCCACCACTACTTCGCTCCTCGCATCCAGCCCGGGGGGGGGGGGGCGCTATCTCAGGCTGCATTGTTTGGATCCCGAGGCAGCAGATCAAGGGCGCATACCCGGAGGGCGCCACGAAGGAGAGATGGGAGGAGTGGCGAAGCCAGTGGTGCCGGATTAAGGAGAAAGATCTGCCAGAGTTCTGCCGAGTCCGTTCAAAGCTGCCAGTTCGTGGCAAAGACTGGAGGGATCTCGACACCAACGACCAAAAGCTCGCGATCGCCACCACGAGGATCCATCGCCTTGCCGCAGTCGGGCTCACCCTTGAAAATGATCGGGGTCGATTTTATCCACCGCCGAATTGCCCCACTTCACAACAAGGGGAGGCCGGCCTGGGATTTCAGGAACATGGCCGACATCATGAGGCTCCGCCCTGGTGTAAATCATAACTTCGCGATGTTACAGCACACCCATCTTTTCCAGAGGCTATTCCAACTCAGGGTCGACGAGGTCGGGACAGTTGAGAGGACCGACAAGGCCGGCAAGGCTGAGAAGGCCGGCAAGGCCACGGGGGCCGCCAAGCCCGACAACCTGTTCGGGTTGCTAGCGGGGGTGGTCCCGCTGAGCAACAACTCTCCCCAGAGCGCCATCATCGCCATGATGCCGGTCTTCGACGCGCACGGCCTCGATTTGACCTGGGTCGAGCCAAAGGCGGAGGTGGTATAGGCATTCTTCGACAACTTGTCGGAGAGGTACGTCCGCGACAAGCCGCATCTTATCCGCGACACCACCGCGGAGGAGCTCACTTACATTGCCGCCAGGGCGGAGGAGGCAGCTCTCACCGAGGAGGTCGGCAGCTTCGGTACCATGGAGGATGAGAACGATGCGGCCGCGGAGGAGAAAGAGTTTGCCGAGTGGGCGGGGCCCGCCGGGGAGGCCAGTAGCGCCGGCGCTGGAGCTCCCTCTATTGAACAAGCGGTCGAGGAGTCGGCCGAGGAGGAGACCGATGTGGATGACCCCCCAGTCCCGGGGAAGAGGCGCGTCTTGCGGCGGGCGGGCTCTAGCGAGCCAGTCCGGCCCGTCAAGTCCACACAGCGGCAGCAGGCCCAAGCGCCGCCCGTACGCCAGACGAGGGCTGTGAAGAAGGCCGTGGTCGCCGCTTCTTCTTCGTCCAGGCGTCCCCGGATGCCATCCCCTTCTCCTCCGCTTGTCGATGCCGCCCCGGAGGCCGATTTCGATCTCGGGTCCTTTAGCCCGAAGAGGAAGAGGAGGCCAGATGAGGAGGAGGAGGATGACTAAGCATTTTGGCCTCCACCATCTCTTAACCCTCTGCCCGCACTATCCTTCCTTAACTTGGTATAATTTTTTCAGCGACATGGAGATGCTGGCTCAGAGGGCGGCGAAGAGGGCCAAAGCCTCAATGGGTGATGAGCCCCCGGCGAGCGCTCCGCGCACGCCGACGTTGGTGGTGATCCGTCCGGAGAACAGCCCTCAGCGCAGCCCCCACTCCGGCCCCCAGCCCGAGTCCATTCTCCACTCCCCGCTGGCGGGCATTTGGGGCGTGTTCTCTTGATGTTGACCTCGCCAGGTTTGTTGGAGGAGAGTGGCAACCGGAGGAGCTGCCCCCAACACGCAGTCCCCGGCAACTACGCCACCCAGAGGGGCGTCGCAGGCAAGGGCATCCACTGTCGAGCCCATGCGCACGGAGGAAGAGGGGGCGAGCATGGGCGTTGGTGGCTCTGCCCTGGCAACGGATATTGGCCGGGAAGGAACCACATCTCCTCGGCCCGGCACGGGTAAGTCGCCTGCTTCCTCCCCCTGTCATCTCCACCATGTGATGCTCTTTCTTTTCTCTGTTCTGGACCCTTGGTCTCGGTCTCGCCTCATCTTCTCTTCTGGTTTCCGGGCTCTCCCTTGGTGGTCCGAGTGGACATCAACACCGTCCTCGAGGAGGTAACCAAGGACGTTGAAGCCGAGGCCACCGAGGTCACGGCTGGGGAGGCCTCCGTGTCCTCCACCGAGGAGGCCAGAGAGGGGCCTGCCGGGGAGGCCGGCGAGGTGCCTGCCGGGGAGGCCGGCAATGCTGCTGCCGAGGAGGCCTCCAATGATCCTGCCGGGGACCCTAGCAAGACCGCTGCCGAGGAGGCCGCCAAGGGGCCCACCGGGGAGGAAGTGGCCAACCACCAACCCTCCTCCTCCGCAGCTCCCGCCCCAGGCAAGTATTTGAAGGTGAGCAACGATCAGTTCATCCTCCTCCGAGGGACGGTAAGCACCAGACCGCCACCCGAGGGGAGATCTTTGACGACGACGTCCTCAGCATCGCTGGGCTTCAGTTTGTCAATGAACCGAGTGCCAGTGGTGGCAGTTCTCAAGAGGAGCAGCTCCTTCGGGCCATGAGGGCCAATTTTCAAAAGCTTCAGGCGCTCTACCGTGCCCGCCAGGATAAGGTGAACTCCAGGATGGCGGCCATGTACAAAGCGAAGACGTATTTTGAGGATCGCGTTGCTCACACACAATTCTGGTTCAACGAGGTCCGAGACGAACTGAGCGCCATCCAGGTCTAGCTGGATCAGCGCAAGCGAGAGCTCGCCCTACAACGGGCTGATGTCGAGAAGGCCCGGGAGCTAGCGAAGCAGCAGGCCGCCAAGGACTAGGCTGCCCGGGCGCAATAGAAGGCTCTTCTGGACACCCAAGAGGAGGACCTCGAGGCTCATGAATGAGCACTTGCCGCCACGCTACGTGACAAGGACGAGGAGATTGAGAAGCTCGTCGCGCAGCAGACTCAGGCGCTGGAGCAAAAGCACAAATGTGCCCTTGAAGCTCTGGCCCTGGCCCAGGCCAGCAAGGTGGAGGAGCTGGAGCAGGAGCGGGAGGGGCTGAAGGAGGAGATCTTGAAGCTGGCGGATGAGAGGGACCCGAGCAATCGTGCACTGGCGGATCTGTAGGTCACCATCTCCGACAAGACCAAACTGCTCTTCGACGCCAACGTCTCCATCAACGATCTGAAGCTGAAGTTGGACACCTCGGAAGAGATGCTCTTGGAGGCCAGGGCTCGCGAGGAGACCCTGACCAAGGCCCTCGAGAGTGAGAAGCAGCTACGGCAGGATGACGCCACCACCCACGATGGGTATGTAGGCAGGGTACAGCTCTGGACCGACGGCCTTGTCGACATCACGGAGAGGCTCATCAGGCAGCTATCCGTCATGTGTATGCCGGACTTCAAGTACTCTCAGGAGGTGAGCGTGACCCGTAGTGCCAGGCTGACCTTGTTCTTTGGGCGCTTCCTCGAGGCCATGGAGTAGCTCCGCTCCAATCGAGCAACTTATCTGGCCAACAAGGCTCGGAAGCTCTGCCGGGGCGCTCTGACCAAGGTGCTCACCAAGGTGGCATTCTGGAACCCCAACGTCAACTTTGCCAACGCGCTTGAGAGCTTGCCAGAGGATGCGGACCTCACGACACTCGAGGAACGTATCGAGCCCATCATCATATGCGTAGACGAAGTCAGGAGGGTGGAAGGCCAGTGCCAGGACTAGCTACCCCGCTTCTTATTGCCGCTGTGAGTTCATGCCCAAGACAAATTTATCTTAAGTTATAACCGCGGCAACCAATGATGTAATATAACTTCGCAGTATTTGAAACATTGCATGTTATCTCCCTGTTTCATCTTTCTTTGTATTTACGCACCCTACGCTTAGCTGGTTAGGCTTGCCGGCGTGTAAACCTGTGCGGCGACGCTTTGAGGACGGATCCTTAGCAGCCTGCCGGGGGCACTTGCTGCCAGGCAATTGGCCTTGCCGTTCTCGGCACAGCCGCTTGAACTATTGAGCAGACTCGAAACAGAACAAGGGCGTTGCTAATAGCAGAAAGGCTCCTTTGTGTGCAGGTTCTCCATACAAGGAGCGGGATCTTTCGAGGAAAATAACCCTATAAAATGGAAATTGCTCAACTTACGTGTGACTTAGCTTTTTCGTTGCCATGTAGATGGTGGTTGCGGCTGCAGACAACACCGCCCGCTTGGCCGACGGCACCCAAACAATTGGGATGATGCTGAACTCTCCCAGATCATATTTTCACAACCTAGTGCCCCCTACCTAGTGTGCCAAAGATGTCATGGGAAATGACACCTATGGGATCCCGGGGGTCTCTACTACGGTTTGCAGGGCGTAGAGCTGTGCAAAGAGCAGGTCTAGACGATCAACACATGGGCATTTTTACCCAGGTTCGGGCCACAAGATGATGCGTAAAACCCTAGTCCTGCTTGTCTGTGTATATTTGGTGTTCTTGAGCTCTAGAACTCGCTACTATGCGTGTCTGTCCAAAAAGTCCGAATCCTCTCTCAGTATGCCTTGGGCCTCCTTTTATATGACAAAGGGTTTACCACAGCGACACACAGGAGGTGGAAAGTAACTACATTGTACAAGGTTATCTTGTGACATCATAGGACAAATGCGTTTAATGCGCCGCCTACATGTCCTCTAGCTTTATCGGGGATGGCAAGAAAGCTTGTCCCGCCCGCTGCCCCCTCACCTCGCTCTGACATGCGTCCAGGACAATGAGGCATGCGGCGCCACGCTGGCTGCTGGCTGCTGTGGTGTCAGGGTCTTCACGAAGATCTGCATGCCACCACGCAGGTGCTTGTAGTTGTCATAGGGGCTACATGTTGCAACGCAGGTGCTTGTCCAGTTTGCGATTCGATCATCGCGTAGGAGTGGCCATGGGGCGGCGAAACCTTGGCGGGTGCCGGCCTGGCTGTGGCCCCGAAGACTCCTGATACGTCCATTTTGCATCATGCTTACATGTTGATATTTATTGCATTATGGGTTGTTCATACATGTTTTGTCACAATACTTCTGCCTTTTCTCTCTTATTTTACAAGGTTTACATGAAGAGGGAGAATGCCGGCAGCTGGAATTCTGGGCTGGAAAAGGAGCAAACTCTGGAAACCTATTCTGCACAACTCCAAAAGCCCTGAAACTCAACAGAACATCGTTTCAGAAAATATAAAAAATATCTGGCGAAAGAAACCCACGAGAGGGGCCACCGGCTGGCCTCGAGGCCCATCTTCTCCTATATGAGGTGTTTTGACCTGGAAAAAATAATAACGAAGCTTTCGGGACCAGACGCCGCCGTCTCGAGGCGGAACCGAGTCGGAAACCAATCTAGGGCTCCGGCAGAGCTGTTCTGCCGGGGATACTTCCCTCCGGGAGGGGGAAATCGTCACCGCCGTCATCACCAACAACTCTCCCATCTTGGGGAGGGCTATCTTCATCAATATCTTCACCAGCACCATCTCCTCTCAAACCCTAGTTCATCTCTTGTATCCAATCTTTGTACCCAAACCTCAGATTGGTACCTGTGGGTTGCTAGTAGTGTTGATTACTCCTTGTAGTTGATGCTAGTTGGTTTATTTGGTGGAAGATCATATGTTCAGATCCATTATGCATATTAATACCCCTCTGATCATGAACAATATTATGTCCCGTGAGTAGTTGCTTTTGTTCCTGAGGACATGGGAGAAGTCTTGCTATTAGTTGTCATGTGAGTTTGGTCTTCGTTCGATATTTTGATGAGATGTATGTTGTCTCTCCTCTAGTGGTGTCATGTGAACGTCGACTACATGACACTTCACCATTATTTGGGCCTAGAGGAAGGCATTGGGAAGTAATAAGTAGATGATGGGTTGCTAGAGTGACAGAATCTTAAACCCTAGTTTATGCGTTGCTTCGTAAGGGGCTGATTTGGATCCATATGTTTCAGGCTATGGTTAGGTTTACCTTAATACTTCTTTTGTCGTTGCGGATGCTTGCATTAGAGGTTAATCATAAGTGGGAGGCTTTTCCAAGTAAGGGCAGCACCCAAGCACCGGTCCACCCACGTACCAAATTATCAAAGTACCGAACGCGAATCAGACGATCGTGATGAAAACTACCTTGACGGTAATTCCCATGTGTCCTCGGGAGCGCTTTCCTTTATATAAGAGTTTGTCCACGCTTATCCTTTGCTATAAAAAGGATTGGGCCATCTTGCTGCACCTTATTTACTTTTACCGTTTGTCACTTGCTACCAATTATCTTATCACAAAACTATCTGTTACCTACAATTTCTGTGCTTGCAGAAAATACCTTACTGAAAACTGCCTATCATTTCCTTCTGCTCCTCGTTGGGTTCGACACTCTTACTTATCAAAAGGACTACGATAGATCCCCTACACTTGTGGGCCATCAAGACTCTTTTCTGGCGCCGTTTCCGGGGAGTGAAGCGCCTTTCGTAAGTGGAATTTGGTAAGGAAAAAATTTATATAGTGTGCTGAAATTTATCGTCACTTGTTACTATGGCTCAAAATCTTTCAGGGGCTTGTTCGGGGTATCTTCACCCCGAGCAGAAGAGCAAAGAGTTGCTCCTCAACCTACTGCACCTGTTGAAATTTTTTGCTTTGAGATTCCTTCGGGTATGATAGAGAAACAGCTTGAAAATCCCTATACGGGAGATGGGACACTACATCCCGATTTACATCTAATCTATGTGGATGAAGTTTGTGGATTGTTTAAGCTTTCAGGTATGCCCGAGGGTGTTATCAAGAAGAAGGTCTTCCCTTTATCTTTGAAGGGAGACGCATTGACATGGTTTAGGCTATGCGATGAAATGGGATCATGGAACTATAATCGTCTGAAGTTGGAATTTCATCAGAAGTTCTACCCTATGCACCAGGTTCATCGTGATCACAATTATATTTATAATTTCTAGCCTCGCGAAGGAGAAAGCATCGCTCAAGCTAGGGGGAGGCTTAAGTCCATGTTATATTCATTCCCCAATCATGAGCTCTCAAGAGAAATGATTATTCAAAAATTTTATGCTCGGCTTTCTCATAATAATCGCTCCATGCTCGATACTTCTTGTTCTGGCTCTTATATGATGAAGACTATTGACTTCAAATAGGATTTATTGGAAAGAATTAAACGCAACTCTGAAGATTGGGATCTCGACGAAGGTAAGGATACATGTATGACCCCTAAGTTTGATTGTGTTAAAGCTTTTATGGATATCGATGTTTTCCGTGAGTTTAGCACTAAATATGGACTTGACTCTGAGATAGTAGCTTCTTTCTATGGATCCTTTGCTACTCATGTTGATCTCCCCAATGAGAAGTGGTTTAAATACCATCCCCCTATTGAAGTAAAAGTAGTTGAACCTATTAAAGTTGAAGAAAAGACTATCACTTATAATGTTGATCCTATTATACCTACCGCTTATATTGAGAAACCACCTTTCCCGGTTAGGATAAAGGACCATGCTCAAGCTTCAACTGTACTTCGTAAGAGTAATACTAGAACACCTACACCTTCCTAGCAAATTAAAGTTGAACCTAGTGTTGCTATGGTTAAAGATCTCTTGGTAGAAGATTTAGATGGACACGTTATTTATCTCCAAGAAGAGTCTGCTAGAATAGCCAAACCCAATGCTAGGAATAAACATAAACCTGTTGTAGGCTTGCCTGTTATCTCCGTTAAGATAGGAGATCATTGCTATCATGGTTTATGTGACGTGGGTGCTAGTGCGAGTATTATCCCTTTTGATCTGTACAACGAAATTATGCATGCTATTGCACCTGTTGAGTTAGAAGGGATTGATGTTACTATTAAGCTTGCTAATGTGGATACTATTTCACCAGTTGGGATTGTTAGAGATATTGAAGTCCTGTGTGGGAAGGTTAAATACCCTGCTGATTTTCTTGTTCTTAGTTCCCCACAAGATGCATTTCGTCCCATTATATTTGGTAGACCCTTCTTGAATACCCTTAATGCCAAGATAGACTGCGTGAAAGACATTGTCACTGTTGGATTAGGGGATATGTCTCATGATTTCAACTTTGCTAAATTCCATAGACAACCCCTTGAAATGACACCACCCAGTAAGGATGAAATTATTGGTCTTGCTTCTATTACCGTGCCACCTAATGATCCTTTAGAACAATACTTGCTAGACCATGAAAATGATATGCATATGAATGAGAGAAGGGAAATAGATGAAATATTCTTTAAACAGGGACCCGTACTGAAAAACAACTTGCTTGTTTAAATCCTAGGGGATCCTCCTCCACCCAAGGGTGATCCCGTGTTCGAACTTAAACCTTTGCCTAATAATCTTAAGTATGTTTATCTTGATGAAAAGAAGATATATCCTGTTATTATTAGTGCTAACCTTTCAGAGCAAGAAGAAGAAAAGTTATTGAAAACTCTGAAGAAGCATTGTGCTGCTATTGGATATACTTTGGATGATCTGAAGGGCATTAGTCCCACTATATGCCAACACATGATAAAATTGGAAGAAAATGATAAACCAGTTATTGATCATCAATGATGGTTAAATCCTAAGATGAAAGAAGTGGTAAGAAAAGAAATACTAAAGCGTCTAGAGGCAGGTATTATCTATCCAGTTGCTGATAGCCAGTGGGTAAATCCTAAGATGAAAGAAGTGGTAAGAAAAGAAAGGAGGTATGACTGTTGTCCCTAATGATAAAGATGAATTCATCCCGCAAAGAATAGTTACAGGTTATAGGATGATAATTGATTTCCGTAAGTTAAATAAAGATACTAAGAAAGATCATTACCCCTTGCCATTTATTGATCAAATGCTAGAAAGGTTATCCAAACACACTCCTTTCTACTTTCTAGATGGTTATTCTGTTTTTTCTCAAATACCTGTGTAGAAAGGGCATCAAGAAAAGACCACTTTTACTTGTCCTTTCGGTACCTTTGCTTATAGACGTATGCCTTTTGGTTTATGTAATGCACCTGCTACCTTTCAAAGTTGCGTGATGGCTATATTCTCTGATTTTTGTGAAAAGATTGTTGAGGTTTTCATGGATGATTTCTCCATTTACGGAACTTATTTTGATGATTGCTTAAGCAACCTTGATCGAGTTTTGTAGAGATGTGAAGACACTAACCTTGTCTTGAATTGGGAGAAGTTCCACTTTATGGTTAATGAAGGCATTGTCTTGGGACATAAAATTTCTGAAAGAGGTATTGAAGTTGACAAAGCTAAATTTGATGCTATTGAAAAGATGCCATGCCCAAAGGACATCAAAGATATACGAAGTTTCCTTGGTCATGCCGGCTTTTATAGGAGGTTCATAAAGGACTTCTCCAAAATCTCCAGGCTTCTGACTAATCTCTTACAAAAAGATATTCCTTTTGTCTTTGAGGATGATTGTCTAGAAGCATTTGAAATACCTAAGAAAGCAATGATCTCTGCACCTATTGTCGAGCCTCTTGACTGGAATTTACACTCTGTGATTATGTGCGATGCTAGCGATTATGCTGTAGGTGCTGTTTTAGGGCAAAGAGTTGATAAGAAATTGAATGTTATTCAGTATGCTAGTAAACTCTAGATAGTGCCCAAAGAAATTATGCCACCACTGAACAAGAATTTTTAGCAGTTGTGTTTGCCTGTGATAAGTTTAGACCCTATATTGTTGATTCTAAAGTAACTATTCACACTTATCATGCTGCTATCAAATACCTCATGGAAAAGAAAGATGCTAAACCTAGACTTATTAGATGGGTTCTCTTGCTGCAAGAATTTGACTTGCATATTATTGATAGAAAGGGAGCTGAGAACCCCGTAGCAGATAACTTGTCTAGGCTAGAGAATGTACTTGATGACCCACAACCTATTGATGATAACTTTCCTGATGAACAATTAGCTGTCATAAGTACTTCTCGTACTGCTCCATGGTATGCTGATTATGCTAATTATATTGTTGCTAAGTTTATACCTCCTAGCTTCACATACCAACAAAAGAAAAAAAATCTTCTATGATTTGAGACATTACTTTTGGGATGACCCACATCTTTATAAAGAAGGAGTAGATGGTATTATTAGACGTTGTGTACCTGAGCATGAACAAGAACAAATCCTACACAAGTGCCACTCCGAAGCTTATGGAGGACACCATGCGAGATATAGAACAACACACAAGGTATTGCAATCCGTTTTTTATTGGCCTACTCTCTTCAAGGATGCCCGTAAGTTTGTCTTATCTTGTGATGAATGTCAAAGAATAGGTAATATTAGTAGACGTCAAGAAATACCTATGAATTATTCACTTGTTATTGAACCATTTGATGTTTGGGGCTTTGATTATATGGGACCTTTTCCTGCCTCTAATGGGTACACACATATTTTAGTTGCCGTTGATTACGTTACTAAGTGGGTAGAAGCTATTCCAACTAGTAGTGCTGATCATAACACCTCTATTAAGATGCTTAAGAAAGTTATTTTCCCGAGGATTGGAGTCCCTAGATATCTAATGACTGATGGTGGTTCACACTTTATTCATGGTGCTTTCGGTAAGATGCTTGCTAAATATGATGTCAACCATAGAATTGCATCCCCCTATCACCCAAAGACTAGTGGTCAAGTAAAACTAAGTAATAGGGAGTTGAAACTAATCTTGCAAAAGACTGTTAATAGGTCTACAAAGAATTGGTCTAAGAAACTTGATGATGCATTATGGGCATATAGAACTGCATACAAAAATCCTATGGGTATGTCTCCATATAAGATAGTATATGGAAAAGCTTGTTACTTACCTCTAGAACTAGAACATAAGGCATATTGGGCTATTAAAGAGCTCAATTATGATTTCAAACTTGCCGGTGAGAAGAGGCTATTTGACATTAGCTGCCTTGATGAGTGGAGAACCCAGGCCTATGAGAATGCCAAGTAATTTAAAGAAACATTTAAAAGTGGCTTGACAAAAGGATACAAAAGCGTGAGTTTAACGTAGGTGATTATGTATTGCTATTCAACTCTTGTTGAAGATTTTTTGCAAGAAAACTTCTCTCCAAGTGGGAATGTCCTTACGTTATCGAGGAGGTCTATCGTTTCGGTGCCATAAAAATCAACCACTTCGAAGGCACAAATCCGAAGGTGGTGACTGGTCAAAGAATCAAATATTATATCTCAGGTAATCCTATTAATGTTGGAACTAATGTTATTGAAACCATAACCCCGGAGGAATACATAAGGGACACTTTCCAGAATGATTCAGCCTCCGAAAAGGAAGAGGTAAGTGATACGGTAAGTAAACCGAATGCAAAACAGTTCTAAAGGCAATTTTTCTCCGTTTTGGAATATTTAGAAAAATAGAAAAATAAACCGCAGTCCGGAAGAGACACGAGGCGTCCTCGAGGGTGGAGGGCGCGCCGCCCTTCCCAGGGCACGCCCCCTGCCTCGAGGGCATCCCGTGTGTCCCCCGGACTCCGTTTTCTTGTGGGTTACCCCTTTTGTTCGGGAAAAATTCATTATATATACCCCCGAAGGTTTTGACCTCTGTATCACACAAAAATCCTCTGTTTTCGTTTCGAGCTGCTGTTTTTGACAGATGTAGATCATCATGGCGTCCTCCAACACCCCCAAGGACAAGTTCTTCGAGAAGGTCATCAACCCCTACCTTGCGGAGGAGCTGCACCACCCTAAATCCAGGCAGTTGCATGAGGGGGTGCTGCACATCCATGATGTTGAGGGGCCAAGGAGGACTGGAAGCGTGGAGACAAGGCTCGAAGCGATGGAGCAGCAAGTTTTCAAGTGCCAGGGTATGGTGGAACGAGGACTCGATGCCAACCACATGATTATCTCGGAGCTTGCCAACAACCTCAAGAGGGACTCAAGGATCTTTGGGGAAGCCATCTTCAATCTTCAAGAGAAGATTGATCACCTCCAAGCCCAGATCTATGACCTGCAAAACCAAAACTGTGAGTATGAATATGGATTCAAGAAGATGAGTTTGGCTGCAGATTTGACTATCCCGGAGACCCGATAATCCTTCTACGATGGTGAACCCATGCCTTGGAAGGTGGACAACCAGCCTACATCATCAACAACTCCATCATCACCACCCCCGAAGAGGGAGACATAATCATATGGGTATGGGCACTCCCCTTGGCAACTGCCAAGCTTGGGGGAGTGACCCCGGTATCGTATCACCATCACTCCTATCTTTACCGTTTTACTTAGTTCGATCCTTTTGGTAGTATCTTGATCTAGTAGAATAAAGTTAGCATGATCTAGTTGCGAGCTTTTTGCTTTGTGAGCTTTATCCTTTGTAATCGAGTCCGTGAGCTATATAATAAAGATTAGTGTTGAGTCAAGGGCTTGATGTCCTCACTTGGGTCATGATAAAAAGAAAGAAAACATAAAGAGTATCAAAGAGATCATATCGATCTTATGGGAAGTAATGACTTCACATACACGAGTATGATAAATAAAAGTTGTTGGGAGGTGACAAACATAGTTTTGGTCATCGCTGCAATCAATAGGAAGTAATAAAAGATGATAGGCTACACATACAAATATACTATCTTGGACATATATTATGATTGTGAGCACTCATTAAAGTATGACATGCTAAAGAGTTAATGTTGGACAAGGAAGACAACATAATGGGTTATGTCTTCTTATATCCAAAATAAAGTATATTGTCATGGATCATCCAACATGTTGAGCTTGCCTTTCCCCCTCACGCTAGCCAAAACTCCTCGCACTAAGTAGAGATACTACTTGTGCTTCCATATATCCTTAAACCTAGTTTTGCCATGAGAGTCCACCATACCTACCTATGGATCGAGAAAGATCCTTCCAAGTAAGTTGTCATGCTGCAAATCCGCTAAATTATGTATGATTTATTAGTGTGTAAGAGATTAGCCTTATACGATCTTGTGATATGGAAGTAATAAAAGCGATGGACTGCATAATAAAGGTCCTTATCACAAGTGGCAATATAAAGCGAAGTTCTTCTATGCTAAGACTTTGTGCATTCAACCATAAAAACACATGACAACCTCTGCTTCCCTCTGCGAAGGGCCTATCTATTATTCATGTCTTATAAGTGTCAAGGTGAAATCCACCTTTCCTTTTTTTCATTTTATCCTTTGGCAAGCACATTGTGTTGGAAAGATCCTGACATATATATCCACTTGGATGTAAGTTTTCATGATCTATTACTATTGACATTACCCTTGAGGTAAAAGGTTGAGAGGCAACACCATAAGCCCCTATCTTTCTCTGTGTCCGATTAAAACTCCATAAATATAAGTATTGTGTGAGTGTGAACAATTGTGAAAGACTATATGATAGTTGAGTATGTAGGCTTGCTGAAAAGCTCTTATATTGACTCTGTCCGATATTACGATATATTGCAATTGCTGCAATGACCGAGACCAAAGTTTGTTAGTTTCCAATGAAGATTATGATGCATACTTGATATTGTAGATGAATTTTTAGTTTAGCATAAGAATCGTATGACTATAATTATATAAGTTGATGTTATGAGAATGATCATGATTCTCTCATGTCCGTATTTTGTTTTTATCGACATCTCTATCTCTAAACATGTGGACATATTTTTCGATATCGGCTTTCGCTTGAGGACAAGCGAGGTCTAAGCTTGGGGGAGTTGATACGTCCATTTTGAATCATGCTTACATGTTGATATTTATTGCATTATGGGCTGTTCATACATGTTTTGTCACAATACTTATGCCTTTTCTCTCTTATTTTACAAGGTTTACATGAAGAGGGAGAATGCCGGCAGCTAGAATTCTGGGCTGGAAAAGGAGCAAACTCTGGAAACCTATTCTGCACAACTCCAAAAGCCCTGGAACTCAACAGAACATTGTTTTGGAAAATATAAAAAATATCTGGCGAAAGAAACCCATGAGAGGGGCCACCGACTGGCCTCGAGGGTGGGGGGCGCGCCGCACTTCCCAGGGCGCGCCCCTCTACCTCGAGGGCCAGCCGGCAGGGCACCGAGGCCCATCTTCTCCCATATGAGGTGTTTTGACCTGGAAAAAATCATAAGGAGGCTTTCGGGACCAGACGCCGCCGTCTCGAGGGGGAACCGAGGCGGAAACCAATCTAGGGCTCCGACAGAGCTGTTCTCCCGGGGATACTTCCCTTCGAGAGGGGGAAATCGTCACTGTCGTCATCACCAACAACTCTCCCATCTTGGGGAGGGCTATCTTCATCAACATCTTCACCATCACCATCTCCTCTCAAACCCTAGTTCATCTCTTGTATCCAATCTTTGTACCCAAACCTCAGATTGGTACCCGTGGGTTGCTAGTAGTGTTGATTACTCCTTGTAGTTGATGCTAGTTGGTTTATTTGGTGGAAGATCATATGTTCAGATCTATTATGCATATTAATACCCCTCTGATCATGAACAATATTATGTCTTGTGAGTAGTTGCTTTTGTTCCTGATGACATGGGAGAAGTCTTGCTATTAGTAGTCATGTGAGTTTGGTCTTCGTTCGATATTTTGATGAGATGTATGTTGTCTCTCCTCTAGCGGTGTCATGTGAATGTCGACTACATGACACTTTACCATTATTTGGGCCTAGAGGAAGGCATTGGGAAGTAATAAGTAGATGATGGGTTGCTAGAGTGACAGAAGCTTAAACCCTAGTTTATGCGTTGCTTCGTAAGGGGCTGATTTGGATCCATATGTTTCAGGCTATGGTTAGGTTTACCTTAATACTTCTTTTGTAGTTGCGGATGCTTGCATTAGAGGTTAATCATAAGTGGGAGGCTTTTCCAAGTAAGGGCAGCACCCAAGCACCGGTCCACCCACGTACCAAATTATCAAAGTACCGAACGCGAATCAGACGATCGTGATGAAAACTACCTTGACGGTAATTCCCATGTGTCCTCGGGAGCGCTTTCCTTTATATAAGAGTTTGTCCACGCTTATCCTTTGCTACAAAAAGGATTGGGCCATCTTGCTGCACCTTATTTACTTTTACCGTTTGTCACTTGCTACCAATTATCTTATCACAAAACTATCTGTTACCTACAATTTCTGTGCTTGCAGAAAATACCTTACTGAAAACTACCCATCATTTCCTTCTGCTCCTCGTTGGGTTCGACACTCTTACTTATCGAAAGGACTACGATAGATCCCCTACACTTGTGGGTCATCAACTCCCCTGGCAAGGGGTCTTGTGGCTGTCCCCGGCAAGGATCTTGCCGGGGGTCTTTGGTCGTGCCTGGCAAAGCTCTTGCCGGGGGTCTTCGTCTTCTGGTCACTTGTCTAGGTTCGCAGGCCCCTTGGCCCCACAAAGATATGCATGCCACCGCGCAGGCGCCCCTTGAATCTTGGTCTTGACGTTGTCAAAGGTGTCAGAGCTCTCAGACCCAAGGGTGGTGGCTTTGCTGGTGTTTGGGCGAGCTGCCCCGACAAGGCTCTTGCCGGCGTCACGTAGGCCACCCCGGCAAGGGCGTTGCTGGGGGAGGATCCCACCTCGCCCCTCTGACCTTCATCTCTCTGGCTTGGTCGTTGCTTTGGCTGTCTCGTGCCCCTCCTTCTTCTGCCCCGCCAAGCGTGGCCGTAGGCATGGCTACAACTACCCGCGCACAAGTAAAGGGATGCAAAAGGACCCCTACTTTTGTACACCGATAGTAGCCTTGTTGGCCTCTTCTTGCGCGGCCTTGGCAGCCTAGCCAGCAACAACCCGGGTGGCTTGAGTGGAGGTGTCTTGGTGATCTCTTGCATGTCAATGCCGGCCTCTGTAATGTCGGATGGAGGGGGTCTAGTTGAAGAGAAAGGAGAGAAACCAGATTCAAGGTCAAGTTCAAGAAAACAAAATTATGAATAAGGATGAAGTGTTCAAAAGAAAATGGATTACCTGTGTGGTCCTGTTGGGGAGGAACTCCTTCTCCCCTGGAAACATTGGTTGCCGTTGCGTGGCTGTTGCCGTCTTTGCACACCGGCCCCTCAACGCGGACAGGCTCATCAGCAGAGGCCCTTGCCGGAGAACCAATCTTGGGCAATGTAGTCGAGGAGGAAGGCATGTCGGGGTTCACCTTTTGTTGGACCTCTTAACGCCTCTCTTCTCCTACAAGCTCGTTGATGTCAGTGGAGAAGATCTCCATGCTAAGGCTTGCTAGCGGAAATACGTAACAGACTCATGTTGGGGGCTGAGCTGGGACTGCGTTGGGGGCTGGACCCCAGGCTGATGACGATAGTTTCTGGAACAGCCATGGTACATGCCGAGGGCTTGTCACACATCAAGGTCTTTGCCCTCTTTGCCTGCCTCTATACCATGGTTTATGCGTCTATGCAGGAATCAAGTTAAGATAAGTCAGAACAACCAATAAAGTATTAAAAGGGATGAAAAAATAATTCTTACTCTGCTTCGCCGTCATTGAATGCAGCAACGTCGAAATCGGCATCTGCCGCAGTGGTTGTGCTTGGAGGAGCGGTGGGAGTTATTTCGCACTTGGCAGCGGCAGCAGATCAGGATGATCTTGTGGCTTCAGTTGATGGAGCAGTAGCGCTCGAGGACTTCAACGCTGTGGCTGTTGACGTGGCGGTCTGTCTTGTGCGCCGCGTTGGTTGCTGTTGGGCCCCTTGCCAGTGCGGAGCCTTTGCGGGATGGTCCATTGCCGGTAACCTTACCACCTATAGAAGATGGGCATACTAGATCACCTAAATCAACCCTCCGAAGGATGCATTGCTTCTTTGGCAGAGCAGGGGATTCTTCACGTTGTTGCTCTTCGGTAGATCCCTTCCCATTGGAACTCCTGGTGACTTCATCGTCCTGCTTCCCGGGAACCACGTCCTCGCTGGTAGGGTATTATTCAGGGACCCCTTCTTCTTCACCAGAGTCGGTCGCGAATTGGCCGAAATCACCACCCTCTTCGGCAAGATGGGCTTCCTCTGCACTGCTTGCAGTATAAGCAACTTCGTCATCGGTGGTGAGATAGATCAGGTTGGTCTCCTCCCTGATGGCCTTCTCCGACAAGAATTCTTTTGCTTGCTCTCTTGACGGCTCGACCCAATCTCCCATAACACCGTGAGAATGCATTATGGCATCATGGCTATGATTGCGGTCAGAGAATAGTTGTTGCACGGGGAATTACACCCGCTGGCAGTTTGGTCCTGCCTTCTGGCTTGAATAGCGCATGATATAGAGCATCATTCTCCAGGATTCTCTGGTTATTGTTCAACCCGGGGTACATCGTCATGATATCCGCATCATTCTTGTATTCCCAAGCCGGTTGTTTTTGTCCTGGAGAGGAGCAATGCGGCAATGAAGGAAATCTGTGCCAATTGCTTCAATAGTGAGCTTGGCGGCCTTGAGACATTGGATCCTAGTGATGGCAATTGTGAGATTATGGTCATCCTTGTCAGGATTGCTCCAATCCTTGCTGTAGACTGGTTTGGTCTTCCGGGGCAAGAAGAAATGGGGGAAATCATCTTCAGATCCAACACCACTCGCCCGCCATTCTTCCCATTTATTGTGTCTAACCCCTTTTGGATAAATGTCCTTAGTTCTAGTCCTATGAATCCAAGTGATGGAACCATAAAGGGCATCTCCGGATGCGACACAGGGAATAAAATAGTGGCCGAAGAGTACAATGTTTGGAACCACCCGGCAAAATTTCCACAAAGATGTGCGAAAACCGACATAGTAGTGACTGCATTCGGCATGAAATAAAGCAGACGGAAGTTGAATGCATGCATGATGTTGTTGAAGAAGTCACAAAAAGGGGGACAGAGCTCATAGTAGAAGTAAGCAACAAATAAAGGATATTTCCTGGTGTTGCTCTTGATGGAACCAGGAAAAACATGTGGGGTAGAGTGATATTTCGTCTCCCTTCCCCACATGTACACATACCGTTCGACCAGGTCGATCTTGGTCAGGACTGGATCAAAGACGAGGTGATCCTTCCGCGCTGCCAAGGCCTCCACATCTGCATGAAGGCTCTTCTCCGCATTGTCCTATGTCAGGGGGATGACCCCCGGGTAGGCCCAAGATGACAAAAAACGCTTCAAAACATCGAGGCGACCAGCGCCGCGCCCCTGTCCGGCTGCCCGGCCACCTCGACCGTCTCGCCATCCCGGCTGCCCGACCGGCTGCTCCAGCCAGCCCGCTGCGTGAATTCAACCGTGACATCATCTTTTACACGACACGGACAAGACAACCGTACCATGGGCACTATTGCCGATAAAGCAAATACTATAGCCTGCATCATTTGTCAGTTCGCTGCGCTCCAAGGTCTGGAGAAACTCCACGGGGTCGGCCGCGCCGTTGTACAATGGAGGCAGCGCTGGCCGCAACCTTGGCGGCCACTGCACTTGTCGCAAAGCGGGGGAGAGGGCTCGGATGCTCGCTCTGTCCCCGAATGTCGCCCCCGGTTTGACCCACAGAGCAACGCCCGCCATGCCCGTAGCTGTATGGTGTGGAGGGAGCACGGTGATGGGGAGAGTGGATCCTCAACTCACACCCCTACCTAGCGCGCCAAATGTCAGATTCAGGGCTCCGCAAAACCCTACTAGGTTTGAACTCTGGGGTGCGTGCAAAGAACTGAACCTCGCCTATCTACCTACTCGCCGTCTCACGAACTAGCACGATGAATAGGAATGTAAACGAGACACGAGGTAGTTTATCCTTGTTCAGGCCACCTAGCGGTGAGTGGCCCTACTCCAGAAGTGTGGTGGATTAGCCTTGAGATGGGCTGTGGATGAACTAGTACAATGGATTAACAACCTCTGGAGGAGAGGTGTTCTTGGTTGGTGGTGGAGGAGAGGGTCTGAATGGCCCGTCCCCTTGCTGGGTGGTGGCTATCATACTTATATAGTGGCCTTGGTCCTCTTCCCCCGAAATGTTTGGCGGGAAGGGATCCCACAATAGCCAATTTCGAAGGGGGAAAGCTAGTACATCTTATCCTGACTAAAGGTGGTCTTCGCTTGCAAAGCCTCTGATCCTGACGCCATGGTGGGCTCGGTGATGACCTCCGCCCTGCTGTCCTGGCGATCTTGTCTTGTTGCACTGGAATGTAAACCTTTGGTAGATTCCTCTCGACTCTGCGTCCGAGCCCGCTTCCTTAGCACCAAAGAGGAAACTGTTGTACTGCGCCCGCCGGCGCCCGCCTAGCCTTGGTCGTCATGGCTTGCGTCATGCAAACCTCGCGTGGTGGGGGGTTGAATAGAGTTCTTCGCTCCTTAGGGGCCAGCCAGACAAGGTTGTCCGTTCCAGATGTCTTGGTGTCGTCCGCACCGCGAGGCTTGGCCCCTCACGAGGGTCTTGAGTGTCGATGCTGAAGATGGGCCGTACCAGGCCTGAAAAGGAGCCACATCATGGGTCGCGGGCAGGCAAGTATGGGTACCCTGGTAACCAGAATGCCAACAGAATGACGAGTAGCACGAGCCGTTGCTGTCGCTTGGGGAGGCCGTAGTGGATCAGCTCGCCGTGAGCCCCCAGCTTCGGCGAAACTGAGCAGACTTTGGATGGTGGCACGCCATTCGTCCATCTGCTCGGCCGCTGCCGGAAACCTCAGTAGCAGCTGAACCCACGGCATGGTCTCTGAAGCTGTACTTGGCATAGGTGCTGATGAAGTCGATCGCTCCGTCGCTCGGCTCCTGATGGTGCCTATGGCGGCAGCACTGCGTCCCCGCTGCTGCAGCGCGACCACCTAGATGGCAGAGTGGTGTGGCGAAGGCGCACGAGGGCCATCGACTCTGTCGATCGTAGTGGCTTCGTCGACCCGTCCTGGGCGAGGGGCACACGCTACGATCGCACATGTGGTGGGAACGGCCGGAGGGCGGTAATTCGCCCTGGTCGGAGTGCCGTTGCTGCGGCTGTGCTCATCGGTGGGCGAAAGGAGCGCAGATGGAGAAACCCCTTCGCTCGGGCCTTGGGGAGCATGGCCGTCATTGAGTTGCTGATGCTGCTCTCCTCCAGTGGCTCCTGCTCCTGCGTCGTCCGCGGGGGAAGTGGTGATGGTGCTGCCTGCTCCGACCACATCCCCAACAGCGTCCACGTCCTCGTGTGCCTCCGCACCTCGCGCAATGTTAGAGGCCACGAGCGGTGGAGCCTTTGAGGTGGAATGATGCGTCGAAGAAACGGGTTTCTTCTTGGGCGCCATGATCGATGGCATCATCGAAGATGAAGATGGCGGTGAATATGACGCGCTGCACACGCCTTTAGGTTCGTGCAAGCGAGCCCCCTACCTAGCGAGCCAAAGATGTCGCGGGAAACTACGACCACCTATGGGACCAGGAAGCCACTTTCTGGTTCGACAGGGGGACATCGTGTTGCACGAAGAGCAGACGAGCATGGGGCAGCACGACAGAGATCACACGGGCAGTTTTACCCAGGTTCGGGCCGCCATTGTGGCGTAGTACCCTACTCCTGCTTGCTAGGCTTCTCGCCCCTCGTTGGTTACCCCAAGTGGAAGGTGTGAGATGTAGTGTTGCGGAAGTTTTTCCCTTAGCAAAGATACCAAGGATCGAATCCCCAGAGACTCTTAGGTTCAACAAGAAGGTGTCAACTGCTACGGCGCCAGATATTAGCAATCAACGTGGACCTGCACACAGATACAAATAACTTTGCTCCCAACGAGTACAGAGAGGTTGTCAATCCCTCCGGCCTTGTAGTTCACAAAGGATTAAACGCAAGTGATAGTAGTGATAGATATAATTGCAATAGTACATAATAGCGAAAAGTAAATAGCGGATGTGATCAATGATGGTAATATGGACCGGAGTCTCATGATGTTCACTAGTGATTTCTCTCTCCCAAAAGACGATAAAACAGCTATGTGAGGTAAACGAATTACAGCTGGGCAATTGACAGGACCATGTGCGCAAACCAATGCTGACTACATTGCAAGAAAGGTTGAGGTTCAAAGCATGGGCGGTACGCCAAAGTAAGTAGACCGAAATCCATCAATATCTACTACTAATCATCCACCTTGAGATATCTATCCAGAACATCTCACTGGTATTAAGTTGCGAGTCCCACCCATAGTGTAAACTCAATGCAACAGATAACTGCATTAAAAGAACTTTGCGTAAAGTAAACAATCCTTGCACCCGCGGGCACAAGCACCGTTGTTTTCCCCCTTGTGGCAACAGCACATCCCCTACACTCATGTTTCTGTCACTCAAGCTAGTCATCGAGGGGCATGAACCCACAATCAAGCATAACGTTCCCTCTTGGAGTCACTACCTATTACTTGGCCAAAGCAATAAATAACAACGGAGAACATGCAAGAATTACTTACGAACATAAATATAAAAGAGGTAGATCAAATATATTACTCAAGCACAATCTGAACATAATCTCATAATCCATCGGATCCCAGCAAACTCATCATAGCAACAGCAGAAGGATTACATATGTGCCTCGATCATGTAGGGCAGCTCACGAGGACTAATTAGTGAAGCACAAGAACGGGAGGAGAACATCACATAGCTACTGGTCATGGACTCATGGTCCAAGGGAGACTACTCACAACTCATCCGGGAGGCGTCCATGGTGGTGGAGAGGCTCCCGGTGGTGATCCTCCCCTCCGGCAGGGTGCCGGGAAGAGTTCTCCTGGTGCTCCCGATCTTGGAAGCGGCGGCGGCGGCGGAACAGAGATGGGATCGCGAAAAGAGTTCCTCCCTCAAGGGTTTCGGGAGACGCTTTAAATATATGCCAAAGGGGGGCATCGGAGGAGCCTCGGGGGGCCCAGGCGCCCCCCCGGCGCGGCCCAGGGGGGCGCGCCGCCAGGGTGCCTGGAGCCCTGGTGCCCCCCCGGCTGTCCTTCGGGCGCACGGTAGTTTCTGGAACGCTGATTTTTTATATAATTTTTCTGGATTTTTCCTGGCAGTTCTCGTAACGTGAAAACCTGAAATACAAAAATAGCCGAAAACAGAAACTGGCACTGGGGTGCACTGAGTTAATAGGTTAGTCCAAATATGATCAAAAGTGTATGGAAGTGTATAAATATCATAGCAATATCACCCAAAAGAGGCATGGAGCAAGCAGAAATTATAGATACGTTTTGGACGTATCAACATCCCCAAGCTTAATTCCTGCTCGTCCTCGAGTAGGTAAATGATAACAAGAATAATTTCTGTGGTGACATGCTATTAACCATATAGGACTTTTTCATAGTCATATGACAAAAGCTTACTGAGACAATGAATCTATAGTAATTAAGTTGCCTCATGAGAAAATCACAAAGGACTGAAAGTTTTACAATATGATACTGAAACATCAAATAGATTTGCAATGAACATGATGTGCAAATATGATAAAGTGATATCTAGCTTGCCCCCTTTAGTGAAGCAAAACATAAATGCAGGGGCACCTCCAAGGTTTAAGTGATGACTAGATACAATGATTTCAGAATAAACGATATCACAATCATGCAAAAGACAATGCTACTTTGGGACAATGCACATTACACTCAGAATGACAATCATGCTCTCAGTAGTTGGTGCTTTTAAAAGAAGGTGGAGACTCTCGAACCGTGGCTTTTGTTGGCAAGGTTGAAAACCCGTAGTCGGAAACAAAGACAAAACATGTACTAGAGCTCTTGGCTTTAAAACATAGGTAATAATTTATTTTAGATCATGCATGTTTCGTCAATGAATGCTAGCAGACAACTCAATCACTTTTCGAGATGGACAAGTTTCGAGGAACGGCTCCCGAATGAGGACGATCACATCCTCTTAATCTCCTTTGTTTATCACTTCCAAAGTTTTCTGATTTCTCATGAACAAAGTGTGAAGGAGGGTTTGTTTTTATATATAATCTTTTTGAGCCGGGCGCACTCAATGCCAGTTCCTTCTCGTATTATGGGTTTGCACATTACACATGCAATCCCGGGGTGAAGCTTGTCCAACTTAAAAAGGTCATGAATTAACTACTACTTCCTCATGGACTTACAACAGAGGCACAAAATAAGAATGCTTTTTCTTTGAATAATTTCGAGATGGCACATGCAAGTCTCCGTTAGGAATGGCAGGTAAATACCATGTAGGAAGGTATGGTGGACTCATATGGCATAACTGGATTAAAGGATGTGGATGCACAAGCAGTCAGTCCGCTTAGTACAGGCGAAGGTTAGCAAAAGACTGGGAGCGACCAACTAAGAGAGCAATGACGGTCATAATCATGCAGAGCGACAAAGCAACATTGAATCAGGCATGGTAGTTATATCGCTACTCAGAAACAAAAGATCATCAAGGCTTGACAGACTTTCTTTACAGTCTTAAATATGCGTGAGCATACGCCAAGTCAATCAAAATAAATTCTCGAAGGAAGATATTACTAAACCATACCACATCATAGGCAAACAAATCATGTTGGTACTCCAATAACACATTGGGAACCCCCCAGTTATTTGAGACTAACCATAAGAAAACATGAACTACTAAGCGCCATCATGCACGTAGCATCTTTATCATAGACATATCAACCAATGCAACAGAAGCAAACTCTCTTAATAAGGTGAGCATGGTAATTAAAAAGAGTTCAAGCAACCAACTAAACAAAAGCTCTTGAAAAGATAAGCATGAAAGCTAAGAGCTGAACATGATAGTAGCTATTAAAAGACAAAGAACACACACAGCAAGGATAGACATGAAAATTCTATGTTATGTTCTAGGTAGAAGTGGAGTGTGTTTCTCTCCCACATAAAGAAAGCTGAGTTCCGACTCGTTATGAAAAACTAAAGAAAACTAAAAGCAAGACGCTCCAAGCATAGCACATAACACATGAAGTGATTAAAATATAGTGGAACGAAAGACGAACTGATAATGTTGATGGAGAAGGGGATGCACGGGGGCATCCCCAAGCTTAGACGCTTGAGTCTCATTGAATATTTCTTGGGGGTGCATGGGGGCATCCCCAAGCTTGAGCGCTTGACACTCCTGAATCTTTTTATCATCTTTCCTCGCACACTTGAAAACTCCCTTCATACATAACTCATCATAATCTGATTAGCGAGGTTAGTACCCATAATAAAATAATTGTACCTTGCTGGAAATAAAGATATTCTTTAAGGTCTACTGTTTCTCAAGATTGCCAAAAGGTTTTTGCAAAGAAAAAGCAAGCTCTTGGTTTGCAAAATGAAGGAAAAGCAAAACAGGACAGAATCTGTGAAAAACAGAACAGCAGGTAGTAATTGATTTGTTCGGGGCACTTCTGCAACTCTAATAAAAAAACTCAGAACAGACGCACGAAAGACAATTATATAGAGCATGCTGTCAAAAAAATTCAGACCAAAAAGATGATTTGGTGATTTTATACGAATTTTTCTATCCAAGGACAGAATCTGTTTCCTGGACAGCACCTCACAACTTTTGAACTTTCTAGCAATCAGAGGCTACACTTGGCACAAAATTGAAAAGCAAAGATACAATGATGATGCTACAGTAGTAACAACATCAAGACACAACAAAAGCAAAATAAATTTATTCATGTGGGCTGCCTCCCAAAAGCGCTTTCTTTTATGCCTTTAAGCTAGGCATAATGCATATAGATCAAGTTTTATCAAGAGTAAAAGAATAGCTAGCCCGTACAACGGACTCAAAAGGTAACTTGATATTCTTTCGAGGGAAGTGTTCCATCCCTTTCTTGAGAGGAAACTGAAATTTTATATTCCCCTCTTTCATGTCAATGATAGCACCAACGGTGCGTAAAAAGGGACGTCCCAAAATAATTGGACAAGAAGGATCACATTCAATATCCATAATAGTAAAATCAACGGGAACATAATTATCATTGACAACGATAAGAACATCGTCGATCCTCCCCAAAGGTTTCTTTATGGAAGAATCAACGAGACGAACACCAAAAGAACAAGAATCATAAGGTTTCAATTTAAGCATATCATATATTCTTTTGGGCATAACAGAGGTACTAGCTCCAACATCACATAATGCATAGCAAGAGAAGTCATTCAATTTAATTTTTATCATAGGATCCCAACTATCTTCTAGCTTTCTAGGTATGGAGGCTTCTACTCTAAGTTTCTCCTCCCTAGCTTTGATGAGAGCATTAGTGATATGCTCTGTGAAGGCAAGGTTAAGCGTGCTAGTGCGAGGATCTCTAGACATCTTGTGAAGGAAATCAATAACTTCGGTAAGAGTGCAATTATCAAAATCAAGGTCACTAGCATCAAGTAAAGTGGTAGTGGTGTCCTTTAGGTTCACATGTTTGGTAGTTTCTATAGTCATAGCATCACCATTAATAGGTCCAATGGGACCAGGAGTACATTGGGTGCTAAGAGTTTGGATATCCTCAACAACTTGGATAGTAGCAACAGTGTGGTGGGTAGGAAGGCTCTTAATTCTATCCTCTTCCTCCCTTTCTCTAGCCCATCTTTCTTTAAGTTTAGCCATCATCCTAATATTTTCGTTAATTTGCACTTGGGTAGCATTAATAGGAGTGACCTTCCTCTCCTCAAGAGGAGAAGTTTTAATTTTAAGCAATTCTATCTCATTGGCTAAATGGTCTACCTTCAAAGAGAGATCATCTAGTTTATGTAGTTTTTCTTCTACACTCTTATTAAAGGCTTTTTGGGTAGTGATGAAATCTTTAAGCATAATCTCTAGTTCAGTATTGGAGTTCTTGGTGCTAAGATAAGCATTGTTGTTCCCATAAGAATTAGAGGGGAACGGTCTAGGATTGCTACCAAAATTACTCCTATAAGCATTGTTGTTAAAATTGTTTCTAGAGATAAAGTTCACATCTACTTGTTCTTGAGCAATCAAAGAATTTAAAGGAACATCACGAGGATTAACAGAGGATTGCTTGGAAAGTAGGGACATGATCAAGTCAACTTTTTCATTAAGGGAGGAAATTTCCTCGACAGAGTTTACCTTCCTACCTGTTGGAGCGCGTTTGGTGTGCCATTGGGAATAGTTGGTCATCATCTCATCGAGAAGCTTCGTGGCAGCACCAATTGTAGTTGACATAAAGGTTCCTCCCGTGGCCGAATCTAACAAGTTCCGCGAGGTAAAGTTCAAGCCTGCATACAAAGTTTGGATAACCATCCAAGTAGTCAAACCATGAGTAGGGCAGTTCTTGATAAGAGATTTCATACGTTCCCAAGCTTGGGCAACGTGTTCATTATCCAATTGTTTAAAATTCATTATGTTACTTCTCAGTTGGATAATTTTAGCAGGTGGATAGTATTTTCCAATAAAAGCATCTTTGCACTTGTCCCATGAATCTATGCTATTTCTAGGCAAAGACTGAAACCAAATTTTAGCTCCTCCTCTCAAGGAGAAAGGAAAAAGCTTAAGCTTAACAATATTACCATCTATTTCTTGGTACTTTTGCATATCACAAAGTTCAACAAAGTTGTTCAAGTGTAAAGCAGCATCATCTCCAGCACCGGAGAATTGATCTTTCATAACTAGATTCAGTAAAGCAGGTTTAATTTCATATGAAGGTGCTGAAGTGGCAGGTGTAGTGATAGGTGTGCTGATAAAGTCATCCTTGTTGTGACTAGTGAAGTCACACAACTTGGTGTTCTCGGTGGAACCCATAGTATCAGGCAAGCAAGATAACTATTTTTGTGATTTTCGATAAAAGATACTAAAGCAGAAACTGAAAGGTAAACTAACAAAACTAAAAGCAAAGGTAAAAGATAGCGTGCAACTCCCCTATCTTGAAGAGTGGAGTCCCCGGCAACGGCGCCAGAAAAACTCTTGCTAGGCTTCTCGCCCCTCGTTGGTTACCCCAAGTGGAATGTGTGAGATTTAGTGTTGCGGAAGTTTTTCCCTTAGCAAAGATACCAAGGATCGAATCCCCAGAGACTCCTAGGTTCAACAAGAAGGTGTCAACTGCTACGGCGCCAGATATTAGCAATCAACGTGGACCTGCACACAGATACAAATAACTTTGCTCCCAACGAGTACAGAGAGGTTGTCAATCCCTCCGGCCTTGTAGTTCACAAAGGATTAAACGCAAGTGATAGTAGTGATAGATATAATTGCAATAGTAAATAATAGCGAAAAGTAAATAGCGGATGTGATCAATGATAGTAATATGGACCGGAGTCTCATGATGTTCACTAGTGATGTCTCTCTCCCAAAAGACGATAAAACAGCTATGTGAGGTAAACGAATTACAGCTGGGCAATTGACAGGACCATGTGCGCAAACCAATCCTGACTACATTTGAAGAAAGGTTGAGGTTCAAAGCATGGGCGGTACGCCAAAGTAAGTAGACCGAAATCCATCAATATCTACTACTAATCATCCACCTTGAGATATCTATCCAGAACATCTCGCTGGTATTAAGTTGCGAGTCCCACCCATAGTGTAAACTCAATGCAACAGACAACTGCATTAAAAGAACTTTGCGTAAAGTAAACAATCCTTGCACCCGCAGGCACAAGCACCGTTGTTTTCCCCCTTGTGGCAACAGCACATCCCCTAGACTCATGTTTCTGTCACTCAAGCTAGTCATCGAGGGGCATGAACCCACAATCAAGCATTACGTTCCCTCTTGGAGTCACTACATATTACTTGGCCAAAGCAATAAATAACAACGGAGAACATGCAAGAATTACTTACGAACATAAATATAAAAGAGGTAGATCAAATATATTACTCAAGCACAATCTGAACATAATCTCATAATCCATCGGATCCCAGCAAACTCATCATAGCAACAGCAGAAGGATTACATATGTGCCTCGATCATGTAGGGCAGCTCACCAGGACTAATTAGTGAATCACAAGAACGGGAGGAGAACATCACATAGCTACTGGTCATGGACTCATGGTCCAAGGGAGACTACTCACAACTCATCCGGGAGGCGTCCATGGTGGTGGAGAGGCTCCCGGTGGTGATCCTCCCCTCTGGCAGGGTGCCGGGAAGAGTTCTCCTGGTGCTCCCGATCTTGGAAGCGGCGGCGGCGGCGAAACAGAAATGGGATCGCGAAAAGAGTTCCTCCCTCAAGGGTTTTGGGAGACGCTTTAAATATATGCCAAAGGGGGGCATCAGAGGAGCCTCGGGGGGCCCAGGCGCGGCCCAGGGGGGGGGGCGCCGCCAGGGCGCCTGGAGCCCTGGTGGCCCCCCGGCTGTCCTTCGGGCGCACGGTAGTTTCTGGAACGCTGATTTTTTATATATTTTTTCTGGATTTTTCCTGCCAGTTCTCGTAACGTGAAAACCTGAAATACAAAAACAGCCGAAAACAGAAACTGGCACTGGGGTGCACTGAGTTAATAGTTTAGTCCAAATATGATCAAAAGTGTATGGAAGTGTATAAATATCATAGCAATATCACCTAAAAGAGGCATGGAGCAAGCAGAAATTATAGATACGTTTTGGACATATCACTGCTTTGGTGGATTGATGGTGGAAAATGAGGTGGTGGAGCATAGTACACTTGCCCGGCAAGGGTTGCCTCAGGGTAGTAGCGACTACACGCTTATGAGGGTGTGAGTTATCCAATCTTCTAACCATGTCTATGGTTGCCATGGGCCTCCTTTTATAGATTAAGGGGTTACCACAATGGCAAAGTAGTCATTATGCACTGATAAGATAGAAACAGTGCTGTTATACATAACTCTGTGGGCTGACAGGGTGCATTGAGTGCACCGCTCAACGTTACATCACTGTTTGCCCGGCAAGGCTTGCTGGGCTATCTTGCCAGCTCCACACCTGCTTGCTTGACACGTTGCAGGACGAGTGTCATATGTGGGTTTTTCCTGTAGGGAGGGGCTGCCATGTGGCGAATGGCTGCCACTTAATCACTCTGTGGCTTGACACCGCACTGATCGACGACGTGAGTCATGGAGGAGTGGTTAGTGAGGTGGTTTAGCCTCCGCGAGTCCCGGCAGGCTCTGCCGGGACGCCTTGGCTGTCTTCCTCTAGGGTGCCCTAGCCCCCTACCGGGCTCACCTGTCCAGCAAGGGAGGCCTTTCTCTTGGCGATATCTTGCTTGTTTTACTTGGTCTTGGTTCCTCCGATCTGCTCGTTGGTCCCTTGAACTTCTTGATCCCTTGTACTCTGACTTGGGCTGGTGCTTCAATTTTGTTCCCGTGCTTGTGCACAGTCAGGGTAACAGGCCCAGGGTTTGTTGGACCGACACGGGTTGGTCCCCGGCTTGCGAACAGTATCCTGATAGATCAAGTTGAGGCTAATGTCGCCATCCATAAGGACTCTAGTAAGATGGTATCCGTCGATGATAGGATCGAGTACTAGGGCCACCGAACCTCCGTGATGGATACTGGTAGGGTGGTCCCTGCGATCAAAGGTGATTGGACAAGACGACCATGGGTTGAATTTTGGGGCGACTGGCTCTACGGTGTAGACGTCCCCTTAATGCATGTTTGCGCTCCCTCTTGGGGATGTGGGTAGCATAGATCATGTTCACCGTTTTCACCTCGGGGGGACATTGTTTCTGTCCCCCAGTGTTCGGCGGGTGAGCCTCGTCATCGTTCTCGCTTTGAGGTCATTTCCCATTGTATTCGGTATTGGTTTTACCGGCCTGTTTGAAAACCCAGCAATTTCTGTTGGTGTGGTTGGCAGGCTTGTCGGGGGTGCCATGAATCTGGCAAGGTGTCTCTAGTATTTTGTCCAAGTTGGAAATCCCTATTGCCTTTGCACGGCTTCTTCCGCTGGCCAGGTTTGTAGCCGCTGAATCCGGCATTTACTGCCGTATCCTCTGTTTCTCCGTTATTGTTCCGATGCTTATTTTTGTTGCGTCGTGGCGTGCCATTGCCATCCCTGGCCTCAGAAGTACTAGGGTCGCTGGAACTGTTGCTTCTACGAGCCAACCAGTTGTCTTCGCTCGCACAAAAGAGGGTCATAAGTGCAATAAGAGATGCCATAGTCTTTGGCTTCTCCTGACCAAGGTGTCGGGCGAGCCATTCATCACGGACACTGTGTTTGAATGCTGCTAAGGCTTCAGCGTCTAGACAATCGACTATTTGGTTCTTTTTAGTTAAGCACTGATTCCAGAGTTTGCAGGCTGACTCTCCTGGTTGCTGGACTATGTGGCTCAGGTCATCAGCATCCGGTGGCCAGACATAAGTCCCCTGAAAGTTGGCCCAGAAAGCATCCTCTAAATCTTCCCAGCTTCCAATGGAGTTCTCCGGGAGGTTGTTCAACCAGTGTCGTGTTGGTCCTTTCAGCTTTAGAGGGAGGTATTTAATGACGTGGAGGTCATCTCCGCGAGCCATGTGAATGTGGAGAAGAAAATCTTCAATCCATACAGAAGGATCCGTTGTTCCATCGTACTGCTTGATGTTTATTGGTTTAAACCCCTATGGAAATTGGTGCTGGATTACCTCATCGGCAAATCACATAGGGTGTGCGGCACCTCTGTATCGGGCAACATCGCGAAAGAGTTCGGATGACATATGTGTTTGGTGCTGACTCCTAACTTGATTATATTCGTCGTGCCAGGCTTGATGGCCGTCGTCCCGTGTGGGAGCATGTCCTCTTGATCCATAGATTGATCTGGTCTGGCCGACTCTATTGGCGAGGTCCTGACATAGGTCGTACTTATAGCCCAGAGCTGATGTCTCCTTGCCTCTATGGTAAGAGGGTGCGGGCCGGTGCTCGGCGTTATTAGCCATTTTGTCCGTTCCTCGTGGTGGTCGGTCTGGTTTATTAGCCTGGTTGTATCTTGATGGTACTGGCACAAGGGCCTCGTCATCAAATTGTGGTAGTAGTTTGCGCTTGGGATAGCTCTTTATTTGGCTCTTGAGGCCATATCATTCTTCAGCCTCAAGACTTTATTCCATCTGTTGTTGAGCGTAACCTATTCGGCTTTAAGACGCCGATGCTGCTTTTTTAGGCTCCTTGCGGTGGCGATAAGCCGTCGCTGAAAGCGTTCTTGTTCGAGGGGTTCCTTCGGGACAATGAATTCTTCGTCACTAAGGCTAACATCCTCTTCGAAGGCAGGTAAATAGTTACTATCTTCTAAATCCTCATGATCGGCGAGTTTTTCAGGGTTGAATTGACCCTCTTCCCTTTCATCCTGCTCTACGCTGGTTCCATAAGGTTATCAGGGTCTTCAGCATTACCCGGAATGTCATTCTGTCCGGCGTCGTTGTTGCTTTCCCTACCTCTACGCGATCGTGAGCGGCGCTGCTGACGCTGTCGTTTTGGTGGTTCATCAACCGGCTTATCCTCATGTGGATCTTTAGTGTCATCGCCGTCCTTCTTCTCAGGCATGTCTACCATGTATACATTGTAAGTAGAAGTGGTCGTCCAGCGCCCGGTGATGGGCGGGTTTTGACTTGGTTCGGCTTCAACATCGTCGTCCATGCCACCGATGTCTTTGGATGCATAGTCTAGCATCTCGGTTAAATCCTCAACATTGGCTACCAAGTGGGTGGTGGGTGGGTCGCAAAATTCCCTACTCTCATCCCCCAGTGCCAACTAAGCATAGTTCGGAGGTGATGCCTCCGTGATGGCGAGAGATTGTAGTAGGTCCAGTGCCTCGTTTAAGAGCGAGAGATTGACAGGGGTCTGGGGATCGAGCCCGGAGGGCACGGACCCCAAGAGTTTGGAGCTCGTGATCGGAAGCGAGTCTGGCTTCCCAACAATGGGAAGAGTCCCATTTAGTTTCGGGTCTGCAAACGGAGTGATCGCCTCTTAGTCTCCAGGTAGAGGCTCCATGGAGGGAGAGAGTCTGGCGGGGTTTATCATCCCGTCTTCGGATGAAGTGGTCTGCTCCAAATCTAAGGCCTGAGCGGACATTAGCGTCGACCCCTGGACGGGATCTAATAGTAGATCTGAAGGGTCTTCTTTGTGCAAGTGGGGAGCAGCTGCCGAGGCCGCAAACCCATCGAAGATGAGATCTCCTCGGATATCGATGATGTAGTTTAAACTTCGAAACCTAATCTGGTGACCAGGGACGTAGTTGTCGACCTGCTCAAGGGGACCGGCCGAGTTGGCACGAGCATGAAGCCACCAAACACGAAAAGCTGACCGACGAGGAAGGTCTCCCCGGAGACAGCGCCATTGTCAATGACTGGGCGAGCCATCGATCCTTCTGTCGACAACATAGTGGAACTCTCAATGAAAGCACCAATGTCGGAGTCAAAACCGACAGACCTCGGGTAGGGGGTCCCAAGCTGTGTATCTGCGGATCAATGGTAACAAGGGACAACAAGGACACTATGTTTACCCAAGTTCAGGCCCTCTTAAGGGAGGTAAAACCCTACTTCCCGCTTGATTGAATTTGATGTGTATAGGGGTTACAAGAGTTGATCTACCTCGAGATCATATTGGCTAAACCCTAGCTGTCTAGCCTGAAATTATTCTGATAGCCTCTACGGACTAAACCCTCCAGTTTATATACACACCTGAGGGGCCTAGGGTTTGTACAGAGTCGGCTTGCAGAGGAAGAAAACATTACACCTGGACACAAAACTTTCCATTCTACGCACACAGGAGTCACTAACAAAACACTTCCGTGATAATACGTGTTTGTCACAGTAGGTCACGTATTCTGTCATGCATGTACATCCATGACAATTTTATGACATAATCAAGATAGTCATACATGTGCTGTCATAGAAGTGTTCCATGACAATACCAAAATCATCATCATGGAAGTGTCCACTTCCATGACTGGAAGTGCATTCATCAAGGGTAACCGACACGTGGCATCCACCGTAACGGGTCGCTGTTATGTTATCGGGTTCCGGTTTGGATCTGATAACCCGTTAACAACCCCGACGAATGGGGATTTTCCAAGTGTAAAATTCTCATTAGCCGGAAGATCCACATGTCAGCTCATCATTGGGACAGATGTCATCCCTACAATGGACGGAAAATGCCTATGACATGTTGACACGTGGCATAGCCCAGCAGTGGGCCATTGAAGGTAAAAAGGTCGGCCCAGGTAAAGGCCCACCATATATTTTTAGACACTAGTGGGCTGGCCCGTTAATAGCCTGTCATGTTTTGGATCAAATTGAGGCTCATATCAGATAAGGCCCGTTCACAGCCTGTCATGTTTTGGGCCAAATTACGATCCATATCAGATTAGGCCCATTAACATGCCACTGTTCTTTTCGGACCAATCTAAGCTGGGTTTGTATTTCAGCATGTTAAATGCACGTTTACCAGCTTGACCCGATAATAGTTTTGGCCTGTTAGCGGCCCGTGGTGCATCTGGGCCGTTGTCGGCCCGGTTTCACTTTAGGCCATTTAACGGCCCATGGGTAAACTGGGCTATTTCTTGTCCGAAGTAACTTTAGGCCTCTTAACGGCCCATAGTCTTCATGGATAAATTTCAGCCCAACAGGCCTATCGACCTGTTAATAGCCCGTCTAACAGTTGGGCCTAATTACAGCCCGCGTTGAATCCAGCCTGCTTACAGCTCATCTGTTAATGGCGTGTGACACTGTTGGGCCTACGGTCGGCGTTGACACCGGCCTGATTAAAGCCCATAAATTTATTGGGCCAAATAGGGCCTGAGATATATTTCGGCCTATTAATGCTGGTTCTATTTGGGCCAAACATGGGCCTAAGGCACTTTCGGCCTGCATTGGCCCGTGAATTTTTTTGCTCAACCCTAGCCCAATCTAGTTTTTAGCCTATTAAAAGCCCATGGTATTCTCTGGCCCAGGTGGCCCAGAACTTTACTCAACCTGTTAAAGGTGGAAAACTACTATATGTTTAGACCTGCTAATGGCCTAAGATGATTATAGGCCCACGTTTTGGCCCATATATAGCGAGTTATGGGAGAGCCTGAAGACAGACAACATTGAGATCCATTGAAGCTTCCGGCCTAAATTACATCATACCGACTAAGAATAAACCTAGACTATATAATAAAGAAATTACGGCATATTACATCCACTGGGCATCAAAGTTAGCCACCGATGATAATAAAGTGCAACGTGGCCACAGATTACATACGCTGGGCATCAAAGGTCGCCATCAGTGCATTAAACACAATGCCAAAAGAATATACGAAATTGAGAGCACTTCATAAGGCATTAGGCCTGCCCGGGAGCTGCACCCAAAGCATCTCAACAAGCTGTTGAGACCTCAGGTGTGTCACCGATAGATGCTCCAACAGTAGCTGTGTAGCAAGAAAGCACGCATGGGTGTCCTTTACAGCCTTCTTCACATCATTGCCATCAAGTTGGAGCTAAGCTGAAGCAAGCCTTTCCACTTTATGTTGAGACTGAAGAAGTCGAACTGATTGAGGCAACAATGGCACAGAGGTTGTCTCACAGCTGCTGGTGAGCAACAATGGCTCAGAGGATGGCTCACTATCTTCCCTAAAGTTCTGCCTGGCATGAGAGATACGAATCTGAAAGAGAAACAAGGAGACACGTAACAGGTTTCATAATTATATAAGCAAATAAATGGAACTATTTTGCATAAGGAACATGTTTTTACAACTACAATTTAAAACTGGTAGTTGTTGCAAACATCCAATCAGATGTAAACACCAAAGTAAACAACAGTGGAGGAAATGATGCCTATCCATATCTATACTAGAACAAAGTTTGAAGGCTTGAGAAGGATGAAATTACATTACATGTTAACACGGGCTGGACAAAGCCCTTCTCCATTTTGATGGAAGGATAGTTCAATAAATTCCCCAAAGAAACTTCTTTATAAGCGTTGCCTTTATTCTACATTTTGTAAAGAGTAATATAGATCAAATAATATTGGAAGAAATAGAGAATAATGAAGCTCATGAGCAGAGTGATGATACATAATCAAATAGCAATTAATTAAGTACAACGTTACAAGGCAAAAGGTACTGACAAGAGGAATGCATACATTAACGTGTGAAGTGGCATTGGCTTTATTCAACATCTTGGTAAGAGTAAATGTAGATCTGATAATTTGGAGAAAGTGGAGGGCAGGGCAGATAAGATGCAGAGTAATGCTCGACAATCAACTATCTCGCAATGCAAGTACAGTAATACTATCACCGTCCGTTATTACTTGTCGCTCAAATGGATGTATCTAGCACTATTAAGTTCTAAATACATCCAATTGAGCAACAATTAATTCGATACAGAGGGAGTACATGACAACAGGTATTTACATGAGCAATCCAAAACTTCATAACCATTGTGTTAATTCTACATTTATCTAAGAATAAATATAGATCTTATAATTTTGAGCAAAAGGAGGATAAAGAAGCGAACATTTACAATGATGCCACATAATCAAACAACAATAGTGTAAGTATGCTGACAAAGGGCAAGAGGTACTGCCCAGTATTGTCTTGAGAACGTATGATCCTTTGACAAAGGAGATTCATCTGAAATTAGTTTCATACAAGAAATAAGGTAAGGCACTTGCAGAAATTTAGGAGTTCAAATTTTGAATTAATATCATAGACAATACATGACGCTGGGCTCTCAGCAGTTCTAATACGGGTTTGGCTGCTGATCTATCTGATTTAACAGGTATCACTACCTTTTCCAAATACCTACTTTGTACTCCTTAAGGATCTGCACTCACCCTCTTCCTTTTGGACATCTATTACGAACGAACAACATTTGACTAGAAAAACAGTATGATGACACATGGAATAGGTACAGAAAATGGATAGGTATGGCATGTACTCATATATGATGCATAAACTAAGCAGATGGTGGTGTGTAACAGAGTAGAAGTAATGCAAGAGGTCATATGCAAAATATGCGCGACCAATACAACCTTGCCAAGTTAGAGCAAGCACCTTGATGGGTGAATAAGATAGGCCATCCTCCACCAGGCCAAGTTTGTTAGCCAGTGGATTGTTTTGCAATATTCCTCTCGTGCGCCCATTCTCATATTCATTTTGATCATGTTCAATACCTGACATGCATGAAAACATAGAAAAAGTGAGATTATCTATGTAATGCAGAAGTGATTCTAATCCAATATTGCCTCCCTATAAACCCCTTTGTGTTATATCTGCAATTCTTCTGAGAGATGTCATGCATGCTGTAATTTGGTGTGTGCATTAATATAATGTGGTCTACTACTCAAATATGAGAGCTCCAGAAGTGATGATACTTCGCAGATGATAGCTTCAACATATAGTAAAGAAGAACAAGTCGACCTGACCTGAAAGATTTAAAATACACTAAGGGAGAACAACTCGACCTGAGCAGTCGATCGCAAATGTCTCTACTACTCTTCCCAACAAGGAACATACTTATTAAAGAAGAGAAGAGGATCATGTTAAAGAAGAGCAGAAGAGCAATCAGATTGAAGATATTACAAGTCTTCCTATACAATGTTTGTTGCCCACCCATGATGAACCAGAGCGTAGAGAGAAATACTATTCCTTTCAGTCTCTCCATATGTGGCTCACATGCATTTCGAAACTAAAGTAGGAACATTTAGTTTACCAATTAAAGATGTCTCAGTTTTACTAATATCAGCATAATATGTAATTCGAATTTGTACAACTAATCTTGTTTAGCTCGATGGGTGGAGCAGTGCTATTACGACACAAACCATGTAGGTTGATCATGGTCATCATAAAATGGGGAAACCGTAAGCATGATGAGTATAGTGTTGACCGTGGCAGTGGGATGGCAGATCTGAAGCTGCAAACCACGCAAAGGGTAGTTAGCAACCGATGTTTGCTTTGAAATAACAACTAAGATTTGGTATGGACAAGAAAGTACAGTCAACAAGTGACAAATAAATGCAATTATGTTGTCTCTCTATATGTCGCGACATGCATTTGGAAACTCAAGTGGGACATTTAGCTAACCAGTTAAATGTGTCTGTTAACTAATATCAGTATCATATCACAATCATATTTGAACAACTAAGCTTTGGAATTATGAGTAGTGTGTTGTTTAGCTTGAAGGGTGGAGTACTGCTAGTACGACAGAAAGCACCTACGCAGATCATAGTATGATAGATAAAAGGGGAAAACCCTAAGCATCAAGAGTAAAATCAGGAAAGTGGAACTAGCTGGACCTTATGGGCTTGTATTGCCGGTACAGCAAGAAAGGGTTCGGAAAGGCTTCGGCGCCAAAAGGGGTAGCTCTATTCAACTGAAGGCACAATACTGTTACTATCGGTCTAGACTATCAAAGACGACATAGCTCCCAGCATTTCCCGAATATTATGGCAGACCATCTAGAATTGTTGAAAGCATACTTTTCTCCCACAATATAAACTACTCATACAAATGCATCTTGATGTTCTGTGCAACGCACGGGCATTTTGCTAGTTAGATAATACAATGTGTGTTGCCCTCCCATGATGAACCAGAGCGCACAGAGAAATGCAAATCCCTGTTGTCTCTCTATATGTGGGGCACACGCTTTTCGTAACGAATATAGGAACATTAGCTGACCAATTAAATGCACTCTATTTTAGTAATGTGAGCATCATATCATATTCGTATCTCAACAACTAAGCTTTGGAATTATGAGTGACACGTTGTTTCGCTTGATGGGTTGAGGTCTTGAGGAGCCATGGCGATGATGGTAGTGAATATAAAGGGGGGAAACCGTAAGCTTTACGAGTATAGTGACCATGCCATGGTGGATCTGAAGGTGCAAACCGGACAAAGGCTACATCGCAACCAATGTTTGCTTTCAACTAGCCACTACGATTTGGTATGTACAAAAAAGTACAGTAAACAAGTTACAATCTATTTTTCGAGTGAGATCAATAACTTAAGTAGATATGCAATGGTACCACCTCTCTTGTGACGCAGTGTAGGCCCCTGCTGATATGTTGAGGGTGTTGCGGGTGCGATGGCTGTCGGCGGCGCGGAAGAAGAATTTAGATGACAGATGGCCGAGTTGGGGGATAAGTCTGGTTACCATGGACGAGGCGGTCGTAGGAGCAGCAAAGGCAAGGTGTATGACGGCGCCGAAGCAAGAGGACACGATGAAAGGATCCTCGTCCGGCGCCGTATATGAGAGACGTCCATCTCTTGCAGTGGACGACGGGGTAGGGGTAGCGGCTCCGGCAAGGTGGAGGATGGGTTGCCGGGCGCATGAGGCTGGCCAGAGTGGGGAGGTTATTATGGTGCCGACGGTGTATGAATGGGGAAATGGAGGGGGAGGGGATCTCAGTCTTTGGGACGCGCTTGTCTGAAATGTGGGAAAGTTATGATCTTAGCCCTCATTTATAATTTTGGACATCTCGTAGGTTGGGGATAGGACGGTTATCTCCCATCTCCCCAATAGTTGTCGATAGCGATTTCGGGCGAGGAGAGGGTGTTTTGCTGCCCACGGTTGGCGCTGACGATGTATGAATGGGGTTGATAGGTAGGTCGGTTGTGTCACGTCTGAGGGAAGTTACACATCTGCCCCTATTTAACATATTTGCCGACATTGATTTTGGGCGAGGAGAGTTTGTTTTACCGCCCACCGTGTATGAATGGGGAAATCGAGGGAGAGAGACCGGTCTTTCGGACGAGGTTGAATCAAATGTGTTTTTCTTCCCACGTTTGGCACCCACTTTGTCTGAATGGGCCCAGAGGCAGTCATGTCACGTCTGATTGAAGTTACTATTCGACCCCTAGTGACAGCAGTGGAAATCTGGTCAATTAGGATGTGAAGTTTCATGGGTAGACGGTAATTTCCATCTCGCAAACACTTCCTTCGGGCAGCCGACAAATGATAGTGGTTGTTTTGCTACTTCATTCAAAATTTGGAAGAATTAGCATTCACGTTTACCCAGGGTCCTGGTAAGTAAATTCAAATCCAATTTGTATTCGATTACAAATATCCTTACAACAATCTATGTTTTGTTATTTATTTCTTCAAAACCACGACAAAGATTTATTCTACCTTTATAAATGAATATGATTTAGAAATGTCGTGATCTTCGAATTCAGTAGGTTGGATACACGTTGAGTCAAACAGTTATTTCATCCAATACAGTATGCTCACACGAAAAACAGTTCATCTTCTGTCAATCATACAAGTACTTAGGATTATCTCACCTAAAAAATTCAGATCATTACAACACATGGACAACACAGCGGGTCATACAACATAATCCATTCAGAGAGATGACAATTCTTGGGTTGCTTGCATAATGCGTGCAGCTAATTGCATAATTTCCAGCCTCAAGATCAAGATTACCACATTCATGGCAGCCACACCATCTCTTTCTGCCTCTTGTAGAGCCTCAACAACTATAATATATGTGCTCAGACTACTCTCCAGCGTTGTTGCCTCTGAACTGCTACCATCTGGTAGCATGGATGGCAGACTGCTTCCACAAATAGGTTCTGGGGTTGTACATTGTGTCCTAGTGTGAACGGCATCCTGAAAGGTTTCCGCTGGACTTAAGTAAGAGATAGTTATCGCGTGATCCAGGTAGTAAGCTTACATGGTAAACGACATACGAATTATTGCCGAGTGTGGCAAGCTATATTTAAATGGTTCGAAGCAGCATCAGCCGAAAACAAATTAAAATGGTAAGCTGAATAGGGATGTAAGTGGCAAATAAATGGCATCCGCCAGTCCCATATAGTTAGTTTTCGCTAGTTCGCTAGTTCATTTTCCTAAAAAAAACTCTTTTGAACTATCATACCATGAGTGGACTTTAATCAGGCTTAAACGGGGCCCAAATTGACATCCCTAGATGAAAGGTAGTGTACCATCACTATATTTAAGTTGCCCATACATCTAAGAAGTTGAAATAATCTAAGAAAACACTTAAAAGTGTGGCCTCATATAAACTACAAAGACAGTCTTGTGATGAAGTTCATAGGAAAAGTTAAGGACTCAAATGGACTAGGCATGTATTTCTTTACGATAGTACAACAGGCACTGCTGAGATATTGGCCAACTCGGGTATAGCCTAACAAGTAACAAACAAGCATTCGAATCAAGCAATATAGCAAAGCAGACAACTGAACTATTTGTAATTCTGTAGGATTACAGGTTGAGGGAACAAGCCAAGAAAGCAGCCCACACGCATTACATTTCACATGTACTAAAACACACTAGCTTACCATATGTTGATGTGAAGCCTCGCTGCTGTTGCAATGTTCTTTGAAGATATCGTCGGCATCCCGTGGTTGCAAATCTAGTTGTTGTAGTTTATTCTGCAGCCTCTATTTAGGTAAAATTAGTTCTAATCGCATGCACTGGTTCGAATTGATCATCAATGGTTAATCTAAACTAATGAAATAAGGGTGTGTGCTTATAAGACAATATATGTGCTTCACTCTATTTTTATGCTTGTTTGAAGTGCCAGCCCCAAAAGAACAAATATTTTGCTTCATGGGGTTGGCATCTCCACAATTAATAGATGCATCAAATTGGTCATGCAACTTGGGAAGATCGACAATGCACAAATAAGTAATGAATAGAGGCTCGGAGCAGTGATGTAATAGCTAGCATCGGAAAATGTAGGGTAAAACGAACAAAAAGCAATGGAAACACAAGCTAGTTTGCTGATGTGTGTAATTAAGCATAGAGAACATGGAGCAATCTGATGTAACCAATAGGTGGCATCAGAACAACACCATTATCATCTATATCTATATATGTACCCCTATATAGTGTGCGAATAACTTTAAAAGATGGTCATTGGATGAAACCAATCTGACGGTGCAGAGCTGGCAAATCCGAGCACTACTGGCCGTTAAATATCATCTTACATTCCACCAGATTTTGCCACATATACAATCTAGAAGACTCCATTGTTGAACTTAAGCAGAATGATACCCGCACCCTCCACATTTACAGATAAGGCCTTCAGTCGTGGAAATAGCACGGCAGATGTCCGGTTTAACGGACTTGATGATGGAACCATCGCACGGGTTAGCTTGAAGGGGTTCATAGCACACAAAGGGACACAGAAGGTTTATACTAGTTCGGCCCCTTCGATGAAGGTAAAAGCCTACGTCTAGTTGGTTTGGTATTGCTTGGGCGTCGGATTACACGGAGCGGATTCGCTTGCCTGTGTCTCGACGGGTTGATTGTTGCTTGTTCTTCAACCGTCGCCGGGTCGCCCCTTTATATAGAGGGTACGCCTGGTCCGGTTTACAGAGTCCCGAGGCCGGCTCATATTTGTGTCCGCCTCGGTCTCTATCTTTTCTTCCTTATCTCTCAAGTTACATCACGGGGCGGTTTACAAACCTTAATTCTATACATGGGCCCTAAGACCTTATGGGCCGTAGCCTTTATCAAATACTACAACAAGTATAATATTAACAAAGCCGGTTTATACTAGCCGGTTTATACCCGCTAGTCATATCCCTGACATTAGGCCCCAGAATGATTTGAACTTGTTCATATCAGTCTTCTCTTGTATAATCTTCTTCTGTCTTCGCATCCTTATAAACCGGCTCTGACGTCATCCTCAGGGATCATTAAATCTGACCGTGACATCATCTCCGCATTTAACGCCGCAAGCTGTACTGTAGCTTATTTTAAGGGTTATCCCGAGAATCGAGGCGCCAGAGGATCTTTATCCGATTTTTTGCCTCCTCGAATCCCGCGCCTGCCGTTTCAGATCTGACCCTCCTTTATAAATACTGCTATCCCCATTTGTTATCTTCTTCCTGCTCCGTCTTCTTCCTCCGTCGCCCAACTCCATCGTGCCCGAGCTCGAACCGCCGCCGTCAACCGCTGGATCCAAGTCCTCGCCGGCCGCTGCATCACCCTGAGCTTGACCAGAGAACCTCCGCCGCCGATCCTTACTGCTCCAGGTATGTCCTTCTTCTTCATTAACATTCTGCACTTCTAGGGTTTCTTCCCATGCCTCCGCCATTAGAACCTTTAATAGAAGCTTCATCTTGTTCAACCGTAAGCCAATGATTTCTAGTAACCTTCCCCTTCAAATCTTGCCCTTTAAACTGTACTTTTACCCTGCTGTAAATGCTTCAGATCTCCGTCGTTCCTGTCTAGTCCGTAGATTTATCCGCTTGGTATAAAGCCCTTGTAGTTTTTTCCCGTATACTTTTACATTTGTTTCTCTTTTCCTAGTATGCTCAGATCAGTTCTTCCTTAGCTGACTTTTAAAACCTATTTTTCTCCTTGGTAGATCTGCTAAGTATGTTCCGGTTTAAACTGTTCTGCCCAGTCCTTGTGAAACTCTGTAATTTAAACGCGACGGTTTAGCCGTTTCCCCTCAACTGCCATTAACCGGAAATGATGTAGCTTGTTTATATTTGCCGGTTTAACCATGCCATTAGTCCTCAGTTAAACCGTTGCGTAACTTTCATAGATAGTTTCCGGTTTACATTGCTGCATCTTCATAATCCGTTTCTGCGCTTTATCCTTTCCAGTACTTTGCCTTTTTGTTGCAATGGCCAAGCAGTATGTCTCCTGTGATTGGGTTCCTTCTATCATCACTGAGGATGATTTGATCAAGATTTCTGAAATTGGCACGTTAGGACCTCAGTCTCTTTTAAAGTGGCGGTCCCCGGGTAATGAATGTCCACCTACTCCCAGATCCGGGGAAGTCATTGTGTTCTTTGATCACATATCTCGAGGCTTTTCTCCCCCCGGTTCAAAGTTTTTCCGGGATGTTCTTGCTGCTTTCCAACTGCATCCTCAGGATATTGGACCCAATTCTGTCTCAAACATCTGCGATTTCCAAGTGTTTTCGGAGGTTTATCTGCAAAAAGACCGTCCGTCGATCTGTTCCGGGACTTCTTTCATTTAAACCGGCGTACTGAGTTTACCAGCGGACCACATCAGGAGCTTGGCGGCGTTAGTATTCAGAAGAGGAGAGACGTTGTCTTTCCTCACGCCGCTTTACACAGTCATCCAAAGGACCGGAACAAGTCTTGGTTTTACTGCATTGACACTTCTCCTGAAGGGGAGAACCCTCTGCCGGGTTACCGTGAAACCCGTATTCCGGAGAATCACCCTTTACCACAACGGCTTGGTTCTGTTGAACGGACCCGGTTTTCATCACAGCTTTCCAGGCTAAGAGCCTTCATAGCTAATGGTTTGATTGGAACCGATTTTCTACGCTGCTGGCTGTCTTGGAGCATCCTTCCCCTGAGCCGGCGTTCTCAGCTAATGTGCAAGTATTCTGGTAAACCGGATGATCCTCAAAGGTTTACCAAGGACAAACTTTCTGAATCGGAAGTAATAGAATCGGCCAAAAAGATCCTCAATGTCTCCTTAGCAGACTGCAGCAAGGTCGGTTTAGCTCCATACTATAAGAAGAACAAGCTGCCCGCAGTAAGTTTCACTTTACCCTGTATTTGTAATCCGCTTCTTTTAAACCGTCTTTCAATTTTCTTTCTTTCTTTTGTTTAGGCTGATGACCCCTTCTGGAAGAGAAAACCTCAGGAGAAAACCGACAAACAGGTTCGCCGAAAAACCTTTGCTAATAAGAAAAGGAAAGCAGCTGTTGACGCCGGTTCTCCCACTGAAGATGATGATCCGGATTCCGAGGTATGCTTTAATCCGGTTTAAATTTTGCTTTCATGTACTTGTAATTGTATCTAATAATACCTTTCCACAGGAGTTGCCTGAAGATGATAACCCGGCTGAAATTGTGGTAACCCTTCTTTCCTGTGATTCAGAACCTCTTCCACAAAAAAGTCGTCGGACCGTCCGGAAGTACCAATTTTCTCATCCTTATGCTTAGTTAGACCCTAACTTTATTTTGAAGAAGCAATAGCATGAGGCTCTTCGTCGGACCACTCGCCACAGCGGCCTGGCGGTGGAATCATCCGGGATTTCCTTAACTCCGGTTCGGAAACGCCGTGCTGAGGTGATACTTTCTCCGACTCTCCTTCATCCCAAGGCCGGGCTTATCCGAAAACCTCTTAAACCGTGTGACCCTGATTATCAGGAAACTCCACTGTCTTCCTCTGGTGAATCAACCGCCACGCAGCTTCCTCCACTGAAAACCGTCCCAGGGTAACTTTTCTCACCTTTTCTGGTTTAATATCCCTTTTACTTTATAATATCAACTCATTTTGCATACTTTTCCAGCAAACCAAAACCCAGCAAAAAGCCCAAGGCAAATAAGCCTCCTACTGCAGATGATCCGGTTGCTGATCCGTCAACAACTGTTCCCTCAGAGGGCGAGCCCGTAGCCCCTCTTGAAGATCCTGTGCCTACAGAGCACATCTCTGCTCCTGAAAATCCTACAGCTGAGGATGCTCATAATCCACCAAGTCCGGCCCGGGTTAACTCTCCTCAGATTAACCCGGCGTCTCCTAATCCGGCTCATACTGCCACTCCCCCAAACGTACCAGCCTCTCCTGATGTTGTGGTAACTGGGGCTGCCTATGTTGCTCCGTCTGAGCCCACCGTTTTAGCCAAACATACGGCTAAAACGGAAAAACTATCTCAAGAAAAGGGGAAGTGGGGTACTGAGATATCCAGCCTTTCCGATATGAGCGCCCAAGAAATTTACTCTGGGTATCTAAACCGGCTCCACAGCAGTCGGGATTATGAAGCCAGCCTGGTCAACTTAATGAGGGAAAAATATGAGGTAAACCTCTTCTTCTGACTTCATTCTTTTGATATGTCTCTATCTCATAACAGCCCCCAAGTTCCGGTTTAGCTGCGTACTGAAGGTGAACCGGAACTTTGTAGATTGAACCATTGATCTTTACATTAGCCCCCAAGTATCAATTAGATAACTTGTTTATGTATTTGATACTTGTAAAAGTTGCTGTCGATTCCTCAACTATGCATTAGCCCCCAAGTGTCAAGTAGACAACTTGGTTGTGTGCTTGAGACTTGTAACTTTGAATTGTCCTTTCTTTACTGCTTCAACTGCCATTAGCCCCCAAGTGTCAAGTAGATAACTTGGTTGTGTGCTTGAGACTTGTCTAATTTTCACCTCTTGTTTTTTAACTGTGTTTGCAGGCTGAGTTGAATCGGAATGCTCTTGAAATCAATGAACTTCGTAGCCGTCTTACTGAAACTGAGTCTACCGCTTCAAAGGCTAAAAAAGAACTTCAGGTGAGCTTAAAGACTGCTGAAGACTTGAAGAAATACTTTGAAGAAGAGCGGACCGCTTTTGAGGTCCAGAAAAAAGATCTGGAGAAACGGGTTCAGGATGCTGAAGGAGCGCTTAATCCGGTGACAGAAGAATTGTCCGGATTAAGACGGCAAATTGACTTGATGACCTCTGCTGTCTTTGGTAAGTATAATCTGAACTCCTGCTTTTATCTTTGTAACCTGTGTTTTGTACCGGTTTAACTGTGATTGTTGTGTGCAGGGCGCCGTGTCTCCCATCTTGGGGATGACTTACGGAAAAAACTCAAAGATTGCTACACCTTGGTTGAACAGCTGTACTCCGGGACTCAAAGGATCATCAGTGCCACTTCTTTTGGTAAACCGGCCCCTACGACGATCCAAGATACTTTGAACAAGTTGTCTGTTTTGCCGGTTCATCTCGAAGAAGTCAAGAAATCTGCTGCGCGGGGTGGTGCTCTTCTGGCTCTTACGAGGGCTAAGGCTTGGGTCTCGGATCTTGATCCGGAGGAGGCTTTAACCGGATTTCCAGATACAAAGGATGACGGCTCACCCTTTACCGAAACGGATCTCTATGCCCTGACGAAAGAGATGCGTCCCCTCGCTAGCAAGCTTGCCGCTGAATCAGACTTGTCCAGATATCATCCAGGATACAATTTGCAGAACGAGCGGGAGGAGCGACCGGTTTATGACACTGTCAGCTTAATTCCGCCGGTTCATCCTCACACTTTTGCTCCTGATATTGACCCTTCTGAACTTACCAAAGACGAGATGTATTTCCGGGCTTTAATGAAGATTGACTGGCGTGCGCCGGACTTCCAACCGCTTCATGAAGATGAAGATGTTCCGGATCAAAGCGATGGCCAGCCGCCTCAACAAGGAGAAGCATGACTTCGAATTTTATTGCTGCAATCATAATCTGTATCCCGTCAAACAATGTTTCCAAACCGTTGGGCTTGCCATGCCTTGTAGTAGGTTAGCCGAAACTTAATATGCTTCGATCCGAATATTATGTCTGATATTGGTTGCCTTCCTCTGCTCATACAGAAAAAATATCGAAAATATGTCCTAGTGGCTTACCACTGGACGGATTAACTTGTTCTCTTAAAACGTCAAATAAGCATATCATTACTAAAAATAACTTTTATACCTGAGATTATACGTGGCCAATACTTTTTAAACCGGTAGGACTTTAAAGTCACTTCATGAAGATCTTCATGGATCCAAGTAGAAACTCGAAATTCTCCGGTTCATCTTGATGATAAATCCGGTTCATCTTGATTCGGAAAGTCGTAACTTTTGCCTGATATGCGATTCGGGTTTTAATGAACGCCGGTTTACTTATGCTGGTATTCATGATCCAGACTTTGCACCTTATAGATATGTGGTCAACTTGTGTAGCTGTTCCACTCCGGTTTAAAAGGTTATAAAACACAAAAAACACCAAAAATATGCAAATTTTGCAAATAAGACCATGTAGTCGAGGCTTTTTCAAGAGCTGCCAGGCTCAAAGCAAGGTTCAGCCAATCAATGGGACGTGGATTAGCCAACACTCCCAGGGGGCCTAGCCAATCACTGAACGTGGATTTATCCAACTTTTCAGAGGGCCGAAAGAACCGTAAATAAAAACTGAGCCAATCACTGGGACGCGGATTGGCCGACACTCCCAGAGGGCCTAGCCAATCACTGAACGTGGCATTATCCAACTTTTCAGAGGGCCGATAGAACTATGAAACTAATCCGATCACTGGGAGTAGATGATACCACTCCCAGAGGGCCTCCAGGGTTCCTCCTGAACCGGTGGGTCAATGTTCGAACTGAGCCAATCACTGGGACGCGGATTAGCCGACACTCCCAGAGGGCCTAGCCAATCACTGAACGTGGCATTATCCAACTTTTCAGAGGGCCGAAAGAACTATGAAACTTATCCGATCACTGGGAGTAGATGATACCACTCCCAGAGGGCCTCCAGGGTTCCTCCTGAACCGGTGGGTCAATGTAAACCAATCACTGAACGTGGATTTATCCAACTTTTTAGAGGGTCGGTAGAACTAGGAAACTGATCCGATCACTGGGAGTGGGTGATACCACTCCAGAGGGCCTCCAGGGTTCCTCCTGAACCGGATATGGTCTTATGTTGTTGAAATAGTTTAACAGCTCCTTTGCATATTCTGCAAAAAATTAATTTCTAAACCGGCCAATATATGGAAATATGGTATTTGACAATAAACTTGTATGGTTGCTTTCACAGGGTTTTTTGTATATGGAAAAAGAGCTAAGCCCCCGATTTACCGAAGGTGCCAGTTTATTCATTACTCATAATATATACATAGGATACGTTGGAGCACGTAGCTCAAGTATAGTATGGCCGTAAATGGGCGATGTTCCACGACCTCTTCGTCTCTTCTTCTGATGTCCGTGAATCCTTGTGTTCCCGAACGTCCACCAAGTAATATGAGCCGTTGTGTAGATTCTTAATGACCACAAAGGGCCCTTCCCAAGGCGGGGATAGTTTGTGCATATCTGTTTGATCTTGGATGAGTCGGAGCACCAAGTCACCCTCCTGGAACGTCCTTGTTCTAATCCGGCGGCTATGATATCTGCGCAAGTCTTGCTGATAAATCGCCGATCGTGCTGCAGCTATATCACGCTCTTCATCCAGCCGGTCTAAACCGTCCTGTCTTGACTCCTCATTGACCGATTCCACATAGGCCGTCACCCTTGGTGAATCATGACGTATATCACTCGGAAGAACTGCTTCAGCACCATAAACCATGAAGAAAGGCGTGTAACCTGTAGACCGGTTTGGTGTAGTGTTAATACTCCAAAGAACAGATGGCAACTCCTCAACCCAACATCATGGGGTTCTCTGCAAAGGCGTCATAAGCCGGGGTTTGATCCCTCGCAAAATCTCCTATTCGCCCTTTCAGCCTGACCGTTGGATTGGGGGTGGGCCACAGAAGATACGTCCAAACGAATATGCTCTCGTTGACAGAACTCTTCCATCTCACCCTGAGATAAATTGGTGCCATTGTCTGTGATGATGCTGTGTGGAAAGCCAAATCGGAATATTACTTTTTTGATGAATTTAACTGCCGTTGCCGCATCACACTTGCTTATAGGCTCCGCTTCAACCCACTTTGTAAACTTGTCTACTGCTACTAGTAGATGAGTTTTCTGATCTTGGGATCGCTTGAAAGGCCCAACCATATCAAGCCCCCAAGTTGCGAAAGGCCAAGTTATCGGTATCATCCGGAGTTCCTGTGCCAGAACTAGAGCACGCCTTGAGAATTTCTGACAAGCGTCACACTTCCGGACCAGATCTGCCGCATCTGCATGAGCAGTTAACCAATAGAAACCATGTCGGAATGCCTTAGCCACCAATGACTTTGAACCGGCATGATGACCACAATCCCCTTCATGAATCTCACGAAGAATCTCACACCCTTCCTCAGCTGAAACACATCGCTGAAATATTCCAGAAGTACTGCGATGGTGAAGTTCTCCGTTTGCAATTGCCATGGACTTAGAGCGCCGGATTATCTGTCGTGCTTCCTCTTCGTTATCTGGTAACTCTCCTTGGCTTAGGTATGCCAAATAGGGCAGCGTCCAGTCCGGAATAATATGGAGTGCTGCAACTAACTGTGCCTCTGGGTCCGGAACAACTAGGTCTTCCTCCGAAGGTATCTGAACCGAGGGACTGTGCAATTCATCTAAAAAGGTGTTTGGTGGTACCGGTTTACGTTGCGACCCTAGCCGGCTTAGAGCGTCGGCCGCTTCGTTTCTCCGCCGGTCTATATGATCCACCTGATATCCTTTAAAGTATCCTGCGACTGCTTCAACCTCTCGTCTATAAGCCGCCATGAGGGGATCTCTTGAATCGCATTTGCCAGAAACTTGCTGTGCCACCAAATCTGAGTCACCCAGGCACTTAACCCGGCTCAAGTTCATTTCCTTTGCTAGCCGCAAACCATGAAGTAATGCTTCATATTCCGCTGCATTATTAGTACAAGGAAATAACAAGCGGAGGACATAGCAGAATTTATCACCTCTAGGGGAAGTTAAGACAACTCCAGCCCCCGAGCCCTCCAACTATTTTGAACCGTCAAAGTGAATCGTCCAATAAGTAAGATCCGGCTTCTCCTCGGGAGTCTGCAACTCTGTCCAGTCATTTATGAAGTCCACCAACGCCTGAGACTTTATAGCAGTGCGTGGCACATATTTCAACTCATGCGGGCTGAGCTCAATGGCCCACTTTGCTATTCTGCCCGTAGCTTCCCTGTTCTGGATTATATCCCCCAACGGTGCTGAGCTAACCACAGTTATTGGATGTCCTTGGAAATAGTGCTTCAACTTTCGGTTTGCCATGAACACCCCATATACTAACTTCTGCCAATGAGGGTATCGCTGCTTGGACTCAATGAGCACTTCACTTACATAATAAACCGGGCGCTGAACCGGGTGCTCCTTCCCTGCTTCCTTGCGCTCAACCACAATTGCAACGCTGACTGCTCGTGTGTTAGCAGCAACGTATAACATCAAAGGCTCCTTGTCAATGGGCGCAGCTAAAACTGGTGGTTTTGCTAGTTGCCGTTTCAGATCCTCAAATGCTGCATTTGCCTCATCGCTCCAGATAAACCGGTCTGTTTTACTTAACATCTGGTAAAGTGGGATCGCCTTTTCTCCCAAGCGACTGATGAACCGGCTTAATGCTGTGATCCGGCCGGCTATGCGCTGAACATCGTTGATACAAACCGGTTTTGTCAAAGACGTAATGGCCTTGATCTTCTCTGGATTTGCTTCTATTCCTCTGTTTGAGACTAAGAATCCCAACAGCTTACCAGCCGGAACACCAAAAGCACATTTTTCCGGATTAAGCATCATCCTATAAGCCCGAAGATTATCAAAGGTTTCCTTTAGATCCTCTATCATTGTTCCTTCTTTCTTCGATTTGACCACAATGTCATCCACATAAGCGTGAACGTTCCTCCCTATCTACCCCTTTAGGCAATTCTGAACGCAACGCTGATAAGTTGCCTGTGCGCACTTAAGCCCAAAAGGCATAGACACATAGCAAAAAGCACCAAAAGGAGTTATGAAAGCTGTCTTCTCTTGGTCTTCTACTGCCATCTTGATCTGGTGATACCCTGAATATGCATCCAAAAAACTTAGCCGCTCACACCCCGCCGTGGCGTCGATGATCTGATCGATGCGAGGTAAAGCAAAAGGATCAGTTGGGCAAGCTTTATTGAGGTCCGTGTAGTCCACACACATCCTCCACTTCCCGTTCTTCTTTAAAACCAGCACCGGGTTAGCCAACCACTCCGGATGAAAAACTTCCACTATAAACCCTGCGGCCAAAAGTCTGGCCACTTCTTCTCTTATAGCCTTGCGCCTCTCTTCGTTGAAGCGGCTCAGATACTGTTTAACCGGTTTAAACTTCGGATCAATGTTTAACTTGTGCTCAGCGAGTTCCCTCGGTATACCTGGCATGTCAGAGGGTTTCCATGCAAAGATATCCCTGTTCTCACGGATGAACTCGATGAGCGCGCTTTCCTATTTGGGATCAAGGTTAGCACTAATAGTGAATTGCTTGGACGAATCCCCAGGCACAAAATCAACTTGCTTGGTCTCTTCAGCTGATTTAAACTTCAACGCCAGATCATGTTCGGTAGTTGGCTTCTTCAGCGGAGTCATATCTGCCGGATCAACATTATCTTTATAAAATTTCAACTCTTCTGTGGCACATACTGCTTCTGCATAAGCTGCATCACCTTCCTCACATTCCACTGCTATCTTGCGGCTTCCATGAACCGTAATCGTGCCTTTATGACCCGGCATTTTAAGCTGCATATAAACATAACACGGCCTAGCCATAAACTTAGCATAAACCGTCCTTCCAAACAGTGCATGATATGGACTTTTAATCTTGACGACTTCAAAAGTGATCATCTCCGACCTGGAATCATACTCGTTCCCAAAGGTAACTTCCAAGTCAATCTTTCCAACCGGATAAGCTGACTTACCTGGGACCACTCCATGAAACACTGTGTTTGATTGTCTTAGCTTTTTATCTGACAGATCCATACGACGGAAAGTCTCATAATATAAGATATTGATACTTCTACCACCATCCATGAGAACTTTAGTAAATTTGTAACCTCCCACTTGAGGTGCTACCACCAAGGCTAAATGGCCCGGATTATCCACCCGCATTGGGTGGTCTTCTCTGCTCCATACAATGGGCTGCTCCGACCATCGAAGAAATTGCGGTGTCGCCGGTTCTACTGCATTCACAACCCGCTTTAAAACCTTCTGGTCTCTTTTACACAAACTTGTGGTAAAGACATGATATTGCCCACTGCTTAACTCCTTCGGATTACTCTGATATCCAGATTGCGGCTGCTGTTGCTGACGCTGTTGCTACTGATTTCCTTGATTACTATAATTCCCTTGGCCTTGCTGCTGATTATTCTGATTATTGTAACCACCTTGATGATGTGATTGATTGCCCTGACCATTATAGTTTCCTTGACCATATTGGCCGCCTGCCCGGGGTTGATAACCACCGTTATTGCCCCTATATCCTGATCCGGAGCTATTCCCCTGATGACCCGGACCATAAAACCCAGGCCCTGAGCCGCTATTCGGGGGTCGATTATGAGGATTGAAACGGCCCGCTATTGCCTTCATAAGGGGTATGCACTCTCTCATGGTATGCTTCGCCACCTTCCCCTTTCCGCTATGCTTTGGACAAGGCTGATCTAACTCCTGTTCCCAGCCAAAAGCTCCTCCGCCGGTTTGTGAAGACGGATCTCCCGGGTTACGCTGAAAACCCCCTTGAACTTGAGTGTTGGCCACGAAATCTGAACCACCCTCTACTTTCCGTTTGCCCAAAAAACTTGAAGTAGCCGGATTGTTTAGCGCCGGTTTACCAGACTTGCCAACCTTCCCAGCCTTGTCTCCTTCTGCCTCTGGATACTTTGTGTTATCCGAGTCTCCATACTTCACCAGGGCACTCATTAAAGTTCCCATATCATTGTAGTCCCTTTTAAGCCGTCCGAGTTTCAACTTTAAAGATTCAAACCGGCAATTGTTCTCCAACGTTACTATTGCCGTGCTAGGATTAATACCATTCGAAGAGTGTAAAATTTCTGCTACTCTCCGTACCCAAGCTGCTGTAGACTCCTGCTCTCCTTGCACACAAGCTGCTAGATCTATCACTGACATCGGCTGTTTGCATGTATCCTTGAAGTTTTTGATAAACTGACTACGCAGTTCCCCCCATGACCCAATAGAGTTCGGGGGTAGAGCTTTCAGCCAAGTCCGGGCCGTGCCTTCAAGCATCATAGTAAAATATTTAGCACAAGCCGATTCATCCACGTCCAGCATCTCCATGGCCATCTCATAACTTTCAACCCAAGCTTCTGGTGGTAAATCGGCTGTGTAGTTAGGTACCTTGCGGGGCCCTTTGAAATCTTTGGGCAGCTTGACACTCCGTAAAGCGGGGATAAGACACTGCACGCCGAAGGAACTCGCCGTAACCCCTGTTTCTGCAGTGGCCGTGTGAACCGGCGTTGTTTGACGAATCTCCTCCCTGGCTCCTGACCTAATCCGGTTTATCTCCGGATCTTTTACCGCCGCACCTGCCGGATTATCCTGCCTGCGTTGATGCCTCCTGCGTTCACTACTAGATACTTCTAGCTCATCCCAATGCCTAGTATAACTTCGGCTGGGACGTGGTGTTGAATGTAACCTCTCCCTGCTATGAGAATATGCCTGCTGCTGTATTAATGCCGTATTAAGTAGCTTCTGGACCCTGCGTGCCTCTATCGCCACCGGAGATGTCTCTTCCGCAGGTAAAGCGGCCAAACGCGCCGCCGCTGCAGCAATGTTATCCAAAGGATTTGAATAATGACCTGGAGGGACGGGAACATAAGGTGCAGACGTAATCCGGCGCTCCCATTCTGTGGTGGGTTGCTGAACCGGCTCCTCCCTGGCCGGGGGTGCCCTTCAGTTTAAAACCGGATTGTTACTAGCCCCAGCCCCAGGTGTCCTGAACAGATTCGTTGCTTCATAAACTGGCGGTATCCGAGACCGGTACTTTCGTCCTCTTACTCCTTCCATAGAAGCTTGCTCCATCCTTAAGTAAAAGGCTTGATCATCCAATTCCGCTTGTCTCACTGCTATCATCTCTCTTTCTGCCTTCAGGTCTTCCTTTAACTGATCAATCCGGCCTTTCAACTGAAGGAGCTCTGCATCATGGTGCGCCTTGTCTACTGGAGCTCCTGTTTCCACCGCTTTGGCTGCGAACTCCTCGATCAAGGTGGATAGAACTTCTGTAAGCGAGGGGGCTGGGCCGGTTCCCCCCGCACCAGCTTCTATTGTCGTTCCGTTCGCCGGGGGCTGTGAACCGGCCATGAAGACCGCCACCCGGTTTGGCGGGCCAAAGGGGCCCGGAATACTGTTTCCATCGGACTCGCCCTCAGACCGGCCATCCTGCAACTGATACAGAGATTCCGTTTCCCCGGATGAAGATCCGTCATCAGAGTAGACAGCTGTTGCACCATCAGATTCCGATCCGTCCTCGGTTCGACCTCTGTGGATTGCTCCAACGAACACGTGCTTTACGGCAGGCTGAATCCGGGCCGATCTCGCATGCTGAGCCGGCTCGACGATGTTGGGGAAGACATCCGGCTCAGGCCCCGGTTCGACGATTTTGCCGATGAAGACTTGGATGCTGCCGAAGGGAACCCGGTACCCATATTTGATCGAATCGGCTTCCGGTCCCCAACCTGCGTCATCGATGTAGATCCGGCCGCGGCGACTCTTGGTCATCCGGCCGACCGCGTAACCCTTGAGCCCTTCGAAGCTGCCCTTCAAGAACTCGAAACCACCGTGCGCAGGCCCCACGGTGGGCGCCAACTGTCGTGGAAATAGCACGGCAGATGTTCGGTTTAACGGACTTGATGATGGAACCATCGCACGGGTTAGCTTGAAGGGGTTCATAGCACACAAAGGGACACAGAAGGTTTATACTAGTTCGGCCCCTTCGATGAAGGTAAAAGCCTACGTCTAGTTGGTTTGGTATTGCTTGGGCGTTGGATTACAGGGAGCGGATTCGCTTGCCTATGTCTCGACGGGTTGACTGTTGCTTGTTCTTCAACCGTCGCCGGGTCGCCCCTTTATATAGAGGGTACGCCTGGTCCGGTTTACAGAGTCCCGAGGCCGGCTCATATTTGTGTCCGCCTCGGTCTCTATCTTTTCTTCCTTATCTCTCAAGTTACATCACGGGGCGGTTTACAAACCTTAATTCTATACATGGGCCCTAAGACCTTATGGGCCGTAGCCTTTATCAAATACTACAACAAGTATAATATTAACAAAGCCGGTTTATACTAGCCGGTTTATACCCGCTAGTCATATCCCTGACACCTTCCCTCATTCATCTTTGTCTCCCATAACATAAACAACTCATATAAATGCATCTTGATGTTCCGTGCAATGCATGGGCCTCTTGCTAGTATAATATAGATCTTGCTAAATTACAAACCAGTGCACATATAGATATAGATATAGAGAGTAGAAATTTGGTTGCCAAATCTCATTGTAAATATAGCATGCAAGAAGTAAAATAGTAGGCATTGATATCTAGGAAGTACATTAATACTTAGGACAAAACATAAGCATCGTAACTATATGTGCATTGGTTTGTAATTTAGCACACGTAACATGTTCACTACTAGAACTACGACCCTACAGGTGCAAGAAGAATAACACGTCTCATGAAAAAATTGAATGATTCCCTGAAGGAATTCGAAGGTGCGATGCGTATGCTAAGAAAGTGAACGTTGGCACCGGCTATTGGATAATAGTACCTGATTCTCGGCGGCGTATGGGTATTGTTGTCATACTTGATAGCTAAGGATTCTCGACGGTGCTCGTGTTGTGGTTGAGTTTGGGCCCGCTGTCGCCGTTGCTGAAGCGGATCCGGTGCTTCGGTTGCGGCGCGTGTCGACATACAAGAAAGCTCATTTGTGGTAAGTGAACGGTTCCACGATAAAGAAGAGGAAAAAATGAAGGACTACTAATCAAAATAACCTTGTGAGGCTACGACATCAGTAAAGCAGGGCCTATGGAGTTGAATATGGCGTCCGTGGATTAGGTCCGGTGCAATGGACGAAGGCGTCGACGAAGCACATCCGGCACGGTGTACATCGCTTTCGGTGAGGCGGATATGTTGCGGCGGACGAGGGCTTGTATGAAGGGCCAGCGATGGGGCGGACGAGGGCACCGGTGAAGCAGATCCGATGCAGTGGACCATGATGGTGGTCAAGGAGATCTAGAGCGGTGGACAAGCCAATCGCTGAAGCGGCTCCGGTGAAGTGGTGAGTTGGCAGTTGGGGGTTCCAAGGTGCGGAAGATAGATCCGGCGGGGTGTGAGGTCCACCGCTGCGGTAGAGGACTAGATTCGGCAGCTTAGCATGGTTGGGGGGAGGAGGCACAGAGGGGAAGGGGAGGGGCTCTGGGAAGAACATTCGGGGCAAAGAGGGGAAAACAATGAAGTTACCAAAGCAGCCCTTTTCCATTCATGTGGCAGTTGTAAAACAGGAATATCGCAGGGCTAAACTTTCGGGCGCGAGATATTTTGATGTGAGCGGAAAGTTTGAAAACTTTTGGCGGCTGAAATTAAGTGTTCTGCTCTTGTACGGCCAACTATGATATCATGGCAGAGAAATAATTTTTTTTGCACGCAAAAAAAGTGCAGGTTTCAAAAATCAATGTGTCCAACTCGAAACTTAGATTGTCCATTCAATTAAAATATGGATCATTGATCTAGTGGAAGCAAATACCATCATATGGTATTCAAATGAAATTCCAAATGTGTTTAGCCTAAATATGATGACATAAACAAAAATGTGTATGTGTATGACTAAAGTGGATGATTATAAGGTTTGAACATGGTCGTATGTGTATATCTCTAGGTTTGATATATGAGTTTGAAATCACGAAATACCTACTTAAAAATTGCACCTCCGTTTAAATGAATTACAAAATCTAATGTTGGAGTTAAATTACAAAATTCCAATCTTAGGTTTGTAATTCTTGTACTTCAAAGTATATCACTCATGTTCAAAAGTATCGTTATCTCATAGTCCAAACTGTGAAACAAATTGATCAACCATGACAGCACACACTATTGATGATGTATATATCTCAGTTACGCTAAAGTCTCTCAAATATAGACATCTCACTCTTTATCAGAAGCCACCCCCTCCACACACACAAGTTGGTCTCTCCCTAGGACATGAACACAGGAGCACATTAATCCCCCTCTCTCTTCTAAGTCTGGACCCCAATATAGGTCTCTATCACTTTGTCTCCCGGGCATGCACTCATCTCTTCCCCCACTCTCTAGGTCTCCCGGCATCTCTCCTTCCCAAGAACACGCACTATATAGAGTGTATCTTGCCCATACACACAAAAGGTCCATCTCCCTAGTTATATGGTTCTCACACACTCACCTCACTCACCACCGCCCACTTCAAACAAGCACCCTTTGCCTCCTTGTGCACCACTCTCCTCTTTCTATCTCTCCCACATGCCGACCCGACCCAGCTCCTTCCGTATATACATATATGTCGTGACTCTTTCCATAGCTCCCTAACGTATCATCGTTCTCAATCTCGCACGTTGTTCTCTACACCATCTATTCTAGATCTCTCATGAAGTCTCTATCACACACACAATGACTCGCGTCCCTTGTGTCTCCGTACATAGGCCACTTTCGAACAACATCAACCTTGTCACCCTATCTATACGCCACTTCCGTACACAAATGACCCCTCTTCATCCCCTCTCTCCCTCTCTCTCTCCCTTGCTAGCTCTCTCTATCGCTCTCTCGCTCTCACGCCCCTCTCCCACACACATTCGATGTCTCTTCCAACTAGTCTGCTCCACGCCCACACCCACGTTATCCCGCTACTACACATGCCTTTATCTCTCTTTGACACACATGTCACACCATTCCCCCTTCCCTACTAGGTTTACATCATTAGTGGTCTCTCTTCTCCACATACACACACTCCCTCTCTCACACACACGCGCGCACGAACACACATAGACACGGACAAACACCCATCTATCTAGATCCTTCTTTTAATACACACACCCTTGCATATTCTCTCCAGCTCTAGGTATATATGTATATATCCCCCTCTCTCTCTAGCTCACATGCACACCAAAAATCTCCATCTCTCTAACTCACACATCTCTCCCATGTACGCATGTGTATCTCACACAGTCACTCTCTAATTATGTCTATGTGTCTCCATGTTACACAACACAAAGCCCCATGCACATGTCTCTCTATATCCTCCACACACAGAAACACACCGATCAGTCTCAACACATATCACACATGCGCGCGCCGTCTCTCTCTCGCACACACGCTCAACCAAAAGGTTTTCTCATGAATAACTTACCGTCTATTCATCAATAGTCATGGCAGTACGACGAACATGAGACATGAAAAAGAATAAATCTACACGTCCGTAGATGTGACACCCCAAGACTGATGCTCCAGAAGCCTTCCATATTTTTTCCATGATTGCCGTGTGTTTTATTTGCTTGCTCTATTTTACTTGTGCATCGCATCATGTCATCATATCATCATGTCATTAATCTTTGCAACTCAACTAAATAAAATGTATGGATTTGTCGATCCATTTAAATCAAGGGAATTCACGTGGTGATTTCTCTTTATAACATATCCTCCCAATATTAGGGAGCTATGATCAAATATTCCATTTTTTGGAATCACCAATAAACACACTTGCAAAATAATTCCGTGCCTTTTCTCCTTCAATTTTGGTCCCCAAGATTTGCCAACCATTCTTATCTCCAATTATCGAGGGTCCTTAAAAAATCCTCAACATTTTTGGACATTCCGAAAGTCTAGACTCCATTCAAACTCCTTTGATGCAAGTTAAATAATTTTGGATTTAACTTCCCCTATTTTGTTGGAACCACTTTTGTTGGGTTGGAAATATTCCATAAAGCCTTACAACTATGCCCCATCATTTTATTCTTCTTCATGGTCTCTTCCCTAAATTCTTTTGAACTCTCTCTATTTTTTCTGCTAAAAAGAATAAGGGAGAGGGAAAAGAGAAGCCCAGCCCAGCCGGCCACTTGGACCTCGTGCACCCACATTCACCAGAAGCCAGCCTCCCCTCGAACCCTAGAAACCCCTTGATCGATCCCCATCTCCATCCCGCAGCGCTGCCATCTCGCCCTCAATCCCCTCGTTCTATCCCTCTCTTTCCCTCGTACCTCCACACACGCACCCGCGCCGCACCCCCTGTTCCGCTGCCCTGGCTTCCCTACCGCGACAAGCAACAACAGCTCGCTGAGCCGCCGCCGGCAAGGCTTCATTTCCGTGCCCTCCGACCTCACCGCTACCCGTGGCCCTTGCGCCCCACTTCCTCCCCAACGTCTGTGTCCCAAGCTACGTGACCATGGCCAAAGCCGCCTGTGACGCCCCGAGACCGATGCGCCAGGTGTCTTCCAGTTATTCGTTGGTGTTTCCATGTCATCTGCTTGCGTGTTGCATTTTGCCATGTCATCATGTGCATTTCATGTGCATAGTATTCAAAACTTTCATCCATTCATAGTTGCCCGTCTCTCATTTCTCTCTGTTGTCTGTTCCGAGTCCAGACACACTCGCACGTGCCCGCGGCACCTCCGAAACCTTATTTTGTATGTGCCTGGAAAATGTTCTCGGAATGGGGTGAAAGTTGGCGTGCGGTATTATTATAGTGTGGGTAGACCACCTATCAAATTTCGTCTTGTTTGGAGGTTGATTGATACCCCAAAGGTTAATTGCGTTAACCGCCAGAAGCCCTTTCTCTTTTGGCCCAGCACCCCTCGACAACAGCCCACTAGCGCATCCAAACCCCCTCCATGCCCTTGGTCATTGGATCACGATCGTGTGGGCGAAAACGGCACCTCATTTGGACTCTCCTAGCTCCCTCTACCTATAAATAAGTCCACTCCCTCGAAATTCGCGGATGAACCCTAACCCCTCTCCCTCTCGCGCTGCCGGAGATGTCCATCCGTGCCGGACATGCCCAGCCGGGCATGTCGCCGAGCCAATCACGATCTGCCATCTCAGCCAACCGCCGCCCCCGGTCCAATCCGCGGTTGCCACGTGGGCTCACCGCGCCTCCCCCTCAGCCTCCAGCCGCCGTAGCCACGCGGTGCCCGAGCCAGGCCCGCCCGGCCCAGTCGCTGCCACCGCGAACCGCGCACGCCGCCGCCAGTGTGGGGACCCCGACTCATAAGTCGAGATCACCGAATGCACGTGTACAGTGATCCCAGAGATCAATGTTCACTGAACACACAGAAGCTGAATAACAAGAGTCTTACATCCATAAATACCGTATTACACAAATAGGACCATAATGGTCAAGTCTTGAGTATAATATCACAGCGGAAATCTTCAATAACAACTTGGACCCATGCCATCTGCCTTAACCCTATAGGCATTTTGACTGGGAAGCGTCCTAGTTCGCATGTTCGTCACCAAGAAATCTTCATCATATCTTGTTCTCTCCTGCCTGGCCAATAAAATAACCAGTGGCAAGCCAATGAGTACTCTGAATGTACTCGCAAGCAACCCAAGTGTGATGACAGAATAATTATGCAAGGCTGTACTACTAAATTGGCAGTTTTGCGGAAAGCTAGTTTTTCATATGCAAACATGATCAACATATAACATGGACATGCATGTGTCTGCAACAAGTATCAGGAGGTTACAGACATCATTATCTAGAAAGAGTTGTAATCAACTCATGCTCAAGCTCATTGTGACTTCCTCAAGAATCACACCATCAATATCATTGAACCGGGTTGTTTCCTCACACACACACACACACACACCAGGTTCGCAAACATTGGACGTAGCCCAAGAGCGGTTACCCAACTATCCTTGACCGTGGACACGGCTATTCGAATAGTTTTACACTCTGCAGAGGTTGCACACTTTACCCACTAGATCCGGGGAACTTTCGTGAAATCCACGACCCACGGTACCTCAAGTACCCGGGGTAAGCACCCGATCATTATCTTTCCCTAGAAGACACTAACATAGAGTCCACTCGATTGGTAGTAACCCCCGTGCCCACATTTCACATCTTAATAATTGTGGAGACTCGCTCCCATATTCATCACATACCACTGACACAGGGTACCAACGGTGTGTTCGGTGCCCTGTGAAAACATTCATGGCCGCCTATCCAAGCACGACCCCGTCCCGAGAGTGACCTCATCTCACCCCCGTCACTAGTAATGCGGGCACCATGCTAGTATCGACCTAGGTAATCAATAATGCCCTTTCCCATATAAGGGTAGAGTGGTTGCGCATGTAAGGTTGGAATAACGGTCGCAACTTAAACCAATCCGTTTTCAAAAAAACACACACACTTGCCTTGGTACACCACTTCGTCATGAAGTGGTTACCCATATCACCATCTCCCTCGGGCATAAGTGGCACCCGACGGGGTTTTCGAAAAGTCTTTTAAAAGTATTCTGCCTCCGTCACCGTGCATATACCCGTCCCATTTGCGTAGCCACTATGATAGCAACCTAACTACTCCCACCCACATAACCCTCATAGGAAGGTAGGGTCATGTTTGATGCAAGTTCAATAGCAAAGTAACAAAGGTACCAACCAAGGTGGTCACCTCTTCTACATGATTCCGATGCATTGATAATAAGGTGCTATGAGACATGCATAAAAAGGTTTCTCGAACATGGTCAAAGGGCTGCTTGCCTTGTTCTCCCGAGTCTTCAAACCTTCTGGTCCATCTCCGAGTACTTCATTTATTTCGTCAACTAACGATGGAAACAATCATAATAAGCATCACAATCAAAGCAAGAATAAAAGTGCTCTAAAAATAGGAGTTGGACTTTTCTAGGATACCTCTGGTCATATGAGAAATGACCAAGGTGGTTTCATAGGTGTTGGATCAATTGATGATTTGGAACATTCCAATATGATGGAATCAAGGGTTTTATGGATTTGGAAGAAGTGTACAGAAATATTTTCTTGAATGATGAGCAAAGGCACCCATTAACAAGTCATGATTTTAGAAGCATCTAGGAGTTGGTTTCACTGGATTTGGAATTCAAATGAATTTCCTTGGATTTTGCAAAGCTGATAAATATGAAAAAATGGCTCAATATTTGGTGGGGTACAGAAAGTATTAAAAAATTGTTCCAAAACTAAGTTTGGATATGACAAGCATCTAGGAATTTGAACTACTGCATTTGGATCAAATTTGAGCCCTCTGTGAATTTCTAAAGTTCATCACAGAAAATGAAATATTGGCATTTGATAATTGTTTGTGAAGGAAAAGTTCCGGGAAGAATGTGCATGTTGCACCATGTGATAGAGCATGATTTATGGAGCCAGAATAAATTTGAATCATCAAATTTGGAGTTCACAATATTTGATCATGGATTTTTGAAGTTGTCTGGAAAAGAAAAAGAAAGAGGAAAAAGGGTTATACCCTTTACTGCGCAGTGGCGACAGATAGACCTTGGGCCGGCCCGGCGGCTCGGCTGAGCGAGGAGATGCGGTGACGCCGAAGACGTACTTCGGTGATCCTGTTTTCGCCGCGCGGACACGGGAAGTGTCGGACCCGCCTCCACTTAAAATGTCGGGCCCGCCCCGCTGGGTCACCGACGAGCGGGCCCCACCAGCAGGCCTTCTCCTTCCTCCCTCCCGCGACAGAGGAGGCAGAGGCCTCTTCGACGGGAGGTTGCTGCTCCTGCCCCCCGGCGGCTCAGGCCACCCCTGGCCAAGCTGCGGCCACCGGAGGAATCCTCGGGGAGCGGCGCATCAGGGAGGTGGGCTGGGGTCAGCGGACGGCGGCCGAGGCGGCCCCAGCATGGGCCATGGCGGACGGCCACTCGGGCGTCTGCGAGAAGGGGAGGCACGGTGCCCCGGAGCATTGGGAGAAGTGGGGGAAAGAGCCACCGGACCCTGGCGCTTCTACCGATGGGGAGAGGAGGAGCGGGGGAGTCCCCCTTTGCCCGAATCAGAGCGGAGGCCGGCGGCGGCACTCTTGCCATGGAGGACGCCAGGAGGTTCGGGAGGAAGAAGGGGCCTGTCTGGGAGGTTTGTGGGGGTGTAGGGGGGTTGATCAGAGGCGAGAGGGAGAGTAGGGGGTAGCTTATATAGGCGCGGCCGCGGTGCACCGTGAGCTTCGTCCATGGATGCGCTCGGGCGAGCTCGTGGAGGGAGAAGGAGGAGGGGGCCGACAACACTGCGTGACACGGACATCGAGGCGGCCTCGGGGGACACGAGGGGAAGGCCCAAGGCTGTCGGATGCTCCTGATTGGAGGTGGCTACAGTGCGCCAGGGCACTGTAGCGTGCTCCAGAGCGCGAACCCTGCATGCCATGGCATGAACAAGGTGTCATTGGCGTGTCCCCTCATGTCCAACAATGCTAGGGGTTAGTAAACAATTTCCCAGATGGCCTGGGATGCCCTGGAGGCCACTGGAATGAGGAGGGAGGTGAGAAGGAAGGAGGTTACTGCGGTCCAGGAGAGTAAATTGAGGTTTTACCCCCCTCCAATGATTGAGCTGAGGCAGGGGAGAGTTACTGGAGGTTGAGGATGACTAGGAGAAGCTGTGGTAGAAAATTGAGCTCAAGGGGAATAGTAAAAGTGGTCAAAACAATGGTTTTGGTAATTTGACAGAAGGTGTTTGATCAAGTTTTGGGAAAGCAAATGACCTCCAATTGACATGGGATTTAACAGGATGGAATGCCACACACAATTAGGCCCCTCCACCAAATTTGAGCTCATTTGGGCAAAGTTGCCAATGTAACTTTGGTGAACCCTAGAAATCAACAGAAATGGTTTCACCATGTTTGAGTTAAGCTAATCATCTCCCCTTGATGCACCACTTGGTGTAGTGTCATCATTTGAGGTTATGATCATTCCCACAAAGTTTGAACCTCCAGATAAAAAGTTGACAATGTAAAGTTGTTCAAATTTGAATTTTTACAGAAATGGTTTTGGGGCACTTAGATCAAGTTATGCTTCTCCAAAACTTGTGCCATTTGGCATAGATGCATAATTACATCATTTTAGCATGTGCACCAAGTTTGAAAGCATTTGGACAAGTTTGGCAATGTAAAGTTGCTCAAACTTCAAAATGGACAGAAATGGTTTTGAGGGGGTTAGATGATGTTTCCTTGATCTTCAAGGCATGAGGCTTTGCAAGATCATCAAATATGTCATATATGACATGATAGAATTTCCCTGGAATTTTTGGAGAACATTCCCTGGGTAAATATTTCAAAAGCTTGAAATATCCAGAAATGGTTTTGGAAGGATTTGTCCAATATTTTGAACATGAACATGTGTTGAAACTCTTATATATGGACAATGTATGTCCTATGAGTTTCCCTGAATTTTGGCAAATATTTTTGAAATAATTAAATAATTTTCCCTATTAAAGACAATTTAAGGCCTTAAGAAAAAGCTTTTAAATAAAATAGAAAAATAACTTTTAAAATTATAATTTTGTGGTTTCTGGGAGTCCTATACCTAATAGGATTCAAATATACTTTTTGAAAGATTTTTCACACCCTAAATAAGGTACTTGTAGTGCAAACCTCAATTCAGGGGTTTTTGGAAAACTAATTTTAGAAAATACTATTTGGCCAAAAATATTTTTATAAGAAAATTCTATACTGGTCTATACACATGGCATGATCATTGGGAAAAGTTTTTGGATCAAGGAGATGAAGTATAAGAGTTGGAGGATTTATGTGATTTTTAGAGCACTAGCAAACAGCAGACACAAGTCAAATCAAGCAAAGTCAAAAACACTCAATCATTTTTGTAAATCCACATTTTTGACATGATAATTAGCTTAAGCAATGTGACATGAAAATCAGGGTGTGACAGACCTACTCCCCTTACAAGAATCTCGTCCCCGAGATTCCCAGACTAGGCGCGGAAAGGAATACGGAGTCTTGGATACGGGGTAGTCTTCTCTTCTTCTTGCTGGTTCTACTCCCGGGTGGTGCTCCATGGAATCTTGAAGTACTTGGTGGTGTGGCTTCTTGCTTGTTACCTTCTTTGATGGAGGTTGCTGAGGGGTCTCTTGCGTAGGTTGGGTTGAGTTAGTTGTCAAAGGTTCGGTGATCGATGTCCTTGCGGGCACCGGGCTAGTTAGGAAGCAAGAAGCACTTCCAGAGTGATGACTCGTGGAATATTCGGTGTATGGTGGGTATCTCAGGTGGTAAATCTACCTGGGAGCTGTCTACTATTTGTCTTGCAGTGGTCTTGAAGAAGGGTCGATAAATCTTGGTACGAGCGTCCCTTCGAGAGGAGTGGTTTGCAGACACGCCCGGTCTTGGATGCATGAGTTCACTTCTTGATGATGGTGGTCGGTGTAGTTCTTCCTTCTTGACAGGGCGGTCTTCAAATATCTTCTATCCAGCTGTCCGTCTCTTCTTTTGTCTTCGAGCAGACAAGTAGGCCATCAAATAATGATGTTACCCAACTTGTCCAATTACTCCATGAGGTCTATGGGGGTACGCAAGGTAGGATGGGGTATTGGTGGTGGTCTCCGTTGAGTATTGCAGAGGCCTTCCCGACTTAGAGCCAAGGCCCGTGGTCGGAATCTGACCAGGTTGTGGCTTGGTGAGGCTTAAGGGTTTCAAGGATTCTAGTGAGTGAGTGAACGTTTACTATCTTATCCTTAAGCACAGTTTCTGAGATGCCAATAGCTCTATCTAGTACTCCGAACGATAAAACATCTTCTCGCATAGACCAACTTTAATCACCATTCATGCCATTCATGTCCTCATGATTCTCAAGAGACGGTCTAACAAAATTATACTTGTCTACGATCCCCAAATCCATATGTATGTCTATCCCTAAAACCCATGGGTAGGTCACACATGCTGCTGAGCTTAAATTAAATTCCACAATCCAAGTACTCAATCTATTCTTGCAAGGCTCATAACAATGCATCACTATTCTAAGGAAACACGTCATATGCCACTCCAAGATTTTGTTTCCTTCCTATAGATCAACTCCAATAGCCCGGTAATTTCCATCAATCACCACATAATCCAACAATTCTACAAATCCGATGCCTACGGTGTTCCACAAGATCTCAAGTCCCTATAATACCCAAATACTTGGAAGGGCTATGCATCGTGATAGTAAGTCCACCAAATTCCCATCATCCGGGTCAAATAAACTCCAAGGTCACGATTATATAGATCCCTAAATCAACTCCGACAAACAATCCAATCTCCTAGGTTATTGTCCGCCGAGAAGCATGATATCATAACCAGGATCATTGGTCTAAATCCAATTTACTCCGAACCATGCAGACATATCTAGCATTTATACCAACCAGAATCACCTACATAAATCCAAATCTCTTGTCCAACAAGAATTCCTACATGCTTTCCCAAAGTCATGATCCCACCAATATGAGAACTTCACAATCCATCAAGGTCTCAGATAATTCCTCGAAGTCACTGATATAAAATCACCAAGTCATCTGTCTTATATCCTCGAACTGGTGTATCTATGGCATCGTCAGTTCTTGTGCTATATTAGGACGAAATTGTGCTCACTCACTGCGTCCACTAGCTCCTTTACGAACCCAGGGTTGTGCAAGGTTATGAAGGCTTAACTGGTTCTCCCGCAATACTATGGGATAGGCACATGGTTAAGGGTTCGAGCTGGAGTGTCTCGTGAAGTCTCAAAGGGTCTAGGAATGGGTTACTAGTCTGGAGGGTTTAAACATAATGTCTACGGGGTTGCACATGGTCGTGGAGGTTGTAGCAGAAGTCTTCAGTACCAGTTGGTTGCCTAGGTAGAATCCCTGGTGCATCTTGTCTTGCGGGTCTTCAGTTGGGGAGAGAGAAGAGAGGGAAAAAGTAGCGTAGAGGAGGGAAATGCCTAAAGGTGGTTCTATAGTGCAGGTGCAATCAAACAGGTGTAAAAAGGCCGAAACAAAAGAAACAAGGCAAGGAAGATGACATAGCCATGCACTTGTTGCCTAGGGCAAAAGTGCGACTATATCAAAACACAAACAAATAAAAGCAAACAACACACAATCATGGTTCTATTCGAACCATCATATAGACTCGACTACGCATAGGGGGTACACGACTCATCCTACCCTAGGGGTTCTTGGACTCAGTGTCGTGACTTGTGCCTCGTGCAGTCTTCTGAGTTTTCCTCAGGTGTTGCTATGTACCTTGTAGTTGTTTAATGAATGATCCGGCTTGAGCCTGTAGAATCTTCAACAACTTCTCGCCTGATGAGGTGATGTGGTGAAGGTGCCTCCTTGTAGCTGGCGTTGACTTGGTCTTCTCTTGTCTCTCAATTATGACGATCCCTTGTGCCTTCTGGGGCGTCGAGGGTATCAGGTAGGCAATCCTTTATGCAATGATACTAATCAAGGCATAATAGAGGTTCAACATGTCGGTTGCGTTGATGACAACATCGACACCAAGAGCGGGGGACGAAGGGAACCGTTTTCCTGCTCACTATAGTGAGGCGCACCAAATGGCGAGGTTCTCATCCACCGGTGGTTGCCGATACAACAACGATAGTGACAGGATTACTCTATTAGCGATGCATATCAGGATCTGGCATAACCTACACCCTGGTCATCATAGGCCAATGTTGCATCATCTTAGGGCTCTGTCAAGGGTGTCACCATCTTCTGGGTCTTCATGCCTTCATTTCTCGAGGATGGATTTTCCATTGACATCGTCTTGTCGTGGTGCCGCCAATCGTGTGTGCAGAAGTGGTGGGTGAGTGTTTGGCAAGGTGCACTCCACGAGGATTACAGAAAATCCAGTGGTCAGGGGCATAAGGGTTCCAGCGACCAAAGTTTTGAAGGGGAAGAGATCAAGTATAGCCTAGTTTTCGAAAAACTAAGAAGGGAAAAGAAGTATAGATAATTTTGAAATCTAGTAATAGTTTTGGAAATAGTTTTACCCTAACTAACGACCATGCTAACTAAGGCTTCCTACAATCAGGACGGCTCTGATACCAGCTCTGTGGGGACCCCGACTCATAAGTCGAGATCACCAAATGCACGTGTACAGTGATCCCAGAGATCAATGCTCACTTACACACAGAAGCTGAATAACAAGAGTCTTACATCCATACATACTGTATTACACAAATAGGACCATAATGGTCAAGTCTTGAGTATAACATCGCAGCGGAAATCTTCAATAACAACTTGGACCCATGCCATCTGCCTTAACCCTACAGGCATTCTGACTGGGAAGCGTCCTAGTTCGCATGTTCGTCACCAACAAATCTTCATCATATCTTGTTCTCTCCTGCCTGGCCAATAAAATAACCAGTGGCAAGCCAATGAGTACTTTGAATGTACTTGCAAGCAACCCAAGTGTGATGACAGAATAATTATGCAAGGCTCTACTACTAAATTGGCAGTTTTGCGGAAAGCTAGTTTTTCATATGCAAACATGATCAACATATAACATGTGCATGCATGTGTCTGCAACAAGTATCAGGAGGTTACAGACATCATTATCGAGAAAGAGTTGTAATCAACTCATGCTCAAGCTCATTGTGACTTCCTAAAGAATCACACCATCAATATCACTGAACCGGGTTGTTTCCTCACACACACACACACACACACACACACCAGGTTCGCAAACATTGGACGTAGCCCAAGAGCGGTTACCCAACTGTCCTTGATCGTGGACACGGCTATTAGAGTAGTTTTACACTCTGCAAAGTTTGCACACTTTACCCACTAGATCCGGGGAACTTCCGTGACATCCACGACCCGCGGTACCTCAAGTACCCGGGGTAAGCACCCGATCATTATCTTTCCCTAGACGACACTAACATAGAGTCCACTCGATTGGTAGTAACCCCCGTGCCCACAGTTCACATCTTAAAAATTGTGGAGACTCGCTCCCATATTCATCACATACCACTGACACGGGGTACCAATGGTGTGTTCGGTGCCCTGTGAAAACAGTCATGGCCGCCAATCCAAGCACGACCCCGTCCCGAGAGTGACCTCATGTCACCCCCGTCACTAGTTATGCGGGCACCATGCTAGTATCGACCTAGGTAATCAATAATGCCCTTTCCCATATAAGGGTAGAGTGGTTGCGCATGTAAGGTTGGAATAACGGTCGCAACTTAAACCAATCCGTTTTCAAAACAACGCACACACTTGCCTCGGTACACCACTTCGTCATCAAGTGGTTACCCATCTCACCATCTCCCTCGGGCATAAGTGGCACCTGATGGGGTTTTCAAAAAGCCTTTTGAAAGTATTCTGCCTCCGTCACCGTGCATATACCCGTCCCATTTGCATAGCCACTATGATAGCAACCTAACTACTCCCACCCACATACCCTCATAGGAAGGTAGGGTCATGTTTGATGCAAGTTCAATAGCAAAGTAACAAAGGTATCAACCAAGGTGGTCACCTCTTCTACATGATTCCGATGCATTGATAATAAGGTGCTATGAGACATGCATAACAAGGTTTCTCGAACATGGTCAAAGGGCTGCTTGCCTTGTTCTCCCGAGTCTTCAAACCTTCTGGTCCATCTCCGAGTACTTCGTTTATTTCGTCAACTAACGATGGAAACAATCATAATAAGCAACACAATCAAAGCAAGAGAAATGACCAAGGTGGTTTCATAGGTGTTGGATCAATTAATGATTTGGAACATTCCAATATGATGGAATCAAGGGTTTTATGGATTTGGAAGAAGTGTACAGAAATATTTTCTTGAATGATGAGCAAAGGCAACCATCAACAAGTCATGATTTTAGAAGCATCTAGGAGTTGGTTTCACTGGATTTGGAATTCAAATGAATTTCCTTGGATTTTGCAAAGCTGATAAATATGAAGAAATGGCTAAATTTTTGGTGGGGTACAGAAAGTATTAATGAAAATGTTCCAAAACTAAGTTTGGATATGACAAGCATCTAGGAATTTGAACTACTGCATTTGGATCAAATTTGAGCCCTCTTTGATTTTCTAAAGTTCATCACAGAAAATGAAATATTGGCATTTGATAATTGTTTGTGAAGGAAAAGTTCCTGGAAAAATGTGCATGTTGCACCATGTGATAGAGCATGATTTATGGAGCCAGAATAAATTTGAACCATCAAATTTGGAGTTCAAAAGATTTCATCATGGATTTTTGAAGTTGTCTGGAAAAGAAAAAGAAAGAGGAAAAAGGGTTATACCCTTTACTGCGCACTGGCGACAGATAGACCTTAGGCCGGCCCGGCGGCTCGGCTGAGCGGGGAGATGCGGTGACGCCGAAGACGTACTTCGGTGATCCTATTTTCGCCGCGCGGACACGGGAAGTGTTGGACCCGCCTCCACTTAAAATGTCGGGCCCGCCCCGCTGGGTCACCGACGAGCAGGCCCCACCAGCAGGCCTTCTCCTTCCTCCCGCCTGCGACAGAGGAGGCAGAGGCCTCGTCAACGGGAGGTTGCTGCCCTTGCCCCCCGTCGGCTCAGGCCACCCCTGGCCAAGCTGCGGCCACCCGAGGAATCCTCGGGGAGCGGCGCATCAGGGAGGTGGGCTGGGGTCAGCGGACGGCGGCCGAGGCGGCCCCAACACGGGCCATGGCGGACGGCCACTCGGGCGTCTGCGAGAAGGGGAGGCACGGTGCCCCGGAGCATTGGGAGAAGTGGGGGAAAGAGCCACCGGACCCTAGCGCTTCTACTGGTGGGGAGAGGAGGAGCGGGGGAGTCCCCCTTTGCCCGAATCAGAGCGGAGGCCGGCGGCGGCACTCTTGCCAGGAGGCTCGGGAGGAAGAAGGGGCCTGTCTGGGAGGTTTGTGGGGTGCAGGGGGGTTGATGAGAGGCGAGAGGGAGAGTAGGGGGTAGCTTATATAGGCGCGGCCGCGGTGCACCGTGAGCTTCGTCCATGGACGCGCTCGGGCGAGCTCGTGAAGGGAGAAGGAGGAGGGGCCCAACAGCGCTGCTTGACACGGACGTCGAGGCGGCCTCGGGGGACACGAGGGGGAGGCCCAAGGCTATCGGATGCTCCTGATTGGAGGTGGCTACAGTGCGCCAGGGCACTGTAGCGTGCTCCAGAGCGCGAACCCTGCATGCCATGGCATGAACCAGGTGTCATTGGCGTGTCCCCTCATGTCCAGCAGTGCTAGGGGTTAGTAAACAATTGCCCAGATGGCCTGGGATGCCCTGGAGGCCACTGGAATGAGGAGGGAGGTGAGAATGAAGGAGGTTACTGCTGTCCAGGAGAGTAACTTGAGGTTTTACCCCCCTCCCATGGTTGAGCTGAGGCAGGGGAGAGTTACTGGAGGTTAAGGATGACTAGGAGAAGCTGTGGTAGAAAATTGAGCTCAAGGGGAATAGTAAAAGTGGTCAAAACAATGGTTTTGGTAATTTGACAGAAGGTGTTTGATCAAGTTTTGGGAAAGCAAATGACCTCCAATTGACATGGGACTTAACAGGATGGAATGCCACACACAATTAGGCCCCTCCACCAAATTTGAGCTCATTTGGGCAAAGTTGCCAATGTAACTTTGGTGAACCCTAGAAATCAACAGAAATGGTTTCACCATGTTTGAGTTAAGCTAATCATCTCCCCTTGATGCACTACTTGGTGTAGTGTCATCATTTGGGGTGATGATCATTCCCACAAAGTTTGAAGCTCCAGATAAAAAGTTGACAATGTAAAGTTGTTCAAATTTGAATTTGAACAGAAATGGTTTTGGGGCACTTAGATCAAGTTATGCTTCTCCAAAACTTGTGCCATTTGGCATAGATGCATAATAACATCATTTTAGCATGTGCACCAAGTTTGAAATCATTTGGACTAGTTTGGCAATGTAAAGTAGCTCAAACTTCAAAATGGACAGAAATTGTTTTGAGGGGGTTAGATGATGTTTCCTTGATCTTCAAGGCATGAGGCTTTGCAAGATCATCAAATATGTCATATATGACATGATAGAATTTCCCTGGAATTTTTGGAGAACATTCCCTGTGTAGATATTTCAAAAGCTTGAAATATCCAGAAAGGGTTTTGGAAGGATTTGTCCAATATTTTGAACATGACCATGTGTTGAAACTCTTATATATGGACAATGTATGTCCTATGAGTTTCCCTGAATTTTGGCAAATATTTTTGAAATAATTAAATAATTTTTACCTATTAAAGACCATTTATGGCCTTAAGAAAAATCTTTTAAATAAAATAGAAAAATAACTTTTAAAATTATAATTTTGTGGTTTCTGGGAGTCCTATACCTAATAGGATTCAAATATACTTTTTGAAAGATTTTTCACACCCTAAATAAGGTACTTGTAGTGCAAACCTCAATTCAGGGGTTATTGGAAAACTAATTTTAGAAAATACTATTTGGCCAAAAATATTTTTATAAGAAATTTCTATACTGGTCTATACACATAGCATGATCATTGGGAAAATGTTTTGGATCAAGGAGATGAAGTATAAGAGTTGGAGGGTTTATTTGATTTTTAGAGCACTAGCAAACAGCAGACACAAGTCAAATCAAGCAAAGTCAAAAACACTCAAAAGTTTTTGTAAATCCACATTTTTTACATGATAATTAGCTTAAGCAATGTGACATGAAAATCAGGGTGTGACAGCCAGTGCCCAGCTCCCGCTCCTCCGCTCCGCCGCCCAGGAGGTCGCCGGAGCACCTCTGCTCCACCGCCTCGGCTCGTCCGGCGAGCCCCGCCGACCGTCAACCCCGCCACCCTTCTGGATGCCACCCCGCCGCCAAGTACGCCGCCTCGCATCGCTTCCTCCTCGTCGCCGCCTGGATTTGGCAGGGCCAGGTCAGATCCGCCGCCCGGGGACCGGATCACGTCGTCCCCGCGCTCGCCCGCCGGAGCCCTGTAGCGCCGCCGCCGCCCAGCCTCACTCCCGATCCAGATCGGATCGAGAGGACGACAACCACACCGGCCGGCCTCTTGGACCCGCGTGGGCCTCCTTGCCCCCAAGGCCCAGCCACATCCTCCTCCCCGCGTGTGGGTCATGCCCCGCCCGCGGCCCAGCTCCAGGCCGGCCTGCCCGACCTCTCTGCTTCCTGGGCTCGGCCCGCTAGGGTGAGCCCGCAAAACCCCGCCCCGGACGTCTTTTAGTTTTTAGCGCTCGTTAGTTTTTTCTCAAAAAATGGCTAAGTACCCAGACTCTAGCATCATATAGGCATTTTGTGATGGACATAACTATATGCATGTTGCTCCGATTTGCGTGTATGATATATCAGAATGTTCGTCTCTTGATGCTCTAGGTGATGGTGTAGTTTGCATGCATGTTACTATTCATCTTGATGCCTTAATATTCATTAACATGTGTTAGGAGCAAAACTTCTATGTGATGTTACTGGTCATCTCTAGTTGTCTGTCAACAATATGTTAGCATGTTTGAGAGGTCATATCTTTGTGCATGTTGGTCCAAATTGAGCATATAATATGTCAAAATGTTCATCTCTTGATGCTCTACATGATGGTTGCCGTTGCATGCTTGGTTGAGTTCATATACATGCCATAATCTCTATTGCAGAAGTGCTAAGTGCTGAAACTTGATATAACTTGCTGATTTGTCTTTTTCATATCTTTTTGTGTGATTTTTGTTTGAGCATCATGTCAACATATGTTAGGAGCAAAATCATGTCATATTTGCTATCGTGCAATCCACTTTCCATGATATGCCTTGTGGTGAGTGCAACAAGCTTGCAAAGCGGTCTACTCACTGTTTGTTGTTTCTTGAGACTTGTTGAAAACTGCTAAGTCTGAAACTGTTATATTGTGATGCCATGTTTGCTTGATGCTACAGTCATATCCATGCAAGTTTTGGGTTGTCCAATGACCATGTCTTGAAGTCCATGTTATTCTCTATCCATTCATGCCCTTGGTTGCAATTATAGCCTGATGTAGCTTGTCTTTTTCTTGCTCTCAAATTGCTATAAAATGTTTCTGTCAGCCTGTTATCAGTAAGTTCTATTTTGCCATGTGAATAGCTAGTGTTCTATGCATCCTATGACCATGTTCTTGCCATGAGTAGCTTAATAAACATGTATTATTGCTGTTGGTTATATTCACATGCCATGATATGCTTTGAGATGAGTTGCGGAAGCTTGCAAACATGCCTAATTGTCGTTGTTGCTGCCATGTTCAGTTTATTTCACTAAGTCTGTGAAACTGTTATCATTTGCAATCTTGCCATGAAGTTTTGAGCATGTTCTAGTGGTGTTGGGCAGTAGCTTAGTGAGCATGTTTGTAGTGCTTGACATGTACATGCTTGCCATGCCCTTTGATGCCATGAAATGTTCCTGTAGCATGTTGTTTTAATGATTGCAAAGTGCCTACTTGCTGTTTTTGGACAGTTTGATGTTATATCTTGTTTCATGTGTATCTGTTGAACCGTTGCTCCGTTTTGAGCGTGTCCTATGTGAAACTTGCGTGTTTTTGCATGTAGATGCATAATATCATGGTGTATACATGTTTGGAGTGTGTTTGCTTGTTGTTTGAATGCATCTTGCATCTTTGCCATGCTTAACTTGTTTTGCTCATATCCTCTAGGTCGTAGCTCCGAATTAAATGAACTTTATATGTAACTTGACTAGAATTTCGTGTAGATCATCATGGTGCATGTTAACTTGATGTTTAATAACTTTAACATAAGTTTTGTTCAGATCTGGACCAATTTCGAAATTTGCATATGAGGACTTACTGGAATTGTTATATGTTATTTTCGGCCTCATTTAAACTTGCTTTGTGTGATGTTCTTGTATGCTTCATCTCTTGCCATGATTTGCATCATGTAGCCTTGTCATGCATCATACTTGGTTGAGCATCATGTCTTGTTATGTGTTGGATGTTTACCGTGTTGCTTGCTTCTTCTCATTTGTGCTTGTTTCGTTGCGATCGTGAGGATTTGTTTGACTACGCTTGGTTTGTCTTCGTGGCTTCGTCTTCTTCAGGGACTCGTTCTTCTTCCTAGAGGGATCTCAGGCAAGATGACCGTCACCTTGGATCTCATTACTATCATTGCCATGCTAGTTGTCTCGATGCTATCGCTATATGTCGCGCTACCTATCTGTTGTTGTTAGCCTCTCATTGTTACCATAAACACCCTCTAACCTTTGACACCATCCCAGCAAACCGTTGTTTGGCTATGTTACCGCTTGCTCAGCCCCTCTTATAGCGTTGTTAGTTGCAGGTGAAGATGAAGATTGCTCCATGTCGGAACTTCGATACTTTGGGAATATCACAATATCTATTACTATAATTAATGCACCTATATACTTGGCAATGGGTGGAAGGCTTGGCCTTTTGCTCGGTGTTTTGTTCGACTCATGCCACCTTAAGAACCGATAAACCGGTGTTATGTTCCTTGATTTTGCGTTCCTAACACGGTTGGGTATATGGGGACCCCTTGATAGTTCGCTTTGAATAAAACTCCTCCAGCAAGGCCCAACATTGGTTTTAATTTGCCAACATAATAAAACTATTAATTAATTAATTAATTTTGCATAGGGTCGCGTCCCTGGGGATTGTTTTCAACATAATACGGGGGGCCAGTGCTGTTGGTGCTCGTCCAAACTAGGCGATGTCCGGCGCCCCCTGGGCAACCAGGGTCTCAGCCACCCCGATGTCTTGCCCATCCGGTGTGTCCTGAGAACGAGATACGTGCGACTCCTATCGGGATTGTCGACGCATCGGGCGGTCTTGCTGGACTTGTTTTACCATTATCGAAATGTCTTGTGCATCGGGATTCCGAGTCTGAGCGGGTTGTCCCTAAGATAAGGTTTTTTAAACTCTGCTGATAGTGAGAGCTTGTGATGGGCTAAGTTGGGACACCCCTGCAGTGTTATGATCTTTCTAAAGCCGAGCCCACGATTATGTGGTAGATTGGAATTTGTTAATGTCCGGTTGTAGAAAACTTGACAGAGGATCAGAAATAAAACACACAACCGCGTGAGTAACTGTGACCGTCTCTTTTCACTTTGAGAAGAGAACACGGTGGGGTTATGTTTGACTCATAGGTAGTTCAGGATCACTTAGCGATCATTACTAGTTTGCGACCGTTTGCGTAGATGCTCATCTTATTCTTGTACTCGTATGTTAGCCACCATACAATGCTTAGCCGCTGCTGCAACCTCACCACTTCACCTCTCCATACCCGTTAAGATTTGCTAGTCTTGATACCCATGGTTATGGGAATGCTGAGACCTCGTGGCTCACAGATACTACAACAACAGTTGCAGGTGCAGGTTTCCGCTGACTTGACATGAGAGCGATGTTACTTGTGTTGGAGTTCCTTCTTCTTCTTCTTCGTCAGTCTTGGGATAGGTTCCTGGTCGGCAGCCTGGGATAGCAGGATGGTTGTCATTGTTCTTTTCATGTTCTCATCCGTAGTTGGATGTCTTGAGTATAATGTGTTGTATTCATGTGGAATTGTATGAATTGTATGTACCCCCATCTATTTACGTAATGGTACGATGTAATGATATCCATCTTGCTAAGCTCCCGAAATGCGGTTGTACCCCAATCATGAGTTCATCACGTGATCGGGATAGAATCGCATCTTGGGTGTGACACTGCCATGGTCGGCAAGAGAGCAGGCTCTGCCCAACGCCTCTGTTTTCCTCTTCCGTGCGCCATTCCCCGCATTCGGCCTCACCTTTCCTCATGCCCCATTGCCGCACGGCCAAGCCGCTGGCTCTCTGTTGCACACAGCCATGGCTGACGCTGCCACAGCCCTAGAGTTTGCTTGTACCAAGTGGCTTTGCATCCATTCATCATGTTCAATTTCAAGAAATTTGAAATGGGGATTGATAAACCCTAGCACAAATGCTTTCCAAATAGGTCCAGTTAAAAAAATTGCATTCAATGTTTCCAAAGTGTTCTTATTAATTATTTGATATTTTTGGCAAGGCTTTTACACCAAACCAAAAATAATGAACATTTTTAGGAATATCTTGGGCACTGAATTTAAATCATTATTGTATTTGAATTTGGAGTTATATTCATAATATATAGAATATATTTCCAAATAACTTTGAATTAATTTATGTGCTCCTGGAAAAGTCCATGGGAAACATAAAAATACTCAGAGGATGTTTTGGCACTTGTTTGAATTTGTTCAAATTCAAAACAGTGGCAAAAGAAATAAACAAAGAAAGAAAAACAGAAACAGAAAACAGAAAAGGGGGTTCTACCTCGACCTACCTGGTGACCCAACCGGTAGCCCAACACTGTTGGCCCATGCCATTCATCCCCAACCTCTGCCAGAAGGCAGAGGCGAGGGAGGGCACGGCGCGCGCGAGGGCGCCACGCCACCTGCCTGCCTGCCCCTCCCGCTCGACGCCCTGGACGTCTCTGGTGTCTCCACTCAACTCCCTGGTCCCTCTCCCACTCACCCGTGCTCTTCCCCCTCCCCTGCTCTCTCTCCCGCCCGGACCCGAACGCTTCACAGAGCGCCGCCATGCGTCGTCGCGGCCACAGCCACCCCTCGCTTCTCTGACCAGCCCACGAGCTCCGCCTAGACCCCGAGCACCTCTCCGCTGACCCACGCAAGGCCGGAGGACCCCAAGACAATGCCGCGACCTTTCTTCCCCGTCCACGGCCGCCGGATGCCGCCGCCTCCCCGAGCACGCCGACCTGCTCTTCGACCTCATCGTGAGCCTTTACACCGAACCTCTCTCTGCCCGCGCTCTTTTGCTCTCTGTAGATCGTGGTTCCACTGGAGCCGAGAGCCGGCCGCCGCCGTTCTTGACGCTGTCGTAGCCAGAGCTAGCAAAGCTCGTGCCCGAGCATAGCTACGTGCTCAGCAGCTTCGCAGCAAGCTAACGCCGCCACCAGCTCGTCCTTTCGTGCACCATAGCGCTACGCCGCTCGAACCCGTAGCTCTGGCCGCCGCCGTTCTGGTCGCCACCGTCGACCCCGGCCTCCCTATGCCCAGCTGCGTGCGCCCCTAGATGCGCGGGGGCACGGGCTCCCTCCTGGTGCCCTCAGGGTGCCCAGCAGCGGCTTGTAGCGCCGCCCCGACCAACCCCGGCGAGTTCCTGCCGCTGCTGTGGTCGCTGGCGTCACCTCCTGACATGGCGCCGGTTAATTAGCTCTAATAACCCCGCTAAACACCCCCAGGGCCACTACCATGTGGGCCCCAGTGCCTGCTTAGGTTAGTTTAGTTTCCTGCTTAAATTAGTTCATAACCCAACAAGCCCCACGTTTCAGAATTGACCAAGCTGACGTGGCTGTTGACTGGGCCCACATGTCAGCGACACTAACCAGCCACAGTCACTGACGTGCTGGACCCACTAGTCAGGTTTGACCTGGGCTGGCGCCTTTGAATTGCTAACATAGTGATGATGTCACTATGATGTCATAAAGCCTTTCTGGAATTTTAAATAAATCAGAAATGATTTATTTATTTCAGAAAATGCTCTAACTTATAAAAATCATAGAAAATAATCTCTAACTCAGAACGAAATAATTTATATATCAAAAATGATCAGAAAAATGTGAGGAATCTGTTTATGGCATTTTCATGCATGTTTGAACAAGTTAAACCTTCTGATCAGGTCAAATCAATGAAATGACATCTAAATAACTACATGTGGAGTTTGAATTTGAATCTTGGATTCAAACCAACTTCATTTAACTTGCTGCTAGTTGCATTAGCTCAAACCACAACATATTGTCATGACATGATCATGCATCATATTGTGCATTGCATTGATTGTGTTCTTCCTTGTTTGCCAGTGTTTGTCCCCTCTCGATAGACATGGTTCCGTCGATGAGTTCGATGACACCGATGAAGAACTATACTATCTTTAGAAGTGCCAGGCAAGCAAACCCCCATTGAGCATTCCGATACAATCCCACTCTCTCGCTCCTGCTCTCTTTTACTGCATTAGGACAACAATGTTTGAATTGCTTTTTGCTGCGGTAGCTGAACCCCTTTCCTCTGCATGACCTGTCATTGCCACAGTAAATAGTTGAAACCCACTAGCATGAGTAGGAGTTGTTTGAGCCATGTTGTGCCTACTCATTCATGCTTTCTGGTTATGCCTGCTATTGCTTAGAGTTGTGTCAGGTCTGATTCATCGGGGATGAATTGGAATGGTGATGAACATGTCCTACTGTGTGTGAGCTAAGTGTGTGAACACGTTTTGGTAAAGGTAGCGGTGAGAGGCCATGTAGGAGTACATGGTGGATTGTCTCACTGGAGCCGTCCTTAAGAACTGAGTTCTGTGTAAGTTGTCCAATGACTAGCTGCTACCACACATTGGAATGCTTAAGTGCCCCTCTCCACTTATTAATCAACTCGGTCTTTGTCCAGGAGTTGCAACTAGTTTCTTGTGTTTGTAGGTAGTGCTAGTAGTCTACCAAGTCGCACCCGGTATAGGTGGGCTTGGGACAGACTAGGTACAGTGGCATGGTGTACCAAGTGGCACCCGGTTGGTGGGCTTGGGAACCCTGTACACATCGTTTGGGGTCGTGAGCGACACCCCGACCGGATCTCCTTGCGGATGGAACCCGAATAGGCTATAAACCTGGACTAGAGACTTGTGTGGTTAGTCAGGTCATGGCCGACACCCTCACCAGGCTTCCGCTTGAAGGTTGCCGAGATACACGACGTGTACATGGCGGTAAGTAGCGAGAGCGTGTGTGAAGAAGTACACCCCTGCAGGGTTAACATGATCTATTCGAATAGCCGGGTCCGTGGTTATGGACTTCTTGGATGCTTACGTGGTACATAGACAAGTGAAAGTGGATACTCTAAAATGCTCAAGACAAGTGTGAGTGCTATGGATGGCCTTCTCGTAGGGAGACGGGAGTGGATCCATAGTGGTGTATTGATTGGTGAATATGTGGACTCGTGTGCGCCACCTCAAAAGAGTTACTTGTCGTGTGTCACACCCTGCATTTTGTAACATGTTATTTGTAACTTTGAGGCATGAAAATTTGGACCAGCAAATTTTTTTAGCATCATTTGGCTTTTATTTGGAATAGAGGTTTCTTCATGTGCTTTTTCATGTGCTCATTAAAGTCAACAATGATCTCTTGTAGATTTCATCTCCATACTCAAAACTCCAGCCCAATGATCATGCCAAGTGTTATATAACAGTATAGTATTTTCTTACAAAATTAATTTGGCCAAAAAGTATTTTATAAAATTAGTTTTCCAAAAACCCCTGAATTGAGATTTGCACTGCAAGTACTTGATTTAGGGTGAGAAAATTATTTCAAAGGGTTTATTTGAGACCTAGTAGTCATAGGACTCCCAGAAACCACAAAGGTATAATTTTAAAAGTTACTTTCCTATTTTATTTAAAAGCTTTTTCTTAAGGCCAGAAATGGTCTTTAATAGGGGAAAATTATTTAACTGTTTCAAAAATATTTGCCAAAATTCAGAGAGACTCATAGGACATATATTGTCCATATATAAGAGTTTCAACACTTGGTCATGTTCAAAATAATGGGATAAACCCTCTAAAACCCTTTCTGTATATTTCAAGCTTTTGAAATATTTACAAAGGAATTTTTCTCCAAAAATTCCAGGGAAATTCTATCATGTCATATATGGCATATTTGATGATCTTGCCAAGCCCCATGCCTTGGGAAGCAAGAAAACCTCCTCAAACTCCTTCATAACCATTCTGTCCATATTTGAAGTTTGAGCAACTTTACATTGCCAAACTTGTCCAAATGCTCTCAAACTTGGTGCACATGCTAGAATGGCCTAATAAGGCACCTAGACCAAATGGCACAAGAATTTGAATAGAGCAACTTGATCAGATCACCCCAAAACCCTTTCTGTTCAAATGCAAATTTGAACAACTTTACATTACCAACTTTTTATCTGGAGCTTCAAACTTTGTGGGCATGATCAATACCCCAAATGATGATGCTACACCAAGTGGTGCATCAAGGAGAGATGATTAGCTTGACTCAACCAAGATGAAACTGTTTCTGTTGATTTCTAGGGTTCACCAAAGTTACATTGGCTAGTTTCTTCAAATGAGCCCAAATTTGGTGAAGCACCCTATTTTCACATGTCTTTCAACCCTGTCAAGTGCCATGTCAAGTGAACTTCATTTACTTGATCAAACATAGATCAAACACCTTCTGCAGAATTTCTAAAACCCCCATTTTGACCACTTTCACTTTTCTCCATAGCCTCAACTTCTCACCACAGGCTTATTGAGTTACCAGCCACCTCCAGTAAACCCCCCAGCACCTCAACTCCATGATTGGAGGGTAAAACCCCAGCTTTACCTTGCTGTACAGCCAACTTTCACCATTTTTACCAACACTCTCACTCTCTCTCTGCACCCCAGAGCATCCAAGGCCTCAGGGCATTTCTTTACTCCTCCCTCTACTTGCTGGACACTGTTAGACACGCTGGGACGGACCAAGCCGGCGAGAGCACGCTGATGCCGGTCAAACGCACGCTCTGGAGCGCGTGAACAGTGCTCCCGCACGCTGGCTCGGGCCAATCGCCGCTCCCCGACAGCCTCGGGCCTCCCCCTCGCGCCAGTCGAGGCCCCTCGACGTCCGCGACCTCCCCGGCGCTGTCCCCCCTCCTCCTGCGCCCTCCAGTAGCCGCCGTCGCACGCGCGCTGGCCGCCCGCGGCAGCCACTCTTCTGCCTCGCACGCGCGCGCCTCTCTGTCGCTCCCCTGCTCCTCCTCTTAGATCAGCTGGACGTAGAGCTCGTCCAGGAACTCCCCAGACTCATCCCCGTCGCCTCTCGTGCGATGTAGCCTCGAGACTAAGCTCGCCGGCGCACTGGACCGCGGGTCTCCGACGAGCCCCTATATATAGACCCCCCCGAGCTTCTCCAACACCACCACAAGCCTCACATCACTCCACTGATCCCCCCAACACCACCAGTTCGACCCCAGGACGCCCCAGTGCTCGGGATCGACCGGAGCTCCGCCGCGTCGGGCCGCCGGCGATCTCGAGGTACAGGCCTCCCCTGCCTCTCCTTCCACTCATTTCGGAACCGCCGCACCTCACTGACCCTTTCCACCTGATTTCCCCTCTCTGTGGCAGTCGGAAACGACCCCGACCACCGTCCTCCGACGAGCCTCCGCCGTCGCACCTCGCCGCCGGTGAACCAGGGCTCCCCGCCGTGCCGCACTACCACCGCTGCAACCGCGACACGACACTGAGTCCGTCCCTGGCCTCCGTTGCCATCGCCGTGGCCGGAATCGTCGCCGGTGAGCTCGCCGCCGCCGTGACCGAGGGGTTAGAGATGACAGGCGGGCCCCGCCTGTCATCCCCCACCTCTCTCCCCCTCCTCTGTGCCGCTGACCCACGGGCCCCGCCCGTCAGGTTTGAAAACCTGACGTGCGCGCGCGCTGGCTCCGTGCGGCTGGGCCAGCCCGTCTGGGCCGTGCACTATGGCCTCTTCTGGCCCAGTGCACATGACCCTTTTTCATTTCTCTTTTCTGTAAATGATTAAAACATTTCTACAGAAAAGAATATTGATCCAAATTAAATATTTTCAACTCCTAAAATCTTGCAATATTCCAACCTATTTAATGGTACTACTTCCACTCAAATCCATGAAACTTTGCTGTACTGTTCAAATTTAAATTCAAATTTGAGCAGTATAACTCCTGTTCAAAAATCCATATATCCTATTCTGTAACTCCAAAACTCCAACTAAGATTTTTCCCCATCTTAGAAATCCCTCTAGTATTTTACAAAAATGAGTTGACATTTTTCTGAGCACTTTGATTTTTCTGTTTTGTTTGTATTCTTATTTTTCCGTGGTTATTATGCAACGTATAGATCCCGTATTTGACGAAGTTGCTGTGGAAGAAGAAGGAGAAGGATTTGAAGACTTTGAAGACCAAGCCAATCCAGGCAAGCAGCCCTTTGACCATGATACACTTGTTCTTCGGAACCCGTTTGTTTCCGATGCATGATGATTAGGGTTACGATGGTAACCTAGATGAACCACCACATGATGCATGCTTTATTGTTGATCTTGATAAAGCTAGAGAACATGCAATAGGTGGTCATGATGCTTATATGATGCATGACATGATCTTGATCTTGCTATGTGCTAGATGACTTGCATATGGTTAGTAGTTGTGGAAAGTGATGCATGTGTGACATGAACCTTCATGGTTGGAGTCTTTGCATAAAACCCCGTCGGGTGCCACTTATGCCCGAGGGAGATGATGATGTGAGTTGGGTGACCACTTGATGACGAAGTGGTGTGCCAAGGCAAGTGTGTGTGTTTTTCAAACGGATTGGTTGAAGTTGCGACCGTTATTCCAACCATACATGTGCAACCACACTACCCCTTATGGGACGGGGCTTTATTGATTACTTAGGTCGATACTAGCATGGTGCCCGCATTACTAGTGACGGGAAGACTTGAGGTCTTTCCCGGGACGTGGTCGTGCTTGGATAGACGACCATGACTATTTTCACAGGGCACCGGACACACCGTTGGTCCCTTCGGGTACGCGTGAACATTGAAATTAGGGCAAGTCCCGTGATCTATTGTTTGTACCCGAGGGCCGTGTGCCAACGAGTGGACTCTATGTTAGTGTCGTCTAAGGAAAGGTAATGACCGGGTGCTTACCCCGGGTACTTGAGGTACCGCGGGTCGTGGATGACACGGAAGTTCCCCGGATCTTGTGGGTAAAGTGTACAACCTCTGCAGAGTGTCAAACTATTCGAATAGCCGTGTCCACGGTCATGGACAGTTGGGTAACTGCTCTTGGGCTACGTCCAATGTTTGTGAAACCATGCGTGTGTATGTGGGTCAAGGTGGTGACTTGACTCGATGGAATGAATCATATTCATGTTGATGTCGGTAACCTGTCTTCGAGGTTACGCGAGGTTATTAATGCATAAACTTGATGGTAGAATATTTGTTCTAGCCTTGCTAGATTGATCATTGTTATTCAATTGCATTGTTACTTGAATCACATCATGGGTTGCTTGCGAGTACATTCAAAGTACTCATTGGCTTGCCACTGGTTATTTAATTGGCCAGGCATGGAAGAACAGGATTATGAGGAAGAGTTCTTTGGAGACGATCATGCGAACTAGGACGCTATCCCAGTCAGAATGCCTGTAGGGTTAAGCCAGATGGCATGGGTTCTACCCGTTTATCGAAGACTTCCGCTACTTGAGTTATTTGCTATTCAGCCCGTGAGGCTCTATCTATGTAAGACTTGGCCATAATGGCCTTAATTCGTGTAAGACTATTTGTATGGATGTAAGACTCTTGTTATTTCAGCTTCTGTGTGTTCAGTGAGCATTGATCTCTGGGATCACTGTACACGTGCATTCGGTGATCTCGACTTCTAAGTCGGGGTCCCCACATCGTCGTAGTTCAGGGTAGCCACTGAGTCAAAGCTGGCTTCCTGCTGTTAAACTCCACCATGCCTTTGTTGATACTAATGCATATGTAGTTAGTTCTGATGTAAGTCTTGTTGAGTACCTTTGTACTCACGTTTGCTTAATTTATGTTTTTGCAGAGAGACTTCAGTCTCACTAGTAGTTCTGCCTGGACTTCGACGTTTAGCTTGTTACCTCAACTACGATCTTGTGCCCTTGGGAGGGTCTTGTAGATAGTCAGGCTTCTCAGTCTTTTTCATTTGTAGTTGTCTGTACTCAGACATGTTATGCTTCCGTTGCCTGTATGCTCTGTATGTTGGGTCATGTGACCCCTGTTTGTAATAAATGCTATGATGGCTCTTCTGGGCCTTATCTATATGAGTCGTTGAGTTATGTTGTGATGCCATGTTGTACATCACATACTTGCATGTTATGCGTACGTGTAATGTGTATTGCTATGTGTGGGATCCGACACCTAGTTGTTTACCCTTGCTTGCCTATCTTACAGAGAAATGTCTCCTAATGCTTCCACTGAGCCTTGGTAGCTTGCTACTGCTCCAGAACACTTAGGTTGGCCGGCATGTGTCCTTCTTCGTTCCTGTGTCTGTCCCTTAGGGGAAATGTCACGCGTTGTTCCTTTAAGTCCTTGTAGCTTGCTATGACTTGGGTTCATACGTTGATGACCGACAAGTTCATTGCTGGGTCATGTATGCCTGTCTCTGTAATTGAGCGCTACTTTTGGTTTATAACTAGTCATGTCGGCCCGGGTTCTTTGTCATATGGATGCTAGCGACACTATCATATACGTGTGCCAAAATGCGCAAACGGTCCCGGGCCAGGTAAGGTGGCACCCGTGGGGATACCGTGCGTGAGGTCGCAAAGTGATATGATGTGTTACATGCTAGACCTGTGTGATTTAGGATCGGGGTCCCAACAGCTTTGGTATCAGAGCTTAACTGCCTGTAAGATTACCAAGGCAAACTGGTCGAAGTTGTGTCTAGAAATTCTTTAGTTATATAAGGGAATTGATTGTGGAAGGGAACGTAAGGCTCTTTTTACTCCTTTACCTTATGACCTTCTGATCTGAGTCATCCTCTTCTTTTCTACGGGGATTGAGGAACTAGGCTTTCTCTTCTGTCTATCAGGATCACGTTAATTGTGGATTCAACCCTCAGTTCAGTTTCTTCTACCTCTGTGTGTTAATAGTTGGTCTCGGAATCTTGTTATTGTGATGTTGAGTGGTTATGCCACCATTTTGCAGGATCTCTCAAATCTTTTGAGCATTTACAGCCATTATGCTGTCCGAGTAATCCCATGTCTCTAAACAATCTGATGCATTTGCAAATCATTCCTACCTGTTCTTAATGTCCTTTTAGGCCAGATTAACCACACTAGTCGGTGTGTTGAGGTACTCCGTTGCCTCGACATATAGGTTGGAGCTATTACTATGACCCTAGGTGTCTTAGAGAATCACCCAATAATCTAGCAATGTTTTATATACCCAGTGTGATGAATTCTGGCCATTATTCTCGAAAGCATCCCGTGATGCCATTTAGTTAGTAGTTATTCTATTCCTGGGTTCTTGAACCCAAGATTCACTTCACTTACCTCCTGTTGATAGAGTTTGCTCGTTCCTTTAGGATATTAGTAACCTTGTGATAGCGCTCGAGGTCCGTGGTATGTTGTTCTTCCAATACCATGAACCGTTATGGCAGAAGTTCTGTCGAACCGAAAGATCACAACCAGAGTGCTCTTGACGAGTTCTCGGTTCTATGTTGCTACTCTGACAGTTCTACCTTCTCTGCATGGATTATCCGGAAGAAACCTGTTGAACTTGGTTGGACATACTAATCTACGCGTCCACAACTCAGAAAGTTATATGTTCTTTGAGTTGTCCCTCTTTAGTCGTTTTCTAGCCCTCGTCTATCAATTGATAGTCAGGAGTAGTTATGCTTTCGTGTTCCTCGATGCCCACTACTCTTGTGGTCCGTCAAGCCATTCTACTCTGGAATGACTAGGAGAAACAAACTCCAGAACCTCATCCATTTCCAGGATTGGGTCAGAGTAGTTGTATTTTGCAGGTCAAAATGCCAATCCAGCTTTTGATCTATTCTACCTTGGAATATTGCCATCTTTATGTTATGAACTCCTGATACACTGATACTTATCGCCATCATCGTTCATTCCTCAGTCTCCGTGTTATTGTAGCCGGAATACCGACAAGTGAATTGTGATGTGTGAAATAAATACTCCTAGCAACTCCGTTGGTTGGTAATTAATGGACGATAATCTCATTCTTAGCATGCTGGTTATTGAATAGTCATTCTAAGATTGACCGTGCTACCGAGTCCATTTTTCTGGTACACTCTTTGATCAATGAGTTAGGATTGCATAAATTTCTCGCTCTTTTGATCGTATTGTCTTGCCCTGAAAAGCAAGATTATTCTCTAGCTACATAACATATCGGTGGTTCGTGATTTTCCGAATATCTTCTTAGAAGTATTACCAGGTTGTTCCCTGACCGTTATGTTGAGCTCGTGATCAAGTTGATTTTCTTATAAACCACCCCTTCTCCAAGAATCTATATTGCATATCCTGAGCTAGCTAGTTAAGCTAAACAACAACTTGAAGAGTTGGAAGATGAAGCTTGATCTAACGTAGTTCATTTTGAAGGGATGTCTTTGATGTGTGTGTTGAAGAAAGATGGTATTTTCATAAATTGATCTTCGTGTTCAGTTGCTGGACCTATCGTCTTATCCTAACTTGATTTGAGTATAGGCTATCGTCAAATCAAATCATAACCAACGATGTTCGTAATGTTGCCTTACTCGTGGTTGATCCCTCGAGCATACACCATTACATCCTTGATCTGACCAATGCTATCACCGTGTTCACTTAGTTGTGGAATTCCACCTATATGGAAACCTAGATGAATTGTTGTTGAGCCCATCGGCAACATCCTTATCTTCTCCATGATTTGTGGTGAACATTAAGATAGTGCTGGAAACTTTGTAAGCAATGCCTCCATGTTACGTTCATGAGGTATATGTTTTGGTGAAACAAGTGACTTCCTCTAATTCACGTGCATCCGATGGAAGTTGCCACCGTGAATTCGAGAAAGCTTGTTTTTTCTTCCTCTGGAATCATCCCAAGTCAGTCATGCATGTGCGAGGTATTCTATGGTTTGATAGACTGATCATCTTCATTCTGTATGTATTCCCTAGCATCAAGCCACAGATTGATTTGTTCAAGGATAAAAGGTTCATCGATAAGTGCACAAGGACTTCTATATCCTCGATGTTGGTTCCAACCAGAACTTGGTAGTATTTTATTATAAGACTTCCATGTGGTCATGCTTGTCTTGGATAACGTGTTCACATGTATGTAGCATAATTAGCTCATGTTTTGGAGCTCGATATCATAGTTCATCTCCCGAGAATCTCGCAACGTCGTCTCGTCGATTTGGGTTACAAACTTTCATTTTTCTTTCTAGACTCGATAAGTCTGGAATATCCTGACACCAACCAGAACTGAATCTCAGGCAGACATGATGGTTGGAGCATTTTTCCAAGAACTATAATATTGGTCTCTCGATAACCGGTAAAGTGGATGTCGTGGCCAACACACCAAGCCGGAAGACCTATTGTTGTAGTATCTTGATTGAAGAAGTTGGCCACCTCCCCATAAGGATTTCGTAGGATTTACTCCCTAGTTGTTCCTTATGGATTTTTGTGCTCCTGAAGTTCGACCTTTTACTTGACGTTCTAGGTACCAAACCATTTTAATAAATGGGTTGCGCTAGCACATCAAAGAGAACATTAGAAGCGGAGTGCTAAATGTCTCTCGGTCGATCATCCAGATTTTGCCCCTTGACTCCGCTAAGGTGAAATCTGAGAAAGTGTTATCTTCCTTTGCATCTACATCGTCCATCGCTATTCATCATGGTCGTATGTCGTGTTGTCAGCACCATTGGCACGGATAATGGTAAAACCTTGATGATTATGGAAATGCTCAAGTTCTTGAGAGCACGCACAAGCACTAGGTGTTATCACTGGCACTAACCGGGATTGCTCCCAGTGTTCTTGGTTATGCTATAACCTCTCAAAGAGTAGATATACTCTCTACTGTTGGGTTTCTTCCCAGTTACCAGAATCATTCCCAGCATTTGCATTTTGTTCCCAGCTTGCACCGCCAATGTGCCATTTTACCATGGGTTCCATCCATTTCCGATGATAAGCAAAATCATCCCTTATGTTGTCTTCAACAAGGTAGTCCACATCATCCAGTCTGGCCCGAGAATGTCATTCTTTCGGACTCCTTGAAATGATCGATTGAGATTTGCCTTAGGATGTTATAAAAGAGTTTCAATGATCTATGTATCAAAAGTAATTCTTTTTGCAACTTAAGGGATAATTCTACGAGTCACCTCCACTAAGGTGCCCCATTATATAATCATGGCAAGTCAACTCCTCGCTATGTTGACAATCGTTCACCGTCTTCTTTAAGTGTGGAATTATTACCTACCAATTTGAACCTTCGTCGTCTGTTATTCTGCATCCCTCACAATGCATGCTTTGTGTCTCAACTCAAGAGGTGTTCTTACGGCTCACTCCATGAGTTGATCTTGAGTTGCTCGGCCTTGTGAAGATCAAATTCTGTAGAATTTCCATCTCTTTTGTCATCATAGTTGGGTGAAGTTCACAAAAGCAAAGATGCCAAGATCAACATGATGCAATGAATCAACAACTTCGAGGAGGACAGTTGAATCGAGAAGATTGTGATGGCTTTGTGTCCCCTCTGTCTTCTTACCTCACGTCTTGAATCTCGGGACGAGATTCTTGTTTAGTGGGGGTGAGTTGTCACAACCCTAGAGTTTGCTTGTACCAAGTGGCTTTGCATCCGTGCATCATGTTCAATTTCAAGAAATTTGAAATGGGGATTGATAAACCCTAGCACAAATGCTTTCCAAATAGGTCCATTTAAAAAATTGCATTCGGTGTTTCCAAAGTGTTCTTATTAATTGTTTGATATTTTTGGCAAGGGTTTTGCACCAAACCAAAAATAATGAACATTTTAGGAATATCTTGGGCGCTGAATTTAAATCATTATTGTATTTGAATTTGGAGTTATATTCATAATATATAGACTATATTTTCAAATAACTTTGAATTAATTTATGTGCTCCTGGAAAAGTCCATGGAAAAGATAAAAATACTCAGAGGATGTTTTGGCACTTGTTTGAATTTGTTCAAATTCACAACAGTGCCAAAAGAAATAAACAAAGAAAGAAAAATAGAAAAAGAAAAAAGAAAAGGGGGTTTTACTTGGACCTACCTGGTGGCCCAACTGGCGGCCCAACACTGTTGGCCCATGCCAGTCATCCCCAACCTCTGCCAGAAGGCAGAGGCGAGGGAGGGCACGACGCGCGCGCGAGGGCGCCATGCCACCTGCCTGCCCCTCCCCCTCGACGCCCTGGACGTCTCTGGCGTCTCCACGCAACTCTCTGGTCCCTCTCTCACTCACCCCGTGCTCTTCCCCCTCCCCTGCTCTCTCTCCCGCCCAGACCCGAACGCGTCAGAGAGCGTCGCCGTGCGCCGTCGCGGCCACAGCCACCCCCTCGCTTCTCTGACCAGCCCACGAGCTCCGCCTAGACCCCGAGCACCTCTCCGTCGACCCACGCAAGGCCGGAGGACCCCAAGACAACGTCGCGACCTTTCTTCCCCATCCACGGCCGCCGGATGCCGCTGCCCGATTCGCCGTCTCCGCCACCTCCCCGAGCACGCCGACTTGCTCTTCGAACTCATCGTGAGCCTTTGCACCGAACCTCTCTCTGCCCGCGCTATTTTGCTCTCTGTATATCGTGGTTCCACCGGAGCCGAGAGCCATCCGCCGCCGTTCTTGACACTGTCGTAGCCAGAGCTAGCAAAGCTCATGCCCGAGCATGGGTACGTGTTCAGCAGCTCCGTAGCAAGCTAACGCCGCCACCAGCTCGTCCTTTCGTGCACCATAGCGCTACGCCGCTCGAACCCGTAGCTTCGGTCGCCGCCGTTCTGCTCGCCGCCGTCGACCCCGGCCTCCCTGTGTCCGGCTGCGTGCGCCCCTAGACGCGCGGGGGCACGGGCTCCCTCCTGGTGCCCTCAGCGTGCCCAGCCGCGGCCTGTAGCACCGCCCCGACCAACCCCGGTGAGTTCCCGCCGCTGCTGTGGTCGCCGTCATCACCTGCTGACATGGCGCCGGTTAATTAGCGCTAATAACCCTGCTAAACACCCCCAGAGCCACTGCCATGTGGGCCCTAGTGCCTACTTAGGTTAGTTTAGCTTCCTGCTTAAATTAGTTCATAACCCAACAGGCCCCACGTGTCAGAGTTGACCAAGCTGACGTGGCTGTTGACTCGGCCCACATGTCAGCGACACTAACCAGCCCCAGTCACTGACGTGCTGGACCCACTGGTCAGGTTTGACCTCGGCTGGCGCCTTTGACTTGCTGACATAGTGATGATGTCACTATGACGTCATAAAGCCTTTCAGGAATTTTAAATAAATCAGAAATGATTTATTTATTTCAAAAAATGCTCTAGCTTCTAAAAATCATAGAAAATAATCTATAACTCAGAATGAAATAATTTATATATGAAAATTGATCAGAAAAATATGAGGAATCTGTTTATGGCATTTTCATGCATGTTTGAAGAAGTTAAACCTCCTGATCAGGTCAAATCAATTAAATGACATCTAAATAACTACATGTGGAGTTTGAATTTGAATCCTGGATTCAAACCAACTTCATTTAACTTGCTGCTAGTTGCATTAGCTCAAACCACAACATATTGCCATGACATAATCATGCATCATATTGTGCGTTGCATTGATTGTGTTCTTCCTTGTTTGTCAGTGTTTGTCCCCTCTCGATAGACGTGGTTCCGACGATGAGTTCGATGACACCCATGAAAAAATATACTATCTTCAGAAGTGCCAGGCTAGCAAACCCCCATTGAGCATTCCGATACAATCCCACTCTCTCGCTCCTGCTCTCTTTTACTACATTAGGACAACAACGTTTGGACTTCTTTTTGCTACGGTAGCTGAACCCCTTTCCTCTGCATGACCTGTCATTGCCACAGTAAATAGTTGAAACCCACTAGCATGAGTAGGAGTTGTTTGAGCCATGTTGTGCCTACTCATTTATGCTTTCTGGTTATGCCTGCTATTGATTAGAGTTGTGTCAGGTCCGATTCATTGGGGATGAATTGGAATGGTGATGAACATGTCCTACTGTGTATGAGCTAAGTGTGTGAACACGTTTTGGTAAAGGTAGCGGTGAGAGGCCATGTAGGAGTACATGGTGGATTGTCTCACTGGAGACGTCCTTATAAACCGAGTTCTGTGTAAGTTGTACAATGACTAGCTGCTACCACACATTGGAATGCTTAAGTGCCCCTCTCGACTTATTAATCAACTCGATCTTTGTCCAAGAGTTGCAACTAGTTTCTGTCGTTTGTAGGTAGTGCTAGTAGTCTACCAAGTGGCACCCGGTACAGGTGGGCTTGGGACATACTAGGTACAGTGGCACGGTGTACCAAGTGGCACCCGGCTGGTGGGCTTGGGAACCCTGTACACATCATTTGGGGCCGTGAGCGACACCCCGGCCAGATCTCCTTGCGGATGGAACCCGAATAGGCGATAAACCTGGACTAGAGACTTGTGTGGTTAGTCAGGTCGTGGCCGACACCCTCGCCAGGCTTCCGCTTGAAGGTTGCCGAGATACACGACGTGTACATGGCTGTAAGTGGCGAGAGTGTGTGTGAAGAAGTACACCCCTGCAGGGTAAACATGATCTATTCGAATAGCCGGGTCCGCGGTTATGGACTTCTTGGATGCTTACGTGGTACATAGACAAGTGAAAGTGGATACTCTAAAATTCTCAAGACAAGTGTGAGTGCTATGGATGGCCTTCTCGTAGGGAGACGGGAGCGGATCCGTAGTGGTGTATTGATTGGTGAATATGTGGACTCGTGTGCGCCACCTCAAAAGAGTTACTTGTCGTCGTAGTTCAGGGTAGCCACTGAGTCAAAGCTGGCTTGCTGCTGTTAGACTCCACCATCACTTTGTTGATACTGATGAATATGTAGTTAGTTCTGATGTAAGTCTTGCTGAGTACCTTTGTACTCACATTTGCTTAATTTATGTTTTTGCAGAGAGACTTCAGTCTCACTAATAGTTCCGCGTGGACATCGACGTTTAGCTTGTTACCTCAGCTACGATTTTGTGCCCTTGGGATGGTCTTGTAGATAGTCATGCTTCTCAGTCTTTTTCATTTGTAGTTGTATGTACTCACACATGTTATGCTTCTGTTGCCTGTATGCTATGTATGTTGGGTCATGTGACCCCTGTTTGTAATAAATGCTATGATGGCTCTTCTGGGCCTTGTCTATATGAGTCGTTGAGTTATGTTGTGATGCCATGTTGTACAACACATACTTGCATGTTATGCGTACGTGTAATGTGTATTGCTATGTGTGGGATCTGACACATAGTTGTTTACCCTTGGTAGCCTATCTTACAGAGAAATGTCTCCTAGTGCTTCCACTGAGCCTTGGTAGCTTGCTACTGCTCCGGAACACTTAGGTTGGCCGGCATGTGTCCTTCTTCGTTCCTGTGTCTGTCCCTTAGGGGAAATGTCACGCGTTGTTCCTTTAAGTCCTTGTAGCTTGCTACGACTTGGGTTCATACGTTGATGACCGACACATTCGTTGCTAGGTCATGTATGCCTGTCTCTGTAATTTAGTGCCACTTTTGGTTTATAACTAGTCATGTCGGCTCGTGTTCTTTGTCATAGGATGCTAGCGACACTATCATATACGTGTGCCAAAATGCGCAAACGGTCCCGGGCCAGGTAAGGTGGCACCCGTGGGGATACCGTGCGTGAGGCCGCAAAGTGATATGATGTGTTACATGCTAGACCTATGTGATTTAGGATCGGGGTCCCGACAGACGCCGTGCCTCGCGAGCACCTCTCCTCCATCGCGCCTCCTGATGCGACCCCGCCGGTTCCCATGTCACCTCCCCGATGCCCTGCACCACTCTGTGTTCCCTCCAACTCCGTTCATGTCTCCGTCCCGCTCGCGGCCGGATATGGAGGATCCTGACCTTGTCTCCATCTCTGTCTCGTGTCGCCCTGCCTCGCCTTATTGCTGCTGCCGCTAGTCCACTATGCTAGCCCCCGTCAAGGTTGTTGCCGTGACAGCCGAAGACATCTCCATGACTTGCTCCTTATTGCTGCCCTTTTGTGGTTGCCAGACCCAAAATCACGGATGTCTCTGGTTCGCCAAGTCCAGTGACGCCAAGTTCCACTACCGTTGACCCTAGAGACCACAAGTAGCCCTTGGGAAATGCTAAGGCTCACTACGCTCGGATATGCAACAAGTACCTCTACCGAAGACCCGAATGTCTATGAACCGTGTATGACGACCGTCGCCGAAGACCGTCGAGTGAACAACTACCGTCGCCGAGGATTCGACAAGGCCAAGTGTACAACTACCATCGCCGTGTACCACTCCTTCCCACGATGACCTGTGAATGACTACTTCCCTCGACGAACTCGATCCACCCCAAAAAGCACGCTTCAAAGGTATACCTGCCGGAACGATGACCCATTGATGAATGCTTTGTTGTATGAGATGCTCGTGTTTGCACCATGTCCGATTGTTGGTTGCACGTTGTCCTCATTTCCCATTTCACCAACATGTGGGAACCCGCTATCCGGGAGCACCCCACTGTCCTTGCATGACACGCTCACGCCCACTTCGTTGCACCGGTCTCTCAACGAGTTACCAGAACCGGAATGTTGTCGTGGTACCATTTCCGTTCTCGTTGCCGTGGCACCCCTTTTGTTCCGCCATGGTGACAAAATGCCCCATATCATCTTCATGTCAACTTTTCACAAAATTGCATATAACTTGAATATGTCATCCGCATCATGATAACAACATTTAAATGGTTAAAATTGTTGTTTGCATTAAAAATTGCTAAATGACTTGTGGGGATTTTCCTGAATTGTTGTTTGTTGTTCCGGCCCCATTTAAAATTGCCTAAATTGTTAGTTTACTTATGCTCCACCTCTTGCCATGTTAACCAACATTTAAATCTTGTCTAGTATATAAATGAGAGCGAACTAAATAATTGAATGTGGTGTTTTGTCAATATGCAACTTGTTGCATATTGAGCTCCACTTAACTTGTAGTGTTGTTTGTTGCACTTTGCCATGCCATGCTTATTTAAACTGGACATGCATCCTACTTGTTGCACGATGCCATGTCTATGGTTGTGTGTTTACCATGTTGTTTTCTTCTTTCCGGTTTTGCTTGTCCTCGCTAGAGTTTCGAAAAATTACAGATTGTGAGGATTCTCTCGACTACGTTCATTTGTCTTGTTCATGGACTCGTTCTTCTTCCTTGCAGGACATACTAGGCAAGATGACTGTTGCTTGATATCACCTCTATCTTTGCTTTGCTAGTTGTCTCGCTCTATCGCTATGTCACGCTACCTATCTATTTATTTGTCAGCCTCCTACATTGCCATGAAACCTCTAACCACCCACCTAGCAAACGCGTTGTTTGGCTAAGATACACTTTTGCTCAGCTGTAACATCCCAAATTTTCAATTTGGAATGTTATACATAGATCATACTACATTCATATTTCTTTGAATTTTGTGCATGGCGATCCTCGAAAATTCTAAGCAACTCAAGGACCTACGGAGAGAGTTGGGAATTCTACCGTTTTCGTATTTGAGTTTACTCAAATACCGGTACGAGGATACCGTTGGCTTTGATTATTTTTCTCTCCTAAAACTATTTCTTAACAAAATATATGAGTAGAGATAATATGACTTCTCCAAAATAAAAGAAATATTGGAGGGAAAATATTAAAATCACTTTTGGTTTTATTCGAATTTATTTGTGGTTTTATTTGCATAGGAAAAATTGCACGTTTTCAAAACTGCATTTTAGGGCCAAGAAAAAGTTCATCTTGTTCTAAATATTTTATTTAGATGGTGAAAATTTGTTTTGGCGTTTTTAGAATTTTATTTTATTTTCTAGAATTTCTTTTGTTTCAGCGGTTTTGTTAAAAAAAAAGTTCCGCGCCCGACTGGGCAGAAGACCCAGCCGAGCCAGGCCGGCCCGCAGTCGCCGCCGCCTTCCCCGCCGCGCCGCCAGAGTCCAAGCCGGACTCCTCTCCGCCGCCGCCGCCGCCTTACCCCTCCCCCAAGCCACCAGCCCCCCTCTTTAAATAGCACCTCCCCCCACTTCGCCACCCGACACCGCAGTCGCCCGCAGCAGCAGCAGCCGCAGCCGCAGCCGCC
>LR738710.1:474826536-474948380 GCA_902687465.1 Secale cereale | reverse complement strand
CCCAAGCCACCAGCCCCCCTCTTTAAATAGCACCTCCCCCCACTTCGCCACCCGACACCGCAGTCGCCCGCAGCAGCAGCAGCCGCAGCCGCAGCCGCCGCCGCCGCCGCCGTCTTGCGCCGCCGCCGCCTACTATCGCCGCCGCCGCAGCCCCGCCTCCCCGCCGCCGCGCCGGACCACCGCCGGAGCCCCGCCGGAGCCTAGCAAAGGTAGCCGCCCCGCCGTCCTGGTTTTCTAAAGAAAACCGATCCTTTTTTTTAGAAAACTATAGTTTCATTTTTTTAGATTAGATAGGTTTTTTTGGTTTAGTTGTTTAGCGAGCGTTCGCTCGTTCGTTCATTTTAACGAATGAATTCATCGTTTAGTTTCAGTTAACGAACGTTCGTTCGTTAAGCTGTTCGTCAATTTTTCTTTTTCGGGGTATTTATCCGTGATTATTTCGATCACGATTTCTGCCTTGATCTTGTTTTTCGTTTTTCTTTTAGCTCGAGAGTCAGAATCACGTGATTCAAAATCCCAGATATTCGTCTCAACGCCCTCTTTCCGTTTAACCAACTTGAACAGAGTTTTGCCACTGTAAAATTTGACCCTAGATCAATCTAATAAACGGTTCTTGTTTCTTTCGCAGTTTGAGTTTCGTTGCTTCGTTCGGTTTGTTTCTTTTGCAAACCGGAGTTCTTAAGTTGAACTTTCTGGTTAGATCTTCTTATTTGGAGTTTTGTTTGTGCATCTTTGCTTGAATGCTTATGTATGCTATTGTTTGCTTGCGATAGAATACCCGGACTGTGAAGCGTGCTACTACGAGTCTCTAGGTTTTGCGAATCATCAGCAAGGCAAGTAACACTTTGATCATACCCTTTTATTACCCTGGTTTTATGCATTAGATCAAAACCCTCACACATTGCATGAGTAGGATCTCTTGACTTGTGGGTCTGGGAAGTAGATTGAGGTAGAACCTATTACCTGCATTATTTTCAAACCCTTGGGGGTTACTTCTACGTTATGCTTATGTTGCCATGCTATACTCGTAGACGTGGTTTGGGTTTGAGTGAAATCCATGACAGATGTGAGTTGTTAATTAATGGTTCAACTTAAGGTGGCTACTTGAATACACATCTGGGTGGATTGATTGCAGGGCACGTGGAGAATCCAGTGTTGTCCTAGGAAATCCCGGGGTTCCGTGTGATTGTCCTATGGAATGCCACCCAAGCTCAAAGGGATAAAAAACTATTCATGCTAGAAACTTCCGTGTGCAGCCACAATGCCATTATGGGCTCTAGCATAGTATGAGTAAGTTGTGTGAGCTTTTTCAGTGGTGGACTAGCAGATGTAGGGGATAGTAGGTGTACGGGTCCACCCGGGGTAAAGAGTGAATGCTTCTGAAAGACTGTGTCTCGGTCATCCATTTCTCAAACACAATGTAGTGCGAGAAATCCATGGAGGAGATCGAGTCTTGTGGGGAAAAGTGCACAAACCACTGCATAGTGTACAAACTGATCATGACTAGCCGTGTCCCCGGTTATGGACAATCTTGAGTATGTGGTACTTGAATTATTGATTGATCTCATCACTCTAAAATTAATTTGTTGGGTTAATGATTACTTTAATTGGGATTGAGTTGGATGTACCTTCTCAATGATGTTTCAACTACCATGATACTTAATAAAATTTATTCCTTTGTTGTAGGGGAAAATTGGCTTGATGCAAAAACTTTAGCCTTAGAGCCTCCACCAGCCAAATATGCATATAGTGTTAGCCTTTATTCTGTTACTTGCATCTACTGTGTTATCTTGCCAGCATATTCCATGTGCTGACCCGTTTCGGGCTGCAACATGTTATGTTGCAGACTTTTCAGATGAGGAGTAAGACGTTCTAGGTCATTTGTCATGCACTCAGCTATGCCGTTGGAGTTGATGGACTCGCTTATCTTCCAAGCCTTCCGCTGTTATTTTGCTAGATGGCCAGAAGCCATAGACTTTTGTAATAAGTTCTCTTTGGAGACACTCGATGTAATAAGTGTGTGATTTCCACTCTGTTATAAATCCTTCAAGTGGTGTGTGTGTCAGCATTACCGATCCAGGGATGTCACTGAAACACAGAGACTTCGGTCCATTCGGATCGTGGTCGCTACAAGATGGTATCAGAGCACACGCTGACTGTAGGACACGACCACTAAGATTAACCCTAGGTCACTCTTCTCTACTCATTTCTGACTCCTCTCCATATTCTACTCTTTAGGATGGTGGACCCATGGAACAAGTTCACTCAACCCGATGAAGACACCCCTTTTGGACGACACTTGAAGGAAGTCACTAGGTACCTGAACATAGGAATACCCAGCTTTACCAGGACCTACACCGCCACTTTACGAGAAGAGGAGCGACGGAGCATTCATGTTCAAATTCCCGGGAGGACCTTCGCACCATCCACTGAGCCAATAGAGTTTTCCTTTGATGCACCAACCTGGAGCCTAGGTAAGAGTATGGCAGCCCACATTACTATGAGAAGGATCAGAGAAGTCTACAAGCAGGAGCTGAAGGACACTATCTACGAGATTTGTGGACGCCGCGATGAGCGTTGGGACATGATCAGCACTCGGAAAGACATGTCCATTGCAGCGTTCATCCAGGAGTTAAACCAGCACATTCTTCGACAGGAGCACCAGATGTGCGCAGGGATGATAGATTTCAAGAAGGCACTAACCAGGAACTTGGAGCTAGAAGAGGAACTCAAGTCTACACGTGACGGATACGAGGAGGAGATGTTGATACTTGTGGAGAATAATGATGATTTGACGAGGAAGCTAGGAGTATTCATGGGAGATCCAGCACCAGGAGGAGAAGAAGAAGAAGAAGAAGACCCCAAGGAGATTCATTCTGAAGACTACATCCTCATCAACGACATGGATTCAGACCCCGATGATAGTGATGACGAAGACTACGAAGATGAAGCTGGAGCAGACATCATGGAATCTTCCGCTGATCAAAATTTCTAGATGACCACCCTATGACTAGTAGTTTACCCCACAAAGTAGTATTTAGAGCACTTTTGTAACGTTAGTTAGATCTTTGTAAGCCCTTGTTTGAAATTGATTGGTGTGATATGATTGTGTTAGTCTCATGTGCATATGGGTAGTGATTTTCCCCTTCGACCTCATTTCTATTCTAATCTCTTCCCTCAACACCCATCAGATGCCTCCAAGATGTGAGCCCAGATTTGAGTTTCCCCCTGAGCTCACTCAGTTGATCCAGTAGCAGAACGCTTTGATGCAACTTCTTGTCCAGAACACTCAGAATAACTAGAACAACAACAACAACCCTCCACCACCACCACCCGTGGACAACCTGACACGTTTCTTAAGGTTGCAACCACCGGTGTTTGCTAGCAGCATAGAACCAATAGTTGCTGATGACTGGCTGCGCAAGATTGGAAGGGATTTGACCACCACCAATTGCTCGGATGCTGAGAAGGTGCGATTTGCCGCTCATCAGTTGTCTGGACCAGCCGCAGCATGGTGGGAGAATTACACAGCCACTTTCCCAATAGCCAATGTCACTTGGGATCAGTTTCAGCAAGCTTTTCGCACTGCCCAAGTCTCAACTGGAGCTATGAGCATGAAGAAGCGGGAGTTTCACAATTTGTGCCAAGGAAATCGTAATGTGGCTCAGTACGTAGATGAGTTTAGTACCCTATCTCGTTATGCCCCAGATGATGTGGCCACAGACACCACTAAATAGGAGAGGTTTATGGAAGGGCTAAATGATGAGATGAGCATACAGCTGATGGTGGTGACCTTCAACAACTACCAGGAGCTGGTGGATAAGGCTCTCATGATTGAAGGGAAGCAGCAGCAGATAGAAAGCCGCAAGAGGAAGTACGGACAAGGAAGGAATAATTCTGGAGCCCAGCAGAAGCCCCGATTCACTCCGAATTCGGGAGGATACACCCATAACCATGGAAGCCACAGCCACACTGGTGGAAGTTCTCACAACCACAATGGTTCCAAGAATGGAAATGGGAATGGAGCAAATAATAATCAGAATCGCTCTACTCCATCCACACCCACCAAGAAGGATTTAAGCCACGTCACCTGTTTCAAGTGCGGGAAGAATGGACACTATGCCAATGAGTGCCCTGAAGCTGAGAATGGGAAAGGCAATGGAAGCGCCGGGAAGAAGCCCAACCCGTTCAACAATGGACAAGTGAACTACGTGACCATGGAGGAGGTTGTAGAGCAACCAAATGCGGTGATCGGTAAGTTTTTGGTTAAGTCATTTACCGCAGTAGTTCTTTTCGATACTGGTGCATCACATTCATACATTTCAAGGGGAGTCATAAATAGACATAAGTTGTCCACCAGAGTCCTTATGACCCCCATGTTAGTAAGTTCATCTGGAGCGGAATATTTGGCAAACCAAGGATGTTTTCAGATGCCATTAACCATTGGACGCCATGTTTTCCCCTCAGACCTGATAGTTTTGGAGTCACAAGGATTGGATGTGATACTAGGTATGGATTGGCTATTGATGTATGGAGGGAACATCGATTGTGCCAGTAAGTCTATTTTGCTTACCACCCCGGAGGGAAAAAGGATCAAGTATGTATCTAGGCATTCACCTATAAGGACACAAGTACATTCTCTCACGGGAGTTGTTCAGGAGGAAGTGCCTATAGTAAAGGATTACCAGGATGTGTTTCCAGAGGAGTTACCGGGCATGCCGCCGGATAGGGATATTGAGTTTTTGATTGAGTTGTTGCCTGGCACCGGACTAATATCAAAGAGACCATATCGGATGCCAGCGAATGATCTGGAGGAGATCAAGAAGCAGATTAAGGAGTTGCTGGAGAAAGGATTCATTCGCCGGAGTTCATCACCTTGGGGAGCCCCAGTGCTTTTGGTCGAGAAGAAGGATGGATCTTTAAGAATGGTCGTTGATTATCGTGCACTGAATGAAGTGACTATTAAGAATAAGTACCCACGGCGGATGATCAATGATCTATTCGACCAACTACAAGGAGCGAAAGTATTCTGCAAGATCGATCTACGATCTGGATACCACCAGTTGAAGATCCGAGATAAGGATATACCTAAAACAACCTTGACCACAAGGTATGGGCTATATGAGTATACGATTATGTCATTTGGATTCACTAACACCCCGGCCTATTTGATGAGTATGATGAATAAGGTGTTCATGGAGTTCTTTGATAAGTTTGTCGTGGTATTCGTTGATGATATCTTGGTATACTCGAAGAATGAAGAGGAACACGCGGAGCATTTGCTATTGGTACTGGAAAAGCTCGGAGAACATCAGTTGTATGCCCAGTTTAGCAAATGAGAGTTTTGGTTGAAGGAAGTTGGATTCCTAGGGCATGTTATATCAGGAGAAGGTATAGCAGTGGACCCCGTCAAAGTGCAAGCAGTCACTGAATAGTTAGCACCCACGTCAGTTGGAGAGATCCGCAGTTTTCTTGGACTCACGGGATACTATCGAAGATTCATAGAGAATTTCTCCAAGATTGCAAAGCGAATGACGACAATGTTGAAGAAGGAGACAAAATTCCATTGGATCGAAGAGTGTGAAGAAATTTTCCAGGAATTGAAGAAACGGTTGACGACAGCCCCAGTGATGATTTTGCCAGATATATGCAAGGATTTCCAAATGTACTGCGATGCTTCTCGCTTAGGACTTGGAGGAGTACTCATGCAGGATGGAAGAGTTGTTTCCTACGCATCTCGTCAACTGCGACCGCATGATTTGAATTATGCGACACAAGATTTGGAGTTAGCAGCTGTGGTGCACGCGCTCAAAACCTGGAGACATTTCCTTATTGGAAATCGTTGTGACGTGTACACGGATCATGTTGGGGAACGTAGCAGAAATCAAAAAAAATCTACGCTTCACCAAGATCAATCTAAGGAGTCATCTAGCAACGAGGGAGAAAGGAGTGCATCTACACACCCTTGTAGATCGCGAGCGGAAGCGTTCAAGAGAACGTGGATGATGGACTCGTACTCGTCGTGATCCAAATCACCGATGATCCTAGCGCCGAACGGACGACACCTCCGCGCTCAACACACGTACGGAGCAGCGACATCTCCTCCTTCTTGATCCAGCAAGGGGGGAGGAGAGGTGGATGGAGATCTAGCAGCACGACGGCGTGGTGGTGGATGCAGCGGGATTCCTGCAGGGCTTCGCCAAGCACTGCGGGAGGAGGAACGGGTGTCACGGGAGGGAGAGGGAGGCGCCAGGGGTTAGGGTGCGGCTGCCCTCCCTCTCCCCCACTATATATAGGGGCCCTGGGGGGCGCCGGCCCTAGGAGATCCAATCTCCTAGGGGGGCGGCGGTCATAGGGGGGAACTTGCCCCCCAAGCAAGTGGGGCGCCCCCACCCCTAGGGTTCCCAACCCTAGGCACAGGGGTAAGGCCCAAGGGGGGTGCACCAACCCACTATGGGTTGGTTCCCTTCCCCTTTCAGCCCATGGGGCCCTCCGGGATAGGCGGCCCCACCCGGTGGACCCTCGGTACCCTTCCGGTGGTCCCCGTACACTACCGATGACCCCCGAAACTCTCTCGGTGGCCGAAACTGGACTTCCTATATATAATTCTTTACCTCCGGAACTCCTCGTGACGTCCGGGATCTCATCCGGGACTCCGAACAACATTCAGGTTACCGCATGCATATATCTCTACAACCCTAGCGTCACCGAACCTTAAGTGTGTAGACCCTACGGGTTCGGGAGACACATAGACATGACCGAGACGACTCTCCGGTCAATAACCAATAGCGGGATCTGGATACCCATGTTGGTTCCTACATGCTCCTCGATGATCTCATCGGATGAACCACGATATCAAGGATTCAATCAACCCATATACAATTCCATTTGTCTATCGGTATAGTACTTGCCCGAGATTCGGTCGTCGGTATACCGATACCTTGTTCAATCTCGTCATTGAAAGTCTCTTTACTCGTTCCAGAATACATCATCCCATGACCAACACCTTAGTCACATTGAGCTCATTATGATGATGTCTTACCGAGTGGGCCCAAAGATACCTCTCCGTCATACGGAGTGACAAATCCCAGTCTCGGCTCGTGCCAACCCAACAGATACTTTCGGAGATACCCGTTGTGTACCTTTATAGCCACCCAGTTATGTTGTGATGTTTGGCACACCCAAAGTATCCCTACGGTATCCGGGAGTTGCACAACCTCATGGTCTAAGGAAAAGATACTTGACATTGGAAAAGCTTTAGCATTACAAACTACACGATCTTGTGCTGGGCTTAGGATTGGGTCTTGTCCATCACATCATTCTCCTAATGATGTGATCCTGTTATAAATGACAGCCAATGTCCATGGTCAGGAAACCGTAACCATCTATTGATTAACGAGCTAGTAACTAGAGGTTTACCAGGGACACGTTGTGGTCTATGTATTCACACATGTATCACTGTTTCCGGACAATACAATTCAAGCATGAATAACAGAAAATTATCATGAACAAGGAAATATAATAATAACCATTTTATTATTGCCTCTAGGGCATATTTCCAATAGTCTCCCACTTGCACTAGAGTCAATAATCTAGTTACATTGTGATGAATCGAACACCCATAGAGTTCTGGTGTTGATCATGTTTTGCTCATGGAAGAGGCTTAGTCAACGGATCTATGACATTCAGATCCGTATGCACTTTACAAATATCTATGTCTCCATCTTGAATATAATTTCGGATGGAGTTGAAACGACGCTTGATGTGCTTGGTTTTCTTGTGAAACCTGGGCTCCTTGGCAATGGCAATAGCTCCAGTGTAGTCACAGAAGAGAGTCATTGGGCCCGACGCGCTTGGAATAACTCCTAGGTCGGTGATGAACTCCTTCATCCAGACTTTCCTGCACTGCTTCGCAAGCAGCTATGTACTCCGCTTCACATGTAGAATGCGCCACGACGCTTTGCTTGCAACTGCACCAGCTGACTACCCCACCATTCAAAATATACATGTATCCGGTTTGTGACTTGGAGTCATCCAGATCTGTGTCGAAGCTAGCATCGACGTAACCCTTTATGACGAGCTCTTCGTCACCTCCATAAACGAGAAACATATCCTTAGTCCTTTTCAGGTACTTCAGGATGTTCTTGACCGCTGTCCAGTGTTCCATACCGGGATCACTTTGGTACCTCCCTACCAAACTTATGGCAAGGTTCACATCAGGTCTGGTACACAGCATGGCATACATAATAGAACCTATGGCCGAGGCATAGGGGATGACACTCATCTTTTCTCTATCTTCTGCCGTGGTCGGGGATTGAGCCGTGCTCAATCTCATACCTTGCAATACAGGCAAGAACCCTTTCTTGGACTGATCCATATTGAACTTCTTCAATATCTTATCAAGGTATGTGCTTTGTGAAAGACTTATGAGGCGTCTCGATCTATCTCTATAGATCTTGATGCCTAGTATGTAAGCAGCTTCTCCAAGGTCCTTCATTGAAAAGCTCTTATTCAAGTAGGCCTTTATGTTTTCCAAGAATTTTACATCATTTCCCATCAGCAATATATCATCCACATATAATATAAGAAATGCTACAGAGCTCCCACTCACTTTCTTGTAAATACAAGCTTCTCCCCAAGTCTGTATAAACCCAAACGCTTTGATCACATCATTAAAGCGAATGTTTCAACTCCGAGATGCTTGCACCAACCCCTAGATTGAGCGCTGGAGCTTGCATACCTTGTTAGCATTCTCAGGATCGAGAAAACCTTCCGGCTGCATCATATACAGTTCTTCCTTGAGGAAGCCATTAAGAAATGCCGTTTTGATGTCCATTTGCCATATCTCATAATCATAGAATGCGGCATTTGCTAACATGATTCAGACGGACTCCAGCATCGCTACGGGAGAGAAAGTCTCGTCGTAGTCAAACCCTTGAACTTGTCAATAACCTTTAGCGACAAGCCGAGCCTTATAGATGGTCACATTACCATCTGCGTCAGTCTTCTTCTTGAAGATCCACTTATTTTCTATGGCGTGCCGATCATCGGGCAAGTCCACCAAAGTCCATACTCTGTTTTCATACATGGATCCTATCTCGGATTTCATATCTTCAAGCCATTTGTTGGAATCCGGGCCCGCCATCACTTCTTCATAGTTCGAAGGTTCACCGTTGTCTAACAACATGATTTCCATGACAGGGTTGCTGTACCACTCTGGTGCGGAACGTGTCCTTGTGGACCTTCGAAGTTCAGTGGTAACTTGATCTGAAGCTTCATGATCATCATCATTAACTTCCTCCCTAGTCGGTGCAGGCACCACAGGAATATCTTCCTGCGCTGCACTACTTTCCGGTTCGGGAGGGGTGACTGTCACCTCATCAAGTTCCACTTTCCTCCCACTCACTTCTTTCGAGAGAAACTCTTTCTCCAGAAAGGATCCATTCTTGGCAACGAATACCTTGCCTTCGGATCTGAGGTAGAAGGTATACCCAATAGTTTCCTTAGGGTATCCTATGAAGACGCATTTTTCCAATTTGGGTTCGAGCTTTTCAGGTTGAAGTTTCTTGACATAAGCATCGCAACCCCAAACATTAAGAAACGACAGCTTAGGTTTCTTGCCAAACCAAAGTTCATACGGTGTCGTCTCAACGGATTTAGACGGAGCCCTATTTAAAGTAAATACGGCAGTCTCTAAAGCATAACACCGAAATGATAGCGGTAAGTCGGTAAGAGACATCATAGACCGCACCATGTCCAACAGAGTACGATTACGACGTTCGGACACACCATTACGCTGAGGTGTTTCGGGTGGTGTCAATTGTGAAACAATTCCACAGTTCCTTAGGTGCGTGCCAAATTCGTGACTTAAATATTCACCTCCACGATCCGATCGTAAGAACTTTATTTTTCTGTCACGTTGATTCTCGACCTCATTCTGAAATTCCTTGAACTTTTCAAAGGTCTCAAACTTGTGTTTCATCAAGTAGACATACCCATATCTACATAAGTCATCTGTGAGGGTGAGAACATAACGATAGCCTCCGCGAGCTTCAACACTCATTGGACCGCACACATCGGTATGTATGATTTCCAATAAGTTGGTTGCTCGCTCCATTGTTCCGGAGAACGGAGTCTTGGTCATGTTGCCCAAAAGGCATGGTTCGCATGTGTCAAATGATTCATAATCAAGAGACTCCAAAAGTCCATCTGTATGGAGCTTCTTCATACGTTTGACACCAATATGACCAAGGCGGCAATGCCACAAGTATGTGGGACTATCATTATCAACCTTACATCTTTTGGCATTCACACTATGAATATGTGTAACATCACGCTCGAGATTCATTAATAATAAACCATTGACTAGCGGGGCATGACCATAAAACATTTCTCTCATATAAATAGAACAACCATTATTCTCGGATTTAAATGAGTAGACATCTCGCATTAAACGTGTCACACCCTCCATTTTGTAACTTGTCATCTGCATCAATAAAGCATGAAAATTTGGACCAGCAATTTTTTTTGGCATCATTTGGCTTTTAAAGAATCAAGTTGTTCTCTCTGTGATTTTCAAGTGCTCTTTAAAGTCGACTACTCCCTCTAGTGATCGGGTGCTTACCCCAGGTACTTGAGGTACCGCGGGTCATGGATGACACGGAAAGTTCCCCGGGTCTAGTGGGTAAAGTGTGCAACCTCTGCAGAGTGTAAAATTATTCGAATAGCCGTGTCCACAGTCAAGGACAGTTGGCTAACCGTTCTTGGGCTACGTCCAATGTTTGCAAAACCCTGTGTGTGTGTGAAGGATCCGGTTGATTCAAGTCAAAAGGACTTGGCAAGATCATAGCTTGGTTATATTGATATTTGTAACCTATAATTCTTATGATGCATGCCTTAGATAACTCATGTCATTGCACTCACAAATTTCTGCTTTCTGCACACATATCCTATCTAATGCTATTTCATATCTTGTCATACTTGTTCCAAAAACATGGGTTGCTTGCGAGTACATTCAAAGTACTCATTGGCTTGCCACTGGTTATTTAATTGGCCAGGCATGGGAGAGTAGGAATATGAAGAAGAATTCTATGGAGACGAACATGCGAACTAGGACGCTTTTCCAGTCAGAATGCCTGTAGGGTTAAGGCAGATGGCATGGGTTCTACTTATCTACGAAGACTTCCGCTATTCAAGTTTATTTGCTATTCAGCCCTTGAGGCTTTATCTATGTAAGACTTGGCCATAATGGTCATAATTTGTGTAAGGCGGTATGTATGGATGTAAGACTCTTGTTATTCAACTTCTGTGTGTTCAGTGAGCATTGATCTCTGGGATCACTGTACACGTGCATTCGGTGATCTCGACTCTTAAGTCGGGGTCCCCACAGAGCTGGTATCAGAGTCATCCTGACTGTAGGAAGCCTTAGTTAGCATGGGCGTTAGTTAGATGAGCCCCTTTTAATAAACCTTCTGAACCTCTCTTCTTTTCTAAACCTTACCAAACCTGAGGTATCATCAGCTTATTAACCTCTCCTATTCAACCTTTGTAGATGACCGCTGTAGCTGAAGAGCACCTGACCACTTGGTTCCCCTTGCTTCTCGAGGATAGCCTCCAGGAGTGCCAGTTCCACCGAGCGCCCATCCTCACCTACCATGAGCATTGGGTTAACGACACTGAGGTGGAGTACCATGTGTAAGTGATCGTGAAGGCAAACGATCCCCCCACAAGTTGGTTCTTCGAGGGACCCCAGATGGCAACACTACCCCTCGCTGTGAGGCTGCTGCACTCAAGGCACTAACCCGTCTCCGTGAACTTCTTCCGGAGATGGCAGCCAAGATGACAACCCGCTTCTTGCCTTACCGGAAGGAAGGTGAAGTTGAAAGCAGCGCGCAAGCCCCTCCACTAAAGGAAGGACTCCCACTTCGATTCCAGACCTACTTCAGCCTATGTGCCGACAACTTGGCACAAGATTTGGCCTTGGAATCGATGAAGCTCCGAGAAGAACTTCACAAGACGAAGGCACTTTTTCGTCGAGCACAAGAGAAGATGGATATGATCAAAAAAGAAGGTGCGCCTACCGGACGGTCCGCTATCGCGTATCGAGGCAGAAGACCCTCAAGAGATGTATCTTCCAAGGATGAAGAGCCACCCCAGCGACGCCGTATGACGGCAAGGGAATATCGCAAGCTTTTCCCTGCACCACCGACAAAACACCGCCGTATCCAACTCCTCCACTCCCCCACACCCTCAAGTGATAAGGGGGCCCAGACAGATGAAGACAAGGAGGAAGACCCAGAAGAGCCAGAATACGTGACCGAGCATTCCGCCGCTTAGGCATTATTCGGAACTTGGATATGCCAGTTCGTGACCTCTACGGTAGGATAGGTCGTGTAACCCCTATGCGAAGTCGAGTCCTTGTATGGTTCATATGAAGCCATCTAGTATTTGCTTTTGTTGTGTTTGGATGTACGTCGTATCTTCCCTTCGGGAATATGTAAACGACTGGATCACCCATTTGGATTTTTAATGAATGTGTTTGGCCCTTTCGGCCCTTGCATGAAAATGATTAGTGTCACACCCACCCCCTTACTAGGCACCCATCTTTATTGCTTTCCCTCTTCCAAATCATGAGACCTTTTACCGCTCCAACAGGATGCCTGTTGTAACTCGTACTGGTACCTCTACCCAGCAGCCTGAAGCCGGAGCATCCGCCCAATCAGAGGCCGGCCAAGACCAAACCCATGACTAAGCTCCACCACCACCTCCCCTGAACATGGACATGGCTCATCTTCTCCAAGCTTTCCGAGAGGAACGCCAAGCCAACACCGCAGCCCTCCAGATGATTGCTCAAGCTGTCACCAACAACCGCCAGCCGGCGGGGAATAGCAATGGACGTTCCACGTTGGCAGAGTTCAAGAAGCATGCACCGCCAACTTTCATCGAGACTGCTGAACCCCTGGATGCAGACGACTGGGTCCGCACCATTGAGGACTTGCTGGAACTAGTCGGTTGCACCGAAGACCGCGAGAAGGTGGCTTATGCTGCCCACTGCCTCGGGGGGACTGCTAGAGCTTGGTGGGATGGATTCAAGGTCATGCATGCTGGGCAAGACATCACTTGGGACAACTTCAAGGCAGAATTCCGCAAGGCTCATATTCCTTCCGGAATCATGGCTATCAAAAAGCATGAGTTTCGAGCCCTGAAGCAAGGAAGTGGCATTGTCAAGGAGTACATGCAGAAGTTCAGTGTTCTGTCAAGGTATGCCCCTGAAGATGTCAGAACTGATGCTGCGGAAAGGGGACGCTTCATGGAAGGCCTCAATCAGACTCTGTAGTACTCGCTTGTCGTGTGTCACTGCCCAACCTTCCCTGACCTGGTGAACAAAGCAGTCATGCTTGAAGACAAGCGGCGTGCTCTGGAAGACACTCGCAAGCCAGCCCCGGTCAAGCCAACCTATCAACAGCCAAAAGCTCCTGCACCTCGTACCAATTATCAGCCTCAGTAGTATGCCAACCCAAGGCCAGCTTTCAACCCCAATAACAGTGGTGGCAACAAGATCAACAACCCAAACCAAGTCACTTGCTTTGGTTGTGGCCAGTCAGGACATATTTCTAAGGTGTGCCCCAACAAGAAGCCCGATGCCCTGTGCCCCAATGCGCAGAACCCAGGACAAGGCCGCGGGATGCCACCAAGGAACCAAGCTCCTCGCAACCCGCCTAACAATGGGAAGGGGCGTGTGAATCACGTCACTGCTGAAGAAGCTCAGGAAGACCCGGACGTCGTGTTGGGTACGTTCCTTGTCAACTCAGCACCTGCAACTGTATTGTTTGATTATGGAGCCACGCATTCATTTGTCACTCAAAGATTTGCATTTAAAAGTGGCATGACCCCTACACCCCTGAATAACCCCATGGTGGTACAAACCCAAGGAGCAGAGATGAGAGCCAAGATAGGCTGTAAGGGAGTCGGTATTATCATTAACGGTGTAGACTTCCTAGCGGACCTTATCATCTTAAGATCGCAAAGGCTTGGATGTGATCTTTGGAATGGACTGGCTCAGCAAGCACCAAGGCTTGTTAGACTGTGCCAATCGGACTGTCACTGTGACCAATGACCAAGGAGTCAAAGTTAAGTTTGCTTCCAACTCCTCTTCTGCTCAAACCACTCAAGTCAACTGTCTGTCTGCAGTTGGACTGGAGCAAGTACCGGTAGTATGTGAGTATCCCGATGTCTTTCCGGATGAGCTACCGGGAATGCCACCTGATCGTGACATTGAGTTCATCATCGAGCTCATGCCCGGGGCACAACCCATCTATAAGAAGCCTTATAGAATGGGGACAGAAGAATTAGCCGAGTTGAAGAAACAACTGGAGGAGCAGCTAAGGAAGGGATTTATCCGCCCAAGTGCCTCCCCTTGGGGATCACCTGTTCTGTTTGTGGCAAAAAGGGATGGTACCATCCGCTTATGTATTGACTACCGTTCCCTCAATGAGGTTACAATCAAGAACAAGTATCCACTTCCCAAGATTGAAGATCTGTTTGATCAACTCAGCGAAGCCAAGGTGTTCTCCAAGATTGACCTCAGATCTGGGTACTACCAGCTGAAGATCAGACCCCAAGATATTCCGAAGATGGCATTTGTAACCAGATATGGCCTGTACTAGTGCACGGTCATGTCTTTTGGGTTAACCAATGCGCCAGCTTACTTCATGTATCTCATGAATAAAGTCTTCATGGAATATTTGGACAAGTTTGTTGTTGTCTTCATTGATGACATTCTTGTCTTCTCGAAGACGGAGGAAGAGCACGAGCAACATCTGAGGATGGTCCTAGACAAGCTTCGAGAGCACCAGCTATACGCCAAATTCAACAAGTGTGAGTTTTGGCTGCATAAAGTTGGATTCTTAGGTCATGTATTGACCGAAGAAGGATTGTCAGTTGATCCCGCAAAGATCGAAAGTGTGACCCAATGGCAATCTCCAACGACCGTCAAGGAAGTCAGAAGCTTCCTCGGACTTGCGGGCTATTACCGCAAATTCGTGGAAGGATTCTCTAGCATTGCCCGGCCAATGACTCAGCTCCTAAAGAAGGACAAGAAGTTCGAATGGACGCCAAAATTCGAAGAAAGCTTCCAAGGGCTCTAGAAGAGATTGACCACCGCCCCAGTTCTAGCAACACCTGATATTCACAAGGAGTTCGTGATATATTGTGATGCCTCTCGAACCGGATTGGGAAGCGTTCTGATGCAAGAAGGACGAGTCATAGCTTACCTCTCAAGGCAACTACGACCTCATGAGGAGAACTACACTACTCACGATCTTGAGTTAGCAGCAGTGGTTCATGCCTTGAAGACATGGCGACATTACGTTCTAGGGAAACGGTGTGAGATGTACACATACCACAAAAGTCTGAAGTATATTTTGACCCAGAAAGAATTGAACATGAGGCAACGAAGACGGTTGGAACTAATCAAGGATTATGACCTCAGTGTTCAATATCACCCCGGGATGGCTAACGTGGTAGCCGATGCCTTAAGCAGCAAGGCTTGCTCCCTGAATGCCATAATTCAAAGAAGGCAGCCAACCCTGTTTGAAGAGCTGGAACAATTCAGTTTGGAATTGGTCACCCCTAGATTTCTAAACCATTTGGAAGTCAAACCAACCCTGATGGACGAATTCAAGAAGGCACAAGGTGGGCACGCAAGCATTGAAGGCATCAAGAAGAAGATGAAGCTAGGCAAGGCCCTAGGATTCTCCGAAGACGAGCACGAGATTGTTTGGTACAAAGGCCGCATCTGTGTACCGAACAAGATGGAGCTGAAGAACTTGATTTTGCAAGAAGCCCATGACACTCCGTATTCCATCCACCCCGGAGGAACCAAGATGTATCAAGACTTGAAGGAAAGATTCTGGTGGCATGGGATGAAAAGAGAGATTGCAACCTATTTTGCAAAGTGTGATGTGTGCCAAAGGGTCAAGGCTGAATATCAGCGACCCGCTGGATTGCTCCAACCACTCAAGGTTCCTGAGTGGAAGTGGGATAAAGTCGGAATGGATTTCATCACTGGATTACCAAGGTCGAATAAAGGACATGACTCCATCTGGGTCATAGTCGACCATTTGACCAAGGTAGCCCATTTCATTCCTGTCAAGACTACCTATAATGGCAACCAGTTGGCAACTCACTATATCGATCAAATCGTGAGCCTCCATGGCGTTCCAAAGGAGATTGTGTCAGATCGAGGCACCCAGTTTACTTCAAGGTTCTGGAAAAGATTCCAAGAAGCCTTGGGAACCAAGTTGTCTTTCAGCACGGCTTTTCACCCGCAGACCGGAGGTCATACAAAGCGAGTAAATCAAATTCTCGAAGACATGCTCCGAGCCTGTGTCTTGGCATATGGAGCCAAGTGGGAAGATTGCCTTCCTTTTGCCGAGTTCTCCTATAACAACAGTTATCAGTCAAGCCTTCAGATGGCACCATTTGAGGTGTTGTACGGACGCAAGTGTCGCACACCCCTCAACTGGTCAGAGGCTGGAGAAGGGCTAGTCTTTGGACCAGATATTCTCCGCGAAGCAGAAGAGCAAGTCCAACTAGTCAGAGAACGTTTGAAGGCCGCCAAATCAAGGCAGAAGAGCTATGCTGACACTCATCGCCGAGACATGAGTTTCCGTGTTGGAGACCATGTGTACCTGCAAGTAACTCCTCTGAAGGGAACCAAGCGTTGCCATGTTAAGGGGAAACTTGCACCTAGATTTATTGGCCCCTTCAAGATCACTGACCGATGAGGAGAAGTGGCTTACCAGTTGGAACTACCACCGGAGCTATCCGATGTGCACAATGTATTCCACGTGTCACAATTCCGAAAGTGTCTCCAAGTTCCAGACAAGCCTGATCTCTACAAGGATGTCGACCACCAAGGCATTGATCTCCAGCCCGATTTGACCTACCGCGAGAAGCCCATTCGCATTCTGGATAAAGCAGAGCGACGGACGCGAAGCCGCACCATCAAGTATTTCAAGGTCGAGTGGAGCAACCACACGGAAGCAGAAGCAACCTGGGAACGTGAAGACTCTTAGATCCGAGTATCCCGATCTCTTTTAAGACCTAGTTTAGGAATTTCGGGGACGAGATTCTTGTAAGGGGGGTAGGTCTATCACACCCTGCATTTTGTAACTTGTCATTTGCATCAATAAGGCATTTAAATTTGGTCCAGCAATTTTTTTTGGCATCATTTGGCTTTTATTTAGAATTAAGTGTTTCTCTCTGTGATTTTCAAGTGCTCTTTAAAGTCGACTACTCCCTCTTGTATATTTCATCTCCTTACCCCAAACTTCTGCCCAATGATCATACCAAGTGTATATATCTGTATAGTATTTATGTACAAAAATAATTTGGCCAATAAGTATTTTCAAAAATTAGTTTTCTAAAAACCCCTGAATTGAGGTTTGCACTGCAAGTGCTTGATTTAGGGTGAGAAAAATATTTCAAAGAGTATATTTGAAACCTAGTAGAAGTAGGACTCCCATAAACCACAAAAATATAATTTTAAAAGTTATTTTACTATTTTATTTAAAGGCTTTTTCTTAAGGCCAAAAATGGTCTTTAATAGGGAAAAATTATTTAACTATTTCAAAAATATTTGCCAAAATTCAGGGAGACTCATAGGACATATATTGTCCATATATAAGAGTTTTAACACTTGGTCATGTTCAAAATATTGGACAAATCCATCAGAAACCCTTTCTGGATATTTCAAGCTTTTGAAATATTTACAAAGGAAATATTCTCTAAAAATTCCAGGGAAATTCTATCATGTCATATATGACATATTTGATGATCTTGCCAAGCCCCATGCCCTGGGAAGCAATAAAACATCATCAAAACCCCTCAAAACCATTCTGTCCATATTTGGAGTTTGAGAAACTTTACAATGCCAAACTTGTCCAAATGCTCTCAAACTTGGTGCACATGCTAGAATGGTCTAATAATGCATCTAGACCAAATGGCACAAGCTTTGGAGAAGGGTAACTTGATCAGAGTACCCCAAAACCATTTATGTTCAAATTCAAAGTTGAACAACTTTACATTACCAACTTTTTACTTGGGGCTTCAAACCTTGTGGGCATGATCACGACCCCAAATGATGACACTAGGCCAAGTGGTGCATCAAGGAGGGATGTTTTGCTTAACTCAAACTTGGTGAATCCATTTCTGTTGATTTCTAGGGTTCACCAAAGTTACATTGGCAAGTTTCTTCAAATAAGCCCAAACTTGGTGAAACACCCTATTTCCATATGCCATTTAATCCTGTTAAGTATCATGGCTAGTGGAGATCATCTGATTGCTCAAAACCACATCAAACACTTTCTGGTGATTTTCCAAAGTTACCACTTTCACCCCTTTTCTTAGTCTCCTTGAGCCCTACTTTTTACCACTACTTCCCCAGGCTCCCCTGCAGCTCCAGCAACTCTCCCTTGGCCTCAGCTCCATGATTGAGTAGGGGTAAAACCCCAATGTGCATTCTGGACAGGAGTTTTCACCATTCTATCTCAACCCCCTCTTCTTCTAGAAGTATTACCTGGCATCCAATGCTCCCCCTGCGTTGTTTACTCCCCCCTAGAGCCAATGGACACGGTGGACGCGCCCAGAGCGCGTGGGACACGGCCATGCCGGCCATTTGAGAGCTCTAGAGCATGCTACTGTAATGCCCAGGATGGGACTATACCTCCTACGTGTCGAGGCACGACTTAAAGGTATAAGCCCATTCTGGAATGATCTCAAGTTTGGTATCTTTGCACGACTCATGTAAAAATGGGGATGAAATTGCAAAAAGGAGATAGTTGGCTTACACTCGCCACTTCACACAATACATTACAAAAGCAGAACATCATTCAAAACATCACAACCCGACTACGGGCAAAGATCCAAAAGAAAGATACCAAAACATAAAGCCACAGGTCCGAATCGCCCCTAGTAGAAACCACTACTGATCGTCGAAGACGTCACGTACATACGGCCACTCTCTTCATCGAGCTCCCAGTGAAGTTCTGATCCATCCCCTGCATCATTCTCGGCTGAACCTGCATCTGGTGTTGTAGTACCTGTGAGCCACGAGGACTCAGCAATCCCGTAACCATGGGTATCAAGACTAGCAAAGCTTTATGGGTAGGAAGAGGTAAAGTGGTGAGGTTGCAGGAGCGGCTAAGCATAATATGGTGGCTAACTTGCGAATACCAGAATAAGATGAGCATCTACGCAAACGGTCGCAAACTAGTAGTGATCGCTAAAGATCCTGAACTACCTACGAGTCAAACATAACCCCACCGTGTTCTCTTCTGAAAGTGAAAAGAGACAGTCACGGTTACTCACACAGTTGTGTGTTTTACTTCGGATCCTCTGTCAAGTTTTCTACAACCAGACATTAACAAATTCCAATCTGCCACATAACCGCGGGCACGACTTTCGAAAGATCATAACCCTGCAGGGGTGTCCCAACTTAGCCCATCACAAGCTCTCACGATTAGCTGAAGTGATAAATATAATATCATCACCCCTTATCTTAGGGAAATACGATCAGGATCGGCTTCCCGGTGCACAAGACATTTCGACAATGGTAAAACAAGTCCAGCAAGACCTCCCGGTGTGTCGACACCCTGATAGTAACCGCGCGTATCTCGTCTCAGGCCACAACCGGATGGGCGATGCTACGAGTAAAACCAATCCTCGAGTTTCCCCGTGGTGGCCCCGCAGGCTCCCCGTTTGGGACCAACACCATCAGCACTGGCCCCCCTGCTATGTAGAAAGAAACCTCGGGTAGCGCTAACTCCCTATGCAATTTAATTAATTAATTAAGTTGTTATTATGAGCAAATTAAAACCAATGTTGGGCCTTGCTGGAGGAGTTTTATTCAAAGACGAACTGTCAAGGGGTCCCCATCCACCCATCATGTAAGGAACGCAAAATCAAGGAACATAATGCTGTATTATCGGCGCCTAAGGTGGCATGAGTGGAACAAAACACCGAGCAAAAGGCCAAGCCTTCCACCCATGCCCAGTATATAGGTGTGTTAATAATAATAATAGATATTGTGATATTCCAACAACAAGTTCCCACCTAGAACGATCTTCATCTTCACCTGCAACTAACAACGCTATAGGAGGGGCTGAGCAAGCGTGTAACATAGCCAAACAGTGGTTTTTGCTAGGAAGGTTTCAAAGGTTAGAGGTTTCATGGCAACAAGGAGAGGCTGACATAAAAGATGGGTAGCGCGACATGTAACGATAGCATCGAGACAACTAAGCATGGCAATGGTAGTAAAGGTATCCAAGGGTATGATCATCTTGCCTGGGATCCCCAAGGAAGAAGGACGAGTCCAAGAAGTAGTCGAACAGAACCACACAACTTCGGAACGAACCCGAAGCTAACGAGGGAAGAAACCGGAAAGAAACAAGCAACACGGTAAACACACATATCATAACCATGGCATGATGCACAACCAAGTATGATGCATGTCCAGTTTAAATATGCATGGCATGGCAATGTGCACAAACAAAACTACAAGTTAAGTGGAGCTCAATATGCAACGAGTTGCATATTGACCAAACACCACATGTTAATTATTTAATTGACTCTCGTTTATTTACAAGACAAGATTAAATGTTTGTTAACATGGCAAGAGGTGAAGCAAGAGCAAATTAACTATTTAGGCAAGTTTTAAATGAGGCCGGAAATAACAACAACAATTCCGGGAAAATCCCCATATGCATGTTTAGCAATTTTAAGCAAACAACAATCACACATTTTAATGTTGTTAACATGATGCGGATGACATGATCAAGTTTATGCAATTTTTATTAAAAGGGAACATGGGGAGATATGAAGTATTTGTCACCGTGGTGGAAGGAAAGGGTGCCACGGCAACGATCCGAAAATGATGCAACGGCAACATATCGGTTCCGGTAACTCGTCGAGAGACCGGTGCAAAAAAAAGGTGGCGTGAGCGAGTCGAACAAGATGAAAAGGTGGGGTGATCCCGTCACCGGGTTCCCACAGGTCGGCGACGAGGCAACCGAGGAGCATGACAAAGGACGAAACGGGCACGGTGCACACAAGGAAAACATCTCATACAACAACAAGCATTCCACGGGTCATCGTCTCGGGTTTATACCTTCGGAACATTCGTTTCGGGGCGGTTCAAGGTCGTAGAGGAAGTAGTGGTACACGGGCCGTAGTCGTACATGTTAACGGAAGTTCTTCGCTCAACGGCCTTCGGCGACGGTAGTCGTTCGGCATCGGTCGTCGAGGTACTTGGCGTTCACGTGGCGGTAGTGGAAGTAGTTGTACATGACGACGATAGTTGTACACATTTTCGTAGATGTTCATGTCGGCGGTAGTCGAACTTGACGAAAAACACACCAGCTGTAGTTGTACTCGGGTTCTTGTGGTCGTGTCGTTGGGGTACTTGGCGAAACCCTATAGTCGTACACTTGGTCGTCGAGGCACTTGGCGCGTCTGTGCGTAGAGGAACTTGGCGACATCTCTATGAAGCACCAAATGGAGCCCCCACAGACAGCTCTGGACGACGGTGGACGTGCTGCAATCCGGCCTAGGACGAAGCCGGAGAAGTAGGGGAGGAGCTGGGACGCGGCGGCCGTGGAAATAACTTGGGGTAGGGTTGGCCAGCAGGAGCAGGAGCGAGATCGGCGGGGCCTGGGCGCTGACAAGGAGACGCGGGAGGCGGCAGGGACGCTCTGGCGATCGACCGCGACGTCGGGTCGCAGTAGCGAGCGCAAATGGCAGCAGAGCAGAGGAGCTTTGTTGCCGGACTTTGTGATTCAGGAGGAGGACTGACATGCGAGGAGGAGGGTGCGGCGCTGGTCGGAGGAGGCAGGGGCGCGACGACGCAGAGGAACGGGGCGGCGCGGTTGATCTTGCCGGGCAGAGCAGTGCAGCGGGGCGGCGCTCGGGTTGTCGGGCGCGGGAGCCTGGTGGAGGCGAGGCGCGGTACGACGGTGAGGAGGAGGTGAGGGGCGCGAGGGAGAGGGAGATGAGGGCGCTGGAGCGAGGGTGATCGATGGGAGGCTGCGTCGCCCGAGGAAGAGGGAGCGGGGTCGAGGGGAGATGGTGCGGGGTCGAGTGAGATGGGAGAACGAGCGTGGGGATCGGCCTGGCGGCGGCTCGAGAGGGAGAGCGAGGGGAGATATGGGGTCGGTCGGGCTTATGGTTAGGACTGGAGTTGGGCCAGGAGGCCAGATGGGCCGGCTGGGGGAGGCCGCAGCCCGGCGGCTGGCCTGGCTGTTGGGCCATTTCTCTCTCCCTCTTACTAAAAAGAAAGAGAAGAGAAGGGAAAAAAACAAAGAAGAAAGAAAAAGAGAAGAAGGAAAGAGTTAGGGTCGAATTTAGGCATGCAGGTAACTTTTCTGGACTCGCAAAAATGTCCACGTTCCACGAAAAATAGAAGAGGCAAGAATGCAGGAGATAAATTCGAACTCATTTGATTTTAATTCAAATGGTTTGAACTAGGACAAGGTTTAGGAAGTGACAAAAAATGTTCGAATTTTTGGAGGAACCTCGATAGAAGGAAAAGAAAAACTTGGCAAGGTTTTGACGGTGAAACTGGAAGTAGAAAAGGCATGGGGAAAATTATGCAAGTGTGTTGGGTTAATTCCAAACAAATGGAATATTTTATAATATAGCTCCCTAAATATTGGGAGGATATGTTTTAAAGAGAAATCACACTTCCCTCGATTAAAATGGATCGAAGATCCACACGATTTATTTAAGTTGAGATGCAAAAGATTAAAGACATGATGGCATGATGACATGATGCAATGCAAAAATAAATAACACAAGCACAAAAGAAACACACGGAAGAACCCGGAACATCTGGAATCTTCTGGGATGTCGGTCTTCGGGCGTCACAACTCTCCCACACTAACAGAGGATCTCGACCCGAGATTCTAGAGATGGCACCGGGTAAAAACGGAAGAAGAAGAGGTAAAACAAAGTTGCTTCTTCGACAAACGAGTGAAACCACAAACCTTGAGAGGTTAAACAAGTTGAATAACGAATACAATGGAGATGAACGAAGATGGAAACATTCCGTTGGAAAAGAGGAACAAGGAGCATTATGAGAACCTTATAGGTTGAAAGACATGAAACAAGAGCTCACGGATGACGGAAGAGTTCCAAAACCACTCCGGTTAACCAAGATTGAGAAGGAATAAGAACGAAATAATTTGGACAGCACTCCGTCTGAAAATGGAAGGAATTAACAAGAACTTGAGGAGATGGAGTGATACTTGATGAAAACAACAACATACAGCCTCTGAAACAATCGAAAGAATGGCACAAGGGGTAAGAAGGATTCAGACAGCACTCCGATTGAAAAGAGAGGAAAGGCTAGATAAGATGACGGAACTTGAATGGAGGACACAACACTCCGGTTAAATGGACAAGCAAGGAAAAAAAACATCATCTCGATAAAACGAGATGAGGGTTTGGAGAGAGCAACATCACAATGCCTCCGGAATGAAAGAATAGCATATAAATCAACGAAAGAAATGAATGGAGAAGAAAAATGACAACTTCTCCCACAAATGAATTAGGAAAATCCTCCTTACAAAGAAGGGTTGAATGGGGTTGATGGAAAAATCAACAACGAAACGAATAAGCTTGATGTGGCTTATGGAAAACATCTCAAAACTTGAGGTGAAATTCTGCCACTAACTTAAACAATTGATTGGAATGAGATTACCAAGGAGACAAAAAACTTATTTCACCGGAATGATAAATGAAGAACTTGGGTCATTTATAAGCACCACAATTAGCAACAATCCTTAGGGGAAGCTTTTAGGTGAAATACAACCCAAGATAACTCCAAGAGATAAAAATGAGGGGTTGAAAGGATCTCCTGAGAAAATAAGGATGATGGGTTTAAATATTTCATTCTTGACAACTTGTGAATCATGAAACATGAAGGAAAATTGTCAAAAATGGCATAACACCATCTCAAACAATAAGGTAGAAACAATTGCAATTGGAATGCATGATGAAGAATGCTTGAGCTCCAATAAGAATCTTGATGAAGACTTCGAGGATGAATTAAATCTTGATGAACCACCATGAGAACTCCGGTAATGAAAGCATGAGAAGTGAAAGATGAAAAGAATAAGATTCAAGGCCTGCGATGAATTAGATGGAGGTTTGAAATGATGTAATAGAAATAACTTGGAGCTCCGGAAAACAAGATGAACAACTTAGAACCGAGAATATGATAGGATGAACAAGCTCCAGAAAACAGAGATTAATCACTTCGGGGAAATAAGAATATGATTTATTGTATGCTTATCCTTCATCAAATTAAATTGATGACAAGCAACGGATTTGGCCTACTACTTATTCTTCTTGAAAAGGATTGGAGAGAGATATAGCAAAAATTGAGAATAATCTTGAACGACTCACCGGTAGGATTATGAAAAGAACAAATGGATTAATACGATAACAACGAAAGAGTAATCTTGAATGAACCGCCATAAGAATATGGAGACGAACGAAGAGACATCGATGAAGAATATTTGGAGGGAAAAGTTGAAAACTGAGAACAAAGAAATCTTCAGAAATGATGGCCTTCGGAGGATCACAAAGAAAAGAATTCATGAAATGCTTCGGATGGGTATAAAAAGAATTCCTCGCAATCTGAACAATAATGAGGATGGCATGAAGCTAGAACCACGAATCTTGAAGAGAACAGGCCAGGATTTAAGAGAAACTCGTCTTCGGTCTTCAAAATCTGAGAAGACGATGAGATACACCACCATGAATTCTATAGGCACTCCGTAATGAAGAATTAAAAGGTTGAACCAATGATTAACAAGAATTTGAAAGCGATCTTGGAGAAGGCATGTGACTGATGGGAATCATTCTTACGTCACACTTTAAAAAGAATTTGAGTATAACTACAGAAAAATTAGAAGAGTCAGGTAAGATCCTGGGAAAAGACCTGTGGGTTAGGGCCCACTCAAAAGAAATCATCGTTGGAAAAGATTGCTTAAGAGATATTGCACCGGCTAAATTAAATGGCTTGAATAAGATGACAATCCTCAAAATAGTTGAACGGTATAAGAATAGAAACACGAATCTTCTGAGATCCTTGTACACCCCGGATATGTATAGGAGAGTTGAATGAATAAGAGAGCCTTTGGATAAGAATTCCCACATTGGAAAACATGTGAAACAAGAGGCACATATATGATCAATACGGAAGCTTGAATTTAGTCCACCGGAGAAGAATATCGAAGGAAAAGAATGAAGAAATATCACATGAATAAAATGGATACTTCATTTGAGAATTTCTGGCTCCAAGAAGAAAAAGGGTGGGAGGGCGGGGAAACAAAGACAACTTGGGATGAATGAAACAGACAAATCGTCAGATTTCTCAACGGCGTCCGTATGGAATAACTTGAAGAGAAGGCACACCGGTTGAAAAGGATTAACATGAAGATCTCGATGGTCAAGAAGAATTAGCACTCCCATATAAATACGAGAACACCGATTAGGAAAAGTATGGAATCAACACTTGACATCGAAGCAACTCGAATACCAGGATCAAATCAAAACAAAGGATAGATGTGTTGCAACATAATCTTCACAATATCGTTCGAACGGAGAATTGAACGAATGAATTCCGTAGGTACAACAACTTGTCGAGAAGCCACTTGGAGAACAAAAGGTAAATAAAAGCAACAAGGAGCAGATAGAACAAATACAAGATAGAAGCTTCGTTCCACATATTCGTGTTGAAAGCTCATGGAACGTGTTACAAAAGGGTTTTGGAATCCCCGGATCAGCATAGCCAAGGACCCTTTAAGATGCAACTCCCGATCAGAACAACGCCCATAAAACTACTTCACTCAATGTAGAACCCCGAACTTCATATCATGCATTCGTTGGAAGAATGCCTATGAGCTACTAGATGAACCCACCTATTAATTTCCGAAAGTTTCCAGTTATGCAATCAGGTGTTGGGGATACAGGGGAAGCATCGCGCACTCAACTCTAATCCTACATCCAGCTGTATCCATCCTTCAACACATAACCAGTCTTTCTCGGAAACCGTTTACCTCGGACCTTCAAAACGCATCTACTATACAAGCTATGGCAATACTCCCGAACTACCTCCCCAGTACTGGGTGATGTCGGGGTTATCTTGCCACTAACCGCATAGGAGAGTTTTCGATGTCGGCCGTCTTAAGTATTCCAGAACTGCTGCCATATGTTTGTGACGACAACACCTCGGAGCTCAACTCCCCGGGACACTGCCACAACCGCTAAATGACAGGAGGCATCGAGAACAATGTTCTCGTCACAAAGACATCGGAACAATCCAAACAATACTCGCGAGATCCTAAAAAAAATTTGTGCAATTTTTGAGAGTAGAAGAGGCAAGAGTAATCATCAGGAGTCCTCACCAGAGTGAAAAGAGATGAGGAGCAAAAGAAATCCTACTCTCCGATATATATATAGGACTCAAAACATTTTCAAGTGTGTGCCTAGACTCAACCGTCAACGATTCGATCAATCAGTGGGGGCTTCTAGGTCGGAGAAGGCTCTGATACCAACTTGTAATGCCCAGGATGGGACTATACCTCCTACGTGTCGAGGCACAACTTAAAGGTATAAGCCCATTCTGGAATGATCTCAAGTTTGGTATCTTTGCACGACTCATGTAAAAATGGGGATGAAATTGCAAAAAGGAGATAGTGGGCTTACACTCGCCACTTCACACAATACATTACATAAGCAGAACATCATTCAAAACATCACAACCCGACTACGGGCAAAGATCCAAAAGAAAGATACCAAAACATAAAGCCACAGGTCCGACTCGCCCCTAGTAGAAACCATTACTGATCGTCGAAGACGTCACATACATACGGCCACTCTCTTCATCGAGCTCCCAGTGAAGTTCTGATCCATCCCCTGCATCATTCTCGGCTAAACCTGCATCTGGTGTTGTAGTATCTATGAGCCACGAGGACTCAGCAATCCCATAACCATGGGTATCAAGACTAGCAAAGCTTTATGGGTAGGAAGAGGTAAAGTGGTGAGGTTGCAGCAGCGGCTAAGCATAATATGGTGGCTAACTTGCGAATACCAGAAGAAGATGAGCATCTACGCAAACGGTCGCAAACTAGTAGTAATCGCTAAAGATCCTGAACTACCTACGAGTCAAACATAACCCCACCGTGTTATCTTCTCAAAGTGAAAAGAGACAGTCACGGTTACTCACACAGTTGTGTGTTTTACTTCGGATCCTCTGTCAAGTTTTCTACAACCGGACATTAACAAATTCCAATCTGCCACATAACCGCGGGCACGGCTTTTGAAAGATCATAACCCTGCAGGGGTGTCCCAACTTAGCCCATCACAAGCTCTCACGATTAGCTGAAGTGATAAATATAATATCATCACCCCTTATATTAGGGATATCCGATCATGCTCGGCTTCCCGGTGCACAAGACATTTCGACAATGGTAAAACAAGTCCAGCAAGACCTCCCGGTGTGTCGACACCCTGATAGTAGCCGCGCGTATCTCGTCTCAGGCCACAACCGGATGGGTGATGCTACGAGTAAAACCAATCCTCGAGATTCCCCGTGGTGGCCCCGCAGGCTCCCCGTTTGGGACCAATACCATCAGCACTGGACCCCCTGCTATGTAGAAAGAAACCTCGGGTAGCGCTAACTCCCTATGCAATTTAATTAATTAATTAAGTTGTTATTATGAGCAAATTAAAACCAATGTTGTGCCTTGCTGGAGGAGTTTTATTCAAAGACGAAATGTCAAGGGGTCCCCATCCACCCATCGTGTAAGGAACGCAAAATCAAGGAACATAATGCCGGCCTAAGGTGGTATGAGTGGAACAAAACACCGAGCAAAAGGCCAAGCCTTCCACCCATGCCCAGTATATAGGTGTGTTAATAATAATAATAGATATTGTGATATTCCAACAACAAGTTCCCACCTGGAACGATCTTCATCTACACCTGCAACTAACAACGCTATAAGAGGGGCTGAGCAAGCGGGTAACATAGCCAAACAGTGGTTTTTGCTGGGAAGGTTTCAAAGGTTAGAGGTTTCATGGCAACAAGGAGAGGCTGACATAAAAGATGGGTAGCGCGACATGTAACGATAGCATCGAAACAACTAAGCATGGAAATGGTAATAAAGGTATCCAAGGGTATGATCATCTTGCCTGGGATCCCGAAGGAAGAAGGACGAGTCCAAGAAGTAGTCGAACAGAACCTCACAACTCCGGAACGAACCCGAAGCTAACGAGGGAAGCAAAACGGAAAGAAACAAGCAACACGGTAAACACACATATCATAACCATGGCATGATGCACAACCAAGTATGATGCATGTCCGGTTTAAATATGCATGGCATGGCAATGTGCACAAACAAAACTACAAGTTAAGTGGAGCTCAATATGCAACGAGTTGCATATTGACGAAACACCACATGTTAATTATTTAATTGACTCTCGTTTATTTACAAGACAAGATTAAATGTTTGTTAACATGGCAAGAGGTGAAGCAAGAGAAAACTACCTACTTAGGCAAGTTTTAAATGAGGCCGGAAATAACAACAACAATTCCGGGAAAATCCCCATATGCATGTTTAGCAATTTTAAGCAAACAACAATCACACATTTTAATGTTGTTAACATGATGCGGATGACATGATCAAGTTTATGCCATTTTTATTAAAAGGGAACATGGAGAGATATGAAGTATTTGTCACCGTGGTGGAAGGAAAGGGTGCCACGACAATGATCCGAAAATGATGCAATGGCAACATCTCGGTTCTGGTAACTCGTCGAGAGACCGATGCAAAAGAAAGGTGGCATGAGCGAGTCGAACAAGATGAAAAGGTGGGGTGATCCCGTCACCGGGTTCTCACGGGTCGACGACGAGCCAACCGAGGAGCATGACAAAGGACGAAACGGGCACGGTGCACACAAGGAAAACATCTCATACAACCACAAGAATTCCACGGGTCATCGTCTCGGGGTTATACCTTCGGAACGTTCGTTTCGGGGCAGTTCGAGGTCGTAGAGGAAGTAGTGGTACACGGGCCGTAGTCGTACATGTCAACGGAAGTTCTTCGCTCAACGGCCTTCGGCGATGGTAGTCGTTCGGCATCGGTCGTCGAGGTACTTGGCATTCATGTGGCGGTAGTGGAAGTAGTTGTACATGACGACGATAGTTGTACACGTTTTCGTAGATGTTCATGTCGGCGGTAGTCGAACTTGAAGAAAAACACACCAGCTGTAGTTGTACTCGGGTTCTTGTGGTCGTGCCGTTGGGGTACTTGGCGAAACCCTATAGTCGTACACTTGGTCGTCGAGGCACTTGGCGAGTCTGTGCATAGAGGAACTTGGCGACATCTCTATGAAGCACCAAATGGAGCCCCGGCAGACAGCTCTGGACGACGGTGGACGTGCTGCTGTCCGGCCTAGGACGAAGCCGGAGAAGTAGGGGAGGAGCTGGGACGCCGCGGCCGCGGCAATAACTTGGGGTAGGGTTGGCCAGCAGGAGCAGGAGCGAGCTCGGCGGGGCCTGGGCGCTGACGAGGAGACGCGAGAGGCGGCAGGGACGCTTTGGCGATCGACCGCGACATCGGGTCGCAGCAGCGAGCGAAATGGCAGCAGAGCAGAGGAGCTTTGTTGCCGGACTTTGCGATTCAGGAGGAGGACTGACATGCGAGGAGGAGGGTGCGGCGCTGGTCGGAGGAGGCAGGGGCGCGACGACGCAGAGGAACGGGGCGGCGCGGTCGATCTGGCCGGGCAGAGCAGTGCAGCGGGGCGGCGCTCGGGTTGTCGGGCGCGGGAGCCTGGTGGAGGCGAGGCGCGGGAGGACGGTGAGGAGGAGGTGAGGGGCGCGAGGGAGAGGGAGATGAGGGCGCTGGAGCGAGGGTGATCGATGGGAGGCTGCGTCGCCCGAGGAAGAGGGAGCGGGGTCGAGGGAAGATGGTGCGGGGTTGAGTGAGATGGGAGAACGAGCGAGGGGATCGGCCTGGCGGCGGCTCGGGAGGGAGAGTGAGGGGAGAGATGGGGTCGGTCGGGCTTAGGGTTAGGACTGGAGTTGGGCCAGGAAGCCAGATTGGCCGGCTGGGGGAGGCCGCAGCCTTGGCGGCTGGCCTGGCTGTTGGGCCATCTCTCTCTCCCTCTTACTAAAAAGAAAGAGAAGAGAAGGGAAAAAACAAAGAAGAAAGAATAAGAGAAGAAGGAAAGAGTTAGGGTCGAATTTAGGCATGCAGGTAACTTTTCTGGACTCGCAAAAATGTCCACAGTCCATGAAAAATAGAAGAGGCAAGAATGCAAGAGATAAATTCGAACTCATTTGAATTTAATTCAACTGGTTTGAACTAGGACAAGGTTTAGGAAGTGACCAAAAATGTTCGAATTTTTGGAGGAACCTCGATAGAAGGAAAAGGAAAACTTGGCAAGGTTTTGACGGTGAAACTGGAACCTCGATAGAAGGAAAAGGAAAACTTGGCAAGGTTTTGACGGTGAAACTGGAAGGAAAACTTGGCAAGGTCCTCCTTCTCCCTCCTCTCGCCCCAGCTCGCACGCGCGACGGCCGCCCGAGAGCTCCAATGAGCCTCCTCGCACGCGCGCTGCTCTGGACTCCCCCTGCTCTCTCTCTCTTCCTCTCCCTGGCTCTGGACCGCATCCAGCAACACCACAGACACCACCCCAGCTCCTCCCGAGCCCTGTGGCAACGGGCAGAAGCTCGCCGGCGCACGGGTCCATGACACCTCGCCGTTCGCCTATAAAAGGACACCCCGCACCCCTCCTCTCCTCACCAACCGCTCTCTCACCCGCCTAATCATCCCCCTACGCCACTCACTCCCCTCCAGACAGGCCCGAGCTCGAGATCGAGCTCGAGCTCCGCCGCGGCGGCTCGCCGTCGTCCGCTCGGTACAGGCCCTCCCCGCAGCTCCTCTCGCTCGATCTACCACCACAGGCCCCCACCGATCCGTTCCCCCCTCTTTTCCCTCTCTGCAGCTGCCGGAAACGACCGGAGCAACCTCCTCCCAACGCCTCTCCGCCGTCCCTCCTCGTCACCGGCGAACCTGGCCACTCCGGCGACCAACTCCACCTCCATCAGATCGACGATTCCACGCTGACTCCGTCCCTGCCGTGCCCCGAATCGCCGCCGGTGAGCTCGCCGGCCCTCTGCCTGAGGGTTAGGGATGACAGGTGGGCCCCGCCTGTCAGCCTCTCCTCTCCCTCGCCTCTCTCTCCTCTCACTGACGCCGGGCCCCGTCCGTCAGGTTTGAAACCTGGCGCGCGCGCAGGCGCCCGGGCGCTGGGCTGGTTCCCCTTTGGGCCTGCTGCACTGTGGCCGTTCTGGCCCAGTTGCACAACGGCCCTTTTCCTTATTCTTTTCTGTTTGTTTTTAAATAATTCCACAGGATTTAATATTAATCCAAATGAATTAATTCCAGTTCCTAAAAACTTGTAAAATTCCAACCTATTTAATGATATCACTTTCACCCATATCCATGAACCTTTTGTGTTTTTTTAAATTTAAATCTAAATTTGAACACTAAAACCTCTCTTCAAAAATTCATATACCCCATTCTGTCACTCCAAATCCCAAACTAAGAATTTTTGCCATCTTAGTTTTCCCTCTGGTATTTTATAAAAATAAGTTGACATTTTTCTGAGCACTTTGGTTTTTCTGTTTTTATTATTGTCTTATTTTCCCGTTGTTTATTGCAACGATTAGATACCATGTTTGACGAGGTTGCTGAAGAAGAAGGAGGGGAAGGATTTGAAGACCTTGAAGACCATGCCAATCCAGGCAAGCAGCCCTTTGACCATGTCTATGGAACCCCTTTTTATGCATGTCATATAGCACCATATGGTTATTGCAACGAAATCATGATGAGGTGGAAACCACTTGTTGGTTTGCCACTGTACTTCCTCGTTGATACTTGCATTTGGGCATGACCCTACCTTCTTATGAGGGTTATGCCGGTGGAAGTAGATAGGTCGCTATAGTAGTGGCTATGCTAGTGAAACGGGATATGCATAATGATGAAAGCATAGTTCATTCGAGGCACTCTTTCAAAAAAACCATCAGGTGTCACTTATGCCCGAGGGAGATGATGAGATGGGTAACCACTTGATGACGAAGTGGTGTACCAAGACAAGTGTGTGTGATGTTTTTCAAACGGATTGGTTTAAGTTGCGACCGTTATTCCAACTTTACATGCGCAACCACTCTACCCTTATATGGGAAAGGGCATTATTGATTACCTAGGCCGATACTAGCATGGTGCCCGCATTACTAGTGACGAGAGTGACATGAGGTCACTCTCGGGACGGGGTCGTGCTTGGATAGGCGGCCATGACTATTTTCACAGGGCACCGAACACACCGTTTGTACCCCGTGCCCGTGGTATGTGAAATGGGAGCAAGGCTCCAAAAATATTAAGATGTGAAATGTGGGGCACGGGGGTTACTACCAATCGAGTGGACTCCATATTTGTGTCGCCTAGGGAAAGATAGTGATCGGGTGCTTACCCTGGGTACTTGAGGTACCGCGCGTCGTGGATGACACGGAAAGTTCCCCGGATCTAGTGGGTAAAGTGTGCAACCTCTGCAGAGTGTCAAATTATTCGAATAGCCGTGTCCACGGTCAAGGACAGTTGGGTAACCGCTCTTGGGCTACGTCCAATGTTTGCAAAACCCTGTGTGTGTGTGTGTGTGTGTGAAGGATCCGGTTGATTCAAGTCAAAAGGACTTGGCAAGATCATAGCTTGGTTATGTTGATATTTGTAACCTATAATTCTTATGATGCATGCCTTAGATAACTCATGTCATTGCACTCACAAATTTCTGCTTTCTGCACACATATCCTATCTAGTGCTATTTCATATCTTGTCATACGTGTTCCAAAAACATGGGTTGCTTGCGAGTACATTCAAAGTACTCATTGGCTTGCCACTGGTTATTTAATTGGCCAGGCATGGAAGAGCAGGAATATGAAGAAGAATTCTATGGAGACGAACATGCGAACTAGGACGCTTTTCCAGTTAGAATGCATGTAGGGTTAAGGCAGATGGCATGGGTTCTACTTATCTACGAAGACTTCCGCTATTCAAGTTTATTAGCTATTCAGCCCTTGAGGCTTTATCTATGTAAGACTTGGCCATAATGGTCATAATTTGTGTAAGGCGGTATGTATGGATGTAAGACTCTTGTTATTCAGCTTCTGTGTGTTCAGTGAGCATTGATCTTTGGGATCACTGTACACGTGCATTCGGTGATCTCGACTCTTAAGTCGGGGTCCCCACAGAGCTGGTATCAGAGCCATCCTGACTGTAGGAAGCCTTAGTTAGCATGGGCGTTAGTTAGATGAGCCCCTTTTCATAAACCTTCTGAACCTCTCTTCTTTTCTAAACCTTACCTAACCTGAGGTATCATCATCTTATTAACCTCTCCTATTCAACCTTTGTAGATGGCTGTTGTACCTGAAGAGCACCTGACCACTGGGTTCCGCTTGCTTCTCGAGGATAGCCTCCAGGAGTGCCAGTTCCACCATGCACCCATCCTCACCTACCATGAGCATTGGGTAAAGGACACTGAGGTGGAGTACCATGTTGAAGTGATCGTGAAGGCAAACGACCCCCCCCCCCACACAAGTTGGTTCTTCGAGGGACTCCAGATGGCAACACTACCCCTCGCTGTGAGGCTGCTGCACTCAAGGCACTAACCTGTCTCCGTGAACTTCTTCCGGAGATGGCAGCTAATATGACAACGCGCTTCTTGCCTTACAGGAAGGAAGGTGAAGATGAAAGCAGCGCGCAAGCCCCTCCACTGAAGGAAGGACTCCCACTTCGATTCCAGACCTACTACAGCGTATGTGCCGATAGCTTGGCACAAGATTTGGCCTTGGAATCGATGAAGCTCCGAGAAGAACTTCACAAGACCAAGGCACTTCTTCGTCGAGCACAAGAGAAGACGGATAGGATCAAGAAGGAAGGTGCGCCTGCCGGATGGTCCGCTATCGCGTATCGAGGCGGAAGACCCTCAGGAGATGTATCTTCCAAGGATGAAGAGCCACCCCAGCGACGCCGTATGACGGCAAGGGAATATCGCAAGCTTTTCCCTGCACCACCGACAAAACACCGTCGTATCCAACTCCTCCACTCCCCACACCATCAAGTGATAAGGGGGCCCAGACAGATGAAGACAAAAAGGAAGACCCGAAAGAGCCAAAATACGCGACCGAGCATTCCGCCGCTTAGGCATTATTCGCAACTCGGATATGCCAGTTCGTGACCTCTACGGTAGGATAGGTCGTGTAACCCCTATGCGAAGTCGAGTCCTTGTATGGTTCATATGAAGCCATCTAGTATTTGCTTTTGTTGTGTTTGGATGTACGTCGTATCTTCCCTTCGGGAATATGTAAATGACTGCATCACCCATTTGGATTTTTAATGAATGTGTTTGGCCCTTTCGACCATTGCATGAAAATGATTAGTGTCACACCCACCCCCTTACTAGGCACCCAACTTTATTGCTTTCCCTCTTCCAAATCATGAGACATTTTACCGCTCCAATAAGATGCCTATTGTAACTTGTACCGGTACCTCTACCCAGCAGCCTGAAGCCGGAGCATCCGCCCAATTAGAGGCCGGCCAAGACCAAACCCACGACCAAGCTCCACCACCACCTCCCCCGAACATGAACATGGCTCAGCTTCTCCAAGCTTTCCGAGAGGAACGCCAAGCCAACACCGCAGCCCTCCAGATGATTGCTCAAGCTATCACCAACAACCGCCAGCCGACGGGGAATGGCAATGGATGTTCCACATTGGCAGAGTTCAAGAAGCATGCACCGCCAACTTTCATCGAGACTGCTGAACCCCTAGATGCAGACGACTGGGTCCGCACCATTGAGGACTTGCTGGAACTAGTCGGTTGCACCGAAGACCGTGAGAAGGTGGCTTATGCTGCACACTGCCTCGGGGGGACTGCTAGAGCTTGGTGGGATGGATTCAAGGTCATGCATGCTGGGCAAGACATCACTTGGGACAACTTCAAGGCAGAATTCCGCGAGGCTCATATTCCTTCCAGAATCATGGCTATCAAAAAGCGTGAGTTTCGAGCCCTGAAGAAAGGAAGTGGCACTGTCAAGGAGTACATGCAGAAGTTCAGTGTTCTGTCAAGGTATGCCCCTGAGTCAAGGTATGCCCCTGAAGATGTCAGCACTGATGCTGCAAAAAGGGAGCGCTTCATGGAAGGCCTCAATCAGACTCTGCAGTACTTGCTTGTCGTGTGTGACTGCCCAACCTTCCCTGACCTAGTGAACAAAGCACTCATTCTTGAAGACAAGCGGCGTGCTCTGGAAGACACTCGCAGGTGCAAGATGATCAGCAAGGGAAGTTCTAGCAACCAGAAGCCTCGCCCGTGGCAGCCAGCCCCGGTCAAGCCAACCTATCAACAGCCAAAAGCCCCTGCACCTCGCACGAATTATCAGCCTCAGCAGTATGCCAACCCAAGGCCAGCTTTCAACCCCAATAACAGTGGTGACAACAAGATCAACAACCCAAACCAAGTCACTTGCTTTGGTTGTGGCCAGTCAGGACATATTTCTAAGGTGTGCCCCAACAAGAAGCCCGATGCCCCGCGCCCCAATGCGCAGAACACAGGACAAGGCCGTGGGATGCCACCAAGGAACCAAGCTCCTCGCAACCCGCCTAACAATGGGAAGGGGCGTGTGAATCACGTCACTGCTGAAGAAGCTTAGGAAGACCCGGACGTCGTGCTGGGTACGTTCCTTGTCAACTCAGCACCTGCAACTGTCTTCTTTGATTCTGGAGCCACGCATTCATTTGTCACTCAAAGATTTGCATTAAAAAGTGGCATGACCCCTACACCCCTGAATAACACCATGGTGGTACAAACCCCCATAGCAGAGATGAGAGCCAAGATAGGCTATAAGGGAGTCGGTATTATCATTAACGGTGTAGACTTCCTAGCAGACCTTATCATCTTAAGATCGCAAGGCTTGGATGTGATCTTAGGAATGGATTGGCTCAGCAAGCACCAAGGCTTGTTAGACTGTGCCAATCGTACTGTCACTGTGACCAATGACCAAGGAGTCGAAGCTAAGTTTGCTTCCAACTCCTCTTCTGCTCAAACCACTCAAGTCAACTGTCTGTCTGAAGTTGGACTGGAGCAAGTACCGGTAGTATGCGAGTATCCCGATGTCTTTTCGGATGAGCTACCGCGAATGCCCCCTGACCGTGACATTGAGATCATCATCGAGCTCATGCCCGGGGCAGGACCCATCTATAAGAAGCCTTATAGAATGGGGACGGAAGAATTAGCCGAGTTGAAGAAACAACTGGATGAGCAGCTGAGGAAGGGATTTATCTGCCCAAGTGCCTCCCCTTGGGGATCACTTGTTCTGTTTGTGGCAAAAAGGGACGGTACCATCCGCTTATGTATTGACTACCATTCCCTCAATGAGATTACAAGCAAGAACAAGTATCCACTTCCCAAGATTGAAGATCTGTTTGATCAACTCAGCGGAGCCAAGTTGTTCTCCAAGATCGACCTCAGATCTGGATACTACCAGCTGAAGATCAGACCCCAAGATATTCTGAAGACGAAATTTGTAACCAGATATGGCATGTACGAGTGCACGGTCATGTCTTTTGGGTTAACCAATGCCCCAGCTTACTTCATGTATCTCATGAATAAAGACTTCATGGAATATTTGGACAAGTTTGTTGTTGTCTTCATTGATGACATTCTTGTCTTCTAGAAGACGGAGGAAGAGCACGAGCAACATCTGAGGATGTTCCTAGACAAGCTTCGAGAGCACCAGCTATACGCCAAATTCAGCAAGTGTGAGTTTTGGCCGCATAAAGTTGGATTCTTAGGTCATGTATTGACTGAAGAAGGATAGTCAGTTGATCCCGCAAAGATCGAAGCTATGACCCAATGGCAATCTCCAACGACCGTCAAGGAAGTCAGAAGCTTCCTCGGACTTGCGGGCTATTACCGTAAATTCGTGGAAGGATTCTCTAGCATTGCCCGGCCCATGACTCAGCTCCTGAAGAAGGACAAGAAGTTCGAATGGACGCCAAAATGCGAAGAAAGCTTCCAAGAGCTCAAGAAGAGATTGACCACCGCCCCAGTTCTGGCAACACCTGATATTCACAAGGAGTTCGTGATATATTGTGATGCCTCTCGAACCAGATTGGGAAGCGTTCTGATGCAAGAAGAATGACTCATAGCTTACCTCTCAAGGAAACTATGACCTCATGAGGAGAACTACGCTACTCACGATCTTGAGTTAGCAACAGTGGTTCATGCCTTGAAGACATGGAGACATTACCTTCTAGGGAAACGGTGTGAGATATACACAGACCACAAAAGTCTGAAGTATATTTTCACCCAGAAAGAATTGAACATGAGGCAACGAAGATGGTTGGAACTAATTAAGGATTATGACCTCAGTGTTCAATATCACCCCGGGAAGGCTAACGTGGTAGCCGATCCTTAAGCAGCAATGCTTGCTCCCTGAATGCCATAATTCAAAGAAGGCAGCCAACCCTGTTTGAAGAGCTGGAACAATTCAGTTTGGAATTGGTCACCCCTGGATTTCTAGACCATCTGGAAGTCAAACCAACCCTGATGGATGAAGTCAAGAAGGCACAAGGTGGGCACGCAAGCATTGAAGGCATCAAGAAGAAGATGAAGCTAGGCAAGGCCCTAGGATTCTCCGAAGACGAGCACGGGATTGTTTGGTACAAAGGCCGCATCTGCGTACCGAACAAGATGGAGCTGAAGAACCTGTTCCTGCAAGAATCCCATGACACTCCGTATTCCATCCACCCCGGAGGAACCAAGATGTATCAAGACTTGAAGGAAAGATTCTGGTGGCATGGGATGAAAAAAAGAGATTGCAACCTATGTTGCAAAGTGTGATGTGTGCCAAAGGGTCAAGGCTGAATATCAGCGACCCACTGGATTGCTCCAACCACTCAAGGTTCCTGAGTGGAAGTGGGATAAAGTCGGAATGGATTTCATCACTGGATTACCAAGGTCGAATAAAAGACATGACTCCATCTGGGTCATAGTCGACCATTTGACCAAGGTAGCCCATTTCATTCCTGTCAAGACTACCTATAATGGCAACCAGTTGGCAACTCTCTATATCGATCGAATCGTGAGCCTCCATGGCGTTCCAAAGGAGATTGTGTTAGATCGAGGCACCCAGTTTACGTCAAGGTTATGGAAAAGATTCCAAGAAGCCTTGCGAACCAAGTTGTCTTTCATCACGGCTTTTCACCCGCAGACCGGAGGTCAGACAGAGCGAGTAAATCAAATTCTCGAAGACATGCTCCGAGCCTGTGTCTTGGCATATGGAGCCAAGTTGGAAGATTGCCTCCCTTTTGCCGAGTTCTCCTATAACAATAGTTATCAGTCAAGCCTTCAGATGGCACCATTTGAGGTGTTGTACGGATGCAAGTGTTGCACACCCCTCAACTGGTCATAGGCGGGAGAAGGGCTAGTCTTCGGACCAGATATTCTCCACGAATCAGAAGAGCAAGTCCAACTAGTCAGAGAACGTTTGAAGGCCGCCAAATCAAGGCAGACGAGCTATGCTGACAATCGTCGCCGAGACATGAGTTTCCGTGTTGGATACCATGTGTACCTGCGAGTAACTCCTCTGAAGGGAACCAAACGTTTCCACGTTAAGGGGAAACTTGCACCAAGATTTATTGGCCCCTTCAAGATCACCGACCGACGAGAAGTGGCTTACCAGTTTAAACTACCACATGAGCTATCCGATGTGCACAATGTATTCCATGTTTCACGACTCCGGAAGTGTCTCCAAGTTCCAGACAAGCCTGATCTCTACAAGGATGTCGACCACCAAGGCATTGATCTCCAGCCCGATTTGACCTACCGCGAGAAGCCCATTTGCATTCTGGATAAAGCAGAGCGACGGACGCGAAGCCGCACCATCAAGTATTTCAAGGTCCAGTGGAGCAAACACACGGAAGCAGAAGCAACCAGGGAACGTGAAGACTATCTTAGATCTGAGTATCCCGATCTCTTTTAAGACCTAGTTTAGGAATTTCGGGGACGAGATTCTTGTAAGGGGGGTAGGTCTGTCACCCTGCATTTTGTAACTTGTCATTTGCATCAATAAAGCATGAAAATTTGGACCAGCAAATTTTTTTGGCATCATTTGGCTCTTATTTAGAAGTAAGTTTTTCTCTCTATGATTTTCAAGTGCTCTTTAAAGTCGACTACTCCCTTTGTATATTTCATATCCTTACCCCAAACTTCTGCCCAACGATCATACCAAGTGTATATATCTGTATAGTATTTTCTTACAAAAATAATTTGGCCAAAAAGTATTTTCAAAAATTAGTTTTCTAAAAACCCCTGAATTGAGGTTTGCACTGCAAGTGCTTGATTTAGGGTGAGAAAAATATTTCAAAGAGTATATTTGAAACCTAGTAGAAATAGGACTCCCATAAACCACAAAAATATAATTTTAAAAGTTATTTTCCTATTTTATTTAAAGGCTTTTTCTTAAGGCCAGAAATGGTCTTTAATAGGGAAAAATTATTTAACTATTTCAAAAATATTTGCCAAAATTCAGGGAGACTCATAGGACATATATTGTCCATATATAAGAGTTTCAACACTTGGTCATGTTCAAAATATTGGACAAATCCCTCAGAAACCCTTTCTGGATATTTTAAGCTTTTGAAATATTTACAAAGGAAATATTCTCTAAAAATTCCAGGGAAATTCTATCATGTCATATATGACATATTTGATGATCTTGCCAAGCCCCATGCCTTGGGAAGCAAGAAAACATCATCAAAACCCCTCAAAACCATTATGTCCATATTTGGAGTTTGAGCAACTTTACATTGCCAAATTTGTCCAAATGCTCTCAAACTTGGTACACATGCTAGAATGGTCTAATAATGCATCTAGACCAAATGGGCACAAGCTTTGGAGAAGGGTAACTTGATCAGAGTACCCCAAAACCATTTCTGTTCAAATTCAAATTTGAACAACTTTACATTACCAAATTTTTACTTGGGGCTTCAAACCTTGTGGGCATGATCACAACCCCAAATGATGACACTACACCAAGTGGTGCATCAAGGAGGGATGTTTTGCTTAACTCAAACTTGGTGAAACCATTTCTGTTGATTTCTAGGGTTCACCAAAGTTACATGGAAAGTTTCTTCAAATAAGCCCAAACTTGGTGAAACACCCTATTTCCATATGCCATTTAATCCTGTTAAGTATCATGGCTAGTGGAGATCATCTGATTGCTCAAAACCACATCAAACACCTTCTGGTGATTTTCCAAAGTTACCACTTTCACCCCTCTTCTTAGTCTCCTTGAGCCCTACTTTTTACCACTGCTTCCTCAGGCTCCCCTGCACCTCCAACAACTCTCCCCTGGCCTCAGCTCCATGATTGAGTAGGGGTAAAACCCCAATGTGCATTCTGGACAGGAGTTTTCACCATTCTATCTCAACCCCTCTTCTTCTAGAAGTATTCCCTGGCATCCAATGATCCCCCCGCGTTGTTTACTCCCCCCTAGAGCCAATGGACACTGTGGCCATGCCCAAAGCGCGTGGGACACGGCCATGCCGGCCATTTGAGCGCTCTGGAGCACGCTACAGTGCGCTCCCTCACTGTAGCCTCCTCCAATCCGCAGCGCCCGACCACCTCGAGCCTCCCCCTCACGCCAGTCGATGTGCCTCGACGTGCGCAATCCGCCCCGGCTCTGTCCCCGTCCCCCTTCTCCCTCCTCTCGCCCCAGCTCACACGAGCGACGACCGCCCGAGAGCTCCAATCAGCCTCCTCGCACGCGCGCTACTCTGGACTCCCCCTGCTCTCTGTCTTCCTCTCCCCGGCTCTGGACCGCATCCAGCAACACCACAGACACCACCCCAGCTCCTCCCGAGCCCTGTGGCAACGGGCAGAAGCTCGCCGGCGCACGGGTCCATGGCACCTCGCCGTTCGCCTATAAAAGGACACCCCGCGCCCTTCTCTCCTCACCAACCGCTCTCTCACCCGCCTAATCATCCCCCTACGCCACTCACTCCCCTCCAGGCAGGCCCGAGCTCGAGATCAAGCTCGAGCTCCGCCGCGGCGTCTCGCCGTCGTCCGCTCGGTACAGGCCCTCCCCGCAGCTCCTCTCGCTCGATCTAGCACCACAGGCCCCCACTGATCCTTTTCCCCCTCTTTTCCCTCTCTACAGCTGCCGGAAACGACCGGAGCAACCTCCACCCGATGCCTCTCCGCCGTCCCTCCTCGTCATCGGCGAACCAGGCCACTCCAGCGACCAACTCCACCTCCATCAAATCGGCGACTCCACGTTGACTCCGTCCTTGCCCTTAGCTCGCCCTGCCGTGCCCCGAATCACCGCCGGTGAGCTCGCCGGCCCTCTGCCGGAGGGTTAGGGATGACAGGCGGGCCCCGCCTGTCAGCCTCTCCTCTCCCTCGCCTCTCTCTCCTCTCACTGACCCCGGGGCCCACCCGTCAGGTTTGAAACCTGGCGCGCGCGCAGGCCCCCTTGCGCTAGGCTGGTTCCCCTTTGGGCCTGCTGCACTATGGCCGTTCTGGCCCAGTTGCACAGCGGCCCTTTTCCTTTTTCTTTTCTGTTAGTTTTTAAATAATTCCACAATATTTAATATTAATCCAAATGAATTATTTCTAGTTCCTAAAAACTTGTAAAATGCCAACCTATTTAATGATATCACTTTCACCCATATCCATGAACCTTTTCTATTCTGTTCAAATTTAAATCTAAATTTGAACCTAAAACCTCCCTTAAAAAATTCATATACCCCATTTTGTCACTCCAAATCCCAAACTAAGAATTTTTGCCATCTTAGTTTTCCCTCTGGTATTTTATAAAAATAAGTTGACATTTTTCTGAGCACTTTGGTTTATTTGTTTTTATTATTGTCTTATTTTCCCGTTGTTTATTGCGACGATTAGATACCGTGTTTGACGAGGTTGCTGAAAAAGAAGGAGGGGAAGGATTTGAAGACCTTGAAGACCAAGCCAATCCAGGCAAGCATACCTTTGACCATGTCTATGGAACCCCTTTTTATGCATGTCACACAGCACCATATCGTTATTGCAACGAAATCATGATGAGGTGGAAACCACTTGTTGGTTTGCCACTGTACTTCCTCGTTGATACTTGCATTTGGGCATGACCCTACCTTCTTATGAGGGTTATGCCAGTGGAAGTAGATAGGTTGCTATAGTAGTGGCTATGCTAGTGAAACGGGATATGCATAATGATGAAAGCATAGTTCATTCGAGGCCCTCTTTCAAAAAAAAACATCGGGTGTCACTTATGCCCGAGGGAGATGATGAGATGGGTAACCACTTGATGACGAAGTGGTGTGCCAAGACAAGTGTGTGTGATGTTTTTCAAATGGATTGGTTTAAGTTGCGACTGTTGTTCCAACTTTGCATGCGCAACCACTCTACCCTTATATGGGAAAGGGCATTATTGATTACCTAGGCCGATACTAGCATTGTGCCCGCATTACTAGTGACGAGAGTGACATGAGGTCACTCTAGGGACGGGGTCGTGCTTGGATAGGCAGCCATGACTGTTTTCATAGGGCACCGAACACATCGTTGGTACCCCTTGCCCGTGGTATGTGAAATGGGAGCAAGGCTCCAAAAATCTTAAGATGTGAAATGTGGGGCACGAGGGTTACTACCAATCGAGTGGACTCCATATTAGTGTGTCCTAGGGAAAGATAGTGATCGGGTGCTTACCCCGGGTACTTGAGGTACCGCGGGTCATGGATGACACGGAAAGTTCCCCGGATCTAGTGGGTAAAGTGTGCAACCTCTGCAGAGTGTAAAACTATTCGAATAGCCGTGTCCACGGTCAAGGACAGTTGGGTAACCGCTCTTGGCCTACGTCCAATGTTTGCGAAACCCTGTGTGTGTGTGTGAAAGATCCGGTTGATTCAAGTCAAAAGGACTTGGCAAGATCATAGCTTGGCTATGTTGATATCTGTAACCTATAATTCTTATGATGCATGCCTCAGATAACTCATGTCATTGCACTCACAAATTTCTGCTTTCTGCACACATATCCTATCTAGTGCTATTTTATATCTAGTCATACTTGTTCCAAAAACATGGGTTGCTTGCGAGTACATTCAAAGTACTCATTGGCTTGCCACTGGTTATTTAATTGGCCAGGAATGGAAGAGCACGAATATGACGAAGAATTATATAGAGACGAACATGCGAACTAGGACGCTTTCCCAGTCAGAATGCCTGTAGGGTTAAGGCAGATGGCATGGGTTCTACTTATCTACGAAGACTTCCGCTATTCGAGTTTATTTGCTATTTAGCCCTTGAGGCTTTATCTATGTAAGACTTGGCCATAATGGTCATAATTTGTGTAAGGCGGTATGTATGGATGTAAGACTCTTGTTATTCAGCTTCTGTGTGTTCAGTGATCATTGATCTCTGGGATCACTGTACACGTGCATTCGGTGATCTCGACTCTTAAGTCGGGATCCCCACAAAACGAGATCCAAATACAATGTTCATGCTCAAAGCTGGTACTAAATAACAATTATTGAGGTTTGAAACTAATCCCGAGGGTAGATGTAGAGGTAGTATGCCGACGGCAATCACATCGACCTTGGAACCATTCCCGACGCGCATCGTCACCTCGTCCTTCGCCAGTCTCCGCTTATTCCGCAGCTCCTGCTTTGGGTTACAAATGTGAGCAACTGCACCGGTATCAAATACCCAGGAGCTACTATGAGCGCTGATAAGGTACACATCAATAACATGTACTCCCTCCGTTCCAAAATAGATGACCCAACTTTGTACTAACTTTAGTACAAAGTTAGTACAAAGTTGAGTCATCTATTTTGGAACGGAGGGAGTATATCACATATACCTTTGACATTGCCGGCACTAAAGTTAGTACAAAGTTGAGTCATCTATTTTGGAACGGAGGGAGTATATCACATATACCTTTGACATTGCCGGCCTTCTTATGTGCTAAGTATTTGGGGCAGTTCTGCTTCGAGTGACCCGTTCCCTTGCAATAAAAGCACTCAGTCTTAGGCTTGGGTCCATTCTTTGGCTTCTTCCTGGCAACTGGCTTACCGGGCGTGGCAACTCCTTTGCCGTCCTTCTTGAAGTTCTTTTTACCCTTGCCTTTCTTGAACTTAGTGGTTTTATTCACCATCAACACTTGATGCTCTTTCTTGATCTCCACCTCCACTGATTTCAGCATTGAATACACCCCGGGAATGGACTTCTCCATCCCTTGCATATTGAAGTTTATCACGAAGCTCTTGTAGCTAGGTGGGAGCGATTGAAGGATTCTGACAACGACCGCTTCGTTTGGGAGATTCATTCCCAACTGAGACAAGCGATTGTGCAACCCAGACAATTTGAGTATGTGCTCGCTGACAGAACTATTCTCCTCCATCTTACAACTGTAGAATGCGTCAGAGACATCATATCTCTCGACTCGAGCATGAGCTTGGAAAACCATTTTCAGCTCTTGGAACATCTCATATGCTCTGTGGTGCTCCGCTTTTGGAGCCCCGGTTCTAAGCCGTAAAGCATGCCGCACTAAACCAGGGAGTAATCATCACAACGTGACTGCCAAGCGTTCATATCGTCTTGGTTCGCTGGGGCGGGAGCGTCACCTAACGGTGCTTCAAGGACATATGCTTTCCTGGCAGCTATGAGGATGATCCTCAAGTTACGGACCCAGTCCGTATAGTTTCTACCATCGTCTTTCAGTTTGGCTTTCTCTAGGAACGCGTTGAAGTTGAGGGTAACATGAGCGTGGGCCATTCGATCTACAAGACATGTTGTAAAGATTTTAGACTATGTTCATGACAATCAAGTTCATCTAAACATATTTAATGAACTCCCACTCAGATAGACATCTCTCTAGTCATCTAAGTGATACATGATCCGAATCGACTAGGCCGTGTCTGATCATCTAGTGAGACGGACTAGTCATCAATGGTGAACATCTTTATGTTGATCGCATCTTCTATACGACTCATGTTCGACCTTTCGGTCTTCCGTGTTCCGAGGCCATGTCTGTACATGTTAGGCTCGTCAACTGAACCCTAAGTGTATTGCGTGTGTAAATCTGGCTTACACCCGTTGTATGCGAACGTTAGAGCCTATCACACCCGATCATCACATGGTGCTTCGGAACAACGAACCTTAGCAATGGTGCATAGTTAGGGGGAACACAATTCTTGAAATTTTTAGTGAGAGATCATCTTATTTACTACCGTCGTTCTAAGAAAATAAGATGTAAAAACATGATAAACATCACATGCAATCAAATAGTGACATGATATGGCCAATATCATTTTGCTCCTTTGATCTTCATCTTCGGGGCTCCATGATCATCATCGTCACCGGCATGACACCATGATCTCCATCATCATGATCTCCATCATCGTGTCTTCATGAAGTCGTCTCGCCAAACATTACTTCTACTACTATGGCTAACGTTTAGCAATAAAGTAAAGTAATTACATGGCGTTATTCAGTGACACGCAGGTCATACAAAAATAAGACAACTCCTATGGATCCTGCCGGTTGTCATATGCATCGACATGCAAGGATTCCTATCATTCGTCACATCTTTTGGCCATATCACATCACACGGCACATGCTGTAAGAACAAGTTAGACGTCCTCTAATTGTTGTTGCAAGTTTTTACGTGGCTGCTATAGGTTTCTAGCAAGAACGTTTCTTACCTACGCCAAAAACACAATGTGATATGCCAATTTCTATTTACCCTTCATAAGGACCCTTTTCATCAAATCCGATCCGAATAAAGTGGGAGAGACACACACCCGCTAGCCACCTTATGCAACTAGTGCATGTCAGTCGGTGGAACCTGTCTCACGTAAGCGTACGTGTAAGGTCGGTCCGGGCCGCTTCATCCCACGATGCCGCCGAATCAAGATAAGACTAGTAGCGGCAAGAGAATTGAACAAATCTACGCCCACAACTGCTTTGTGTTCTACTCGTGCAAGATACTACGCATAGACCTGGCTCATGATGCCACTGTTGGGGAACTTAGCAGAAATCAAAAAAAATTCTACGCTTCACCAAGATCAATCTAAGGAGTCATCTAGCAATGAGGGAGAAAGGAGTGCATCAACATACCCTTGTAGATAGCGAGTGGAAGCGGTCAAGAGAATGTGGATGATGGAGTCGTAATCATCGTGATCCAAATCACCGATGATCCTAGCGCCGAACGGACGGCACCTCCGCGTTCAACACACGTACGGAGCAGCGACGTCTCCTCCTTGTTAATCCAGCAAGAGGGGAAGAGAGGTTGATGGAGATCCAGCAGCACGACGGCGTGGTGGTGGATGCAGCGGGATTCCTGCAGGGCTTCGCCAAGCACTACGGGAGGAGGAACGGGTGTCACGGGAGGGAGAGGGAGGCGCCAGGGGTTAGGGTGCGGCTGCCCTCCCTCCCCCCACTATATATAGGGGCCTTGGGGGGCCGCAGGCCCTAGGAGATCCAATCTCCTAGGGGGGCGGCGGCTAGAGGGGGGGAAACTTGCCCCCCAAGCAAGTGGGGCGCCCCCACCCCTAGGGTTCCCAACCCTAGGCGCAGGGGGAAGGCCCAAGGGGGGCGCACCAGCCCACTATGGGTTGGTTCCCTTCCCCTTTCAGCCCATGGGGCCCTCCGGGATAGGTGGCCCCACCCGGTGGACCCCTGAGACCCTTCATGTGTGTGTCAGCATTACCGATCCAGGGATGACATTGAAACACAGAGACTTCGGTCCATTCGGATCGTGGTCGCTACATCAGCCCCTCTTATAGTGTTGTTAGTTGCCGGTGAAGTTGAAGATTGCTCCATGTCGGAACATGGATATGTTGGAATATCACAATATCTCTTATGTTTAATTAATGCACCTATATACTTGGCAATGAGTGGGAGGCTTGGCATTTTGCTCAGTGTTTTGTTCCACTCATGCTGCCTTAAGAACCGATAAACCGGTGTTATGTTCCTTGATTTTGCGTTCCTACCGCGGTTGGGATTTATGGGACCCCTTGATAGCTCACTTTGAATAAAACTCCTCTAGAAAGGCCCAACTTTGATTTTACCATTTGCCTAATAACTAAAAACTTGCATAGGGAGTAATTAACCCGAGGATTCTTAATCAACAGCCCGGGCCAGTGCTCCTCATGAGTGTTGGTCCAAACTAGAGCAGCTTGCGGCGCCGCCCCTTGGCAACTTGGGGTATTTTGGTCGCTGTAACCATAGCTCATCCGTCGTGGCCTGAGACGAGATACACGCGGCTCCTATCGGGGTGTTGGCACATAGGGAGGTCTTGTTGTACTTGTTTTACCATTGTCGAAATATCTTATGCACCGGGATTCCGAGTCTGATCGGGTTGTCCCCAAGATGGAGGTTTTACCTCTGCTGATCGTGAGAGCTTATGATGGGCTAAGTTGGGACACCCCTGCAGGGTTATGATCTTTCGAAAGTCGTGCCCGCGGTTATGTGGCGGATTGGAGTTTGTTAATATCCGGTTGTAGATAACTTAACACAAAAACTCAACTAAAATACACAACTTGTGTGCATAGCCGTGATGGTCTCTTTTCGAAGGAGTTCGGGAAGAGAACACGGCTGGGTTATGAATGACTTGTAAGTAGACATGATCACTTAGTGGTCATAACTAGTTTACGATCATTGGCGTAACTTCTCATCTCACTCTGAAAGTTTGTAAGCTAGCCATCATCATATATGCTTAGTATTTGCAGTAGCCCCACTTTATACCTTCTGCACACCTAAAAGCTTTGGTAGTTTTGATACTCGGGAACAAGATTGATGAGTCCTTGTGACTCACAGTTACTACAAAAATAGATGCAGGTACCTCATAGTTTGATGCGGGAGATGTGCAAGAGCTTCAGTGGTAGTTCGATAAAGAGCGTGGGCGTATGTACGTGACATACCCCAGTGATCAGTAGTGGTTTCTACTAGGGCCGATCGGGCATAGTTGGGTGGTTATCTTCTTTTCAATTGTATCCGTCCGTAGTCGGACTTTGTGTGTACTCTGAATGACGTATGAATAATTTGATCATTGTGTGATGTGGCAATTGTAAGCCAACTATCTACTTCCTTGTTCATTTACATGGGAATGTGTGAAGATGACCCTTCTTGCGATCATACCAAAATGCGGTTATGCCTCTAAGTCGTGCCTCGACACATGGAAGAAATAGCCGCATCTTGGATGTTACAAGTTGGTAATCAGAGCCTTCCCCAACCTTGGAGCCCCTGCTTGATCGAACCGCTGCCGATGTTGAGTCTAGAAAAAATTGTATTGAGTCTTAGGGATATATATATCAGAGGGTAGGAATTCTTTTACTCCTTATTCCCTTCGTCGCTTTGGTGAGGACTCCTGACGTAGAAGTTTTGACTTCACTCTCCTCTTTTTCACTAATTTTTTTAGGATCATGTGGGTATTGTTGGGATCGTTCCGATATCTTTGTGATGAGAACATTGTTCTAGGTGCCTCTTGTCATTTAGGGGTTGTGGCAGTGTCCCGGGGAGTTGAGCTCCAAGGTGTTGTCATCACAGTTGTATTGTTACAGTTCCAGAATACCAGAGGTCGACGACATCGAAAAATCTTCTATGCGTGTCAGCTGGTGAGATAACCCCGACGTCACCCAGTACTGGGGGGATAGTTCGGGAGTATTGCCACAGCTAGTATATCATATGCTTTTCGAAGGTCTGAGGTACACGGTTTCGGAAGGTGCCTGATTATGTATTGACGGATGGATACGGCTGGATGTAGGGATTGTTAGTTGGGTGAGATATTTGTGCTTCCCCTGTATCCCCAACACCAGATTGCATAACCAGAAAGTTTCAGGATTTAGTAGGTAGGAATTCAAGCACCTCTAGGATTTCTTCCGACAAATACATGATATGAGGTTGGGATCCAACGTGTAGTGGTTCGCTTGTCACAGTTGATTTTACAGTGGTCTCTTTTCATCTTAATGAGTCCTCGGCTATGCCGATTTAGGGACGTGATGTCCGCTGTAACGTCGTGCCCGGGGGGCCTCATCATGAAAACTATGGATGGAATCTCTATCATATGTTTGTTCCGGCTTATTCTGCAAGCCAAATCCTTTGTTTTGTTTTGAGTTGTGGTATTCGAGTTGCTTCAATATCAAGTGTTGATTCCATACCTTTCCTAAGTGGTGTTCTCATATTTCTATGGGAGTGCTAGTCCTTCTTGATCATCGACAATGTTATGTTAAATTCTTTTCAACCGGCGTTCTGCTCTTCAAGTTAACCCGATCATTTCAATATGTGCAAAACCAATTCTTGGTTTTTCTCAACGGTGTCTGTTTCATTCATCCCAAGTTGTCTTTGTTTCCCCCCACCCTCCCATACTTTTTCTTCATGGAGCCAGAATTCTTAATCAAGTATCCATTAAGTCTCTTCATTTTTTCCTTCGATGTTGTTTATCCGGTGATTTCTCGTGAAGATGCTAAGGAAGCTTCAAGTTTATCATTCCCCGTTCTCGTTTCTTCTTCGATGGACAAAATCCAAGCTTTGGTATTGATCATATCTTTTCCTTTTGTTTCACATGTTTTCCCATGTTGGAATTTCTTGTCCAAGGCTCTCTTATTCATTCGCCTTTCTCTATTCATATCCGGAGTGTTGAAGATATATCAGAAGATTCGTGTTTCCATTCTTAATCCGTTCAAGCTATTTTGAGATTATTATCTCATTCAAGCCATTTAATTCAATCCTCGCAATCTCTCTTTCAAGAATCATTTCCATCGGTGTTTATTTTGAGTGGGCCCTAACCCATAGGTCATTCCGAGGATCTTACCTGACTCTTCTAAATAATTTCCGAAGATATTCTCAAATTCTTTTCAAGTGTGATGTAAGAATGTATTCCATCAGTCATATGCCTTCTCCAAGATTGCTTTCAAATTCTTTCTAGCATTGCTTCAACATTTTCATTGTTCATTCTACAGTGCCTCAACAATTCATGGTGTTGTATCTCCTCGTCATTCTCAGATTTTAAAGACCAAAGAAGAGTTTCTCTTATATCTTGGTCCATTCTCTTGAAGATTCATGGTTCTAGCTTCATGCCATCCTCATTATTGTTCCGATTGTGAGGAATTCTTTTCATACCCATCCAAAGCATTTCAAGAGTGTTTTGTGTTTTTTATCTCACCATTTCAGAATTCTTCATTCTCAATGTTCTACTCTTGTTCTTAAATTCTTCCGGTGCATCGTTCAAGTATTATTTAATTGGCTCTAGATCCCTTCATTCTTTTGTATCTAAGTTTCCTCAAGTGCCTTTGTTCCTTTTCTAATTCTTTTTGGCGATTCGCTCTCATTTCTTCATTCGTTTCAATCCTATCGGTGGTCCGTTGAATTGTGCTATCTCTCTCTTTAATCATTTTCAATGCAAATAAGTAGTATGCCAAATCCAATACTTCTCATCAATTTAAATTGGTGAAGGTTATGCATAACATAATTCTTACACTGGTACGCGTCGGTCCTAAACAAACGGTTTTTAACCCCTTTCCGCGAAGGCATTTGGAACCGTTGCCAAGTGAGTGTGGGTGATAGGGGGTCCTTCCCACACGACCCAGAAACCGTCGGGGATATGCCCTCCTGGCACACACGCTCGGCAAAATGAGGTCGTGTCTGACCGGCGAGCGCTCAAATACGGAAATACGTACAGTCGAGCTAAAAAAATACAATTATACGGCAAAATTATTTCCGGTCGCAAGTACATCCCACACAGTCAGTCCCCGCTAAACATTTCCATTCGTATGTACATCCCACACAGTCGCTCCAAGGAAAACGTTTCCGTTCACAGGTACACCAAACACAATTTTTCCCGTTAAATCGTTTGTGATAGCGTTGCCATTGCACACAATATTAATAATTTTATCATTTGTGTTATTGAATGCATCACACTTGGTGCGTAGAGGAAACTGCGTGGCAAAGGTTGTCCATCACACACACTATTTATGTGGTAAACGTTTGCGCAAGGTGGCCTAACACAAGCAATTTTCAAGAGAAAGTTGTGCGTGCAGTGGAGATTGATCGCACACGTAGTGGATCCTAGAAACGTTTCTGATCCCACGTATATCGTAGATATTTTGCTTTCGCAAACCGTGTGCAGTGTAATCCCTAATTAATCCAATTAATCCCTAGTTTAAAAGTCACATGTTTTGAATTTGAAAGTAGGCAATCATTTATTTCATATCCATCCATGTTTATTACAAATATAGGTTCCACCACAAATCCATAATTTGATGCAAGTGTACATATACTGAAGAACTACAGAAGCACCAAGTAAAGAATGATGAACCACAGTTGTACTAAAGACTGTAAAGAAAGATGCGAAAGACATTCTGGTTGCTGGAGAAGGTGAAGCGGAATGTCCATATTGTGCCCTCCTCCATGCGTAATGCGCGCACGCCTCTGGGCCAACCCCTTGTCATGGTTGCCCGTCGACCCTTCACTGTCTTCATTAGGACTTCTCGATGCTCATTGTAGTCTGGATGAAATACTTTAACCTTCATTGCGTGTCCACCAATCATGTACTTTGCGAGGTAATCTTGAGTGAACTGCTTCGGTAACCACTGGGAGCGAAAAAGATTCAGACATTGTTGTCTAACAACTCATTATGGGCAGTAAAAAGAGAAGGCTGCAGAGTTTGTAGTTACATCTTATATCTCACTCTTGTGTTGGACAGAGCATAAACAAATAATTTTCTTGCCACAATTCATATCTTTTTGCTAATAATCCTTATCAATTTCCTCACTTGATGCTTGTTCATCAATATCTCATTGCCCCATATGCAAAAAGGGTCGATGCGTGGATCCTTGCCAAGGGAATATGTACCTACAAGCAAGAAGTCAATATTAGAAGCTAACTAGTGTCCTGGATCAATATGCACTACATTATGGAACGACAGGGGGAGTACAAGCCAAGGGATGAAGCTAACCTCGGCGGAAAATGGTGGCCACTCCCGTTGTTGTCTTGCATAAGTAGTGGAAAGGCATGATAAATACAACAATCTTAACATCAAACAAATATAGCAAAGGTAAACAACATCATCTCCAAATGATAGCTTGAATGTGTTGGTTTCAGCATGTTATTAAAGCAGATATAACATTGAAGGCAATGTTACCGACAGCAGGCTTAACAACCATCAAATATTGCAATTCAAACTGGTATTATTGAAAATGAATAGAATGTAGGTAATGCTTAAACATCACACTGAATAAATGTGTAAAACTGAAATGAAGGGCATGTGTTAACTACACCATGAATAACTGGAACCAAATATAGCCGTTCAAACTGGTATTTATGTAGTCGAGCGGCACAGTGCCGACTTGCACATAATGAACAACACATTGTGAATGACTGAAATAAACAAGGCATAAATGACCAGTACAACAACCAAATATAGCCATTGAAAACTGGACAGAATCTCACTACAACCAACCTAACAAGCAAATACAGATAAATAGGGCATATGCTTGAAAACTGGGCAAATGCTCACTTCAACCAACCTAACAACCAGATAAAGATACACAAGGCATCATCTTGATAACTGGACATATGCTAAAAAACAACCTAACAACCAAATACAGATAAACAAGGCATCTGCTTGATATCTGGACAAATGCTAAAAAAATGAACCTAACAACCAAATACAGATAAACAAGGCATCTGCTTGATAACTGGACAAATACTCACTGCAACCAAACTAAGAACCAAATATAAATAAACAAGGCATCTGCTCGATAACTGAAAAAATGCTCACTCCAACCAAATATAGATAAACAAGGCATCTACTCACTATAAACAATCAAATATAGCCATTCGTGAAACTAAAGTGGACAATTCATACTTAAACATCACATAGACCTATTGAACAATACATTTTTGCATAACTAAAATAATTAAACACGACACAGTTAAAGCACCACGCGACAAATGTTACTACAACTCAGGGTACAGGCTGGCAAGCTAGAAAAGGTAAGATTTGCTGATAGAGTGTTGCCTCACATTTCATGGACGGGATCCTTCTAGTTGGAAGAGCACAGACCCATAGTGCGCTCTCTCATGTCACAGATGGACTGTTTCACCTTGGAAGAACCTTCGCCGGTTCCCTCCTCGTGGTCGTGGTCGTTGTCGATGAGATCTGACTTGGCAATTGAGCATCCCAAGCCACCGTCGTAGAACATGTCCTTCAGAAGTGACAAAATGGGCTCGATGGCGTATAAATCTCGCAAATCCTTGACCGCTTGTTGGAGGAGATCAGCGGCAAGGCCATCGAAGAGATCGACGGAGATTGAACCAGAGGGGTTGGGGATGGACCACTTAACCTGTGACATGGCCCGCGTGAAGCTGTCAGTGTGGACGAGCTTGATGTCGTAGCCAGCTTTCCCAAGATACAGAAATACGCTAGCCTGCTGACATGAAGCCGTCGGCATGGCAACGTAGTCTATGTCTTCGCCGGCTTCTGCGGCGACGTGTTGCTCCGGGATTGACAGGTCGGGGAGAATGGCGGCCACCTCGCCAACGTCCATCGGAGAGGCCATGATAAACCTCTTCTTGGCCGAATGCTCGTCGGGCTCCCCGGGATACATGGTCGAGCTTAGGCTGCGACATTCTGGAGCAGGGGATGTGGATCTGACGGGGAGGGACACCGCAGGACTCATCTAAAAACTCAGGGGAGTGGGGCGACGGTATGGGAATCGCTAGGTAACCTAAACTTTATTATCTAAGCTAGGAGGAACGGGCAGACCGACAGGGTTGGCGGCGGCAGCGGTGGCGGCCGCGAGCTAGGGTTCGAGGGGGATGGAGGGGGGCGGGTGGGGGACTATGGAAGGGGGGAGTGGTGTTTGAGGATACGCCGCGGCTACTGAAAATTTTAGTAATGGTGGGTGGAGATGGTGGTGGACGAGGGAGGGCGACGATTCAAATGCATCGACTACTGCAGTTTTACTATAATGTCGGTGCAGGAGGAGTGTTGGCGATGGTTGAAGTATGTCGGCTACTAATATTCGGGTAAAGGAATTGATGCGGGGCGGGAGTGCCCAAGATCGCGCACGGTCCAATAACAATATGCGTGTATGATAATATGGAAAAGTGGCGCGGATCCGCCGATTTTTGCAACGCTTAAGGCGGGTAGTTTTTTTATATTTCTAGCTAGCTAGTCTGTCGCACACGGTTCGTCCTAATTTCCAAATAAACTTACCCGCCTTTAGCTTGCACAGGTGGTGGTTTTACAGCGCACTTGCATCGCACACGGTTAAGCCAGTACCTCCACCCTTTGCTCGCGCTGGCGCGGTCGTGGTGATTTCGGCGCACTTGCATCGCACACGGTTGAGCCAGTACCTCCACCCATTGCTCGCGCTTGCGCGATCGTGGTGATTTCAGCGCACTTGCATCGCATACGGTTGAGCCGGTACCTCCACCTTAATTTGCTCGCGCTTGCGCGGTCGTGGTGATTTGAGTGCACTTGCATCGCACACCGTTGAGCCAGTACCCCCACCTTAATTTGGTTGCGCTTGCGCGGTTGTGGTGATTCACATCGCACTTGTATCACACACGGTTAAGATATTATACCCCGTATCCGTCGAGGGTCATCAGAGTCTTTGCAGCAAAAAATAACATTAGAGGCTAAAAAGACAGCCACACCAGCATATGGCCCAAATATATATGAGTGAAAAGGGTGGTGTGTGATGTTGAAAATTCCATTGCAGAACTTTGACCCCACGGGCCCACGGTTAGGCGCGTCGTTGAAGATCGATGAGAGGAGCCAGAAGTCAAGAACCACCTAGAAGTGACCAAATATATGTACGAATATTGGGATGATTAAAACTTTAAATACACAATGCATAACTTTGGTGGCACCTGCCTCGCAAACCCGAAAGCACCCTAACAACCACCTAGCTAGGATATATATAATGACATAATGTCGTACCTAGCTAGGATGCTTGGCCCACCACCTGCCACTTCGTGTTAGTGGGGCGGATGCACGTAATGATCGATACTTTGGTCATACATGCATGTCGCCATGACCTACCATAAGACGGACCAATGAATCTTTTGTTTGGTCAAATGACCGTTGTTGTTGTCGATAAACCGCTTGGGCCAATAGATTGAACCATCATAAAAATCGCACGAGAGGGACCACAAAACCAGCACCTCTTGCATGCAGCCCAAAATGATGTACGTTGGGAAGGGGTGATGTGTGTTTTCAATATAGAATAATGTACAATTTATATGTGGTGCCTACCTCTCGATACTAACAACAACCATGAAGGCAAGGTAGTTAAGGACGAGATACGTACGCAGGGTTTGATGTAGATTGAACCCGGCAATCCGAGTATCTGGGAGGGAATCCTGACAACGCATGAGCTCGAGTTGTGGTTGACCGACATTTGACGGTGACCGGCCCTAACACAAACTAGGAGGAATCCATTCATGGCCAACACATACCCCACATTATCGGTCAAAGGTATGATATATACACTCGGGTAGCCCACATATATTCGTGTCGTCACAAGAAAACGCACAAGGGAGACGTGGTCGATCAGAAGACCCAGTATACACTACATGCGGCCCGAATATATGTATGGGTACGATGGTGTATGATGTGTTTAAATCCCAAATGCACAACTTCGATGGACCACGCCAACTAAATTACAAACCGAACACCGTACCCAACTCCAAGCCTGGTTCAATACCTATGATGTCAGTTTCCCAACTTCGAGGCGGCGGGGAGGGGGGGTGGGGGTCGTCCCATGCTTGCGCTCAAACTTGATTTCATCTAGCATGGGACACACACACACACACACACACACACACACACACACACACACACACACATATATATATATATATATACATCTATATCTATACACCTATATAGTGTGCGAGTAACTTTGTATGTTGCTCGTTGGATGAAGCCAATCCAACGGTACCGAGATGGCAAATCCGAGCACTACTGGCCGTTGTATATCATCTACATTCCACCAGATTCTGCCACATGTACAATCTAGAAGACTCCATGGTTCAACAAAAGCATAATGCACAAACCTCAAAACACAAGCACTTCTCCTTTGTTCTCTAGAATTTTCCATATCTTAATTGCCCGAACCTTTTTTTCTAAATGAATTGTCACTTTTTGTTTTTACCTTTACAATGCACAATTTCATGAATCTTAAAATAGTTTTTATATGAAACTAACTGATTTTGGATGAGATGAACTATAAGAATTAAACAAATATCTACATCATGCATATCTGGGAAAAGAGGTGGGAAACTGATTAGAGGAGTGGCGAGAAACGGTAGCCTATTTTGAATGAAAACCTAGTAGAGAAGGAAGCATGAGGTACACGACGCATGCGCAAAGTGCTTACCCATGTACTGCATGTGCTGTCGAAAGGGCTCAGGGTTGCCGTTCGATTTGGGAGCATCCAACGGTGCACACGTACGATCTGTGGGGTTTGGGTTGTGGTCATTTAGAACGCACGACTCACATCGCGCGCGCAGCGGGGGGGGGTGTCACACCCTGATTTTCATGCCACGTCGCTTAAGCTAATAATCGTGCTAAAATATGGTTTAACAAAAACTTTTGAGTGTTTTTGACTTTGCTTGATTGGTTTTCTGTTTGCTGCTTGCTAGTGCTCTAAAAATCAGGTAAATCCTCCAATGATCATGCCATGTGTATAGAACAGTATAGTATTTTCTTATAAAAATATTTTGGCCAAATAGTATTTTCTAAAATTAGTTTTCCAAAAACCCCTGAATTGAGGTTTGCACTACAAGTACCTTATTTATGGTGTGAAAAATCTTTCAAAAAGTATATTTGAATCCTATTAGGTATAGGACTCCCATAAACCACAAAATTATAATTTTAAAAGTTATTTTTATATTTTATTTAAATGCTTTTTCTTTAGGCCAGAAATGGTCTTTAATAGGCAAAAATTATTTAACTATTTCAAAAATATTTGCCAAAATTCAGGGAAACTCATAGGACAAATATTGTCCATATATAAGAGTTTCAACACATGGTCATGTTCAAAATATTGGTCAAATCCTTCAAAAACCCTTTCTGGATATTTCAAGCTTTTGACATATTTACAAAGGAAATATTCTCCAAAAATTCCAGGGAAATTCTATCTTGTCAGATATGACATATTTGATGATCTTACGAAGCCTCATGCCTTGAAGATCAAGAAAACATCATCTAATCCCCTCAAAACCATTTCTGTCCATTTTGAAGTTTGAGCAACTTTACATTGCCAAACTTGTCCAAATGCTCTCAAACTTGGTGCACATGCTAGAATGGTCTAATTATGCATCTAGACCAAATGGCACAAGTATTGGAGATGCATAACTTGATCTAAGTGCCCCAAAACCCTTTCTGACCAGATCAAAATTTGAACAACTCTACATTGCCAACTTTTTACTTGGGGCCTCAAATTTTGTGGGCATGCTCACAAACACAGATGATGACACTACACCAAGTGGTGCATCAAGGAGAGATGATTTGCTTAACCTAATCTTGAGAAATCCATTTTTGTTGATTTCTAGGGTTCACCAAAGTTGCATTGGCAACTTTGCCCAAATGAGCTCAAATTTGGTGGAAGGGCCTAAATGTATGTGACATTTGATCTTGTTAAGTCTCATGCCAATTGGAAGTCATTTGCTTGCCCAAAACCACATCAAACACATTCTGCCATTTTACCAAAACCACTGTTTTGCCCCCTTTTACTATTCTACTTGAGGTCAACTTTTTACCACAACTGCTCGTAGTCACCCTCTACCTCCAGGAACTCCTTCCCTCATCAGCTCAATGATTGAGGGCGGGTAAAACCCCATTTTACTCTTCTGGACAGCAGCAATCTCCTCCTTTCTCACCTCCCTCCTCACTCTAGTGGCCCTCCATGGCATCCAAGGCCACAGCCCACTTCTTTACTCTTCCCCTGACCCCCTAGACACCATTGGGTAAAGTGGACGCGTCCAGTGCGGTGCGGACACGGCCATGCCGGCCATACGGGCGCTCTAGAGCGCGCTACAGTGTGCTCCCGCACTGTAGCCGCGTCCTGCCCGAGGCACCCGACAGCCTAGGGCATTGGGACCGTGTCCCCGGAGGCCACCTCGACGTTCGGGACACGGCAGCTGGTCGCCCCCCTTCTTCCTCTCTCTATCCGGCCCCTGCTCGCAAGCGCACCGTGGTCACCGAGAGCTCCAACGAGCACGCTCACACACGCGCTGCCCTGGCGCATCCCCGCTCCTTCTCTCTCTTCCTCTAGGCGTAGACCACCCCCACAAACGCCCCAGACACGCCCACGCGCGGCCCCGTGACCTGTGGCAACGACAACGTGCTCACCGGCGCATGGGAACTCGGTGGACCATCGCCCGCCTATTTAAAGGCCACCCCGAGCCCCCTCGCTGCTCTTTTGGCTCTCTCCCTCTCCCGTACGCCCGCCAGGCCAACCCACTGCTCCTCCCGTGCCCCCATTCTACTCCACGACCGGGAACCTTGCCGCCAGTCACCGCTCAAATCCGTGCCAATCCGAGCCCCTCCTCTCCACCTCTCCACTCCAGAGCGTCACTAGAACCACCACCGACCCGCCCCACACTCCAGTCCTTCCTCCTCGTGCCTGCATCGCCGTGCCCAAATCTCATCGCCGGCCTAGTCCGCTGCGGCCAACCCCCTTCTCAACTTGGTGCCAGTGGGCGACCGTGACGCCAATCGTTGGATGCGGATGGGTCCCCTGAGCACGCCGGAGGGAAGGACATCACCGGAGACGCCCTGTAGCGCCGACGACCGGCGACGAACACCTCCTCTGTCCTCCACAGCACCGCGCGGGAGGAGGAGGACGAACCTGCCAGCGGGCCCCGTCCGTCGGCCGGCCAGCCAGACTGAGCCACTGACGGGAGGGCCCCGCCCCGTTTAAGTGGAGACGGACTCCGCCCGCTGCCACCTTCACCGCAGGGAAGCGTATTACCTGGATTACGCTTCCTGTGTCGTCAGCCGAGCGCAGCCGAGCCACTGGGCCGGCCCACGGTCTATCTGTCGCCGTGTGCGCACTATAAGGGTATAACCCTTTTTCCTTTTCTTTTTCTTTTCCAGACAACTTCAAAAATCCGTAAATAAATCAAATGTATTCCAAATTTGATGATTCAAATTCCTAGGAGTTTCTAAAATCCTGATCTACCTGTTGGTGCAACATGCACATTTTTCCAGAAACTTTTCCTTCACAAATATTATCAAATGTCATTATTCCATTTTCTGTGATGAACTTTAGAAATTCACAGAGAGCTCAAATTTGATCCAAATGCAACGGTTCAAATTCCTAGATTCTTGTAATATCCAAACTTAGTTTTGGAACATTTTTATTAATACTTTCTGTACCCCACCAAATAATGAGCCATTTCTTCATATTTATCAACTTTGCAAAATCCTAGGAAGTTCATTTGAACTCCAAATCCAGTGAAACCAACTCCTAGATGCTTCTAAAATCATGATTTGTTAAATAGGTGCCTTTGCTCATTATTCAAATATATATTTCTGTACACTTCTTGCAAATGCATAAATCCCCTCATTGCCTCATATTAAAATGTTCCAAACCATCCATTGATCATACTCCAATGAAACCACCTTGGTTATTTTTCATATGACCAGAGGTATCCTAGAAAAGTCCAACTCCTATTTTTAGAGCAATTTTATTTTTGCTGTGTTGTGTTGCTTATTATGATTGTTTCCATCGTTAGTTGACGAAATAAACGGAGTACTCGGAGATGGACCAGAAGGTTTGAAGACTCGGAAGGATAAGGCAAGCAGCCCTTTGACCATGTTTGAGAAACCTTTTTATGCATGTCATATACTACCATAGTGTTGATGCTACGGAATCATGGTGAGGTGGAACCAATTTGATGGTGTGCCACTGCACTTCCTCGTTGATACTTGCATTGTGCATGACCCTACCTTCTTATGAGGGTTATGCCGGTGGGAGTAGATAGATGTATGCTATAGTAGTTGGCTACGCAAATGGGTCAGGGTTATGCATTGAAAGAAACAAGTGTGGTTTGACATACTTGCAAATGACCCACTGGGTGCCATTAATGCCCCTGGGAGACGATGAGGAACTAGGGCACTACTTGGTGAAGAAGTAGTGTACCGAGGCTTGATGAAAGTGTTGTTTACAGAGGTGGATTAGATTTATGTGTGACTACCGTCCCAACCAAACATGTGCAACCACTCTACCCCTTATGGGACGGGGCATTATTGATTACTTAGGCTGATACTAGCATGGCGCCCACATCACTAGTGACGGGGGAGACTTGAGGTCACTCCCGGGACGGGGTCGTGCTTGGATAGGCGACCATGACTGTTTTTACAGGGCACCGGACACATCGTTGGTCCCTTCGTGTACGCGTGACATTGAAAAAGGGCAAGTCCCATGACCTATTTTTTGTACTCGAGGGCCGTGCACCAACGAGTGGACCCTATGTTAGTGTCGTCAAGGGAAAGGTAATGACCGGGTGCTTCCCCCGAGTGCTTGAGGTACTGCGGGATCGTGGGTGACACGAAAGCTTCCCGGATCTTGTGGGTAAAGTGCGCAACCTATGCAGAGTGTAAAACTATTCGAATAGCTGTGTCCACGGTCAAGGACAGTTGGGTGGTGCTACTTAGACAATGTCCATAAGTTTCTGGAAAACAACACGGTTTGGGTAAACCTGTTGATGTGATTGTGAGAAAGTCACGATGAGCGTGAGCAAGAGTTGTTCATGACTCTTTCACGATATTGATGTCTGAAACCTCCTGATACTTGTTGCAGACACATGCATGTCCATGTTATATGTTGATAACACTTGCATATGAAAAACTAGCTTTCTGCAAAACTGCCAATTTAGCAGTAGAGCCTTACATAATTATTCTGTCATCACACTTGGGTTGCTTGCGAGTACATTCAAAGTACTCATTGGCTTGCCACTGGTTATTTTATTGGCCAGGCATGAGAGAACAGGATATGATGAAGATTTCTTGGTGACGAGCATGCGAGCTAGGACGCTTCCCAGTCAGAATGCCTGTAGGGTTAAGGCAGATGGCATGGGTCCAAGTTGTTATGGAAGATTTCCGCTGCGATGATATACTCAAGACTTGACCATGATGGTCCTATTTGTGTAATACGATATGTATGGATGTAAGACTCTTGTTATTCAGCTTCTGTGTGTTCAGTGAGCATTGATCTCTGGGATCACTGTACATGTGCATTCGGTGATCACGACTTATGAGTCGGGGTCCCCACAGAGCTGGTATCAGAGCCATCCTGACTGTAGGAAGCATTAGTTAGCATGGTCATTACTTAGGGTAAAACTATTTCCAAAATTATTACTGGTTTTCAAAACTATCTATATTTCTCTTCCCTTCTCAGTTTTTCCGAAAACTAGGCTATACTTTCCTTATTAATCTCTTCCCCCTTCAAAACTGTTGGTCGCTAGAACCCTTATGCCCCTGACCACTGGATATCCTGAAATCCTCGTGGATAATCTAGAAGGAGTACACCTTGCCAAACACTCACCCACCACTTCTGAACACAAGATTGGCGACACCACAACAAGACGATGCCAACAAAAGACACATCCTCGAGGAATGAAGACATGAAGACCCAAAAGATGGTGACATCCTTGACACTGCCCCAAGATGGTGCAACCTTAGCCTACGATGACCATGGCATGAGTTGTGCAAAATCATGATATACATCGCTAATAGAGTAATCCTGTCACTACCGTTGTTGTATCGGCAACTACTGGTGGATGAGAACCTCGCCATTTGGTCCGCCTCACTATAGTGAGCAGGAAAACGGTTCTCTTCGTTCCCCACTCTTGGTGTCGATGTTGTCATCAACGTAACCGACATGTTGAACCTCTACTATGCCATGTTAATATCATTGCATAAAGGATTGCCCACCTGGTACCCTCGACGCCCCAGAAGGCACATGGGATTGTCATGATTAAGAAGACAACAGAAGACCAAGTCAATGCCAGCTACGAGGAGACACCTTCACCGCATCACCTCATCACGTGAGAAGTTGTTGAAGATTCTTAGGGCTCAACCCGGATCGTTCATCAAACATCTACAAGGGACATAGCAACACCCGAGGATAACTCAGAAGACTGCACGAGGCACAAGTCACGACACTGAGTCCGAGAACCCCTAGGGTAGGATGAGTCGTGTACCCCCTATGCGCAGTCGAGTCCGTATGATGGTTCAAATAGAACCATGATTGTGTGTTGCTTGATTTTAATTGTTTGTGCTTTGATATAATTCGCACTGTTGCCCTAGGCAACAAGTACACGACTATATCACCTTCCTTGCTTTGTTTCTTTTGTTTCGGCCTTTTTGCACATGTTTGTTTGCACTTGCACTATAGAACCCCCTTTAGGCATTCCCCTCCTCTATGCTAATTTTTCCCTCTCTTCTCTCTCCCCAACTGAAGACCCGCAAGACAAGATGCACCAAGGATTCTACCTCGGCAACCAACTGGCAATACAGACTTCTGCTACAACCTCTACGACCAAGTGCAACCCCATGAAGTTATGTTTAACCCTCCAGACTAGAAACCTATTCCTAGACCCTTTGAGACTTCACGAGATACTCCAGCACGAATCCTTAACCATGTGCTTAACCCATAGAATTGCAAGAGAACCAGTTAAGCCTCTATGACCTAGCACAACACTGGGTTCGTAATGGAACTAGTGGACACAGTAAGTGAGCACATTTTCATCCTAATATAGCACAAGAACTGACGATGCCATAGATAGACCAATTTGAGGATATAAGACATATGACTTGGCGGCTTTATATCAGTGACTTCGAGGAATTATCTGAGACCTTGATGGATTGTGAGGTTTTCATGTTGGTGGGATCATGATTAATGGAGTAGCGTAACTTTCATCACCCTGGAGTACCTTGGATTTGCAGGGCTATTGAGATGGCAAGATGAAATTCTTGGAGGTATAAGGATTTGACCTAGCCGGGGGATATTGATAGCAGATAATTGACATTTTGAGGATGACTTGGGGGGAAATGTAGGAATTCTTGTCGGGCATGAGATTTTGATTTAAGTAGGTGATTCTGGTTGGGTATAGATGCTAAGAATGTCTGCATGGTTTGGAGTAAATTGGATTTAGACTGTTGATCTTGATCATGATACCATGCTTCTCGGTGGACAACAAACTAGGAAAATTGGATTATTTGTCGGAGTTGATTATAATCATGACCTTGTAGATTACTTGACTACGATGGTGGGAATTTGGTGGACTTACTGTAATAATGCATAGCCCTTCCAAGTATTTGGATATTATAGGGAGTTGAGATCTTGTGGAACACCGTAGACATCGGATTTGTAGAATTGTTGGATTATGTGGTGATTGATGGAAATTACCGGGCTATTGGAGTTGATCTATAGGAAGGAAACAAAATCTTGGAGTGGCATATGACGTGTTTCCTTAGAATAGAGATGCATTATCTTGAACCTTGCAATAATAGGTTGGGCGCTTGGATTGTGGTGTTTGACCCTTGCTTGGCAGCTTGTATGCCCTACCCGTGGATTTTTAGGGGTAGCCATGCATATGATTATTGGGATCGTAGACATGTACGATTTTGTCAGACCTCCTCTTGGGAGTCATGAGGATATGTATGGCATGAGTGGTGATTGGAGTTAGCCTATGCGAGAGGATGCTTTTTCGTTCGGAGTAATAGATAGAGGTATTGGCATCTCAGAAACCGTGCTTAAGGATAAGATAATATATGTTCACTCACTCACTAGAATCCTTGAAACCCTTAAGCTCCACCGAGCCACAACATGGTCACATCCCGACCACGGGCCTTGGCTCTAAGTCAGGAAGGCCTTTGCAAAGACTCAACGGAGACCACCACCAATACCACAGCCTACCTTGTGTATCCCATAGACTTCATGGAGTACTTGGACAAGTTAGTTGTCATCTTTATTTGGCAACATACTTGACTACCCGAAGACGAAGGAAGAACTATGCAGCTGGTTAGAAGATGATTGAAGACCGACATGTCGAGAAGGAAGAACTACATCGACCACCATCATCAAGAGATAAACTTCCGTGTCGAAGACCGGGCGTATCTGCAAACCACTCCTCTCTAAGAAACCAAGCACTTCCATGACGAAGGAACACTCACACCAAAAAATTTCGACCTTCTTCAAGACCACTACAAGACAAATAGTAGACGGCTACCAGCTAGATTTACCACCTGAGATACCCCCCCACCGTACACCAAATGTTCCACGGGTCACCACTCTGGAAGTATTTCTTACTTCCTGACTAGCCCGGTCCCCGCTAGGACATCGATCACCGAGCCTTTGACATCTAGCTCAACCTAACCCATACAAGAGACCCCTCAGTAACCTGCATCAAAGAAGGCAACAAGCAAGCAGCCACACCACCAAGTACTTCAAGAATCCATGGAGCACCAATCGGGAGCAGAACCAACAAGAAGAAGTGAATACTACCCCATTTCCAAGTTTTCGTATTCCTTTCCACGCCTAGTCTGGGAATCTCGGGGACGAGATTCTTGTAAGGGGGGTAGGTCTGTCACACCCTGATTTTCATGCCACATCACTTAAGCTAATAATCGTGCTAAAATATGGTTTAACAAAAACTTTTAAGTGTTCTTGACTTTGCTTGATTGGTTTTCTGTTTGCTGCTTGCTAGTGCTCTAAAAATCAGGTAAATCCTCCAACTCTTATACTTCATCTCCTTGATCTAGGACATTTTCCCAATGATCATGCCATGTGTATAGAATAGTATAGTATTTTCTTATAAAAATATTTTAGCCAAATAGTATTTTCTAAAATTAGTTTTCCAAAAACCCCTGAATTGAGGTTTGCACTACAAGTACCTTATTTAGGGTGTGAATAATCTTTCAAAAAGTATATTTGAATCCTATTAGGTATAGGAATCCCATAAACCACAAAATTATAATTTTAAAAGTTATTTTTATATTTTATTTAAATGCTTTTTCTTTAGGCCAGAAATGGTATTTAATAGGTAAAAATTATTTAACTATTTCTAAAATATCTGTCAAAATTCAGGGAAACTCATAGGACATATATTGTCCATATATAAGAGTTTCAACACATGGTCATGTTCAAAATATTGGGCAAATCCTTCAAAAACCCTTTCTGGATATTTCAAGCTTTTGAAATATTTACAAAGGAAATATTCTCCAACAATTCCAGGGAAATTCTATCTTGTCAGATATGACATATTTGATGATCTTACAAAGCCTCATGCCTTGAAGATCAAGAAAACATCATCTAATCCCCTCAAAACCATTTCTGTCCATTTTGAAGTTTGAGCAACTTTACATTGCCAAACTTGTCCAAATGCTCTCAAACTTGGTGCACATGCTAGAATGCTCTAATTATGCATCTAGACCAAATGGCACAAGTATTGGAGAAGCATAACTTGATCTAAGTGCCCCAAAACCCTTTCTGACCAGATCCAAATTTGAACAACTCTACATTGCCAACTTTTTCTTGGGGCCTCAAATTTTGTGGGCATGCTCACAAACCCAGATGATGACACTACACCAAGTGGTGCATCAAGGAGAGATGATTTGCTTAACCTAATCTTGAGAAATCCATTTTTGTTGATTTCTAGGGTTCACCAAAGTTGCATTGGCAACTTTGCCCAAATGAGCTCAAATTTGGTGGAAGGGCCTAAATGTATGTGACATTTGATCCTGTTAAGTCTCATGCCAATTGGAAGTCATTTGCTTGCCCAAAACCACATCAAACACCTTCTGCCATTTTACCAAAACCATTGTTTTGCCCCCTTTTACTATTCTACTTGAGCTCAACTTTTTACCACAACTGCTCGTAGTCACCCTCTACCTCCAGGAACTCCTTCCCTCATCAGCTCAATGATTGAGGGCGGGTAAAACCCCATTTTACTCTTCTGGACAGCAGCAATCTCCTCCTTTCTCACCTCCCTCCTCACTCTAGTGGCCCTCCATGGCATCCAAGGCCACAGCCCACTTCTTTACTCTTCCCCTGACCCCCTAGACACCATTGGGTAAAGTGGACGCGTCCAGTGCGGTGCGGACACGGCCATGCCGGCCATACGGGCGCTCTAGAGCGCGCTACAGTGTGCTCCCGCACTGTAGCCGCGTCCTGCCCGAGGCAGCCGACAGCCTAGGGCATTGGGATCGTGTCCCCGGAGGCCACCTCGACGTTCAGGACACGGCAGCTGGTCGCCCCCCTTCTTCCTCTCTCTATCCGGCCCCTGCTCGCAAGCGCACCGTGGTCACCGAGAGCTCCAATGAGCACGCTCACACACGCGCTGCCCTGGCGCATCCCCGCTCCTTCTCTCTCTTCCTCTAGGCGTAGACCACCCCCGCAAACGCCCCAGACACGCCCACGCGCGGCCCCGTGACCTGTGGCAACGACAACGTGCTCACCGGCGCACGGGAACTCGGTGGACCATCGCCCGCCTATTTAAAGGCCACCCCGAGCCCCCTCGCTGCTCTTTTGGCTCTCTCCCTCTCCCGTACGCCCGCCAGGCCAACCCACTGCTCCTCCCGTGCCCCCATTCTACTCCACGACCGGGAACCTTGCCGCCAGTCACCGCTCAAATCCGTGCCAATCCGAGCCCCTCCTCTCCACCTCTCCACTCCAGAGCGTCACCAGAACCACCACCGACCCGCCCCACACTCCAGTCCTTCCTCCTCGTGCCTGCATCATCGTGCCCAAATCTCATCGCCGGCCTAGTCCGCTGCGGCCAACCCCCTTCTCAACTTGGTGCCAGTGGGCGACCGTGACGCCAATCGTTGGATGCGGATGGGTCCCCTGAGCACGCCGGAGGGAAGGGCATCACCGGAGACGCCCTGTAGCGCCGACGACCGGCGACGAACACCTCCTCTGTCCTCCACAGCACCGCGCGGGAGGAGGAGGACGAACCTGCCAGCGGGCCCCGTCCGTCGGCCGGCCAGCCAGACTGAGCCACTGACGGGAGGGCCCCGCCCCGTTTAAGTGGAGACGGACTCCGCCCGCTGCCACCTTCACCGCAGGGAAGCGTATTACCTGGAGTACGCTTCCTGTGTCGTCAGCCGAGCGCAGCCGAGCCACTGGGCCGGCCCACGGTCTATCTGTCGCCGTGTGCGCACTATAAGGGTATAACCCTTTTTCCTTTTCTTTTTCTTTTCCAGACAACTTCAAAAATCCGTAAATAAATCAAATGTATTCCAAATTTGATGATTCAAATTCCTAGGAGTTTCTAAAATCCTGATCTACCTGTTGGTGCAACATGCACATTTTTCCAGAAACTTTTCCTTCACAAATATTATCAAATGTCATTATTCCATTTTCTGTGATTAACTTTAGAAATTCACAGAGAGCTCAAATTTGATCCAAATGCAACGGTTCAAATTCCTAGATTCTTGTAATATCCAAACTTAGTTTTGGAACATTTTTATTAATACTTTCTGTACCCCACCAAATAATGAGCCATTTCTTCATATTTATCAACTTTGCAAAATCCTAGGAAGTTCATTTGAACTCCAAATCCAGTGAAACCAACTCCTAGATGCTTCTAAAATCATGATTTGTTAAATAGGTGCCTTTGCTCATTATTCAAATATATATTTCTGTACACTTCTTGCAAATGCATAAATCCCCTCATTGCCTCATATTGAAATGTTCCAAACCATCCATTGATCATACTCCAATGAAACCACCTTGGTTATTTTTCATATGACCAGAGGTATCCTAGAAAAGTCCAACTCCTATTTTTAGAGCAATTTTATTTTTGCTGTGTTGTGTTGCTTATTATGATTGTTTCCATCGTTAGTTGACGAAATAAACGGAGTACTCGGAGATGGACCAGAAGGTTTGAAGACTCGGAAGGATAAGGCAAGCAGCCCTTTGACCATGTTTGAGAAACCTTTTTATGCATGTCATATACTACCATAGTGTTGATGCTACGGAATCATGGTGAGGTGGAACCAATTTGATGGTGTGCCACTGCACTTCCTCGTTGATACTTGCATTGTGCATGACCCTACCTTCTTATGAGGGTTATGCCGGTGGGAGTAGATAGATGTATGCTATAGTAGTTGGCTACGCAAATGGGTCAGGGTTATGCATTGAAAGAAACAAGTGTGGTTTGACATACTTGCAAATGACCCACTGGGTGCCATTAATGCCCCTGGGAGACGATGAGGAACTAGGGCACTACTTGGTGAAGAAGTAGTGTACCGAGGCTTGATGAAAGTGTTGTTTACAGAGGTGGATTAGATTTATGTGTGACTACCGTCCCAACCAAACATGTGCAACCACTCTACCCCTTATGGGACGGGGCATTATTGATTACTTAGGCTGATACTAGCATGGCGCCCACATCACTAGTGACGGGGGAGACTTGAGGTCACTCCCGGGACGGGGTCGTGCTTGGATAGGCGACCATGACTGTTTTTACAGGGCACCGGACACATCGTTGGTCCCTTCGTGTACGCGTGACATTGAAAAAGGGCAAGTCCCATGACCTATTTTTTGTACTCGAGGGCCGTGCACCAACGAGTGGACCTTATGTTAGTGTCGTCAAGGGAAAGGTAATGACCGGGTGCTTCCCCCGAGTGCTTGAGGTACTGCGAGATCGTGGGTGACACGAAAGCTTCCCGGATCTTGTGGGTAAAGTGCGCAACCTATGCAGAGTGTAAAACTATTCGAATAGCTGTGTCCACGGTCAAGGACAGTTGGGTGGTGCTACTTAGACTATGTCCATAAGTTTCTGGAAAACAACACGGTTTGGGTAAACCTGTTGATGTGATTGTGAGAAAGTCACGATGAGCGTGAGCAAGAGTTGTTCATGACTCTTTCACGATATTGATGTCTGAAACCTCCTGATACTTGTTGCAGACACATGCATGTCCATGTTATATGTTGATAACACTTGCATATGAAAAACTAGCTTTTCGCAAAACTGCCAATTTAGCAGTAGAGCCTTGCATAATTATTCTGTCATCACACTTGGGTTGCTTGCGAGTACATTCAAAGTACTCATTGGCTTGCCACTGGTTATTTTATTGGCCAGGCATGAGAGAACAGGATATGATGAAGATTTCTTGGTGACGAGCATGCGAGCTAGGACGCTTCCCAGTCAGAATGCCTGTAGGGTTAAGGCAGATGGCATGGGTCCAAGTTGTTATGGAAGATTTCCGCTGCGATGATATACTCAAGACTTGACCATGATGGTCCTATTTGTGTAATACGATATGTATGGATGTAAGACTCTTGTTATTCAGCTTCTGTGTGTTCAGTGAGCATTGATCTCTGGGATCACTGTACATGTGCATTCGGTGATCACGACTTATGAGTCGGGGTCCCCAAAGAACTGGTATCAGAGCCATCCTGACTGTAGGAAGCCTTAGTTAGCATGGTCATTACTTAGGGTAAAACTATTTCCAAAATTATAACTGGTTTTCAAAACTATCTATATTTCTCTTCCCTTCTCAGTTTTTCCGAAAACTAGGCTATACTTTCCTTATTAATCTCTTCCCCCTTCAAAATTGTTGGTCGCTAGAACCCTTATGCCCCTGACCACTGGATATCCTGAAATCCTCGTGGATAATCTAGAAGGAGTACACCTTGCCAAACACTCACCCACCACTTCTGAACACAAGATTGGCGACACCACAACAAGACGATGCCAACAAAAGACACATCCTCGAGGAATGAAGACATGAAGACCCAAAAGATGGTGACATCCTTGACACTGCCCCAAGATGGTGCAACCTTAGCCTACGATGACCATGGCATGAGTTGTGCAAAATCATGATATACATCGCTAATAGAGTAATCCTGTCACTACCGTTGTTGTATCGGCAACCACTGGTGGATGAGAACATCGCCATTTGGTCCGCCTCACTATAGTGAGCAGGAAAACGGTTCTCTTCGTTCCCCACTCTTGGTGTCGATGTTGTCATCAACGTAACCGACATGTTGAACCTCTACTATGCCATGTTAATATCATTGCATAAAGGATTGCCCACCTGGTACCCTCGACGCCCCAGAAGGCACAAGGGATCGTCATGATTAAGAAGACAACAGAAGACCAAGTCAATGCCAGCTACGAGGAGACACCTTCACCGCATCACCTCATCACGTGAGAAGTTGTTGAAGATTCTTCAGGCTCAACCCGGATCGTTCATCAAACATCTACAAGGGACATAGCAACACCCGAGGATAACTCAGAAGACTGCACGAGGCACAAGTCACGACACTGAGTCCGAGAACCCCTAGGGTAGGATGAGTCGTGTACCCCCTATGCGCTGTCGAGTCCGTATGATGGTTCAAATAGAACCATGATTGTGTGTTGCTTGATTTTAATTGTTTGTGCTTTGATATAATTCGCACTGTTGCCCTAGGCAACAAGTACACGACTATATCACCTTCCTTGCCTTGTTTCTTTTGTTTCGGCCTTTTTGCACATGTTTGTTTGCACTTGCACTATAGAACCCCCTTTAGGCATTCCCCTCCTCTATGCTAATTTTTCCCTCTCTTCTCTCTCCCCAACTGAAGACCCGCAAGACAAGATGCACCAAGGATTCTACCTCGGCAACCAACTGGCAATAAAGACTTCTGCTACAACCTCTACGACCAAGTGCAACCCCATGAAGTTATGTTTAACCCTCCAGACTAGAAACCTATTCCTAGACCCTTTGAGACTTCACGAGATACTCCAGCACGAATCCTTAACCATGTGCTTAACCCATAGAATTGCAAGAGAACCAGTTAAGCCTCTATGACCTAGCACAACACTGGGTTCGTAATGGAACTAGTGGACACAGTAAGTGAGCACATTTTCATCCTAATATAGCACAAGAACTGACGATGCCATAGATAGACCAATTTGAGGATATAAGACATATGACTTGGCGGCTTTATATCAGTGACTTCGAGGAATTATCTGAGACCTTGATGGATTGTGAGGTTTTCATGTTGGTGGGATCATGATTAATGGAGTAGCGTAACTTTCATCACCCTGGAGTACCTTGGATTTGCAGGGCTATTGAGATGGCAAGATGAAATTCTTGGAGGTATAAGGATTTGACCTAGCCGGGGGATATTGATAGCAGATAATTGACATTTTGAGGATGACTTGGGGGGGAAATGTAGGAATTCTTGTCGGGCATGAGATTTTGATTTAAGTAGGTGATTCTGGTTGGGTATAGATGCTAAGAATGTCTGCATGGTTTGGAGTAAATTGGATTTAGACTGTTGATCTTGATCATGATACCATGCTTCTCGGTGGACAACAAACTAGGAAAATTGGATTATTTGTCGGAGTTGATTATAATCATGACCTTGTAGATTACTTGACTACGATGGTGGGAATTTGGTGGAATTACTGTAATAATGCATAGCCCTTCCAAGTATTTGGATATTATAGGGACTTGAGATCTTGTGGAACACCGTAGACATCGGATTTGTAGAATTGTTGGATTATGTGGTGATTGATGGAAATTACCGGGCTATTGGAGTTGATCTATAGGAAGGAAACAAAATCTTGGAGTGGCATATGACGTGTTTCCTTAGAATAGAGATGCATTATCTTGAACCTTGCAATAATAGGTTGGGCGCTTGGATTGTGGTGTTTGACCCTTGCTTGGCAGCTTGTATGCCCTACCCGTGGATTTTTAGGGGTAGCCATGCATATGATTATTGGGATCGTAGACATGTACGATTTTGTCAGACCTCCTCTTGGGAGTCATGAGGATATGTATGGCATGAGTGGTGATTGGAGTTAGCCTATGCGAGAGGATGCTTTTTCGTTCGGAGTAATAGATAGAGGTATTGGCATCTCAGAAACCGTGCTTAAGGATAAGATAATATACGTTCACTCACTCACTAGAATCCTTGAAACCCTTAAGCCCCACCGAGCCACAACATGGTCACATCCCGACCACGGGCCTTGGCTCTAAGTCAGGAAGGCCTTTGCAAAGACTCAACGGAGACCACCACCAATACCACAGCCTACCTTGTGTATCCCATAGACTTCATGGAGTACTTGGACAAGTTAGTTGTCATCTTTATTTGGCAACATACTTGACTACCCGAAGACGAAGGAAGAACTATGCAGCTGGTTAGAAGATGATTGAAGACCGACATGTCGAGAAGGAAGAACTACATCGACCACCATCATCAAGAGATAAACTTCCGTGTCGAAGACCGGGCGTATCTGCAAACCACTCCTCTCTAAGAAACCAAGCACTTCCATGACGAAGGAACGCTCACACCAAAAATTTTCGACCTTCTTCAAGACCACTACAAGACAAATAGTAGACGGCTACCAGCTAGATTTACCACCTGAGATACCCCCCCACCGTACACCAAATGTTCCATGGGTCACCACTCTGGAAGTATTTCTTACTTCCTGACTAGCCCGATCCCCGCTAGGACATCGATCACCGAGCCTTTGACATCTAGCTCAACCTAACCCATACAAGAGACCCCTCAGTAACCTGCATCAAAGAAGGCAACAAGCAAGCAGCCACACCACCAAGTACTTCAAGAATCCATGGAGCACCAATCGGGAGCAGAACCAACAAGAAGAAGTGAATACTACCCCATTTCCAAGTTTTCGTATTCCTTTCCACGCCTAGTCTGGGAATCTCGGGGATGAGATTCTTGTAAGGGGGGTAGGTCTGTCACACCCTGATTTTCATGCCACATCACTTAAGCTAATAATCGTGCTAAAATATGGTTTAACAAAAACTTTTAAGTGTTCTTGACTTTGCTTGATTGGTTTTCTGTTTGTTGCTTGCTAGTGCTCTAAAAATCAGGTAAATCCTCCAACTCTTATACTTCATCTCCTTGATCTAGGACATTTTCCCAATGATCATGCCATGTGTATAGAACAGTATAGTATTTTCTTATAAAAATATTTTAGCCAAATAGTATTTTCTAAAATTAGTTTTCCAAAAAACCCTGAATTGAGGTTTGCACTACAAGTACCTTATTTAGGGTGTGAATAATCTTTCAAAAAGTATATTTGAATCCTATTAGGTATTGGACTCCCGTAAACCACAAAATTATAATTTTAAAATTTATTTTTATATTTTATTTAAATGCTTTTTCTTTAGGCCAGAAATGGTCTTTAATAGGTAAAAATTATTTAACTATTTCTAAAATATCTGTCAAAATTCAGGGAAACTCATAGGACATATATTGTCCATATATAAGAGTTTCAACACATGGTCATGTTCAAAATATTGGGCAAATCCTTCAAAAACCCTTTCTGGATATTTCAAGCTTTTGAAATATTTACAAAGGAAATATTCTCCAACAATTCCAGGGAAATTCTATCTTGTCAGATATGACATATTTGATGATCTTACAAAGCCTCATGCCTTGAAGATCAAGAAAACATCATCTAATCCCCTCAAAACCATTTCTGTCCATTTTGAAGTTTGAGCAACTTTACATTGCCAAACTTGTCCAAATGCTCTCAAACTTGGTGCACATGCTAGAATGGTCTAATTATGCATCTAGACCAAATGGCACAAGTATTGGAGAAGCATAACTTGATCTAAGTGCCCCAAAACCCTTTCTGACCAGATCCAAATTTGAACAACTCTACATTGCCAACTTTTACTTGGGGCCTCAAATTTTGTGGGCATGCTCACAAACCCAGATGATGGCACTACACCAAGTGGTGCATCAAGGAGAGATGATTTGCTTAACCTAATCTTGAGAAATCCATTTTTGTTGATTTCTAGGGTTCACCAAAGTTGCATTGGCAACTTTGCCCAAATGAGCTCAAATTTGGTGGAAGGGCCTAAATGTATGTGACATTTGATCCTGTTAAGTCTCATGCCAATTGGAAGTCATTTGCTTGCCCAAAACCACATCAAACACCTTCTGCCATTTTACCAAAACCATTGTTTTGCCCCCTTTTACTATTCTACTTGAGCTCAACTTTTTACCACAACTGCTCGTAGTCACCCTCTACCTCCAGGAACTCCTTCCCTCATCAGCTCAATGATTGAGGGCGGGTAAAACCCCATTTTACTCTTCTGGACAGCAGCAATCTCCTCCTTTCTCACCTCCCTCCTCACTCTAGTGGCCCTCCATGGCATCCAAGGCCACAGCCCACTTCTTTACTCTTCCCCTGACCCCCTAGACACCATTGGGTAAAGTGGATGCGTCCAGTGCGGTGCGGACACGGCCATGCCGGCCATACGGGCGCTCTAGAGCGCGCTACAGTGTGCTCCCGCACTGTAGCCGCGTCCTGCCCGAGGCAGCCGACAGCCTAGGGCATTGGGATCGTGTCCCCGGAGGCCACCTCGACGTTCAGGACACGGCAGCTGGTCGCCCCCCTTCTTCCTCTCTCTATCCGGCCCCTGCTCGCAAGCGCACCGTGGTCACCGAGAGCTCCAATGAGCACGCTCACACACGCGCTGCCCTGGCGCATCCCCGCTCCTTCTCTCTCTTCCTCTAGGCGTAGACCACCCCCGCAAACGCCCCAGACACGCCCACGCGCGGCCCCGTGACCTGTGGCAACGACAACATGCTCACCGGCGCACGGGAACTCGGTGGACCATCGCCCGCCTATTTAAAGGCCACCCCGAGCCCCCTCGCTGCTCTTTTGGCTCTCTCCCTCTCCCGTACGCCCGCCAGGCCAACCCACTGCTCCTCCCGTGCCCCCATTCTACTCCACGACCGGGAACCTTGCCGCCAGTCACCGCTCAAATCCGTGCCAATCCGAGCCCCTCCTCTCCACCTCTCCACTCCAGAGCGTCACCAGAACCACCACCGACCCGCCCCACACTCCAGTCCTTCCTCCTCGTGCCTGCATCGTCGTGCCCAAATCTCATCGCCGGCCTAGTCCGCTGCGGCCAACCCCCTTCTCAACTTGGTGCCAGTGGGCGACCGTGATGCCAATCGTTGGATGCGGATGGGTCCCCTGAGCACGCCGGAGGGAAGGACATCACCGGAGACGCCCTATAGCGCCGATGACCGGCGACGAACACCTCCTCTGTCCTCCACAGCACCGCGCGGGAGGAGGAGGACGAACCTGCCAGCGGGCCCCGTCCGTCGGCCGGCCAGCCAGACTGAGCCACTGACGGGAGGGCCCCGCCCCGTTTAAGTGGAGACGGACTCCGCCCGCTGCCACCTTCACCGCCGGGAAGCGTATTACCTAGAGTACGCTTCCTGTGTCGTCAGCCGAGCGCAGCCGAGCCACTGGGCCGGCCCACGGTCTATCTGTCGCCGTGTGCGCACTATAAGGGTATAACCCTTTTTCCTTTTCTTTTTCTTTTCCAGACAACTTCAAAAATCCGTAAATAAATCAAATGTATTCCAAATTTGATGATTCAAATTCCTAGGAGTTTCTAAAATCCTGATCTACCTGTTGGTGCAACATGCACATTTTTCCAGAAACTTTTCCTTCACAAATATTATCAAATGTCATTATTCCATTTTCTGTGATTAACTTTAGAAATTCACAGAGAGCTCAAATTTGATCCAAATGCAACGGTTCAAATTCCTAGATTCTTGTAATATCCAAACTTAGTTTTGGAACATTTTTATTAATACTTTCTGTACCCCACCAAATAATGAGCCATTTCTTCATATTTATCAACTTTGCAAAATCCTAGGAAGTTCATTTGAACTCCAAATCCAGTGAAACCAACTCCTAGATGCTTCTAAAATCATGATTTGTTAAATAGGTGCCTTTGCTCATTATTCAAATATATATTTCTGTACACTTCTTGCAAATGCATAAATCCCCTCATTGCCTCATATTGAAATGTTCCAAACCATCCATTGATCATACTCCAATGAAACCACCTTGGTTATTTTTCATATGACCAGAGGTATCCTAGAAAAGTCCAACTCCTATTTTTAGAGCAATTTTATTTTTGCTGTGTTGTGTTGCTTATTATGATTGTTTCCATCGTTAGTTGACGAAATAAACGGAGTACTCGGAGATGGACCAGAAGGTTTGAAGACTCGGAAGGATAAGGCAAGCAGCCCTTTGACCATGTTTGAGAAACCTTTTTATGCATGTCATATACTACCATAGTGTTGATGCTACGGAATCATGGTGAGGTGGAACCAATTTGATGGTGTGCCACTGCACTTCCTCGTTGATACTTGCATTGTGCGTGACCCTACCTTCTTATGAGGGTTATGCCGGTGGGAGTAGATAGATGTATGCTATAGTAGTTGGCTACGCAAATGGGTCAGGGTTATGCATTGAAAGAAACAAGTGTGGTTTGACATACTTGCAAATGACCCACTGGGTGCCATTAATGCCCCTGGGAGACGATGAGGAACTAGGGCACTACTTGGTGAAGAAGTAGTGTACCGAGGATTGATGAAAGTGTTGTTTACAGAGGTGGATTAGATTTATGTGTGACTACCGTCCCAACCAAACATGTGCAACCAGTCTACCCCTTATGGGACGGGGCATTATTGATTACTTAGGCTGATACTAGCATGGCGCCCACATCACTAGTGACGGGGGAGACTTGAGGTCACTCCCGGGACGGGGTCGTGCTTGGATAGGCGACCATGACTGTTTTTACAGGGCACCGGACACATCGTTGGTCCCTTCGTGTACGCGTGACATTGAAAAAGGGCAAGTCCCATGACCTATTTTTTGTACTCGAGGGCCGTGCACCAACGAGTGGACCCTATGTTAGTGTCGTCAAGGGAAAGGTAATGACCGGGTGCTTCCCCCGAGTGCTTGAGGTACTGCGAGATCGTGGGTGACACGAAAGCTTCCCGGATCTTGTGGGTAAAGTGCGCAACCTATGCAGAGTGTAAAACTATTCGAATAGCTGTGTCCACGGTCAAGGACAGTCGGGTGGTGCTACTTAGACTATGTCCATAAGTTTCTGGAAAACAACACGGTTTGGGTAAACCTGTTGATGTGATTGTGAGAAAGTCACGATGAGCGTGAGCAAGAGTTGTTCATGACTCTTTCACGATATTGATGTCTGAAACCTCCTGATACTTGTTGCAGACACATGCATGTCCATGTTATATGTTGATAACACTTGCATATGAAAAACTAGCTTTTCGCAAAACTGCCAATTTAGCAGTAGAGCCTTGCATAATTATTCTGTCATCACACTTGGGTTGCTTGCGAGTACATTCAAAGTACTCATTGGTTTGCCACTGGTTATTTTATTGGCCAGGCATGAGAGAACAGGATATGATGAAGATTTCTTGGTGACGAGCATGCGAGCTAGGACGCTTCCCAGTCAGAATGCCTGTAGGGTTAAGGCAGATGGCATGGGTCCAAGTTGTTATGGAAGATTTCCGCTGCGATGATATACTCAAGACTTGACCATGATGGTCCTATTTGTGTAATACGATATGTATGGATGTAAGACTCTTGTTATTCAGCTTCTGTGTGTTCAGTGAGCATTGATCTCTGGGATCACTGTACATGTGCATTCGGTGATCACGACTTATGAGTCGGGGTCCCCACAGAGCTGGTATCAGAGCCATCCTGACTGTAGGAAGCCTTAGTTAGCATGGTCATTACTTAGGGTAAAACTATTTCCAAAATTATAACTGGTTTTCAAAACTATCTATATTTCTCTTCCCTTCTCAGTTTTTCCGAAAACTAGGCTATACTTTCCTTATTAATCTCTTCCCCCTTCAAAACTGTTGGTCGCTAGAACCCTTATGCCCCTGACCACTGGATATCCTGAAATCCTCGTGGATAATCTAGAAGGAGTACACCTTGCCAAACACTCACCCACCACTTCTGAACACAAGATTGGCGACACCACAACAAGACGATGCCAACAAAAGACACATCCTCGAGGAATGAAGACATGAAGACCCAAAAGATGGTGACATCCTTGACACTGCCCCAAGATGGTGCAACCTTAGCCTACGATGACCATGGCATGAGTTGTGCAAAATCATGATATACATCGCTAATAGAGTAATCTTGTCACTACCGTTGTTGTATCGGCAACCACTGGTGGATGAGAACATCGCCATTTGGTCCGCCTCACTATAGTGAGCAGGAAAACGGTTCTCTTCGTTCCCCACTCTTGGTGTCGATGTTGTCATCAACGTAACCGACATGTTGAACCTCTACTATGCCATGTTAATATCATTGCATAAAGGATTGCCCACCTGGTACCCTCGACGCCCCAGAAGGCACAAGGGATCGTCATGATTAAGAAGACAACAGAAGACCAAGTCAATGCCAGCTACGAGGAGACACCTTCACCGCATCACCTCATCACGTGAGAAGTTGTTGAAGATTCTTCAGGCTCAACCCGGATCGTTCATCAAACATCTACAAGGGACATAGCAACACCCGAGGATAACTCAGAAGACTGCACGAGGCACAAGTCACGACACTGAGTCCGAGAACCCCTAGGGTAGGATGAGTCGTGTACCCCCTATGCGCAGTCGAGTCCGTATGATGGTTCAAATAGAACCATGATTGTGTGTTGCTTGATTTTAATTGTTTGTGCTTTGATATAATTCGCACTGTTGCCCTAGGCAACAAGTACACGACTATATCACCTTCCTTGCCTTGTTTCTTTTGTTTCGGCCTTTTTGCACATGTTTGTTTGCACTTGCACTATAGAACCCCCTTTAGGCATTCCCCTCCTCTATGCTAATTTTTCCCTCTCTTCTCTCTCCCCAACTGAAGACCCGCAAGACAAGATGCACCAAGGATTCTACCTCGGCAACCAACTGGCAATAAAGACTTCTGCTACAACCTCTACGACCAAGTGCAACCCCATGAAGTTATGTTTAACCCTCCAGACTAGAAACCTATTCCTAGACCCTTTGAGACTTCACGAGATACTCCAGAACGAATCCTTAACCATGTGCTTAACCCATAGAATTGCAAGAGAACCAGTTAAGCCTCTATGACCTAGCACAACACTGGGTTCGTAATGGAACTAGTGGACACAGTAAGTGAGCACATTTTCATCCTAATATAGCACAAGAACTGACGATGCCATAGATAGACCAATTTGAGGATATAAGACATATGACTTGGCGGCTTTATATCAGTGACTTCGAGGAATTATCTGAGACCTTGATGGATTGTGAGGTTTTCATGTTGGTGGGATCATGATTAATGGAGTAGCGTAACTTTCATCACCCTGGAGTACCTTGGATTTGCAGGGCTATTGAGATGGCAAGATGAAATTCTTGGAGGTATAAGGATTTGACCTAGCCGGGGGATATTGATAGCAGATAATTGACATTTTGAGGATGACTTGGGGGGGAAATGTAGGAATTCTTGTCGGGCATGAGATTTTGATTTAAGTAGGTGATTCTGGTTGGGTATAGATGCTAAGAATGTCTGCATGGTTTGGAGTAAATTGGATTTAGACTGTTGATCTTGATCATGATACCATGCTTCTCGGTGGACAACAAACTAGGAAAATTGGATTATTTGTCGGAGTTGATTATAATCATGACCTTGTAGATTACTTGACTACGATGGTGGGAATTTGGTGGACTTACTGTAATAATGCATAGCCCTTCCAAGTATTTGGATATTATAGGGACTTGAGATCTTGTGGAACACCGTAGACATCGGATTTGTAGAATTGTTGGATTATGTGGTGATTGATGGAAATTACCGGGCTATTGGAGTTGATCTATAGGAAGGAAACAAAATCTTGGAGTGGCATATGACGTGTTTCCTTAGAATAGAGATGCATTATCTTGAACCTTGCAACAATAGGTTGGGCGCTTGGATTGTGGTGTTTGACCCTTGCTTGGCAGCTTGTATGCCCTACCCGTGGATTTTTAGGGGTAGCCATGCATATGATTATTGGGATCGTAGACATGTACGATTTTGTCAGACCTCCTCTTGGGAGTCATGAGGATATGTATGGCATGAGTGGTGATTGGAGTTAGCCTATGCGAGAGGATGCTTTTTCGTTCGGAGTAATAGATAGAGGTATTGGCATCTCAGAAACCGTGCTTAAGGATAAGATAATATACGTTCACTCACTCACTAGAATCCTTGAAACCCTTAAGCCCCACCGAGCCACAACATGGTCACATCCCGACCACGGGCCTTGGCTCTAAGTCAGGAAGGCCTTTGCAAAGACTCAACGGAGACCACCACCAATACCACAGCCTACCTTGTGTATCCCATAGACTTCATGGAGTACTTGGACAAGTTAGTTGTCATCTTTATTTGGCAACATACTTGACTACCCGAAGACGAAGGAAGAACTATGCAGCTGGTTAGAAGATGATTGAAGACCGACATGTCGAGAAGGAATAACTACATCGACCACCATCATCAAGAGATAAACTTTCGTGTCGAAGACCGGGCGTATCTGCAAACCACTCCTCTCTAAGAAACCAAGCACTTCCATGACGAAGGAACGCTCACACCAAAAAATTTCGACCTTCTTCAAGACCACTACAAGACAAATAGTAGACGGCTACCAGCTAGATTTACCACCTGAGATACCCACCCACCGTACACCAAATGTTCCACGGGTCACCACTCTGGAAGTATTTCTTACTTCCTGACTAGCCCGGTCCCCGCTAGGACATCGTTCACCGAGCCTTTGACATCTAGCTCAACCTAACCCATACAAGAGACCCCTCAGTAACCTGCATCAAAGAAGGCAACAAGCAAGCAGCCACACCACCAAGTACTTCAAGTATCCATGGAGCACCAATCGGGAGCAGAACCAACAAGAAGAAGTGAATACTACCCCATTTCCAAGTTTCCGTATTCCTTTCCACGCCTAGTCTGGGAATCTCGGGGACGAGATTCTTGTAAGGGGGGTAGGTCTGTCACACCCTGATTTTCATGCCACATCACTTAAGCTAATAATCGTGCTAAAATATGGTTTAACAAAAACTTTTAAGTGTTCTTGACTTTGCTTGATTGGTTTTCTGTTTGCTGCTTGCTAGTGCTCTAAAAATCAGGTAAATCCTCCAACTCTTATACTTCATCTCCTTGATCTAGGACATTTTCCCAATGATCATGCCATGTGTATAGAACAGTATAGTATTTTCTTATAAAAATATTTTAGCCAAATAGTATTTTCTAAAATTAGTTTTCCAAAAAACCCTGAATTGAGGTTTGCACTACAAGTACCTTATTTAGGGTGTGAATAATCTTTCAAAAAGTATATTTGAATCCTATTAGGTATAGGACTCCCATAAACCACAAAATTATAATTTTAAAAGTTATTTTTATATTTTATTTAAATGCTTTTTCTTTAGGCCAGAAATGGTCTTTAATAGGTAAAAATTATTTAACTATTTCTAAAATATCTGTCAAAATTCAGGGAAACTCATAGGACATATATTGTCCATATATAAGAGTTTCAACACATGGTCATGTTCAAAATATTGGGCAAATCCTTCAAAAACCCTTTCTGGATATTTCAAGCTTTTGAAATATTTACAAAGGAAATATTCTCCAACAATTCCAGGGAAATTCTATCTTGTCAGATATGACATATTTGATGATCTTACAAAGCCTCATGCCTTGAAGATCAAGAAAACATCATCTAATCCCCTCAAAACCATTTCTGTCCATTTTGAAGTTTGAGCAACTTTACATTGCCAAACTTGTCCAAATGCTCTCAAACTTGGTGCACATGCTAGAATGGTCTAATTATGCATCTAGACCAAATGGCACAAGTATTGGAGAAGCATAACTTGATCTAAGTGCCCCAAAATCCTTTCTGACCAGATCCAAATTTGAACAACTCTACATTGCCAACTTTTACTTGGGGCCTCAAATTTTGTGGGCATGCTCACAAACCCAGATGATGACACTACACCAAGTGGTGCATCAAGGAGAGATGATTTGCTTAACCTAATCTTGAGAAATCCATTTTTGTTGATTTCTAGGGTTCACCAAAGTTGCATTGGCAACTTTGCCCAAATGAGCTCAAATTTGGTGGAAGGGCCTAAATGTATGTGACATTTGATCCTGTTAAGTCTCATGCCAATTGGAAGTCATTTGCTCGCCCAAAACCACATCAAACACCTTCTGCCATTTTACCAAAACCATTGTTTTGCCCCCTTTTACTATTCTACTTGAGCTCAACTTTTTACCACAACTGCTCCAAGTCACCCTCTACCTCCAGGAACTCCTTCCCCTCATCTACTCAATGATTGAGGGGGGGGGGGGTAAAACCCCATTTTACTCTTCTGGACAGCAGCAATCTCCTCCTTTCACACCTCCCTCCTGACTCAAGTGGCCCTCCATGGCATCCAAGGCCACAGCCCACTTCTTTACTCTTCCCCTGACCCCCCTAGACACCATTGGGCAAAGTGGACGCGTCCAGTGCGGTGCGGACACGGCCATGCCGGCCATACGGGTGCTCTGGAGCGCGCTACAGTGTTCTCTCGCACTGTAGCCGCGTCCTGCCCGAGGCACCCGACAGCCTAGGGCGTTGGGATCGTGTCCCCCGAGGCCACCTCGACGTCCGGGACACGGCAGCTGGTCGGCCCCCTTCTTCCTCTCTCTCTCTCCGGCCCCTGCTCGCACGCGCACCGTGGTCACCGAGAGCTCCAATGAGCAAGCTCACACGCGCGCTGCCCTGGCGCATCCCCGCTCCTTCTCTCTCTTTCTCTAGGCGTAGACCACCCCCGCGAACGCCCCAGACACGCCCACGCGCGGCCCCGTGACCCGTGGCGACGACAACGTGCTCGCCGGCGCAAGGGACCTCGGTGGACCGTCGCCCGCCTATTTAAAGGCCACCCCCGAGCCCCCTCGCTGCTCTTTTGGCTCTCTCCCTCTCCCGTACGCCCCCAGGCCAACCCACTGCTCCTCCCGTGCCCCCATTCTACTCCACGGCCGGGAACCTTGCCGCCGGCCACCGCTCAAATCCGTGCGAATCCGAGCCCCTCCTCTCCACCTCTCCACTCCAGAGCGTCACCAGAACCACCATCGACCCGCCCCACACTCCAGTCCTTCCTCCCCGTGCCTGCATCGCCGTGCCCAAATCTCACCGCCGGCCTAGTCCGCTGCGGCCAAGCCCCTTCTCAACTCGGTGCCCGTGGGCGACCGTGCCGCCCATCGTTGGATGCGGACGGGTCCCCTGAGCACGCCGGAGGGAAGGACATCGCCGGAGACGCCCTGTAGCGCCGACGACCGGCGACGAACACCTCCTCTATCCTCCGCAGGACCGCGCGGGAGGTGGAGGACGAACCTGCCAGCGGGCCCCGTCCGTCGGCCGGCCAGCATGACTGAGCCACTGACGGGAGGGCCCCGCCCCATTTAAGTGGAGACGGACTCCGCCCGCTGCCACCTTCACCGCAGGGAAGCGTATTACCTGGAGTACGCTTCCTGCATCGCAAGCCGAGCGCAGCCGGGCCACTAGGCCGGCCCACGTTCTATCTGTCGCCGTGTGCGCAGTATCAGGGTATAACCCTTTTTCCTTTTCTTTTTCTTTTCCAGACAACTTCAAAAATCCATAAATAAATCAAATGTATTCCAAATTTGATGATTCAAATTCCTAGGAGTTTCTAAAATCCTGATCTACCTGTTAGTGCAACATGCACATTTTTCCAGAAACTTTTCCTTCACAAGTATTATCAAATGTCATTATTCCATTTTCTGTGATGAACTTTAGAAAATCACAGAGAGCTCAAATTTGATCCAAATGCAATGGTTCAAATTCCTAGATGCTTGTAATATCCAAACTTAGTTTTGGAACATTTTTATTAATACTTTATGTACCCCACCAAATAATGAGCCATTTCTTCATATTTATCAACTTTGCAAAATCCTAGGAAATTCATTTGAACTCCAAATCCAGTTAAACCAACTCCTAGATGCTTCTAAAATCATGATTTGTTAAATAGGTGCCTTTGCTCATTATTCAAAAATATATTTCTGTACACTTCTTGCAAATCCATAAATCCCCTCATTGCCTCATATTGAAATGTTCCAAACCATCCATTGATCATACTCCAATGAAACCACCTTGGTTATTTTTCATATGACCAGAGGTATCCTAGAAAAGTCCAACTCCTATTTTTAGAGCACTTTTATTTTTGCTTTGTTGCGTTGCTTATTATGATTGTTTCCATCGTTATTTGACAAAATAAATGGAGTACTCGAAGATGGACCAGAAGGTTTGAAGACTCGGAAGGATAAGGCAAGCAGCCCTTTGACCATGTTTGAGAAACCTTTTTATGCATGTCATATACTACCATAATGTTGATGCTACGGAATCATGGTGAGGTGGAACCAATTTGATGGTTTGCCACTGCACTTCCTCGTTGATACTTGCATTGTGCATGACCCTACCTTCTTATGTGGGTTATGCCGGTGGGAGTAGATAGATGTATGCTATAGTAGTTGGCTACGCAAATGGGTCAGGGTTATGCATTGAAAGAAACAAGTGTGGTTTGACATACTTGCAAATGACCCAGTGGGTGCCATTAATGCCCTGGGAGACGATGAGGAACTAGGGCACTACTTGGTGAAGAAGTAGTGTACCGAGGCTTGATGGAAGTGTTGTTTACAGAGATGGATTAGATTTATGTGTGACTACCGTCCCAACCAAACATGTGCAACCACTCTACCCCTTATGGGACGGGGCATTATTGATTACTTATGCTGATACTAGCATGGCGCCCACATCACTAGTGACGGGGGAGACTTGAGGTCACTCCCGGGACGGGGTCGTGCTTGGATAGGCGACCATGACTGTTTTTACAGGGCACCGGACACACCGTTGGTCCCTTCGTGTACGCATGACATTGAAAAAGGGCAAGTTCCATGACCTATTGTTTGTACTCGAGGGTCGTGCACCAACGAGTGGACCCTATGTTAGTGTCGTCTAGGGAAAGGTAATGACCGGGTGCTTCCCCCGAGTGCTTGAGGTACTGCGGAATCGTGGGTGACACGAAAGCTTCCCGGATCTTGTGGGTAAAGTGCGCAACCTCTGCAGAGTGTAAAACTATTCGAATAGCCGTGTCCACGGTTAAGGACAGTTGGGTGGTGCTACTTAGACTATGTCCATAAGTTTCTGGAAAACAACACAGTTTGGGTAAACCTGTTGATGTGATTGTGAGAAAGTCACGATGAGCGTGAGCAAGAGTTGTTCATGACTCTTTCTCGATATTGATGTCTGAAACCTCCTGATACTTGTTGCAGACACATGCATGTCCATGTTATATGTTGATCACACTTGCATATGAAAAACTAGCTTTCCACAAAACTGCCAATTTAGCAGTAGAGCCTTGCATAATTATTCTGTCATCACACTTGGGTTGCTTGCGAGTACATTCAAAGTACTCATTGGCTTGCCACTAGTTATTTTATTGGCCAGGCAGGAGAGAACAGGATATGATGAAGATTTCTTCGTGACGAGCATGCGAGCTAGGACGCTTCCCAGTCATAATGCCTGTAGGGTTAAGGCAGATGGCATGGGTCCAAGTTGTTATTGAAGATTTCCGCTGCGATGATATACTCAAGACTTGACCATGATGGTCCTATTTGTGTAATACGGTATGTATGGATGTAAGACTCTTGTTATTCAGCTTCTGTGTTTGTTTAGTGAGCATTGATCTCTGGGATCACTGTACACGTGCATTCGGTGATCACGACTTATGAGTCGGGGTCCCCACAGGGGTGTAGGGGGGACATCATACGGAAACCAACATTCGGTGGAAACCGGTGAAAACCACTAGATAATGATGTTTTGAAGTTTAAAAAAATCAAAATAATGCGGGATGTAAAGAGGATGATGTTTTATTGCCACACAAAATTTCAAGTTGAAACACATTACGAGATGTGAGCTATGAAAAAGACAAATTCAGTGTTGAATAGTGATGAATAGTAATGTCACTATTCAGAGCGGAATTTGCCTTTTTCATAGCTCACATCTCATAATTTTTTTCAACTTGAAATTTTGTGTCGCAATAAAACATCACCTTCTTAACACCCCACATTTTTTTTCAGATTTTTATGAAACTTTAAAATATGGTTTCCACGAAGTTTTCATTGAATATCGGCTTTCATGGGTGAACCGTGTGCTATTTGAAAACATTTCGTGAGAAGAATCTCAGTTTTTAAATCCCGTAAATCCAAAACTAAGCTGAAAATCGTGAAACCCGCCATGGTGTAAGGACATGGCACTTATATGTTGAGGAATTGTTTTCGTCCATTGTGGCGCAAGTTTTATTACAAGCCTCTTACAAACCGGAGCTTCTCTCAAAGAAGCGTCGTGGTTCCGATAGGGAAACGTGTCCCATTGTGGGCGAAACATAATCACTGCCTCTTTTTGCCTTGTATTTTCTTCTACGGGCAACATGGAGCGACAGGGTATCCGTGCTGAAATTTAAACATATTCAGGGTTCGTTTGGCCTTTTTATACACTAATTGAGTTTTCTAGGCATTTAATGTCCATAATTCAAATCTAAACTACAAATACATGCTCCAGTTCACCAAAATGTCTAGAAAAATTATACATGTGTCCTTGGGTGCATGTTTCGGTCCCATGCCAGGAATGGGAACGAATTACAACTGTACCGGTGTCATGCACGTCCTCAAACATTTCGAATCTTGGTTTTTAAGTCCCCATAAATCCTAAACTCAGCAGAAACTCATCAAAGGTGGTATGGTGTCACGACATGGCACATATATGTCGTGGTAAAAAGATTGTCTAATTTGGGCCAAGCTTTATTACAAACCTCTTACAAAAAATGGAGCTTCTCTCAAAGAAGCCTCGTGGTTCTGATAGGGAAACGTGTTCCCCTTGTGGGCGAAACTTAATCACTGCCTCTTTCCGCCTTGTATTTTCTTCCACGGGCAACAGGGAACGACAGGATATCTGTGCTGAAATTTATACTTATTCAAGGTTCATTTGGCCTTTTTATACACTAATTGAGTTTCCTAGGCATTTAATGTCCACAATTCAAATCTGAACTACAAATACATGCTCGAGTTCACCAAAATGGCTAGAAAAATTATACATGTATCCTTGGGTGCATGTTTAGGTCTCATGCCAGGAATGGGAACGAATTACACCGTACCGGTGTCCTATCTCGTCCTAAAACATTCCAAATCTCGGTTTTGAAGTCCCCATAAATCCTAAACTCACTAGAAAGTCATCAAAGGTGGCACGATGTCACGTCATGGTGCATATATGTCGTGGTAAAAATATTACCAATTTGGGCCAAGCTTTATTACAAACCTCTTACAAACCGGAGCCTGTTGCAAAAACCATCATGGTTTCGATAGGGAAACGTGTCCCCTTCTGAGCCAAATGATAATCACTCCCTCTTCTAGCCTCGTATTTTCTTCTACACGCGACACGGAACAACTGAAGATTCACGTTGAACTTTGAAATTATTCAGGGTTTGTTTGACCTTTTTTATTCATTAATTCAGTTTTCTAGGCATTTAATGTCCATCATTCAAATCCGAATTACAAATACATGCTCCAGTGCACCAAAATGGCTAGAAAAAGCATACATGTTTCCTTGCGGTGCATGTTTAGGTCCCATGGAACGAATGGGAACGAATTCAACCGTCTCGCCGTCCTGGCTTGGCAACAAACATTGTGAATCTTGGTTTTTAAATGTCTGTAAATCCAAAACTTACCAGGAAATCATGAAACTTGGCATGATGTCACTACATGGTACATATAATTGTCCAATTTGGGCAAAGCTATATTACAAGCCTTTTACAAACCGGAGCCTGTCGCAACCCTCGTGGTTCCGGTAGGGATACATGCCCCTCTTGTGAGTGAAATGATAATCGCTGCCTCTTCTCGCCTTGAACTTTGTTTTCTACAGGCAACATAGAATAATAGGAGTGTCGGGCTGACATTTGAAACTGTTCAGGGTTTGTTTGGCCATTGTATATATATTACTAATTACTAAGTTTTCTATGCATTTAATGTAGTCCATAATGCAAATTTGAACTACAACCACATGCTCCAGTGAAGAAAAATGGGTGGGAAATCATACATGTGTCATTGGATGCATGTTTAGGTCTCATTTAAGGAATGAGAATGAATCACAAACTTGTCATTGTCCCGAAACAATGAGAATCTCAGTTTTTAAGTCCCAGCATATCAAAAAGTCACCCAAAAAACATGAAACTTGGCATGGTTTCATGACATGGCACATATATGCCGTGGTAAAAAAATCGTCAAGTTTGAGAAGAGGTGCACACATTAGTAGCCAACAAAGTCCTTTTTGAAACAAAAAGCTAGCACGTTAATATCGCAAACGATTGTATTATATTTACTGTGTCGAAATTTAACCATACTTTGTGGCGTGCGTGCAGCTGTTTGATTAGGCGGGATGAGCGCGAGAAGTCTGCCGTGCAGGCTCGATGGGACGCGTGTGATCAGTCCGCCGCGCAGGCTCGACGAGACGAGTGCATCCTGTCCACCTCACAGGCTCGATGGGACACGTGCGAGCAGCAAGGCCGCCCATGCTCACCGGGAAGCGAGCTCTTTGACCTCCATGCACAGCCGCCGCCAGCCTCGCTCACAACTTCTCCATTAATGGGTTAACTAAAGCACCTGGACGGAGGGTGTTTGCTTGTGATCCCATGGCAGCATTTGCTTTGTTTGTGTTTTCAACTAGTATTCTGCCCTAATTTAAATTGCCACATAGGGCAACGGATAATACGACCACAAATAAAATCGCAATGGATAATACGACGACAATTACAATGGCGCAGATAATAATTGTCTTACATATTCCGGATAATCTAAATGCCACATGTGGCAAAGCCCGGACGACATGGGGGCAAGAGAAGAAGGAAATTGCAGACGACGATCTGGGTCGCTACTGTCTCTACACATCGATGAATCGTCGTGCGGCGAAATCCTTGAGTTCCTTCTTTGATTCCTCACGACTTTGCTTGAAAGCAGCCACGGATTCCTCCACCTCCTACTCGCGCTCGATCCGGAGCTTCCTCAAGCCACCCATTAGTTCCTCAACGACCGCTTTCAGCGTCATCTCCGAGGCACTTCTCTGCTCATGTAGCATCTTCCAGCCAGCGGCCTCCTCCTCCTTCTAGGTGACCAACTTGAGGAGCTTCGCATTGTCACCCATGAGTTCCTCGACGAGGTCGGTCGCCTTGTCAACCAAGGCATCGTTTATGTTGAGCAGCTTCATCAAGCCGTCGACCAGCTCCTACTGCGTAGTGACGCCAGCAAGAATGTCGTCCTCGCCGGTGAAGGACTTCAGGAACGCCGGCTCATCGCGATGGCCGACGTCGCGGATGCGCTTGTGAGAGCCCTCGCGTGCCCATGAGAGCTCGTTCGAGCGCTCCGCGATGCGCCGGGACATCTCTGATGCGGCAGCGGCTTCGCGGCGGGACCTCTCTAATGCTTCCGCAGCCTTGGTCTTTGCTGCCTTTCTATATGTCCACCCTAAACTCCTCCAACCGGTCATGGCGAAACGACTTTACAGAAAAAACAAGTTTTGTGGGTGATGAGGAGAGGAACTGTGAAGTAATTTTTGAGTAGGTAGTTTTTATAGCCCGGTGCTAAGCGTGAACACATATTAGTTTGATTGGTGTGAACAGATTTGCAATTACTTATTGCGTTGTAATCAGCAATGTGACGAGAAACAAGGTCAAAATTTATTGATGGCAGAAGGTTGACCACGTGGTTGCTCACCGTTTAAGCGTCCGCGACGTGCTCCGCTCTGGTGTCCCTGCGCGCGCTCTGCTCACCGTTGAGGCAAAGTTACAATGGGAATGGTTAATAATTCTTAATAATTGTCTTACATATTCAGGATAATTTAAAATGCCAAATGCTGCAAGGCCCAGAACACTCACGACCTACATATGAATACAATTATAATAAAATATAAGCTAAAAGGCTGAGCTGACAGCCTTCCGACGATGGTCTTCTCGGACTCCATGATCAGCATAGCACCCTTGCGGCTGTTCACTCTGAGTGTCCCGACCCGCCTCTACCTACGGAGCTGCTGGCGCTGGGAGGCTCTTGGGGCTGCTGGGCCTCTTCCAGAAGATCTTGACAACGTGAAATCACGCACATGACAACTCCGCAGAACCGCTCCATTTCCATGTCTCTAGCCTGGTAGCAAATTCCGTCGATCACCTGCATCCTCAATATATCACGTTGGCGATGTTCTACTTCGTCGGGGACGTCAACTCCGCCAAGGATGCGCTCGAGCCTGGTCACCACATCATCGTGATCGAGGTTGACACGGCCGCCATGGGCAGTGATGAAGCCGCAGGCTGCCTTTGTCTTGACTGAATCGCGGAGGTCCTCTGCCCATTCCTTGTGGGGCATCAGGCTCTCGATGAGCACTGGTGACGGCGGTTCTTTGGGTGGGTCGTCGATCATGCCGCCGAGCAGCTCTGGTGAAGGAAATATGCACGAGAGGCAATAATAAAGTTGTTATTTATATTTCCTTATATATCATGATAAATGCCTTTTATTCATGCTAGAATTGTATTAACCGGAAACTTGATACATGTGTGAATACATAGACAAAACAGAGTGTCCCTAGTATGCCTCTACTAGACTAGCTCGTTAATCAAATATGGTTATGTTTCCTAACCATAGACATGTGTTGTCATTTTATCAACATGATCACATCATTAGGAGAATGATGTGATGGACAACACCCATCCGTTAGCTTAGCACTATGATCGTTCAGTTTTACTGCTATTGGTTTCTTCATGACTTATACATGTTCCTCTGACTATGAGATTACGCAATTTCCTAATACCGGAGGAACACCTTGTGTGCTATCAAATTTCACAACGTAATTGGGTGATTATAAAGATGCTCTACAAGTGTTTCCGAAAGTGTTTGTGGTGTTGGCATAGATCAAGATTAGGATTTGTCACACCGAGTGTAGGAGAGGTATCTCTGGGCCCTCTCGGTAATACACATCATAATAAGCCTTGCAAGCAAATGACTAATGAGTTAGTCATGAGATTCTGTATTACAGAATGAGTAAAGACACTTTTCGGTAACGAGATTGAACTAGGTATGATGATACCGTCGATCAAATCTCGGGCAAGTAACATACCGATGACAAAGGGAACAACGTATGTTGTTATGCGGTTTGACCGATAAAGTTCTTCGTAGAATATGTAGGAGCCAATATGAGCATCCAGGTTCTGCTATTGGTTATTGACCGGAGATGTGCCTCGGTCATTTCTAGATAGTTCTCGAACCTGTAGGGTCTGCACGCTTAACGTTCGATGATTATTTGTATTATGAGTTATGTGATTTGATGACCGAAGTTTTTTCGGAGTCCCGGATGAGATCACAGACATGAAAAGGAGTCTCGAAATGATCGAGAGGTAAAGATTCATATATTGGAAGGCTATATTCGAACATCGGAAAGGTTCCGAGTGATTCGGGTATTTTTCTGAGTACCGGGGAGTTACAGGAATTCGTCTGGGGAGTTGATGGGCCTTAGTGGGCCTTAGTTGGAAGGAGAGGCAGCGGCTAGGAGGTGGCACGCACCCCTCCCAAGCCTAGTCCAAATTGGACAAGGGGTTTGGGGTGCGGCCCCCCTCTCCCTTCCTCCCCCCTTATTCTTTAGGTGGAAACCTACTAGGACTTGGAGTCCTAGTAGGATTCCCCTTCTCCCGGCGCGCCTAGCTTGGCCGGCCGGCCTCCTCCTCTCCCTCCTTTATATACATGGCCAGGGGACACCCCAAAGCACAAGTTGACAATTGTTTTAGCCGTGTGCAGTGCCCCCCTCCACAGTTACACACCTCGGTCATATCGTTGCAGTGCTTAGATGAAGCCCTACGCCGATAACTTCATCATCACCGTCACCACACGATTGTGCTGACGAAACTCTCCCGCGACACTCAACTGGATCAAGAGTTCGTGGGACATCATCGAGCTGAATGTGTGCTGAACACGGAGGTGCCATACGTTTGGTGCTTGGATTGGTTGGATCGCGAAGACATTCGACTACATCAATCGCGTTACTAAACGCTTCTGCTTTCGGTCTATGAGGGTACATGGACACACTCTCCCGCTCATTCTATGCCTCTCCTAGATAGGTCTTGCGTGTTCGTAGGAATTTTTTGAAATACGATGTTCCCCAATATCTGGATCTTTTGCACGGTGGATGGCAAACTGCTCATCACACCTCCTCTGCAATATGTTGATTGTCCTCCCAAGGACTATGACGCCGATATCGCTGCCGATGGGCCATGGTATCCGCACCGGCTGATGAAGCTCTTGCTCCCCGACCTGCTCCGGCTCGTTCTCCTCGCCGAAGATGTAACGCAGGTAGGCATCGGCTTTGGTCATTGCCTGGCATGCTTGAAATAACTAATGGTAGATGGGTGAGGAGTAGATCTTCGCAGAGTGTTGCGGCGGTGTGTTGCCGCCTGGGTTGTATGCAGCAAGCCGTTAGCTACTGGCTGGAAACTGATGAGGGAATAGGCGTGGATTTTACAATTCAGCCATGTGGAGCGCGGGAAGACTAAGTGGAGCACACACACAACCCGAATACCGTATCCGGCGCCACGTGTTATTTATCACACAAGTGTTAACATAAGGAAATGCATTTGTAACTTACTAATCATTGCACACGAGTAGTCGCAGACGTATCGTGTGCGATACTCCTAGCCACCGCAAGCAACTAGTTTGCATTTTTCAAAGTTTTTTGTACACACAGAATCGCAGACGAACTAACTGTATTACCCGTCTGTGTTGTAAATTCTCATCGCAAACAGTTCATCCGAGTCGGCTGTTTGCCACTTATCACACACATCGTGTTAAGTTGAACCGTTTATGTTGCGTTCGCTAATCGAAAATAGTTCGCCCAAGTGAACCGTATGCCCTATATCACACACACCCTGATCTGGATAACCGTTTATGTTGCACTCCCTAATACAAATGGTTCATCAGAGTGAACTGTATGCCGTATATCGCAACACATTGATATGGCTGCCCGTTTCTGTTGGTCTGCCTCATCACAAACAGTTCGAACGTGTTAACCGTGTGCCCTGCATCAGACACGCAACTAAAATCTGAACCGTGTTTGATGCATCCTCCATTGCAAATGTTTTGCACCTTTTTTGACGGGTTTTCTTACATCCATGTTTGTGATTAATGCATCGCACATAGTTTCGTCAAAGGGTCTCTGATCGTAGTGTCGCATTAGTAGCAACCTGCAATAGTGTTATTCTTATTCAATCCAAGTGATTAATTCCTTTGTTCAGAGTTTTTTCATGATTAATAAACCCTAGGTTCTAAGTGTTTCATATTTATTTCTTGAGTTCCAGGTTTTCTCATTATCTCATCACAAAGATCCATCTAAATTATTGCAAGGCTTAAATCTTATTCTTTTCATCCTTCACTTCTCATCCTTTTATTACCGGAGTTCTTCATGGTGGTTCTTCGTGATTTAATTCATCCTCGAAGTGCAAATATTTGCTCCCTTATCTTTTGAGGTGGTGTTATGTCATTCTTGACAATTTCCTTCATGTTTCATGATTCACAAGTTGTCAGGATTGAGATATTTAAACCCATCATTTTTTTTGTTCAGGAGATCCTTTCAACCCCTCAATTTATTCGTTGGAGTAATCTTGGGTTGTATGTCACCTAAAAGCTTTCCCTAAGGATTTTTGCTATTTATGGTGCTTATAAATGACCCAAGTTCTTTATTTATCCTACTGGTAAAATATGGTTTTCGTCTCCTTGTTGATCTCAAACCAATCAAATGTTTTCGTTAGTGGCCGATTGTCATCTCATAATTTTGAGATGTTTTCCATAAGCCCACAACAACCTTATTCTTTTGTTGTTTATTTTTAAGCAACTCCATTCAATCCTTCTTTCTAAGGATGCTTTCAAACTCATTGGTGGTTGAAGTTATCATTTTCTTCTACTTTCTTTCTTTCTAATGATATAACTTCTATTCTTTCGTTCCCAAGGAATTGTGATGTTGATATCTTCTTCTCGTCATCTCATTTTGTCAAGATCATGTTCTTTTCCTTTATGTTCCATTTAACAGGAGTGTCGTGTCCTCCATTCAAATTCTCTCATCCTATCAAGTTTAGCCTCTTTTTCAACTAGAGTGATGTCTGAAATCTTTCTTACCCCTCGTGTCAATCTTTCAATTGTTCCGTAGGTAGTGTGTTGTTGATTATATCAAGTATCATCCCAGCTTCTCAAGTTCATGTTAATTCCTTCCATTTTCAATCAGAGTGTTGTCCGAATTATTTCATTCTTATTCCTTCTCTATCTTGGTTTAACCAGAGTGGTTTCAAAGCCTATTTTGTTCCTTGAGCTCTTGGTTCTTTGTCGTATTACTTGTTCCTCTTGTCTAACGGAGTGTTTCAATTTCTTTCATCTCCGTCGTGTCATTTCTTCAAGTTTTTAACCTCTCAAGGTTTGAAGGTTCCACTAGTTTTTCAGAGAAGCAACTTCGTATTACCTCTTCCTCTTCCACTTCTATCCGGTGCCATCCATAGGATCTCGGGTCGAGATCCTCTATTAGTGTGGGAGAGTTGTGACGCCCCAAGATTGACACTCCAGAAGCCTTCCATATATTTTTCGTGATCGCCGCGTGTTTTATTTGCTTGCTGTATTTTATTTGTGCATCGCATCATGTCAGCATACCATCATGTCATTAGTCTTTGTAACTCAACTAAATAAATTTTATAGATCCGTCGAACCATTTAAATTAAGGGAATTCATGTGGTGATTTCTCTTTATAACATATCCTCCCAATATTAGGGAGCTATTATCAAATATTCAATTTTTCGGAATCACCCATAAACACACTTGCAAAATAATTTCGTGCCTTTTCTTCTTCAAGTTTGGTCCTCAAGCTTTGCCAACTATTCTTATCTCCAATTACCGAGGGTCCTTCAAAAATCCTCAACATTTTTGGACACTCCTAAAGACTAGACTCCATTCAAACTCCTTTGATGCAAGTTAAATAATTTTGCATTTAGCTTCCCCTATTTTGTTGGAACCACTTTTCTTGGGTTGGAAATATTCCATGAAGCCTTACAAATATGCCCCATCATTTTAATCTTCTTCATGGCCTCTTCTCTTAACTCCCTTGAACTCTCTCAATTTTTTCTGCTAAAAAGAATAAGGGAGAGGGAGAAGAGAGGCCCAGCCCAGTCGACCAGTTGGGCCTCATGCACCCACATCCACCAGAAGCCAGCCTCCTCTCGAATATAGCTGGCCAAACGGGCCGAGATAGCTTGGCCGGCACGGCACGACATGTGCTAAACGAGCCAGGCCCGGCACGCAGCACGCCAGGGGCCGTGCCTGGGCCTGAAGGTCGAGCACGCGGGCTGGCACGGCACGGCCTGATTATCTTTTTTTTATGTATCGTAATGTGGCCCAATAGGTAAAAATAGGCTAAAAACGCCCAGTGCGCAAAATATGAGGTAGATTAGCAGGCCTAGCATGCCAGCGGGCCGGCCCGATTAGCATATGGGCCGTGCCTGGGCTGTAGGCTGCAGCACACTGGCCGGCATGGCACGGCCTGTATAATAATCGTGCCTTGGCGGGCCGGGCCGTGCCGGGCACGATTAGGACGGGCCGTGACGTGCCGGGCTGGGCCGGCCCGTTTGGCCAGCTATACTCTAGAACCCTACAAACCCCTTGATTGATCCCCATCTCCATCCCACAATGCCACCATCTCTCCCTCAATAGCCTCGTTCTCTCCCTCTCTTTCCCTCGTACCACCACACATGCACCCGCGTCGAACCCCCTATTCCGCTGCCCTGGCTTCGCTGTCGCGGCAAGCAACTGTAGCTCGCCGAGCCGCCGCCGGCAAGGCTTCATTTCCGTGCCCTCCGACCTCCACCGCTCCCCGTGGCCCTCGCGCCCCTATTCCTCCCCAGCGTTCGCGACCCGAGCTACATGACCATGGCCAAAGCTGCCATGGCCGGCAAGAGAGCAGCCTATTCCCGATGCCTCCGTTCTCCTCTTTCGCGCGTCGTTCCCCGTGTTCGGCCTCACCTTTCCACGCGTCCCATTGCCGCACGGCCAAGCCGCTGGCTCTCTGCTGCACACAACCATGGCTGACCCCGCGCCTCGTGAGCACCTCTCCTCCATCGCTCCTCCTAACGCGACCCGCCGGTTCCCACATCGCCTCCCCGACACCCTACACCACTCCGCATTGCCTCCAACTCCGGTCATGGCTCCGCACCACTCACGGCTAGATCAGGGGGATGCCGACCTCATCTCCATCTTTGTCTCGTGCCGCCCTACCTCGCCTTATTGCTACTGTCGCAAGTTCACTATGCTAGCCCCGGTCAAGGCTGTTGCCGTGAGCAGCCGAAGACGTATCCATGAGTTGCTCCTTGTTGCTGCCCTTTTGTGGTTGCCAGACCCAGAATCACGGACGTCTCCGAATCGCCAAGTCTAGCAACACCATGTTCCACTACCGTCGACCCTCAAGACCACAAGTACCCCTTCGGAAACACCAAGGTCGATTACGCACGGAGATGCAACAAGTACCTCTATCGAAGACCCCGAACGTCTATGAACCATGCACGACTACCGTCGCCGAAGACCGCCGAGTGAACAACTACCGTTGTCGAGGATCTGACAATTCCAAGTGTACAGCTACCGTTGTTGTGTACCACTACTTCCCATGATGACCCGTGAATGACTACTTCCCTCGACGAACTCAATCCACCCCGAAATGCATGCTTCAAAGGTATACCTGCGGGAATGACGACCCGTGGACGAATGCTCCGTTGTATGAGATGCTCGTGTTTGCACCATGTCCGATTGTTCGTTGCACGTTGCCCTCGTTTGCCATATCGCCAACATGTGGGAACCCGGTATCCGGGAGCACCCCACCGTCCTTGCATGACACGCTCACGCCCACTTCGTTGCACCGGTCTCTCAATGAGTTACTGGAACCGGAATGTTGCCATGGCACCATTTCTGTTGTCGTTGCCGTGGCACCCCTTTCGTCCTGTCATGGTGACCAACTGCCCCATATCATCTTCATGTCAACTTTTCACAAAATTGCATATGCCTTGAATATGTCATCCACATCATGATAACAACATTTAAATGGTTAAAATTGTTGTTTGCATTAAAAATTGCTAAATGACTTGTGGGGATTTTCCTGAATTGTTGTTTGTTTTTCCGACCGCATTTAAAATTGCCTAAATAGTTAGTTTACTTATGTTCCACCTCTTGCCATGTTAACCAACATTTAAATCTTGTCTAGTATACAAATGATAGCGATCTAAATAATTCAATGTGGTGTTTTGTCAATATGCAACTCGTTGCATTTTGAGCTCCACTTAACTTGTAGTGTTGTTTGTTGCACTTTGCCATGCCATGCTTATTTAAACTGGACATGCATCATACTTGTTTGTGCATCATGCCATTGTCGGCGTCCTGGGAACCAGGGTACCCAGGCTTGCCTATCTGCGGGCCGCAACACGCTCCTGCCATGGCCTGGTACGACCCAGCTGATCGACCAGCTACTCAAGACCCTCGCGAGGGGGCTGGACCTCGCGAGGAGAACGACATCAAGACCTCCTCAGGAGCGGCCTCGACTAGGTCGCTCCGGAGGGGCGGAGAATCCAAGGCCAAGCCTGCCTCAGGAGGAGGCAGGGATGCAAACAATGACGCACCGCGCCAGCGGGTGCCAGCGCGTGCCAGCAGCGCAATTGCCGTTTGTCAGGACCCCGATCCTAAGTCACACCGATCTAGCTGTAACACGTCATATCACTTTGCGGCCGCACGCACGGTAACCCCACGGGTGCCACCTTACCTGGCCCGGGACCGTTTGCGCATCTTGGCACACGTATATGACAGTGTCGCTAGCATCCATATGACAGAGAACCCGGGCCGACATGGCTAGTTATAAACCAAAAGTGGCACTAGATTACAGAGACAGGCATCCATGACCCAGCAACGAATGTGTCGGTCATCAACGTATGAACCCAAGTCGTAGCAAGCTACATGGACTTAAAGGAACAACGCGTGACATTTCCCCTAAGGGACAGACACAGGAACGAAGAAGGACACATGTCGGCCAGCCTACGTGTTCCAAGCAGTAGCAAGCTACCAAGGCTCATTGGAATCACTAGGAGGCATTTCCCTGTAATGTAGGCTACCAAAGGAAAACAGCTAGGTGTCGGAACCCACACATACCAAGCATTTCAATCATACACACAATATGCTCAATATGTGCAAATACAACATTGCATCACAACAGAACTCTATGACTCAAAGTACTTTATTTAAAAGGCTCCAAGAGCCATACATAACATATCCATACACGTAGGGGACACATGACCCAACACTCAAGTCATACAGTCATTCAAGCACAAGCGGAAGCTACATGTCTGAGTACACACAACTTAGAAAATAAAACAGGCTTGGTGTAGCCTGACTATCTACAAGGCCCTTCACAAGCTCCAGATCTCCGTCTGGGTGTCAAGCTACTCGTCGACGTCAACGTCTATGTAGAACCCATCAGCAGGGGCAGGGTTTTCCTCTGCAACAGTTATTAAGCAAACATGAGTACAAAGGAACTCAGCAAGTCTTACCACAGAACCTATCATACATGCAACATTATCAAAGGGGGTAGTGGAGTTTATAGCAGAATGCCGGCTTTGACCTTGGCTAACCTATACTACAACTCCCAACATATTGCAAGATGTTAATACGAACACGAGTCCTCTACTCACCACGTCAATACACTACCGAGGATTCTCTTCCGTCATCCTACAGAAGGGCCATCCACGGCACTCACACTTATCTTGAGGCTTTTAATAGTATCCATCAACTTGTCTATGAACTGTAAGAGCAACCAAGTAGTCCGTACCGCGAACAACGGCTATTCGAATAGTTTGATAACCCTGCAGGGGTGTACCTCTTCACACACGCTTCCACCACTTATCGTCGTTTACTCGGCGTGTACTCGGCAACCTTCAAGCGGAAGCCCAGCGAGGGTGTCGGCCACGACCTGACTAACTACTCAAGTCTCTTGTCCAGGTTTATCGCCTATTTGGGTTCCATCCGTGGGGAGATCCGGCCGGGGTGTCGCTCACGGCCCCAAACGATGTGTACAGGGTTCCCGAGTCACCAAACGGGCAACCGGTACACCGTGCCACGTACCTGTCGCATCACAACCCACCCCGAGGGTCAGCGTTGTGCACGACCTCCAGTAAGCTATAAACACCAGAAACTAGTTGCAACTCCTGGACAGAGATCGAGGGTAATTAATAAGCCGAGAGGGTCCATTGGTTTCGGGCCCAATGCATGGTAGTAACTGCAACTTGAACCACACATACAGATCTCAGGTCCTATGGACGATTCCAATGAAACAACCCACCATGTACTCCTACATGGCCTTTCATCGATACCTTTACCAAGCGTGTTCCACTCTTCCCTCTCTTTATCGGTATGATCATTTCACTCTGATCCATCACCCAGATGAACCAGACCAGACAAAACTCTAAGCATAGCAGGCAACATAAACAAATAGCATGGTGGATCACACATCACATGGCTCAATCAACTCCTACACATGCTAGTGGGTTTCAACTATTTACTGTGGCAATGACAGGTCATGCAAGGGAATAGGGTTCATCTACCGCAGCAAGTAGCAGTTCACACGCTGTTGCCTTAATGCAGTAAAAGAGAGCAGGAGCGAGAAGATTGGGTTTGTATCGGAATGATCAATGATTGCTTGCCTGTTAAGGTAGTTGTCGGGTACTGCTTTTCAACTGGATACACAGCAGTATCCTCGGGAGCAGGACCTAACACAGAGAATACCGACGATACAATCATTAACAAACAAATGCAACAATATGATGCATGCTCATGACATGGCAAGATGCATGTGTGTTGGCTAATGCAACTAGAACCAGAAGGGTTTGAGCTTGTTTGAATCAAAGATTCAAATTGAAGTTCAAACTATTATTTAAATAAGTGCATTATGATGTTCTTGATGTAAACAGCAAGTTAACTTGTTCAAACATGCATGAAACCAGTGCCATTGGAAATATTGGATTTTTCTGATCATTTTTCATATATAAATCTTTTCCATCTAAGCTATGGTTGATTTTATATGATTTTTAGAAGTTTTGGGTATTTTTTGGAATTTCGTGAATTATTTTAAATCTTAAAATCCCAGAAAACCTTTACTGCGTTAGCATGACATCATGCTGACGTCAGGCAGTCAACAGGGCCAGTCCAAGTCAAACCTGACCAGTGGGACCCACTGGTCAGTGTCATAGTTAACTAATTAACTAATTAGAATTAAATTAACACCTAAACTAGGTTTGACTTGCGGGCAGGGCCCACATGTCAGTGACCCAGGGGGTCAAACCCGTGGTCAAAACAGGTCCAACTCGCCGGCGTTTAGCCGCCGGCGAGGCCAAACATGGCGGCGTGCTTCGGAAATCGCCTACGGTGCACGGCTCGAGCTGTGGCTAGGCGCGTTGGAAAACCCTTGCTGTTGCGCGTCGGATGGTGGTGGTCGCCGGACCTGGGGTGGCCGGAGACGACGGCAACAAGCTCGACGGCGGCGACCGGCGTCGGGCGTGTGTGGAGATGCGGCTGCAGGGGCCTAGGCGATGCGTGCGTAGCACCTTTCGCATCTACGTGCTGCGGTGAGTGTGATGGACGGGTGCCAGTGACCAAATGGTCACCGGAGCATCACCGGCGGCGAGCACGGCGGCGGTGCGTACGGGTGAGCTTTGTGCAGTGCGTTCCAGGGCAAAAGAGAGCCAACGGAGAGGGGGAGGATGAAGCTAGGCTCACAGGGGTTGCAGCAGGCGCCAGAGCGAGCTCGGGGGTGGTCGGAGCTGAGCGGGACGGCGAGAGGGATCTCCGCGGCCGGAGTTGGGGAAGAAGAGGTCGGGGGCGTCTCCAGGGCAGGTGAGCGCTCGAGGCTCGGCCTGTTCGAAGCAGTCGAGGACGGCGGAGACGATGGACACTAAGGCGGGGCTCAGGGACGACGGTGGGCGCGGCTTCTACGACGGTGCGAGCACGACGGCGTCGGCCATGGCGCGGGGAGAACGAAGGAGAGGAACTGGGGAGAGGTGGAGGTGTCTGCGGGGTCGGGGACGACGTGAACGACCGGTCCAGCCCTCCAGGACGGCGAGGGGAGGAAGCAGGGCGGCGGGCAGCTGCGTGGCGCGCTGTGCGGTCGCCGTCGAGCACCTGCCTGCCTGCCTGGCCGAGCCAAGCAGCTCGCTGGAGCGGCAGCTGGGCTGGGCCGGCAGGCGGGCCGGGTGGGGCGCCAGGTAAGCTTTTCTCTCTCCCTTTTTTTTCTATTTTCTTTTCTGTTTCATTTCTTTTGCAGCTTTGTTCATTTAAAAAAATGCCAGAGCATTTTTGTAACTCATAACACTTGTCATACCTACTGTATATATTATGAACAGTAGGAAACATTATAGTTTATGATTATTTGAGCATTTAAAATATTTTATAGCATTTAAATGCCCAAATTCAAATACCATAAGATTTAATCCAAAGCCCTAGATTGTCCTAGAAAATTGTGCACCATTTTTGGCAGAGGTTTAAGACCAAGGCAGAAATGATGAACATTTTGAAGGGCATTTTGGGTACATTGGAAAATATTTTAGCAAACCCTAGTTGTTAGGAGAGGGGTGCTGGGGTTTCTGTTAATCCCATTTCAAGTTTCTTTGAAAAGTAAACATGATGCACACTCTAGCTAGGTCCTAATGCAAATGCTAACTAGGGATGTGACAACTCACCCCCACTTAAAAGAATCGCGTCCCGAGATTCAGGTTCCTCCGGAAAGAGGGTGGGGTACTCAAGTCGAAGACGATCCTCCCTTTCCCAAGTAGCTTCACTCTCGGAATGATGTGACCATTGAACCTTGAGAAACTTGATATTGTGGCGTCGAGTGGTGCGCTCGGTTTGATCAAGAATACGAACGGGGTATTCTCGATATGTGAGATTGTCTTGGAGATCAAGCGTTTCGTGGTCCACTCCGCGGATAGGATCCGAGAAGCAACGCCTGAGTTGAGAAACGTGGAACACGTCATGAACTCTGGAGAGGTGCGGAGGTAGTTCCAGTTGGTAGGCAACTTCTCCTCATTTGGCAAGAATGCGAAAAGGACCGATGTAACAAGGGGCCAATTTGCCTTTGATACCGAAGCGATGGGTTCCCTTAAGAGGAGTAACCCGAAGGTAAGCCTTATCGCCGACTTCAAAAGTCACAGCCTTATGATGACTATCATATTGGCTCTTTTGGCGAGACTGGGCTGTTTTCAATCTCTCACGAACGATGCGAACTTGTTCCTCTGCTTCCTGGATCATATCCGGCCAAAGAATTGTCTTTCCCCGGTCTCTGACCAGTTAAGAGGTGTTCGACACCTTCGTCCATATAGAACTTCGAAGGGAGCTTTGCCCAAGCTGGCTTGATAACTATTGTTATAAGCGAATTCGGCAAATGGAAGACATTTTTCCCATTCCATACCGAAAGAAAGGACAGAGGCTCGAAGCATGTCTTCCAGAATTTGATTGACTCGTTCCACTTGACCACTTGACTGGGGATGGAAGGCGGTACTGAAGGAGAGATGATTTCCCATAGCATTCTGGAAACTTTCCCAAAATCGGGAAGTGAAAAGACTTCCACGGTCTGAGTTAATCTCCAACGGTACACCATGAAGTGATACTATTTGAGAGACATATAAGTCTGCTAGCTGGCTAGTGGTAATACTCTCCCGAATAGGCAGAAAATGAGCTACTTTAGAGAGGCGGTCGATAACGACGAAGATAGCATTATTCCCTTTCCTGGACCTGGGAAACCCGGTAATGAAGTCCATACCGACTTTGTCCCATTTCCATTCAAGAATAGCTAAAGGTTGAAGGGTGCCAGCAGGCCGTTGATGCTCTGCTTTGACTCGACGGCAGACGTCGCAGTTAGCAATGAATTGAGCGATTTCTCTCTTCATCCTAGTCCACCAGAATCTCTGACGTAGATCCTGATACATTTTAGTACTACCAGGATGAATCGTGAGAGGAGATTCATGAGCCTCCTTAAGGATCAAACGTCTTAGATTTCGGACTTTAGGAACCACTAAACGGTTGCTAAAGAATACGACTCCTTGATCATCAATCGAGAAACATCCTGCAACTCCTTTCTTGATGTTCTTCTTAATACGGGAAATTCCGGGATCAACCTTCTGTGCTTTGATGACCTGATCCATAAGGGTAGGTTTCGCCACCAAGGTGGAAAGGAATCCTCGAGGAACAATGTGAAGGTTAAGCTTACGAAATTCCTCGTGGAGAAGTGGTTGACTTTGTTGTAACATTAGGTTGTTACAATATGACTTACGACTTAGTGCATCAGCCATGACATTGGCCTTTCCAGGAGTGTAAGTGATTCCTAAGTCGTAGTCGGTGAGCAACTCAACCCAACGTCTTTGCCTGAGATTTAGATCCGGTTGGGTGAAGATATACTTCAAACTTTGGTGATCAGTGAAGATTTCACAACGATTACCAAGGAGGTAATGTCGCCATGTTTTGAGTGCATGGACTACAGCTGCAAGCTCTAGATCATGAGTAGGATAGTTATCCTCGTGTGGACGCAACTGTCGAGATGCGTATGCAATCACTTGACGATCTTGCATGAGTATGCAACCTAGTCCTTGTCGCGATGCGTCGCAATAGATTATAAAATCCTTGGAAAAGTCTGGTGGTACCAGTACAGGTGCAGATGTCAGGCGTCTTTTCAGTTCCTGAAAACTGGACTCGCACTGTGGGGTCCACTCAAACTTTTTATCTTTCTTGAGGAGTTCGGTTAGAGGTTTAGCAACCTTGGAGAAATTCTCGACGAAACGTCGGCAATAGCTCGCTAAGCCAAGAAAACTCCTAACTTGCTTGACCGATTCAGGGGGAGTCCAGTCAAGTACGGCTTGAACTCGCTCAGGATTGACAGCAATACCCTTGCCAGAGATCACATGACCTAAATAGGTTACTTCTAGCAACCCAAATTCACACTTGGAGAATTTGGCATAAAGGCGGTGCTCTCGAAGTTTCGTTAATACCGGCCTTAAATGCTCGGCATGATCTTCCTTATTCTTGGAATAGATGAGTATATCATCGAGGTATACCACGACGAATTTATCCAAATACTCCATGAATATAGAATTCATTAACCGAGAAAAGGTAGCTGGGGCATTAGTTAATCCGAAGGACATAACGGTGTACTCATATTGGCCATAACGAGTAACAAAAGCCGTTTTAGGAATGTCCCCATTCTTGATTTTGATTTGATGGTAGCCCAACCTCAAATCCATCTTAGAGAAGACTGAGGATCCAGCGAGCTGATCATACAGGTCGTTGATCTTGGGGAGCGGATACTTATTCTTTATGGTGACCAGATTGACAGGTCGGTAATCTACAACCATCCGCTCCGTTCCATCCTTCTTCTTGACGAAGAGGACGGGGCAAGCCCAAGGGGAAGAACTAGGACGGATGAAACCCTTTTGCAAGGACTCATCGAGTTATTTCTTTAGCTCACCTAATTCTAGTGGTGCCATCTTATAAGGTCTCCTAGAGATTGGGACAGTTCCAGGGATAAGATCTATCACGAACTCGACATCTTTGTCAGGTGCAATTCCTGGCAGTTCTTCTGGAAAAACATCCGGGAAGTCACGGACTACCGGGATATCTTCGAGTTCTGGTAGAGGGCTGGCATTAAGAGAGTAGAGCTGACGCTCAGCCATTCGAGTCAAGACATTGACTATCTTGCCGGATGGATGTGTAAGTTGAACTGTCCTAGTAAAGCAATCAATTTTGGCGTAATGAGTTGTCATCCAATCCATACCCAAGATGATGTTTATGTCCGAGGACTTGAGAGCGATTAAAGATGCTAGGAAAACAAGTCTATCGACAAGGATTTCATTTCCATGGCTTACCCTAGAGGTTTGCCACTTTGAACCAGGAGTTTGAATTACCATGGAAGTAGGCATGTCACAAAAAGTCATGTTGTGCAATCGAGCATAGCTCTCAGATATGAATGAATGGGATGCTCCAGTATCGAAAAGAACAGATGTCGGATGGCAGTTTACGAGAAGCGTACCAAGGACGACGTTAGGATCCTCATGGGCTTCCTCAGCAGAGACATAGTTGACACGACCACGTGCAGTGGGGATTGGCTTGACATAATTCACCTTGCCGGTTGGCTTACCACGGCCAACGGGTTTTCCTGGTTGGTTCTCGGGACAATCACGCATGTAGTGTCCCGGTTCTCCACACTTGAAACATGCCACAGTGGTGGTGCGTGGAGCAAAGTTGGAAGGTGGTCCTCCATAGGTCTTAGCAGGTGCAAACTGTTGAGTTGGGCGAGGCGCCTCATAGGATGGCCTCGGTGTGTACTTGGGTGGCAGAGCAGTGTTAGGAACCCACACACGGCGCTTGTGAGAGCCCGAGCCGGATGAGGAACCAAAGTCTCGATTATGTTTGCGGGTGGTCTCGAAGTCGGTCTGGCCTGTTTCAGCACTGATAGCCTTGTTTACCAACTTCTGGAAGGAAGTGCACTTGTGCAGACGTAGATCTCGGCGGAGTTCAGGGCTGAGTCCCTTGCGGAACCTCGCCTGCTTCTTAATACTTCTTCAGGTGCATAGCGTGCCAGGTTACCAAACTCGCGACTATAGACATCCACAGTTAAACGGCCCTGGGTGAAATTGCAGAATTCCTCCCGCTTGCGATCCATGAGACCTTCCGGAATGTGATGTTCACGGAATGCCTCACTGAACTCAACCCAGGTACTGACTTGGCCAGCAGGACGCATAGCTTCAAAGTTTTCCCACCAAAGACTGGCAGGGCCCTCAAGATGGTAGGCGGCGTAGATAACCTTGTCAGCTTCGGCCACACGGGCAGAGTGTAGCTTGTGGGTGATACTACGTAGCCAGTCATCAGCATCCAGAGGTTCAGTGGAGTGATGGAACTTCGGTGGACACATCTTGATAAAATCGTGGATTGACACCACATCATTCCTCTGGCAGAACCCAGTGTTCTGCTCTATGCGTTCCAGCAGACGGTTGGTCTCTCTCTTGTTCCGTTCTGCTTCAAGCATAACTTCCGCCAAGGAGGGTGGCTGGGGCAGATTCCCATCTCTAGCCCCACTAGCCTCACCCTGCTCCGGAGCAGCAGGAGTGCTGCGAGTGTTGACCATCCTAGGAAAACAGAACAACGGTTTAGACAAGGATGGCAAAATTTGACATAGAAGTGCAGAATGTAATGGATGACACGGAATGCAAAGATGTTCATCCATACGACATGGCAATATAGGAACTGCTATATATACACCAGTGGTCATACACACCATACAAAGTTTAGTACAAGCCAAGGCTAAAGTACAACTGCGGTGAAAGACGATACATCCCATCAGAGACATTCCAAGCTCCTATACATTATTTAACTACACCTCCGGAACTCAGTACACACTAAGTCATATTCCACAAGACGCGCAGGACTGTGGAAATACAACTACTACAATACTACTACAACCACGGTCTAGCTCAGACATTCGCGTAGTAATCCTCGTAAAGATTACCACCGTAGCCTGGAAGTGGAACAAATGGATCTTGGAACTCGCGAGCACTCGAAGGTTGTGGACCATAAGGACACATGTGTGGTCTCGGTCCCGATGCTGGTGGTAACCGACGCCCACGTGGAGGTGTAATACCCCCAACGTCACGCCAATCCATGCGATCAGGCAGACGAGTCCGCACAGGGTACAAATCCCGCATGTCCAGATATCCGGCGTGCACAGCAGGTGCAAGCCGTGTCAAAGTAGTCCAGTGGGCGGCTCGAGTGTTATACAGCTCCATTCGAAGGGCACGGACCTCACGGTCCCTATCCTCCAACATCTGAACAGTAGTCTGAAGCAGTGGCTCTTCATGAGCAGCATCAGTATACAGACCAGTGTAGTAGCCTTCCTCTCCGGGAAGTGAGGCTGGCATGTAACAGAACTCAGTGTTCAGCAACAGGGCATGCCTAGCACGGAGAATAGTCATCATCGAATAGGCGGCATCCTGTACTGCCATCTCGATGGTAACCCCGAGTCCATAAGACCAATGGATGGGGTCATTAGCTCCAAGATATGAGGGGTATATCCGGACTGTGCAGAAATACTGACTCTGATTAAAATCCCGGTACTGTTCCTCCATGGTGTACTCAGGATACCAGCGATAACCGGTCTCAGTCATCACACGGACTAGCATGTCCGTGTGACCGGGCACATTAATGCACCGAGTCAAACGAACCACTTGGTGAGGGATGCGGCCAGACATCTGAAACACGGAATAATGCAAAGGCATTAGTGTTTCTGGAAGAAATCGGGCAGCATAACAACTATAAATGCTCAAACAAAGATTTGAGACATCATACAAATGATAGCATAGCCACTCAACAATTCCATATCAAGGTTCCGGTCCAACAATCATCATAGTAAAAGGATGGAAACTGAACTGAGGCTTGAAACCAGCAATCCTAAGAGTCTACGGATTAGTAAAACGTGAACCTAGTAAGGATAAGAGGCCTAGTCCTAAACCTCCGTAGAAAGAATAGACCGACTCAGATCAGAAGGGAATAAGGTAAAGGAGTAAAAAGAGCCTTACGTTCCCTTCCACAATCAATTCCCCTACATATAACTAAGAATTTTTGTAGACTCAACATCGACCAGTTTGGCTTGAGAAACCTACAGGCAGTCCAGCTCTGATGCCAACGCTGTCAGGACCCCGATCCTAAGTCACACCGATCTAGCTGTAACACACCATATCACTTTGCGGCCGCACGCACGGTAACCCCACGGGTGCCACCTTACCTGGCCCGGGACCGTTTGCGCATCTTGGCACACGTATATGATAGTGTCGCTAGCATCCATATGACAAAGAACCCGGGCCGACATGGCTAGTTATAAACCAAAAGTGGCACTAGATTACAGAGACAGGCATCCATGACCCAGCAACGAACGTGTCGGTCATCAACGTATGAACCCAAGTCGTAGCAAGCTACATGGACTTAAAGGAACAACGCGTGACATTTCCCCTAAGGGACAGACACAGGAACGAAGAAGGACACATGCCGGCCAGCCTACGTGTTCCGAGCAGTAGCAAGCTACCAAGGCTCATTGGAATCACTAGGAGGCATTTCCCTGTAAGGTAGGCTACCAAAGGAAAACAACTAGGTGTCGGATCCCACACATACCAAGCATTTCAATCATACACACAATATGCTCAATATGTGCAAATACAACATTGCATCACAACAGAACTCTATGACTCAAAGTACTTTATTTAAAAGGCTCCAAGAGCCATACATAACATATCCATACAGGTAGGGGTCACATGACCCAACACTCAAGTCATACAGTCATTCAAGCACAAGCGGAAGCTACATGTCTGAGTACAGACAACTTAGAAAATAAAACAGGCTTGGTGTAGCCTGACTATCTACAAGGCCCTTCACAAGCTCCATTTCTCCGTCTGGGTGTCAAGCTACTCGTCGACGTCAACGTCTATGTAGAACCCATCAGCAGGGGCAGGGTTCTCCTCTGCAATAGTTATTAAGCAAACATGAGTACAAAGGTACTCAGCAAGTCTTACCACAGAACCTATCATACATGCAACATTATCAAAGGGGGTAATGGAGTTTATAGCAGAATGCCGGCTTTGACCTTGGCTAACCTATACTACAACTCCCAACAGATTGCAAGATGTTAATACGAACACGAGTCCTCTACTCACCACGTCAATACACTACCGAGGATTCTCTTCCGTCATCCTACAGAAGGGCCATCCACGACACTCACACTTATCTTGAGGCTTTTAATAGTATCCATCAACTTGTCTACGAACTGTAAGAGCAACCAAGTAGTCCGTACCGCGAACAATGGCTATTCGAATAGTTTGATAACCCTGCAGGGGTGTACCTCTTCACACACGCTTCCACCACTTATCGCCGTTTACTCGGCGTGTACTCGGCAACCTTCAAGCGGAAGCCCAGCGAGGGTGTCGGCCACTACCTGACTCACTACTCAAGTCTCTCGTCCAGGTTTATCACCTATTTGGGTTCCATCCGTGGGGAGATCCGGGCGGGGTGTCGCTCACGGCCCCAAACGATGTGTACAGGGTTCCCGAGTCACCAAACGGGCAACCGATACACCGTGCCACGTACCTGTCGCATCACAACCCACCCCGAGGGTCAGCGTTGTGCACGACCTCCGGTAAGCTATAAACACCAGAAACTAATTGCAACTCCTGGACAGAGATCGAGGGTAATTAATAAGCCGAGAGGGTCCATTGGTTTCGGGCCCAATGCATGGTAGTAACTGCAACTTGAACCACACATACAGATCTCAGGTCCTATGGACGATTCCAATGAAACAACCCACCATGTACTCCTACATGGCCTTTCATCGATACCTTTACCAAGCGTGTTCCACTCTTCCCTCTCTTTATCGGTATGATCATTTCACTCTGATCCATCACCCAGATGAACCAGACCAGACACAACTCTAAGCATAGCAGGCAACATAAACAAATAGCATGGTGGATCACACATCACATGGCTCAATCAACTCCTACACATGCTAGTGGGTTTCAACTATTTACTGTGGCAATGACAGGTCATGCAAGGGAATAGGGTTCATCTACCGCAGCAAGTAGCAGTTCACATGTTGTTACCTTAATGCAGTAAAAGAGAGCAAGAGCGAGAAGATCGGGTTTGTATCGGAATGATCAATGATTGCTTGCCTGTTAAGGTAGTTGTCGGGTACTGCTCTTCAACTGGATACACACCAGTATCCTCGGGAGCAGGACCTAACACAGAGAATACCGACGATACAATCATTAACAAACAAATGCAACAATATGATGCATGCTCATGACATGGCAAGATGCATGTGTGTTGGCTAATGCAACTAGAACCAGAAGGGTTTGAGCTTGTTTGAATGAAAGATTCAAATTGAAGTTCAAACTATTATTTAAATAAGTGCATTATCATGTTCTTGATGTAAACAGCAAGTTAACTTGTTCAAACATGCATGAAACCAGTGCCATTGGAAAGATTGGATTTTTCTGATCATTTTTCATATATAAATCTTTTCCATCTGAGCTATGGTTGATTTTATATGATTTTTAGAAGTTTTGGGTATTTTCTGGAATTTCCTGAATTATTTTAAATCTAAAAATCGCAGAAAACCTTTACTGTGTCAGCATGACATCATGCTGACGTCAGGCAGTCAACAGGGCCAGTCCAAGTCAAACCTGACCAGTGGGACCCACTGGTCAGTGTCACAGTTAACTAATTAACTAATTAGAATTAAATTAACACCTAAACTAGGTTTGACTTGCGGGCAGGGCCCACATGTCAGTGACCCAGGGGGTCAAACCCGTGGTCAAAACAGGTCCAACTCGCCGGCGTTTAGCCGCCGGCGAGGCCAAAGACGGCGGCGTGCTTCGGAAATCGCCTACGGTGCACGGCTCGAGCTGTGGCTAGGCGCGTTGGAAAACCCTTGCTGTTGCGCGTCGGATGGTGGTGGTCGCCGGACCTGGGGTGGCCGGAGACGACGGCAACAAGCTTGACGGCGGCGACCGGCATCGGGCGTGTGTGGAGATGCGGCTGCAGGGGCCTAGGCGATGCGTGCGTAGCACCTTTCGCATCTACGTGCTGCGGTGAGTGTGATGGACGGGTGCCAGTGACCAAATGGTCACCAGAGCATCACCGGCGGCGAGCAGGGCGGCGGTGCGTGCGGGTGAGCTTTGTATAGTGCATTCCAGGGCAAAAGAGAGCCAACGGAGAGGGGGAGGATGAAGCTAGGCTCACAGGGGTTGCAGCAGGCGCCGGAGCGAGCTCGGGGGTGGTCGGAGCTGAGCGGGATGGCGAGAGGGATCTCCGCGGCCGGAGTTGGGGAAGAAGAGGTCGGGGGCGTCTCCAGGGCGGGCGAGCGCTCGGGGCTCGGCCTGTTCGAAGCAGTCGAGGACGGCAGAGACGATGGACACCAAGGCGGGGCTCGGGGACGACGGTGGGCGCGGCTTCTACGACGGTGCGAGCACGACGGCGTCGGCCATGGCGCGGGGAGAGCGAAGGAGAGGAACTGGGGAGAGGTGGAGGTGTCTGCGGGGTCGGTGACGACGTGAACGACCGGTCCAGCCCTCCAGGACGGCGAGGGGAGGAAGCAGGGCGGCGGGCAGCTGCGTGGCGCGCCGTGCGGTCGCCGTCGAGCACCTGCCTGCCTGCCTGGCCGAGCCAAGCAGCTCGCTGGAGCGGTAGCTGGGCTGGGCCGGTAGGTGGGCCGGGTGGGGCGCCAGGTAAGCTTTTCTCTCTCCCTTTTTTTCTATTTTCTTTTCTGTTTCATTTCTTTTGCAGCTTTGTTCATTTAAAAAAAATGCCAGAGCATTTTTGTAACTCATAACACTTGTCATACCTACTGTATATATTATGAACAGTAGGAAACATTATAGTTTATGATTATTTGAGCATTTAAAATATTTTATAGCATTTAAATGCCCAAATTCAAATACCATAAGATTTAGTCCGAAGCCCTAGATTGTCCTAGAAAATTGTGCACCATTTTTGGTAGAGGTTTAAGACCAAGGCAGAAATGATGAACATTTTGAAGGGCATTTTGGGTACATTGGAAAATATTTTAGCAAACCCTAGTTGTTAGGAGAGGGGTGCTGGGGTTTCTGTTAATCCCATTTCAAATTTCTTTGAAAAGTAAACATGATGCACACTCTAGCTAGGTCCTAATGCAAATGCTAACTAGGGATGTGACACCGTTTTTGTGCAAGGGGGACAGTGCAGGTGCATGTTCGCAAGGAGCAGGACAAAGGTTTCTCCATTGGTGCAACAAGACCGAAGACCGCAAGGACGACCTGGAGGATGTCACCACCGAGCCGACCACCGCGTCACCGCCTGATCCTTTTGCAGGCAAAGATTGCTTTTGTCAGGATAGGAACGTCCTTGTGTTCCCGCTCAAAATGGCCGTTGTCGGATCCCTTCCTGCCTACAAAATTTCAGGGGAAGAGGACCCTGGCAGCCTATATAAGTAGCTAGGATCCCCACTATGAAGGGGGAGTCCGATCAGATCCAGAAACTTTGCCCTCGCATAAGGGAGCAAGAACTCTTGCCTCCTGAGCTCTCCTCCTAAGCTCAGGAACCACTGTACTCATCCATATTCAAGCCCTCCCGAGGCCAATCCACCAAAGCAGGAAGTAGGGTTTTACACCGCAAGGTGGCCCGAACCTGGGTAAACTCTTGTGTGATTTACTTGTTGTTTGCTTGAATCTCTTCACTGGACGAGGGCCAGACGCTAGGTAGACGTGAGTGGGAGAGATCTTCGTTCACGCCCTGTGTCCGAACTTCTTGGGTTTGCAGAGCCCGTAATCTGACATTTGGTGAGCCAGGTAGGGGGCGCGTCGAAATCTCGCCTCTCCGATGACCTCGTCCCGCTCTTGTCCGTCGACCCCGCGTCACCCAGCCTCAACGGATCAGGACCCCGATGGTGGAAGCGCATTAGACGCGCATGGAAGCCCGCGACGCTCGCACCGCTCGAGCGTCGCCCTTCGGCTACGGGACTCGCCGTCACCCGGCCTTGATCGGGGCCGACGGCACGATGAGCACCACCGACCCGCCGACTGGGGACCGGCAGCACCCACCGCCCACACGATGCCAAAGCTGCGCAGCAGCGCGGGCTGCCGAGCACACGGTAGCAAGTTCGCGGGACCGGCGCGAAATGGCGAACATGAGGGTCGCACTGCTGGTGGCGAGGGAGCTGCTAAGGTGCCGGTTACTCGACACCGGCCATGACGCGCTGCTCCTCAGGGTGGCCGAGCTCCTCGATGCCGCCAGCACCGGAGCCGAGCCATTCTGCTTCCACGCAACGACGCCAGGAACCGGGGGCCGCACCGGCCGTGCTCGGTCACCCATGTGGTCAAGACCTGTGGTGACCTACGAGGGCGGCATGGGGTATGACCCCCTGAACCCTGGGTATGACGCCGACCCTCTGCCTCGAAGCCCTTTGTACCCAGGTACTGTCCCCGCTGAGGAACCATCAAGAAACAACCGCAGGACTGCGCCCGACGCTGGATGCGATCAAGCACCGACACGAGGGGGCTCAAGGGCAGAAGGTCGGGGGGCAGACCTCCTGCTCTTAGCCCTCGACTCTCCGCTGTCGCCACCAACGGCCATGGAGAACGAATGAACCGCCGCGGGTGCCTGCAAGGGTCGGCACTCGCGGTGCTGGCCGTAGGCCTCGGGCTGACGGCATCTCTGGCCCCGGGCCTCGGCAGGCCAAGGAGACGCCCCAGGTACCGCGTCAAGACAAAAAGGGAAGGGAAGGCTCGGGTCAGGCCCTCGTCCCCTCACGCGTGACCCGCGCGCATGAGCCCACCCTGGATTTCACCAGGGGCTCACCGGCGGCGGGTATGATGCACGTGGGGTGGGGCCTTCTCTCCCTTCGTTCAGGCTCAAGACGCCGCACCTCCCGGCGCACCATCCCCTGGGCTGCGGAGGGTGCGTTTGGAGGCGGTACGGCAGCCCGTCCTATGCACACCAAGAGGGCCCAAGACCGCGGCTCCGTCCCCCTGCTCAGGTAATCCCGTATCCGCTGGGCCCGACCCTGATCAGGAAGGGCTCAGGGGCCATTAGGAGCGTGGGTAGGGCAGGGTCCCCCTCGCACCTCAGGACGCCGCGTCTCCGGAAGACGTTAGCCCCCAGGGGTGAAGCGCACTCGGAGATCGCATAAGCGGTGTACCTAGTGCTCGGCAGGGGGGCCTATAGCCAAGGTCCCATCCCCCCATGCTACTTCTCGAGCTTGCGTTGTATTCCCTCGAAGAGGAAAGGGAGATGCAGCACAATAGTGTAAGTATTTCCCTCAGTTTTTGAGAACCAAGGTATCAATCCAGTATGAGACCACGCGCGAGTCTCTCGCACCTGCACAAACTAATAAGAACTTCGCAGCCAATGTGATAAGGGGTTGTCAATCCCTTTACGGTCACTTAGAGAAGTGAGATTTGAAATAGCTGGTAGTTTATATTTTTGGTATTTTTGGTTTATAAGAACAGCAAATAAAAGCAATAAAAGTAAAGTAGATGTAGCTGTAGATTGATATGTTGAGAATAGACCCGGGGGCCATAGTGTCCTCTAGTGGCTTCTCTCATCATAGCGATATTCTACGGCGGGTAAACAAATTACTGTCGAGCAATTGATAGAAAAACGAATAATTATGAGACTATCTAGGCATGATCATTGTATATAGGCATCACATCCGAGACAAGTAGACCGACTCCTGCCTGCATCTACTACTATTACTCCACACATCGACCGCTATCCAGCATGCATCTAGTGTATTGAGTTCATAAGAACACAGTAACGCCTTAAGCAAGATGACATAATGTAGAGGGATAAACTCAAGCAATATGATATAAACCCCATCTTTTTATCCTCGATGACAACAATACAATACGTGTTTCCTGCCCCTACTATCACTAGGAAAGGACACCGCAAGATTGAACCCAAAGCCAAGCACTTCTCCCATTGCAAGAACTATATATCTAGTAGGCCAAACCAAACCAATAATTCGAAGAGACTTGCAAGGATATTATGAGCACACATAAAAAGTTCAGAGAAGAACCAAATATCTTTCATAGATAATCTTGATCATAAATTCACAATTCATCGGATCTCGACAAACACACCGCAAAAAGAGATTACATCGAATAAATCTCCTCGAAGACCAAGGAAAACTTTGTAATGAGATCCAAAGAGAGAGAAGAAGCCATCTAGATACTAGCTATGGACCCGAAGTTCTGTGGTAAACTACTCACAACTCATGGTGAGGGTGATGATGATGATGATGAAGAACTCCGTGATGGATCCCACTCCGGTGGAGCTCCGGAACAGGCTCCAAGATGGGATCTCATGGGAACAGAAGGTTACGGTGGTGGAATTAGGGTTTTCTCTCTGTTGTCGAAGGTTTCGTGGTACGTAGACTTATATAGGAGGAAAGAGAACACCGGGGGGGGTGCTCAGGGCCCCCACGAGGCAGGGGGCACGCCCTGGGAAGGGGGGGCGCCCCCACCCTCGTGGGCAGTCCCTCGATCCCCTGACGTTGTTCTCAAGTCCCTCGTGCGTGATTTTCTCCAAAAATATCTCTCGCGAATGTTTCATTCCGTTTGGACTCCGTTTGATATTCTTTTTCTGCAAAACCCTGAAACAGGCAAAAAACAACAATCTGGACTCGACCTTTGGGTTAGTAGGTTAGCCCCAAAAATGATATAAAAGTGTATGATAAAGCCCATTAAACATCCAAGACTTCATAAATAATAGCATGGAACAATAAAAAATTATAGATACATTGGAGACGTATCAAGCATCCCCAAGCTTAATTCATGCTCGTCCTCGAGTAGGTAAATGATAAAGAAAGAATTTTTGATGTGGAATGCTAACCAATATAGTTTTTTTAATGTGATTCTCTTAATTGTGGCATGAATGTTCAGATCTAAAAGATTCAAGATAAAAGTCTATATTGACATAAGAAATAATAATACTTCAAGCATACTAACAAAGCAATCATGTCTTCTCAAAATACTATGGCTAAAGAAAGTTATCCCTACACAATCATATAGTCTGGCTATGCTCCCTCTTCATCACACAAAATATTCATATCATGCACAACCCTGATTTTAGCCAAGCACTTGTTTTCATACTCTATCTTTTCAAACCATTCAACTTTCACGCAACACATGAGCGTGAGCCATGGAGATAGCACTATGGGTGGAATAGAGGTGGTTGTGGAGAAGACTAAAAGGAGGGAGATAGTCTCACATCGACTAGGCGTATCAACGGGCTATGGAGATGCTCATCAATAGATATCAATGTGAGTGAGTAGGGATTGCCATGCAACGGATGCACTAGAGCTAAATATGAATGAAAGCTCAACAAAAGAAACTAGTGGGTGTGCATCCAACTTGCTTGCTCACGAAGACCTAGGGCATTTGAGGAAGCCCATCGTTGGAATATACAAGCCATGTTCTAAAATGAAAATTCCCACTAGTATATGAAAGTTACTAAACATGAAACTCTCTACAATGAAGAACATGGTGCTACTTTGAAGCACAAGTGTGGAAAAAAAGATAGTAGCAATTGTCCCTTTTTTCTTTTTCTTTTTGTTTTTTTTGGGGCCTTTCTTTTTTTCTTTGGCCTTTCTTTCTTTTTTTTTCTTTTTTTTTTGCGGAGGGGCTTTACAGATTTAGCCTTTCCTCCCATGGGACAATGCTCTAATAATGATGATCATCACACTTTCATTACAACTCGATATTACAACTCGATACTACAACAAGTATGACTCTATATGAATGCCTCCGGCGGTGTACCAGTATGTGCAATGAATCAAGAGTGACATGTATGAAAAATTATGCATGGTGGCCTTGCCACAAATACGATGTCAACTACATGATCATGCATGGAAATATGACAATATGATGCGTGTCATATGAACGGAACGGTGGAAAGTTGCATGGCAATATATCATGGAATGGCTATGGAAATGCCATGATAGGTAGGTATGGTGGCTGTTTTAAGGAATAATATGGTGGCTGTTTTGAGGAAGGATATATAGTGGGTTTATGGCACCGACGAAAGTTGCGCGGTACGAGAGAGGCTAGCAATGGTGAAAGGGTGAGAGTGCGTATAATCCATGGACTCAACATTAGTCAAAAGAACTCATATACTTACTGCAAAAATCTACGAGTCATCAAACAAAGCAATCAATGCATGCTCCTAGGGGGGAGGTTGGTAGGAGTTAACCATCGCGTGCCCCGACCTCCACACAAAGGTTGGCACTCTACAAATACCTCATGTTCTAACTTCGTCACATAGCGGTTCACCATATGTGCATGCTATGGGAATCACTAACCTTAACACAAGTATTTCTTAATTTCATAATAACTCAACTAGCATGACTCTAATATCACTATCCTCATATCTCAAAACAATTATCAAGCATCCAACATCTCATTCTATTCAATGCACTTGGTGTGATTTTTTTTACTACATTGACATTGGATGTCTATCATGTGAAGACTAATTTCTTTAGACTAAACACATTACCATGCTGTTTTAATAGACTCTAAAATAGATATAAGTGAAGCATGAGAGTTCAACAATTTCTACAAAATATTACCACCATCGTGCTCTAAAAGATATAAGAGAAACACTAGAGCAAAAACTATTCAACTCAGAAGATATAAGTGAAGCACATAGAGTGTTTTAACAATTCCTAGGCCATATTTAACTCTCTCAAATAGGTGTGTCCATCAAGGATAATTATGGCAAATTAAAAAGCAAAGACTAAAATTATACAAGACGCTCCAAGCAAAACACATATCATGTTGCGAATAAAAATATAGCTCCAAGTATAGTTACCGATGGATGAAGACGAAAGAGGGGATGCCTTCCCGGGGCATCCCCAAGCTTAGGCCTTTGATTATCTTGAATTTACTTGGGGTGCCATGGGAATCCCCAAGCTTAGTCCTTTGCTACTTCTTGTTCCATAGTCCATCAAAGCAATACTCAAAACTTGAAAACTTCACAACACAAAACTTAGACAAAAATTCTCGTGAGCTCCGTTAGTATAAGAAAGCAAACCGCTACTCAAAGGTGCAGCAATGAATTCATTATTTGTTTGTATTGGTGTTAAACCTACTGTATTCCAACTTCTCTATGGTTCATATCCTCCAATACTACTCATAGAAGCATTGGAATAAGCAAACAACACACGAAAAACAGAATCTGTCAAAAACAGAACAGTCTGTAGTAATCTGCAGGTTTCACGTACTTCTGGAACTCCAAAAAATTCAAACTAAATTGGTAAATTTGCGGAATTTGTCTATAAATCATCTGCAAAAGGAATCAACTAAATATCACGCTCCAGTAAAATCTGAAGACCACTTTAGCCAGCGCTAATGATTCTGTTTTTCACAGCAAGATCACATAAACTTCACACAAGTCTTGCCAAAAGTTCTACTTGACACAAACACTAAACAAAACATGGAACCACATCTAATCAGAGGCTAGATGCAATATTTATTCCCTCACAGCAACAAAAACAAAAAATATAAAATTGGGTTGCCTCCCAACAAGCGCTATCGTTTTATACCCCTAGCTAGGCACGATACAAGATAAATCTAGGTATTGTCATCTTTGGAAGGCAATCCATAAGTGGCTCTCATGATAGATTCATATGGTAATTTGAGTTTCTTTCTAGGAAATTTTTCCATGCCTTTCCTTAACGGAAATTGGAATCTAATATTTCCTTCCTTCATATCAATAATTGCACCAATAGTTCTAAGGAAAGGTCTACCAAGAATAATAGGACATGAAGGATTGCAATCTATATCAAGAACAATGAAATCTACGGGCACATAATTCCTATTGGCATCAATAAGAACATCATTAATTCTTCCCATAGGTTTCTTAATAGTGGAATCCGCAAGATGCAAATTTAAAGAACAATCATCAAGCTCATGGAAACCTACCAAATCACACAAAGTTTTTGGGATAGTGGAGACACTTGCACCCAAATCACACAGAGCATAACATTAATGATCATTTATTTTTATTTTTATAGTGGGTTCCCACTCATCATAAAGCTTTCTAGGAATAGAAACTTCCAACTCAAGTTTTTCTTCATAAGATTGCATCAAAGCATCAACTATGTGTTTGGTGAAAGCTTTATTTTGACTATAAGCATGCGGAAAATTTAGTATGGATTGCAACAAGGAAATACAATCAATCAAAGAGCAATTATCATAATTGAATCCCTTGAAATCCAAAGTAGTGGGTTCATCACTATGCAAAGTTTTAATCTCTTCACTCCCACTTTTAGCAATTTTAGCATCAAGATCTAAAAACTCTGAATCATTGGGACACCTTAAAGCAGAATCATCTCCAATCCTATTTTCATCAAGATTTATACTAGAAAACAAGGATCTAATAGGAGACACATCGATAACTTTCAGATCTTCATCTTTATTTTCATGATAACTAGAAGAACACGATTTAATATAATCCTCTCTTTTAGCACGCATTCTAGTGGTTCTTTCTTTGCATTCATTAACGGAAATTCTCATAGCTTTGAGAGACTCGTTGATATCATGATTAGGTGGGATAGATCTAAGTTTCAAAGAATCAACATCAAGAGTAATTCTATCCACACTTCTAGCCAATTCATCGACCTTAAGCAATTTCTCTTCAAGCATAGCATTGAATTTCTTTTGCGAGATCATAAACTCCTTAACACTAGTTTCAAATTCAGAAGGCATCTTTCCATAAGAGTTGTTGTAGGAATTACCATAATTATTAGAGGAATTACTAGGAAAGGCCTAGGATTAAAATTACCTCTATAAGCATTGTTACCAAAATTATTCCTACCAACAAAATTCACATCCAAAGATTCATTGCTATTTTCAATCAAAGTGGACAAAGGCATATCATTAGGATCAGAAGAAGCACTCTTAGCAGCAAATAATTTCATAAGTTCATCCATCTTTCCACTCAAAACACTAATTTCTTCATTAGCATGCACTTTTTTACTAGTAGATCTTTCGGTGTGCCATTGAGAATAATTAACCATAATATTATCTAGGAGTTTGGTAGCTTCTCCTAAGGTGGTTTCCATGAAAGTGCCTCCTGTGGCCGAGTCTAAAATATTTCTAGAAGAAAAATTCAAGCCAGCATAAAAAATCTGAATAATCATCCATAGATTCAAACCATGTGTAGGGCAATTATGTATCATCAATTTCATTCTCTCCCAAGATTGTGCAACATGCTCATGATCTAGTTGCTTAAAATTCATAATATCGTTTCTAAGAGAGATGATCTTAGCAGGAGGGAAATACTTAGAGATAAAAGCTTCTTTGCACTTATTCCACGAATCATTACTATTTCTAGGCAAAGAGGAAAACCAAGTTTTAGCACGATCTCTAAGTGAAAATGGAAATAACTTCAATTTAACCATATCGTTATGCGTATCCCTTTTCTTTTGCATATCACACAAATCAACAAAGTTGTTTAGATGGGTAGCGACATCTTCACTAGGAAGGCCGGAGAATTGATCTTTCATGACAAGATTCAACAAAGCAACATTGATCTCACAAGATTCGGCATCGGTAATAAGAGCAATCGGAGTGCTAATAAAATCATTGTTGTTGGTATTGGAGAAGTCACACAATTTGGTATTGTTCTGAGCCATAGTGACAAGCAAGCAATCCAACACACACAAGAAAACAAGAAGCAAGCGAACGATAAACACACGGCGGAAGAAGGGCAAATAAAACGGCAAGGGTGAAGTGGCGGAGAGGAAAACAAGAGGCAAATAAATCTAATGCGGAGGATAAGGGTTTGTGATAGGTACTTGGTATATGACTTTTGTGTAAGCCTCCCCGGCAATGGCGCCAGAAATTCTTCTTGCTACTTCTCGAGCTTGCGTTGTATTCCCTCGAAGAGGAAAGGGAGATGCAGCACAGTAGCGTAAGTATTTCCCTCAGTTTTTGAGAACCAAGGTTTCAATCCAGTAGGAGACCACGCGCGAGTCCCTCACACCTGCACAAACAAATAAGAACTTCGCAGCCAATGCGATAAGGGGTTGTCAATCCCTTTACGGTCACTTACGAAAGTGAGATCAGAAAGAGATGATAGTTTATATTTTTGGTATTTTTGGTTTATAAGAACAGCAAATAAAAGCAATAAAAGCAAAATAGATGTAGATTGATATGTTGAGAATAGACCCGGGGGGCATAGTGTTCTCTAGTGGCTTCTCTCATGATAGCGATATTCTACGGCGGGTAAACAAATTACTGTCGAGCAATTGATAGAAAAGCGAATAATTATGAGACTATCTAGGCATGATCATTGTATATAGGCATCACGTCTGAGACAAGTAGACCGACTCATGCCTGCATCTACTACTATTACTCCACACATCGACCGCTATCCAGCATGCATCTAGTGTATTGAGTTCATAAAAATAGAGTAACGCCTTAATCAAGATGACATGATGTAGAGGGATAAACTCAAGCAATATGATATAAACCCCATCTTTTTATCCTCGATGGCAACAATACAATACGTGCCTTGCTGCCCCTACTGTCACTAGGAAAGGACACCGCAAGATTGACCCAAAGCCAAGCACTTCTCCCATTGCAAGACCTATAGATCTAGTAGGCGAAACAAAACCAATAATTCTAAGAGACTTGCAAGATATTATGAGCACACATAAGAAGTTCAGAGAAGAACCAAATATCTTTCATAGATAATCTTGATCATAAACTCACAATTCATCGGATCTCGACAAACACGCCGCAAAAAGAGATTACATCGAATAGATCTCCTCGAAGACCGAGGAGAACTTTGTATTGAGATCAAGAGAGAGAGAAGAAGCCATCTAGATACTAGCTATGGACCCGAAGGTCTGTGGTAAACTACTCACAACTCATGGTGAGGGCGATGATGATGATGATGAACTCCATGATGGACCCCCCCCCCTCCGGTGGAGCTCCGGAACAGGCTCCAAGATGGGATCTCACAGGAACAGAAGGTTACGACGGTGGAATTAGGGTTTTTTCTCTGTTGTCGAAGGTTTTGGGGTACGTAGAATTATATCGGAGGAAGGAAGACACCGGG
>LR738710.1:474745341-474826461 GCA_902687465.1 Secale cereale | reverse complement strand
GGGGGGGGGGGTGCTCGGGGGCCCCACGAGGCAGGGGGTGTGCCCCCCACCCTTGTGGGTAGTCCCTCGATCCCCTGACGTGGTTCTCAAGTCCCTCGTGCGTGATTTTCTCGAAAAATATCTCTCGCGAAGGTTTCATTCCGTTTGTACTCTGTTTGATATTCTTTTTCTGCAAAACCCAGGAACAGGCAAAAAAACAGCAATCTAGACTGGGCCTTTGGGTCAGTAGGTCAGCCCCAAAAATGATATAAAAGTGTATGATAAAGCCCATTAAACATCCTAGACTTCATAAATAATAGCATGGAACAATAAAAAATTATAGATACGTTGGAGACGTATCACCCCACCATGCGTAGTGTCCCACCTCATGAATGTTGCCTTCTAGTGAGTTCATGGCGGGAGAGGACTAGCGCGGGGTGGGGCCCTCAAAGCGAAGGGGCGGGCACGTCAGAAGATCTCCGCTCGTGACACTCTCACGTAATAATGAGTGAGGCTGTACACGCCCCGGAGTCCCCGGAGCGTCGCCCTAGGGCCTCGGGGGCTCCCTCCCACGTCCTAGTGGATGCACCATGCTCCGCGCTGGCCGTCGACACTGCCCTCCAATGGCTATGCCCACACCCGCCGGTGGTAGCCCTACGCTCTGCGCTGGGGAGAAGACCGAAGACCTGCTCAAGGGCCAGACGCGGCACCTCTTTTTTGCCATTCGCCTTTGCCTCCTCTGTATCTACGTTTTCAAGCAGATCCCGCGGCTGCGCGACTCGTTTTTTTGAAATAAAGGGGTGAGTTTTTCGTCCGTGTTTCGCGATATTCGCTGAGTTTTCCTTCGCCCAGTCCATTTTTCACCTTGCTCGGCTAAGCCGGACTACGTCCGCGACCCCGCCCAATCACTCCTCGCGAGCAGGGGCCGAGGTGTGGGCGCACGTCCTGTCTAGTCCGCGGCCGGACCGCCAATCACTCTTGCGCCAACTGCAGGTACTCACGAGACGCGCCCGAACGGGGTCGGCGGACGCTCCTCTCGGAAACGCAACAAGAGCCTGAGGTCTTAGCCTCAGGGACAAACGTCGCAAGGGAATGCCTAAACCCATTCTTACAGTGCTTAAACCCATTCTTACATCATCTAAAGCTTAAGTCTTGTGACATTCATCTTACCAGGCTCTGGAGCCACAACCAAAAACAAACCTACAACAGGAGCTGGACTAAGCATCGGCATCTTCGTCAGTATCGTCAGCATCGCCACCCTCAAGCACCGGCGCGTCATCGATGGCTCGAGCAAGCTCGGTCACCAACATGTCCACGTGATCGCTCACCCATCCCTCCAAGGGGCCAGCCACTACCTCAGGCGCAGGCTCCAGCAAGGCCCCGAAGTCCGTACGAGGGTCAAGACGGAGCAAGTTAGCAAAGATGCGGGAAGCCGCACGCCTGAGGACGTCGCGGCTCTGCTCCTCAACATGCTGCCGAGCCTTCCTGACCCCGCCTTCAAGATGCTCTACTACTCTGGTGAAGACCCTGAGATATCCGGCGTCATCATCAACCAGAGGGTCATCGACCCTCGAGTCAAGGAACTCACCCAGGGCTCGGCCGGCCCTGTGCCGCAGGGCCTCGAACATCTTCGAGCGGGTGTGCTGCATTACATGAGCTCGTGCGGCCTCCTCGGAGTTCCGGGTCGCGATAGTGGAAATGTCTTCCACTTGCTTGTGGAAGCAGGATAGTTCTGCCCTGGCAGCAGCGCGAGCCTTCTCCGACGCCCGCTCGCGGCGCTCCGCTGCGGCACAGGCCTCCCTCGACACCCGCTCACGACGCTCGGGTGCGGCGCGAGCCTTCTCCGACACCCGCAGACGGCGCTCGGTATCCACCAGTTTGCTCTTGAGAGCCGAGACCTCCTTCTGGAGTTCCTTGCGATTATCAACAAAGCGAGTCTCGTGAAGCCCCAACTACTCGCAGTAATCCTTCCGTTGGCGCTCTGCCTCCTTGGCAGCCTTCCCTGCGACGTCCTCGCAATCATCAAGGTTGCCCTCGGCTTCGGCTACCTGGCGCTCCATCATCTCCAAGCGCTCGTGCTCCATGTTTAGCTCCATCGCCTCGAGTGCTAGCGCCTCCTCCCGCGCTGAGAGGCCCGGTGGGCTGTCATCATCGGCCGTGGGTGCCGCGAGGGCAGCCCTTCGTGTACAAACCTGACGCTCAAGCACGGCATTCGAGGCTTCGAGCTCGCGCTCACGCTCCTCAGCTGCTGCGCGGCAGTGGTCGGCGTCTCGAGCCTCTTCCAGGGCGCGGTTGCAAGCTTCCTGAGCCGCGACAGCGGACGCTTCTGCCTTCTTTAGGGTGGTTTCATGTTGCAACTGGCTCAGGTTAATGGCGGTCCTCAGTTGGTGCCAGCCCTTCGCTAGAAGCAGGCCCTCGGCCTCGACGCGCCTATCCACTTCAGCAACCTCGACCTCGAGATGCTTCAGGGCGCCTGACGCCTCCCGCACAAGATCATGACGAACAGCGCTCCTGTGCAGTGCGAGTTTAGGAGGCGGTCGGGCTCATCCACGACATCCGCGCTGCCCAAAGGGGGTTCTCCTTCTCCCTCTCCTTCAGCATGCGCCTCAGGGCAAACCCCAGGAGCGCGCGCTGCCTCCGGCGCGAGGGGCAAGCATGGTCCTAATGGGAGGTCAGCCGCCCGGGCCGCCTCAAGAGCTTGTTGATCTGTGATGAAGACAAGCCCCGGGGCACGGGACGGGCCCCCGACGCACCAAGAGCTGCCTTGCCCCAGAAGCACTCGGGGGCTGGGAGCATGACCCATGTGATAGGGTCAGGGCGCGGCCCCGAGAACCCGTGCGAGGCCTTCCGAAGACCCAGCATGGTTCGGAGGAGGGACACGGGCAGAAGCTTCCGCGAGCCTCATTGAGCGGCCCGAGAATGAGGCAGAGGAAACCCTGCGCAACAAGGGGTCAGGAGAACCATATTGGGAAGGACAGGAAGAGATGAGGAACACGCACCTACCCGGTATAGTCAGCTTCATCCTCTTCAGAGCCCTCGGGGTAGGGCCGTAACTGCCCCTCAACCTCCGCCTCTTGCCTAGCGCCGCAAAGGACGACAGTAGGCCGCTTGAGGCAGATGCGCATAGGCTCGGGCAGGGCCGTGGCGGATGCCCGCGGCCGGCACTCCATTTCCCATTGTGACGTACTCCGGACTCGCCTCGACCGAAGACTGCTATGCCTCCCCTTCAGCCACCTCAGGAGCCAGCGGCGCCTCGGTACCTTCCGCCACCTCCGTCGAGACTAGCGCCCGTGCTTCATTCGCTTGCTTCAGGGGCGGAGTGGACCCTAGACCAAGGGCTCCGCTTGACGCGTCCGCCCCGAAAGGGAAGGTTGGGCTCGCGAGCCCCGGCACCACCACCAAGGGATCGTCATGAGGATCAGAGGCGCCCCCCGGCAATAGTCCCCACGCATCAAAGCGGGGCATCTTTTCAGCGAAAGCTCTTCCGGCCACAGGAGCCAAGTACAAGGGAGTCGCGAAGACAGGGCGTGCTTCGGGCACTCCGTCGACGAGTAGCCGCAGCAACCCCTGGAGCGTCTCAGGGGGGAGCTACTTCAGCTGAAGACGCGCACGATCATTAACACCTGAGAGGGCCCACATTGGGCGAGAATGGCACAGAAGCGGGGCGACACAGAGGACAAGGAAGTCCCTCACCACCATCGCCAGAGTCAATCCGTTCCTCCTCATGCTGGCCAGCCAACGCATAACTGGCTCCGCCCGTGGATCTGAGAGGGCCTCGTGCTCCCAGCCCGAGCTCGGCACCGCCGGCGCGTCGAGAAGGTGGAACTGGGGGTTGTACGCAATAACATCAATGTGCACCCACTGCCGGCGAAACCCTGCCATGGTCGGGTGGAGTGAGAAGTCGATTCCGGAGGCAGCAGTCGCCTCCACCACGTGCAGCGACATGCACCCCGAGCGCTGCCCCCTGTCGACTAGGGAGATGGCGAAGAAGTGGCGAAGCAGGGCCACGGACGGGGAAACACCGACGAAAGCTTCACACAGAAACATGAAGCCGGAGAGGAGGATGATGGACCCAAGGTCCAGGTGCAGCGCCCGAATCCAGGAATGCATGAGCACGGCATAGAAGAAGGCGGAAAAAGGGGGGAGGAGACCCCCGAAGATGGCGTGGAGGTGGAGCTGGATGTCATTGGCACCTAGCTCCGCCGTCGGCCAGGAGGCAAGCCAGACCCGGGTCGGCCCCCACTCGTTAGATGCGTCGGCCAAGGCACGACGCACCTTGTCCAGACCCTCTTGATTCACCACGAGGGAGCGACCCAGCACCAGCACGAGCACCGGCGGTGGCGTGGCAGACTCGCCGTCTCCCCTCTTCTTCGCCCTACGTGACATGACGGCAAGGAAGGAGAGGGCAGAGAAGGCAAGGAAAGGGGGGAAGCGGTTGAAGGGCAAGAAAGCAGGGGCGACAACAGGAGGTACGCCTATCGGATGTGCGATTGGCAAAACGCACGACTGCCAAGATTGCGTGGGAAGCGGAGTCGCCCACGTCCCATCCAATCGTCGCACGCCAGCCTGACCCGCAGCCTTTTGGGGCCCGCGGCGCTTCGTCCTCGACTAAGGCTTCGCCTGGAAGCCAACTCCGCGCGCACCTTGGGCACGGGGGCTATTGTCGGCGTCCTGCGAACCAGGGTACCCAGGCTTTGCCTGTGTGCGGGCCACATCGCGCTCTTGCCACAGCCTGGTACGGCCCAGCTGATCGACCAGCTGCTCAATACCCTCGCGAGGGGGCTGGATCTCGCGAGGAGAACGCCCTCAAGACCTCCTCAGGAGCGTCCTCGACCAGGTCACTCCGCAGCGGCGGAGAATCCAAGGCCAAGCCTGTCTCAGGAGGAGGCAGTGACGCAAGCAATGACACAACGCGCCAGCGGGTGCCAGCGCGTGCCAGCGGCGCTGTTACCGTTTTGGTGCAAGGGGGACAGCGCAGGTGCAGGTTTCCGAGGAGCAGGACAAAGGTTTCTCCATTGGTGCAACAAGACCGAAGACCGCAAGAACGACCAGGAGGATGTCACCACCGAGCCCACCTCCGCGTCACCGCCTAATCCTTTTGCAGGCGAAGGCTGCTTTTGTCAGGATAGGAACATCCTTGTGTTCCCGCTCAAAATGGCCGTTGTAGGATCCCTTCCCGCCTAAACATTTCGGGGGAAGAGGACCCTGGCTGCCTATATATGTAGCTAGGATCCCAACTATGAAGGGGGGGGGGGTCGGATCAGATCCAGAAACTCTGCCCTCGCATAAGGGAGCAAGAACTCTTGCCTCCTGACCGTCCTGAGCTCTCCTCCTGAGCTCAGGAACCACTGTACTCATCCATATTCAAGCCCTCCCGAGGCTAATCCACCAAAGCAGGAAGTAGGGTTTTACACCACAAGGTGGCCCGAACCTGGGTAAACTCTTGTGTGCTTTACTTGTTGTTTGCTTGAATCTCTTCACTGGAGGAGGGCGAGACGCTAGGTAGACGTGAGTGGGAGAGATCTTCGTTCATGCCCCTGTGTTCAAACTTCTAGGGTTTGCGGAGCCCGTAATCCGACAAGCATGTTTATGCTTGTGTGTCTACCATGTTGTTTGCTTCTTTCTGGGTTTTCTTCTCCTCGCTAGAGTTCTGAAACGTTGCGGATTGTGAGGATTCATTCGACTACGTCCGTTTGTCTTCTTCATGGACTCGTTCTTCTTCCTAGTAGTACATACCAAGCAAGATGATTGTTCCTCGATATCACCTCTATCTTTTCTTTGCTAGTTGTCTCACTCTATCGCTATGTCGCGCTACCTATCTATTTGTTTGTTAGCCTCCTACATTGCCATGAAACCTCTAACCACCCTCCTAGAAAACCATTGTTTGGCTAAGATATGCTTTTTCTCAGCCCCTATTATAGTGTTGTTAGTTGCAGGTGAAGTCGAAGATTGCTCCATGTCGGAACATGGATATGTTGGAATATCACAATATCTCTTATGTTTAAGTAATGCACCTATATACTTGGCCATGGGTGGAAGCCTTGGCCTTTTGCTCCGCGTTTTGTTCCGCTCATGCCGCCTTAAGAACCGATAAACCGATGTTATGTTCCTTGATTTTGTGTTCCTAACGTGGTTGGGGTTTATGGGCCCCCCTTGATAGTTCGCTTTAAATAAAACTCCTCCAGCAAGGCCCAACTTTGGTTTTACCATTTGCCTAATAACTAAAAACTTGCATAGGGAGTAATTAACCCGAGGATTCTTAATCAACAACCCGGTCCAGTATTCCTCATGAGTGTTGGTCCAAACTAGAGTAGCATGCGGGGCCGCCCCTTGGCAACTTGGGGTATTTTGGTCGCAGTAACCACATCTCATCCGTCACGGCCTGAGACGAGATACGCGCGGCTCCTATCGGGGTGTCGGCACGTTGGGAGGTCTTGCTGGACTTGTTTTACCATTGTCAAAATATCTTGCGCACCGGAATTCCGAGTTTTATCAGGTTGTCCCCAAGATGGAGGTTTTACTTCTGCTGATCGTGAGAGCTTGTGATGGGCTAAGTTGGGACACCCCTGCAAGGTTATGATCTTTCGAAAGTCATGCCCGTGGTTTTTTGGTGGATTGAGTTTGTCAATATCCGGTTGTAGATAACTTGACACAAAACCTCAATTTAAATACACAACGTGTGTGCGTAGCCTTGATGGTCTCTTTTCGAAGGAGTTCGGGAGAAGAACACGGTTGGGTTATGAATGACTCGTAAGTATACATGATCACTTAGTGGTTATAACTAGTTTACGATCGTTGGCGTAGCTTGTCATCTCACTCTAAAAGTTTGTAAGCTAGCCACATCATATATGCTTAGTATTTGCAGCAGCCCCGATTTATACCTTCTCCACACCTAAAAGCTTTGGTAGTTTTGATACCCGGGAACAAGATTGTTGAGTCCTTGTGACTCACAGTTACAACACCAACAGATGCAGGTACCTCAAAGTTAGACACAGGAGATGTGCAAGAGCTTCAATGGGAGTTCAATGAAGAGCGTGGACATACGTACTTGACATACCCCCGGTGATTAGTAGTAGTTCCTACTAGGGCCGATCGGGCATAGTTGGTTGGTTCTCTTCTTTTCATTTGGATTCGTCCGTAGTCGGACTTTGTGTGTACTCTGAAGGATGTATGAATAATTTGATCATTGTGTGATGTGGCAATTGTAAGCCAACTATTTACTTCCTTGTCCATTTACATGGGAATGTGTGAAGATGACCCTTCTTGCGATCATACCAACATGTGGTTATGCCTCTAAGTCGTTCCTCAACACGTGGGAGATATAGCAGCATCTTGGGCTGTATAGTAGACCACCTAGTATAACTACTAGGACTAGAGCTAGCTGTAATCGCGTCGCCGTCACTCTCTCCTTATCGGCGACGGGGAAACCTTTGTTTTACACAGTCGAGAAGTCATCGTGCTAAGGCCCCACACGCTCAGCCGTTGAATAGAATGTAGATCCAAGTTTATGGAAACTAGTATAAATAAAACATTTGCATATCCAATCTTCTTCTCTTATAAAAAACCCAAGTTGGTGATGATGGTATGCCTACCATCTCGCAATATAGACCATCCGATCTATATTTGACGTATAGAAATTAAACTAAAAGATACCCGCACCTCTCTCCACATTTGCAGACAAGGCCTTCCCTCGTTCATCCTTGTCTCCCACAACATCATTATTGAGCAATTAAAAAGGAAGCCTCTAGAACAATCTGGCATTGTGCTTGGATACACGGCTTCGTTCCAAAGCTTAACTTTCACTCCTACTGACAGTATGAAGAGTGTTTAACAAAAAACTACCACTTTCAACCAGCCCTGGAAGAAACTATATTGTAGAAAAAATAGCAAAACATACCCAAAATTTCGTAATCTGCGCCCAAAAACGTACTACCTAGTGCCGATTAGGCTCGTTTAAACCCGTTTATGACAGGGTTGGCCCACACGTCCGTGCTGCCGAGGCAGCTTAAACCAACACATTTTGCTGGACCGTTGACACAAGGGACCCACATCTGACCTTCTATCATGTTCTTCCTCCTCCAATCAATATTATTTTCCTGGACATTAGTTCAAACAGTTCTTATGCATGTCCATCGGTGGCGTCGGTGATGAGCGAGCTGGCCGCCGCTCCACCGGACGGGCGGAACGCCACGCTGGCCTCCGCACGGGTTGGATGGCTGGTTCAAGCATGGGTCACGCGCGAGCAAGCCGCCGCACTGGACTTCGGTCGAGGCAGTTGGCTGGCCTTAGCGTGGCGCGCGCGAGCAAGCCGCTGCACCATCGTGCCAACCTAGCTAGCAAACCTTGCAGACAAGTAGTTGGATGCATCCAGCAGGGTGTGTGCTAGCTTGGCTAGCTAGCGGCCGCGAGCGCCGAATGGAGCTATCATCCAGAAAGCCGCAAGATGGGCTCCGCACCGCCAGCTCTTTTGACCTTGCCTTCTGCTGGCAGTGGTAGCTGTCTCCCATGGCCAAGGATGACTAGGTGCACGGGCCGGAGGTAGGAGGTCACTCGGGGATTTTTGTCCAGACTGACATGTAGGCCCCACAAGTCATAACGCGTAACTTGCCGATCAAATAGAAGGCGTTGACTTAAGGGGCGACATGGGTTGAAAAGTGCCTATAACAGTACTTGGTAGTTTACTGCGACGAATTAAGAAAATTTTGGTATGTTTTTGCTAATTTTTGTAGAGTAGTGGTTTCTTGGTAGGGCTGGCTGGTAAGTGGTAGTTTCTTGGTAGTGGTTTCTTGTAAGGAACAATGCACTAGCGGCAAAAGGCGATTCTAGGTTGCGTTGTACTCCAACAAGTACTACTAGTGGTCACGGGTGTGTATAGCCATTTTGTGGGTTCGATCCTGGCCGAACGCACGACGGCCGTTTTTGAAGTCGAACGGACGTGTCGCACCACAATCTGGGTGCACTAGATAGCCCTGCCACATGAACGGGTTTTCCGTCCCATCATCTCGTGGCTCGCCTACTAGAGTAGCACTCCTATATATCATTTCACACCATGCAAAGTTTCTCGCTTCCGTGTTCGCCCTAGCCACACCTCGCTTGCAGCTTCCTCATCAGCTACCATATTTAAACTAGCACCTACCAATTAAGCCTGAGGAGCCGGAAAAGCCTGGCGCAGCATTGGGAACTGTGCAATATGGCTTTGTACATAAAGTGCTACTCTGTAGCTTGTGGCGTTGCACGCATGGACTTTGCTCCATTATCGGCTCTAAACTCTATAAAACAAATTCCTATTGACATGTTTTTTTTGAAACGGAGGCAAAAGCTTTGGCTCATCTCATTCGTAAAGATGGTACCAACAAAGTTCGACGAGATCCACTACACCTCCACAAATGGAAGTGAAAAGCCTAGTCTCACGTATCAAAGAACTCAAATGTTCCGCCCTCGCAGTAACCGTCGCTGATAAACAGGCTGCTAGTGTGTGCGTGAGAGGAGCGGCTGAGTAGTCCAGCTACGTGCTTGAATAGAGCACGGAGAGTACGCACTACACAGGTGTACTTTCCCTTCATTGATAGGATAGCGATGGTTCTAGAGAACAATAGTACCCTCCACTTGCAAATGTAGCTCCTTGGCCTTGAGATTCAAGAGTTCAAAACTGGTGCACTATAGAAGTACAGTACATCGCACTACTAGTTGAGAAAGTAGTACTGCAACTGCTACAGTAAAACATAGTTAATAATAACCACACCATCATGGGGCCCTAGGCACTAACACTATGCGTGCCCACATAACTTCCTTAATGAAGGGATGAGGCCATGCGGTTACGCTCTTATCCCCTCCTTGCCAGTTCCCCTTCCCCCGAAGAGACCAAGGCAGTTCATCGCTGCTCCCATGGATTCCCAGGCGGTTCTCCTCCTCGTCGGGGCTGGTAGACCTTGGACGATGATCCTCTGGGATAAATCGCACGCCGCTCCGATGTCTTCACCGCCGCAAGACTCGGTGCTTCCTGCACCAACTATTTTAAGACGATGCTTAAACATGCTTGGGAAAAGGCCATGCTTGTTGATCTTCCATGCGTCCTCGAGGAGAAGATTATTCTATGGGACAATCCACCGAAGAGTCCACTGCTCCCTTGCCATGGTTGCACATTGACTCCACTAGAGTTGCCGATGTTGAGAGGTAGTCGGATTTTGTCCGATGAGCAGGTCAGTCATGGAGTTTGATCATGTAGTGTATATTCTAAATGTACTATTGTACTTAGTTATTCCATCCCGTAATTTCTCCGCTGCCGACCATCTTATATATAGGTCTGGGTTGGTGCCAATGAAGATTGGCTTGCATACCTGCGGCCAGATACCACCATCATTTTGCACAATATCCACAGCAGCGCGGTCATTCCCGTAGACCCCTTCTCCACCATTGGGATCGGCCTTCCGGACTAGCTAGGCTTGAATATGTATGATGATGCCTACATGAGATTGAAGAAGATAGCAATTGCGGACCCGCCGACAAAGCGACGCCGCTATGACGATTACTATCTCATCGCGGTGTTCGACATAAGGATTGCCATCAATACAAGAGGCAGTAACGGCAGAGGATGGCACATGTTGGCCGCGACAGATTTCTACCCCTACACGTTCAAAGACATCGTGTGCCATGTAGGCCACATCTTCGCGGTGACAAGCCAGGGGACTTGTTTCATTTGGTCGCCATCTTACGGTACGGGAGATTACAAATAGAATTCACAAACCATCATTTGTATCCTTAACGGTACTCCATTATTTTGCAAGGACCAGTCATCCCCCGATCAAAATAAGATCACCGATCTTGGATGTGCATTTGCATCCGCGATTCGGTCGCACCTGGAACCTTGTAGCTGACTTTGGCATATTGGGATCAACTATCTTAACAGTCGTTACCCATGGTACCACTGATGTGCAACATGGTCACACGATCTACCACGATCAGACCGTCACCATCTACCCAGGTATTCCATTTTCTCATTGTTGTGTGTTAGAGTAGTAGTAACTTTTTAGTTATTTTCTTTTCTTGACTGGGACATGTTTACTGTACTAGTACTACATTTTTGTATTAGATTTTTTAACCCTCTCGCCTTCTCTTTCATTATAGTACTATTTTTTACCTTGGAGGACACATATAGCTAGCTAGGCCCTTCAAGACTTGAACCCACTAGATCCCACCATTTTTTTTGTTTTTCCATGTCTTACTATCTCATCCATGTAGCCAAGAGTGGCCATATATAATAAGCCGGTTATTTTACTTTCTCTATACCAGAGTAGTACTATTTGCTGCACAATATTACTAACCGCCATATTTGAGCACAACATTATTATGCATAGACCTTGACCATGTACGTCACCATGTGTCCAGATCTGAGATGCCGCGTGTACCAAATGAACGGCGCCGACTTCGACCCCCGTGATGCTATGTGGGTGCCGAGGAACACTCTTGGAGAGTACTTGCTTTTCATTGGGGACAGCTACTCCATTCTGAAGCGGATGCCACCGTCCGTGCACGACACCGAAGGCCTGCCATTCATGAAGCATGGTTGTGTCTTTAGTGTGCACCGCCGGATGAACGACATGCTGGGACATGCTATCCCTGATTTATGCTGCTCCAGCTTGGATGAGTCTTCATCATGTGGAACCGTACTAAAAAGCTGCAACAATGATTCCCGTTGCCCACCGCTATGGATTGTGCCATCTATGAAGAACACCTGGGATTGGAACCTAGAGGAGGAGATGGAGCCCATCTATAACGTGTAAGTTGAGTGTGGTAAATTGTGAATGGTAGCGCTGTAAATACACGTAGACTAGTCGTGCACAAATTTATCACATGAAGTGGAGATGAAATTGTGTGGCATACTGGCATTTGTCCTTTAGAATTTATTTACTAGTAAATGTGTTATGTGTACGTGCAACTTGTGTGGCTGTTGCATGGGCTCCAACACGCTCTGTGAGAAAGAAAAAAGGTGGCACAACTTTTGATATAGGTGATGTGGCGGCATCGTACAGTAGCGATCGTTCGCTATAGTTGTAGTACTAGGACGGCAACTCCTATAAAATTTGCGCTTGGATCTTTGCCTCCTTGGGAGGTTCAACAGTTCGTACTCATGTGAACCTTGCATCCGGCTCTTCGCCTGTTCGGAAGGTCCGACAATGATGATATTATAGTACAATATGCTTCTGGCAATCTGACACCGAATGAACTGTTGCACGTCTACCGTGAGGGTGAGCGAGAGGGAGAGGGTGTTGTAGTCAAAACCCTCTCCTCGTCCTGCGAGCAATCGCACACATGGGCGAGGGAGAGGGCGTAGGCGTATGTAGTAAGCAAGCTTCTCGTCCTGTGAGCCACTGCGCGTGGGCGAGGGAGAGGGCGTAGTAAGCAAGCTTCTCCTTGTTCGGCAAGTTGATGGGACACATCAAACTAGTACTAGTCCATACTGCATCCTTTCTGATTAGAGCATAATTAATAGTACAGTCGGCTGCTGGCTATATAGAGTTGACACATCATCTATAGCCAAGCTTATAGCCGGCAAGTATAATAGTTAGATGTAAATAAGTACTACTTTCTTGATACATGGCCCACTCTTCGCTCTCATAAAGTGTCTAGGATCACGTGCTATAGCTGGCTATTAGTAGCAATATGGTAAACGTACGTAACAATATGGTCATTTCAGTCACTATGTAGTTTTGCCTTGATTATACGGTCGCTAGCTCACCGTAGAGCACCGTACTACACCCTACTGACCGGCCACAAGTCGACATGGCACTTTGTTGACTTGTTAAATTGACACCTGGTTTCTAGGTCCCACTTGTCAGTTGGTAGAGGAAATAAAACCAAAACTTTACGCAGGTGCGAGAGGAGTCGCACGAACCACCCTGGATGTGTATGTGAGTGCATGCATGTGTACTCCCTCGGTCCGTGAAAAATTGTACATCTAGCATTAGAAAATACAACATGCAGTGGTCAGTTCATTGCATGCAATGATAATATTTATCAAATAAACATTAAGTTCTCTCGTTTTCCACTCCGCCTTGGTTGCTAAATATAAGTCTTCGTAGATATTTCAACAAGTGACTACATACGGAGAAAAATAAGTGCATCTACACTCTATTATATGTCTACATACATCTGTATGTTGTTGTCCATTTGAAATGCCTAAAAATACTTATATTTAGGAACGGGGGGAGTACATGTCTATCCTTAATTACACCATGCAACAACCTTCATTTAATCTTCTTCTCTCAATAGTCGCATGCACACATAAGTCAGCTACTTTTGGGCTATGCCATGAAGTTCCGGTTCCTCTTGGTCAATGTGTAAATCTCTATATGTACAATCTTTCATGGACGGAGGGAGTCGGTTGAGCACTTGAGCATGAGTGTGTGTGTTGCGTCGTGTGATGTGTGCCGCATGGATGCATGAGTGTTGCGTGTGTGCATGTGTACGTGTTGATGTCTACTACGCAACCTTCTTCTTGTAGACGTTATTGGGCCTCCAAGTGCAGAGGTTTGTAGGACAGTAGCAAATTTCCCTCAAGTGGATGACCTAAGGTGGATGACCTAAGGTTTATCAATCTGTGGGAGGCGTAGGATGAAGATGGTCTCTCTCAAACAACCCTGCAACCAAATAACAAAGAGTCTCTTGTGTCCCCAACACACCCAATACAATGGTAAATAGTATAGGTGCACTAGTTCGGCGAAGAGATGGTGATACAACTGCAATATGGATGGTAGATATAGGTTTTTGTAATAAGAAAATATAAAAACTGCAAGGTAGCAAGTGGTACAAATGGGCATAACTGGTGTTACAATACTAAGAAACAAGGCCTAGGGTTCATACTTTCACTAGTGCAAGTTCTCTCAACAATAATAACATAACCGGATCATATAACTATCCCTCAACATGCAACCAAGAGTCACTCCAAAGTCACTAATAGCGGAGAACAAACGAAGAGATTATGGTAGGGTACGAAACCACCTCAAAGTTATTCTTTCTGATCGGTCTATTCAAGAGTCTGTAGTAAAATAACATGAAGCTATTCTTTTCGTTCGATCTATCATAGAGTTCGTACTAGAAGAACACCTTAAGACATAAATCAACTAAAACCCTAATGTCACCTAGATACTCCATTGTCACCTCAAGTATCCATGGGCATGATTATACGATATGCATCACACAATCTCAGATTCATCTATTCAAACCAACACAAAGTACTTCAAAAAGTGCCCCGAAGATTCTACCGGAGAGTCAAGATGAAAACGTGTGCCAACCCCTATGCATAGATTTCCAAGGTCACGGAACCTGCAAGTTGATCACCAAAACATACATCAATTAGATCATGTGATATCCCATTGTCACCACAGATAAGCACATGCAAGACATACATCAAGTGTTCTCAAATCCTTAAAGACTCAATCCGATAAGATAACTTCAAAGGGAAAACTCAATTCATCACAAGAGAGTAGAGGGGGAGAAACATCATAAGATCCAACTATAATAGCAAAGCTCGCAATACGTCAAGATCGTGGCATCTCAAGAACACAAGAGAGAGAGAGAGAGAGAGAGATCAAACACATAGCTACTAGTACATACCCTCAGCCCCGAGGGTGGACTACTCCCTCCTCGTCATGGAGAGCACCGGGATGATGAAGATGGCCACCGGAGGGGGAATCCCCCTCCGGCAGGGTGCCGGAACGGGTCTAGATTGGTTTTCGGTGGCAACAGAGGCTTTCGGCGGCGGAACTCCCGATCTAGGTTATTTTCCAGAGGTTTCAATATATATAGGAGGTGTTGGAGTCGGGGACAAGTAAAGGGGACCTCCGGGCTGTCCACGAGGTAGGGGGCGCGCCCACCCTCATGGGCACCCCGGGAACCTTCTGGTCCCCCTCCGGCACTTCCTGGGCTTCTTCTGGTACAAAACAAAGCTTCATTGAGTTTCAGGTCAATTGGGCTCCGTTTGATATTCCTTGCGATACTCTAAAACAAGACAAAAACAAAAAGTGGCACTGGGCACTGGGCTCTGGATTAATAGGTTAGTACCAAAAATCATACAAAAGTGTATATAAAAGCCCATAAAACATCCTAGAAGGATAATATAATAGCATGGAACAATCAAAAATTATAGATACGTTGGAGACATATCACGTGTCAGTGTTGTATGTTTCATGCAAGCAGGCATGCATGCATGAGGCTTTTACTCCCTCCCATTGACATGTTCATATTTCAAGCTTCATTAAAACGTTGCATGCAAGAATTAAGACTAGCCACAGTGGAGAGTACATACACTAGTAACATACATTTTCAGAATAAAAAAATCTTCGGGCACTCATCATCTACTACCTTCATCCTGGTTGAGAGTAGAGGTATAGGGATAGTGTAGATAGGGAGTCTTGGCGATCCATTATTCCCCATCTCGGTTAGAGAGAACTATTCAATTAGTCTTCATAGTGAAGTGACAATACACGTTGGAGCAGATGGGACACTTAATTCATAAGCTGAACCAGCGTGTTGGTGTTACTAAATCAGCCTTACCCAGTACTGCCATCACGTTTTCCAGTGGAGCACGCTTCCGCAAAAATGCCACCCACCTCTCTCTTCCATTAACTGACATATGGGCCCTCTTGAGGTAGACCCCCATGTCATCAGCTTAACTATTTAGACTCCGAAGGTAGGTTTATCCTGTTAGTAGTAATAGTAGAATTGAGATTATGAGGATGCACTTTCTTGCTCGTCTTTCCCTCTTCTTCCTCCTCTCTTCTTCTTCCTCCTCTCTTCCTCATCGTCGACCGCACACCATTTCCTCCCTGCTCACTGCTCGCCCGCCCGCGCCATCTTCCTTGGTAGCTCGCGCGTACCATACCTCCCCTCCGCTCACTGCTCGGACACACACGCCATCTTCTTCTCTTGCCCGCCCGAATACACTTCACGGCTTGCTCGCAGGCACCAAAAACCCCAATCACTCAGCGCCCTAAAAAAACTATGGCAGAATCGACTGACACATAGAGCCGCGACTGGAATTCCCTCCCTGATGTTCTCTTGGAGCAGATCTGTAATCGTATGGACCTGCGCAGCACCGTGCGTCTTGTCGCAGGCTTGGTGTATTTGTACTGTTTACTCGCCGGCAACCGGCCGGCCCTTTTCAAGATACCCTGTTTGCTGATGCTGATACTCGCGGGTGGCCCAGACACCGACTTGACGATCCTACGGAGGTTGTCGTGGTGCCCCTCGACATGCTACCACTACCCGACCACATGCCTTCATGCGCGGCCACTACTGGAGGGGCATGACGGCCAACTAGATCGTCCTCATCCACCAATCCGATAGTTTGTGGTGTCTCGTGTATATCTACACCCAGCGAGAGATCACCCTTCCATCGTTGGATACCGCCGGCATCGAGGCTCGCGGCCCGCTGGACACTCCTGCCTACTACGCACGAGACGCGTCGAGCTTTTGGCGCGACCTCCGTTTGCTGAAGGTTGTAATCTACGAAGTTCCCACACCATCAGAATACTACATGGATTACAAGCTCATTGCCTTGTTCGACATGGGATTAGTCTATCTGGAATCTGGTCGCCATATATGGTTATGGCTCATCATCAATCATGTTGACCCTCCATTCATGTCTGATGCTATAGTGCATGATGGCATCGTTTACGCGGTCGACGCACATATTGGCTGCATATACTGGTGGAATCTATCGTCGTGTAATTGTTCTATCTCATATCATCTTTACCTTATGAATACAATTCCTATTGATTGTTAGAAATTTCGAATAGATAGTATGTCTAACCACATCATTGCTATATGTACCTCTCATTTCCTAGATTTTTATGACCACACATCTTATTGTTGGAGTTGATATGAGAACAATTGGCAACAATGATTGTTAGAATAGATATTAACTTGGGGTATGATTATGACAGCATTGCAATTCTCTGTCTATGATCTGTGTCACTGTTATAATAATCTTAATTCCTCATATACTTTGAACATGAATGTATATTTTTGTCCTTTTGGTCTCCAAATTGATTTGTTGCAGCAGACGCAAATGGGCTAGCCTTCATAATTCCAGGATCTGGAAATATACAATTCAATGGGTGGTGGTTTATCACTCGTTCAACTGATGATGGTCATTTAATGCTCATTTGCACATACCAAATTGACGATGCCATTTCATCAAATCACATGCAGTACAATGCCTGGGGCGTTCGTGACTGTGATGGCTATGGTTGCTTCGTGTTCGAGAAAGATCCCAGCTCCGTTGGGCCAGGCGTATTCAACTGGAGGCGGGTTTATAGCCTCGGGAACCACTCCATGTTCCTCGGGCTCAATTATCTGATCATCCAACCAATGATGGATCATATCACCGGCGATGATTACGCGCTATGCAACTTCCATTCGCCAGGGGGAACTGTGTTTACACATCGTACCATGGGTTTCATGAATCACCATATCCAGAGATTCGTCGACACAGCTTGTTTCCAGATAATCTTCAGTGTGCGAAAGGCATCAAGCTTCCAAGCGATGAATGGATTTTGCAAACCCGACATGCAGCGATGTGGTTCATGCCAACAACAAATATGCACAATTTGATTCGTAGTGATATCTAGACTGAGCCATGTATCATGCTGTTGTACGATGACCCTCTTTTGTTGGATATTATGTACTATATTTAGTTTGAAGGATAGATGCCTTTCTGTGTTCAAGTGCATCCTAACTCACCTGCGTAGGATGTACTGATAATGGTGATGGAGATGTTGTGCAGAGGCCATATATATATATATATATATATATATATATATATATATATATATATATATATATATATATATATATATATATATCAATTAGGCTTCAAGTGCGTACTTTTTGGTGAAAGTGTCGTCCAATGGGAATTATATTTTGTATTACTCATGTAGCCTACAAAGTATGTCGCACAGCCTTGTAACTTCGTACTACTCGATCTCTAAATTTGTACTAGTCCTCTATATCGTATATTGCGCTACTCGTGCTACTACCTCCCTCATGGTTTATTGGCCCCCTTCGTAATTTGTGTCAAATTTTGACCATAAATTTAACTAACTAAATGTTAATGCATGTCACAAAAAATTATATCATTGGATTCGTATTTGAACATCATTTCCAATGATATAATTTTCGGTGAAATGCATTGAAATTTTGTTAGTTAAACCTATGGTTAAAATGTGACACTAAATACGACTACTAAGTACTCTAGTGCAGTAGTACTAGTATACGTCGGTCAAATTATTCATCATGCCCTCACATTGAATTGACGTGACAACACACTGCGCGAGAGGTGACAGAAGAGTCCCGTCGGCGTGTTCTGTTCACCAAAGTGAGCCTCACCCCTCCCGTAGTACTACAACTGCACTCTCGCATTCTCTACAAAATCACTCTCCCATTCTCTCCCAGTCTCCCCGCCTCCCAGCGGCTGCCTTGTTCCGATCCATTTGGAACGATGAGCGATGAGCTACTGGAGTTGCTATACTTCATTGCAAGCAGTCAAAAGGGAGACGCTGAAAAAATTGATCTCAACAAGGATGCTCTTCGGGCTAGCCGGGTGAAGGAAGAAACCAGAGAGTTCGCTCCTGTGAGTATTCGTCTCGTCGCCCTGTATGATGATTTCAATCTTTATGGGGTTTTCAAGTCTTTAGAGTCTACCTGTAGTAATGAAGCCGAGAACCCAGTTTGTTCAAGTATTGTGGACATTGGATTTGGAGTACCACTCATCTTTCAAAATCTTTCATCATTTACTTAAAATAGTTGATTGATCATACATTGAGTACCATTTAACTGGAATTAACCGATGCAAGTCCAAGAAGGATTGGCCGGTGCTGCCGGCTAGCGTCAAGTTCGATCTCACGGATCAGGAGCTGATCAAGCACCTTGAGGCCAAAGTGAGTGCTGATAGAGTAAGATCTCACCCTCTCATCGATTTGTTCATACCAACCATCGATAGCGAGCACGACATATGCTACACCCATCCTGAGAAGCTTCCAGGTGACACACTGATCAGCCGTCTACTTGCACAAAAATATTCCTTTGTTTATAGCTCTATTTTCCTTTTAGATGCAGACCTAGTGCAGCAATTACAATTTCACAGTAAATAAAAAGTGAAACAAGTGGCTGCAACATGCCAAAGATGTTATGAAAATGCTAACTACGTACTGTAAAACCTGTATTCGCCAATACTGCAGGTATCACACTGAGTGGCCTAAGCAGGCATTTCTTCCAGCGCAACTCTAGGGCATTCAAAAGGGGCATGCGGACACGTCGCAAGATACAGTCGGAGTGCGGAATGCACACTATGTGGCACAAGACCGGCAATACCTTGCCAGTGATGGTAACCGGCCGGCAGATGGGCGACAAAAAGGTTCTGGTGTTGCACATGAACAAGAACTTCGACCAGCAGATGACCAACTGGGTGATGCACCAGTACCACCTCGGGGACTTGGAGCAAGAGAAGGAGTGGGGGCTGGTCGTCTACAAGATTTTTTACCAGACGAACACCAGGGCCAGGACTAAAAAGATTATATGTTAGTTTTGTATTGGTACTTGTTCTACTTGGACGTCTGCAAGTTGGTATTGTTGTTAAGGATATTTCGGTATGAACTTGGCATTTGCTTCCAACCATCATGTCGAGAGGGTCGATGTGGATATAATGCTGAATCATTTGTTTTGAAATGAATTTTCAGGCACCTAATTTATTTTTCTGATGTGTAGCATAAGCACCTGCCGTTCGAATTCCTAGTTCTCCAATTATTTTACATACTAGCAAGATGCCTGTGCGTTGCACAGAACATCCAGATGCATTTATATATGAGTAGTTTATATATCCTATGGGAGATAAGGATGAACGAGGGAAGGCCTTATCTGCAAATGTGGAGAGGAGTGTGGGTATCTTTTTGAAAAATTGTCATAGTTTCCTTCCTATCCGTCAGATATAGATCAGACGGCCTATATTGCATGATGGCAGGCACACCATTATGACCAACTCTGTTTTATATAAGATATAAGAGTAGAGAATAATAAATATAATAAGAGTAGAGATTCGAGTACGCACGGGATCCTATGGGTTTCACAGGCTGATAGTTTTTTTAGTCAATCACGGGCTGATAGTGTTGGACGTAGCATGTCAGGACTAGGCTATGATACTCCAAGCCAAGCTGCAAATTGTTAAAAGAGAGGAGTGATGGATATGGGCCTTCTAGAATTTGTTTTTTTAGAACTTCCTTCCAGAAGAGTTAAGTATCGCGACAAGCGCCTCCATGGACTAAAAAAGACCTAGTCGGTTATTTTTAGTTAAATATGTAAAATATTCCATAATAAAAATAAATATGTAAAATGCAATGAATTTAGTCCGGTTTCACTAAAAATCATCCGATTTGCATGAAATTTGTCTGTGAAACCACAAGACATGTCCATAGAGAGCCTACCATACGGAAACAGCCGGACCATGGTGGTATGCAAGCAAGTGCATGCACTTATTATCACGATGGAAAAATAATGTTGAAGTCAGGACGGTGAAACCCTTGAAAGTTTCAATGTAGTCACAATAAACGAGAGAATTCTACAAGTACAGACTGATAACTGGGATCCAGCAAGTATATTTTTTTGGAAAAACAAATATATTGTTTTTTCAGGTCGAGCAAATATCAACTGGGCTGTAGACTGCCAAGGCTTGGTTTTGTATTTGATAGTTCCAGCCCATGACGACAATGGCGCACAAAGATCCAGCAGGTATCAACTGGCCTCTGGCCTGGCATCCTTAGTTATATTTTCTCTTAGAACATCCGCGGGCATATTTTTTACTGAAGAAAACGCATAGCCCAGTTCTATTTTCCTTTAAAAATGCCATGTCCTACTTCCGTTTTCTTTAGTAAAATTTTAACCATGCAATAAAGACCTAGCTATCCTGCTATAAAAACTTCCGTTTCCTGATCTCTACCTACAGTTTTACTAGTTCATGTAGACATATTATTATATTGAAAATACGTAGAGTTCCCTTTTCATCTTTACATTCTTATTTTTTTCCTCCCAACGCTGATTTTTATACCACTGGTTTTCCCTAAAACCAACTAAATTTTGTCGCACGTCTTATTAGCTTACAAAAAGAAAACAATATTTTATTTGGAAAATCAATAAGTTCTTAAAAATAAATGTTTATCATTTCTAGATTAAAATAGGCCGAACTCCACCAAAATATGCAAAATTAGGTTGAACTTTTTGACCGTGGTCCTGGGAAGAAAATGGGTTGTAATAAATTCCTTCAGAATGAGCAAATGGGTTGCAATTTATTAAAAAAATAGCGAATGGGCTCAATGTTGTCTACCACAGATTTGGAGGCTTGTGGGCCTACTAAGTTCATGCGTACACAAGGTTTATCAAAAAAATAGTACAATCGACTCTACCAGCATGAGACCGTTACATGTCAATCCAACGGCAATCGTGCTTCTTCAATCTCTGATCTTCCTGCTCCAACCGCCCAAACTAGCACCGGTGGAACCACCTTCTCCCGCCTCCCGTGGCTGGTTGTGCTGCCGAGCAAGCCTAACGGCCCCACCCTGCTTGGCCATCCCTCTACTCACCACACAACCGGTTATTCTCCGGCGATGGCAGCCTCACACTGCAGCCAAACCAATAAACCCTCGTACCTCCTCCATAGAGGAAACAACTGACGAGTGTAAAATCCCAAAATTCTAAATTTTGGATATACTAAATAGATATATTTGATTGTTGTTTGATGTGCTGTATGAAATTGAGTGGAATTTGAAACTTTCGAAAGTTAAATGAGAGGGAATAAAATGACTTTCCAAACTTTCACTTTGCTTTTTGATCTCCGAGGGAATTCAAAATCTCTTTAACACAAAAACCCTAGAGTGAAGATAATATGACTTCTTCCATTTTTTTAAAGCATAAAGGGCTTTGAAAGGATTTTGAATTTCAACCTCGAGATATTTTCAATTCAGAAACTTTAAGCAACTCAATGATTTTATCGAGAGAAGATAAAATGACTTCTTCAAAATATAGGAAATATGAGTTGGAAGTTTTTCTGAAACTTTATGCAAACTCAATTTCAAATATTGAGTTATTTGGTTTTTATTCAAATTATTTTTCTCCAAAAGTAAAATTACATGGAAAATAGGGTAACATGATTCCCTACAACAGAAAATTGGAGATAAATGAATTTGAAGTCTTTTGGTGTTTTAGTATGATTTTTCTTGGTTTTTATTTGCATCAGTAGCACCTTTTGATTTATTAGAATTTGTGGGCATTTTATTTGACAGTAGGAAAATGTCCATCTTGTAGGATTTCTTTTTCTACGAATTTTGATATATTATATGCCTATATAATATATAGTTTCTATTTTGCTTTATTTTGTTTTGTGTCTGTTTTTTTTAAATCCCCTAGACCGACTGGGCCGGCCCAGCACCCGAGTGTAATGCCCAGGATGGGACTATACCTCCTACGTGTCGAGGCACGACTTAAAGGTATAAGCCCATTCTGGAATGATCCCAAGTTTGGTATCTTTGCACGACTCATGTAAAAGAGGGATTAAATTGCAAAAGAGATAGTTGGCTTACACTCGCCACTTCACACAATACATTACATAAGCAGAACATCATTCAAAACATCACAACCCGACTACGGGCGAAGATCCAAAAGAAAGATACCAAAACAGAAAGCCACAGGTCTAGATCGCCCCTAGTAGAAACCACTACTGATCGTCGAAAACGTCACAAGCATACGACCACTCTCTTCATGGAACTCCCGGAAGTTCTGATCCATCTCCTGCTTCATTCTCGGCTGAACCTGCATCTGTTGTTGTAGTATTTGTGAGCCACAAGGAATCAGCAATCCCATAACCATGGGTATCAAGACTAGCAAAGCTTTATGGGTAGGAAGAAGTAAAGTGGTGAGGTTGCAGCAGCGGCTAAGCATAATATGGTGGCTAACTTACGAGTACAAGGATAAGATGAGCATCTACGTAAACGGTCGCATACTAGTAGTGATCGCTAAAGATCCTGAACTACCTACGAGTCAAACATAACCCCACCGTGTCCTCTTCTCAAAGTGAAAAGAGACAGCCACGGTTACTCACAAAGTTGTGTGTTTTACTTCGGAACATCTGTCAAGTTTTCTACAACCGGACATTAACAAATTCCAATCTGCCACATAACCACGGGCATGGCTTTCGAAAGATTATAACCCTGCAGGGGTGTCCCAACTTAGCCCATCACAAGCTCTCACGATTAGCTGAAGTGATAAATATAATATCATCGCCCCTTAACTTAGGGAAAACCGATCAGGCTCGGCATCCCGGTGCACAAGACATTTTGACAATGGTAAAACAAGTCTAGCAAGACCTCCCGGTGTATCGACACCCTGATAGTAGCCGCGCGTATCTCGTCTCAGGCCACGACCGGATGGGTGAAGCTACGGGAGCCAAACCTCGAGTTTCCCCGTGGTGGCCCCGCAGGCTCCCCGTTTGGGACCAACACCATCAGCACTGGCCCCCCCTGCTATGTAGAATTAAGAACCTGGGGACGCGACCCCCTATGCAATTTAATTAATTAATTAAGTTGTTATTATGAGCAAATTAAACCAATGTTGGGCCTTGCTGGAGGAGTTTTATTCCAAGTCGAACTGTCAAGGGGTCCCCATCCACCCATCGTGTAAGGAATGCAAAATCAAGGAACATAGTGCCGGTTTATCGGCGCCTAAGGTGGCATGAGTGGAACAAAACACCGAGCAAAAGGCCAAGCCTTCCACCCATGCCCAGTATATAGGTTTGTTAATAATAATTATAGATATTGTGATATTCCAACAACAAGTTCCCACCTGGAACGATCTTCATCTTCACCTGCAACTAACAACACTATAAGAGGGGCCATATAGCCAAACAATGGTTTTGCTAGGAAGGTGTCAAAGGTTAGAGGTTTCATGGCAACAAGGAGAGGCTGACATAAAGATGGGTAGCGCGACATGTAACGGTAGCATCGAGACAACTAAGCATGGCAATGGTAGTAAAGGTATCCAAGGGTATGATCATCTTGCCTGGGATTCCGCAAGGGAGAAGAACGGATCCATGAAGTAGACGGAGCAACATAGTCAAGCGAATCCTCACAACTCCGGAATGAAACCGAAGCTAATAGAGAAGCAACCGGAAAGAAGCAAACAACACGGTAAACACAGAAGCATAAACATGGCATACGATGCACATCCAAGTATGATGCATGTCCGGTTTAATTATGCATGGCATGGCAAGGTGCACAAACAAAACTAGAAGTTAAGTGAAGCTCAATATGCAAGGAGTTGCATATTGACGAAACACCACATGTTATTTATTTAGTTGACTCTCGTTTATTTACAAGAAAAGATTAAATGTTTTAACATAGCAAGAGGTGAAGCAAAAACAAACTACCTATTTAGGCATTTTAAATGAGGCCGGAAAAACAACAACAATTCCGGAAAATCCCCATGAGCATGTTTAGCAATATTTAAGCAAACAACAATTCACACATTTTAAATGTTGTTAACATGATGCGGATGACAATATCAAGTTTATGCAATTTTATTAAAAGTTGACATGACGAAGATAAGAAGCATTTGTCACCGTGGTGGAAAGGGGTGCCACGGCGACGATATCCAAAATGATGCCACGGCAACATCTCAGTTCCGGTAACTTGTTGAGAGACCGGTGCAAAAGATGACGGAGAGCGTGTCATGCAAGAAGAAAAGTGGGGTGATCCCGTCACCGGGTTCCCACGAGTCGGCGACGCGGCAACCGAGGAGCACGACAAAAGATGATACGGGCACGGAGCACACAAGGGCAAACATTTCATACAACACAACAAGCATTCACGGGTCATCGTCTCGGGGTTATACCTTCGAAGCGTTTGTTTCACGGCGGTTCGATATCGTCGAGGGACGTAGTGGAAGTAGTGGTACAAGGGTCGTAGAGGAAGTAGTTGTTCCATAGAGGTACTCGTTATGTAGCCATTCTCGTGATTCGTAGAGGAAGTAGGCGTTCTCGTTATCGTGTCGTGGTACTTGCCGGCGGGGTCCTTGTCGAGTCGTCGTTGACGTAGGGGTACACGTTATGTAGTGGTACTTGCGGTCTCGGCGATGGTAGTTGTTCACGTTCATAGATGTACACATCATCGGTAGGGGTACTTGGGGTCTTCGGACTTGGCGGTCTCGGGACTTGGCGACGGTAGTGGTACACGGGATCTCCATGTGTAGTCGTACTCCGTCCTCGGGGCACCGGAGAGGAACATTGAAGCATCGTGTAGTCGTTCTCGTAGCGGTCTTGCCGGACTCGGTTCTCACGACGTAGTTGAACTTGCGGGCCTTGCTGATGGTGGTAGTAGAGGTACATATCATCCTGGCACTTGGCGGAAAAAAAACAGCAACAACCACGGTGGTCTCGATCACGGCCACGGCGAGGAGGAGAGATGCGGAGGCTGCTCGGGGCTGCTGGTCCTGCGACCGGACGCCTGGAAGGAGTCGATGCGAAGAGGAGGCAGGGCCTCGGTCGCTCGGAGCAGAGGATGCAGGGCCGCCGGCGGCTTGACCCAGCGATGGAGCACGCGCGTGCGTCCGGGAGAGCGGGATCCGGCGAGGAGGCGCTGCGGCCTTGGCGCGCCGGGGCGATGGAGGAGGAGGCACGGGCGGCTCTCCTGGCGCGGGGAAGGGAGGCCACGCGCGCGGCGCTCGCGCCTAGCAATGCGGGGCGGCGCGCGGGGTGCCAGGCGCGCGGCTGCTCTGGTCGTCTCTGGCGGCCTGACGAGGCAGCGCTGGGGCCTTGCGAGGCGCTGGGGATCCTGGCGCGAGGTGGGTTCGGTCTCTTGACGCGACGGGGAAGGGGAGAAGGCGAGGCACGCGAGGGAATCGTCCAGAGAGAGCGAGCGAACGAGGGTTCGGGCGAGATGGGGACTGGGTGCGGGCTGCGAGGGGAGAGCGAGGGGTGGCGGCGGTGTGCGGGAGAGAGCGAGGGGAGAGTTAGCGCTGCAAAGGGGATGAGGGTTGCGGCGCTGTAGGGAGAGAGCGAGGGGGGAGATGCTGCGCTAGGGTTAGCGCTAGGAGAAGGAACGTGCTGCGGGATGGGCCGGTCTAGGGAGACTGAGGCCCAAATGGACTAAGAGGGAGGTAAAATGGCTGGGAGGAGATGGCCTGATGGCCTAGGAGGGAGGAGGAGGCCCAAGAGGCTGGAGGAGGCTGGTTGGCCTGATGGAGCGGCTGCTCTTCTTCTTTTAAATCGCTTAACAGAAAAAGAAGAAAGAGGAAAAAGAAAAGAGAGGCTTAGGAAAAAAAATACTGGACGGGGTTAATTTTCCCGGACTCGCGAAAATGTCCACAGTCCACGAAAAATAGGAGAGGCAAGAAAAGAGAAAGAGAAGGCATGGGGAAAAATATGCAAGTGTGTTGCGGTTAATTCCAAACAATTGGAATATTTATTTATATGGCTCCCTAAATATTGGGAGGATATGTTATAAAGAGAAAACACCATGTGCATTCCCTCGATTTAAATGGACCGAAGGTCCACACGCTTTATTTAAGTTGAGATGCAAAATAAATATGACATGATGGCATGATGACATGATGCAATGCAAAAATAAATAACACAAGCACAAAAGAAACACACGGGAGAACCCGGAACATCTGGAATCTCTGGAATCTTGTGGGACGTCGGTCTTCGGGCATCACAACTCTCCCACACTAACAGAGGATCTCGACCCGAGATCCTAGAGATGGCACCGGATAAAAACGGAAAAGGAAGAGGTAAAACAAAGTTGCTTCTTTGACAGACGAGTGAAACCAAAGAACCTGAGAGGTTGACCAAATTGAAAGAAGAATACAACGGAGATGAACGTAGATGAAACACTCCGTTAGAAAAGAGGAACCATGAGCATTATGAGAACCTTATAGGTTAAAAGACATGAAACATGAGCTCACGGATGACGAAAGAATTTCCAAACCACTCCGGTTAAAACAAGACGGAGAAGGAATAAGAACGAAATAATTTGGACAGCACTCCGTCTGAAAATGGAAGGAATTAACATGAGCTTGAGGAGATGGAATGATACTTGATGAAAACAACAACATATTGCCTCCGAAACAATGAAAGAATGGCACAAGGGGTAAGAAAGATTCAGACAGCACTCCGGTTAAAAAGAGAGGCAAAACTTGATAAGACGACGGAACTTGAATGAAGAATACAACACTCCGGTTAATGATAAGCAAGGCAAAGAACATGATCTTGATAAAAAACGAGATGATGGGACGAAGAGAGCAATATTACAATGCCTCCGGAATGAAAGAATAGCATATAAATCTACGAAAGAAATGAATGGAGAAGAAAAATGACAATTTCTCCCACAAATGAATTAGGAAATCCTCATTACAAAGAAGGGTTGAACGGAGTTGTTGGAATTCAACAACGAAAGAATAAGCTTGATGTGGGCTTATAGAAAAATATCTCAAAATTCTGAGGTGACAACCATCCACTGACGAAAATATTTGATTGGATTGAGATCAACAAGGAGACGATAAACTTATTTCACCGGAATGATAAATGAAGAACTTGGGTCATTTATAGGCACCATAATAGCAACAATTCTCAAGGAAAGCTTTTAGGTGAATACAACCCAAGATTACTCCAACAAATAATTGAAGGGTTGAAAAGATCTCCTGAACAAGGAAAATGATGGTTTTAAATATCTCATTCCTGAGAACTTGTGAATCATGAAACATGAAGGGAAGATTGTCAAGAATGACATAACACCATCTAAAACAATAAGGGAGCAAGAATTGCACTTGGAAAGCATGATGAAGAATGCTTGAGCTCCAACAAGAATCTTGATGAAGACTTCGAGGATGAATTAAATCTTGATGAACTACCATGAGAACTCCGGTAATGAAAGCATGAGAAGTGAAAGATGAAAAGAATAAGATTCAAGGCCTGTGATGAATTAGATGGAGCTTTGAAATGATATAATTAAAATAACTTGAAGCTCCGGAAAACAAGAAGAAGAACTTAGAACCAAGGATATGATATGATGAACAAGCTCCGGAAAAAGAGATTAAATCACCTTGAAGGAATAAGAATAAGAATTATGTCATGCATCTCCTTCACCAATTTAAATTGATGACAACCAAAGGATTTGGCATACTACTTATTCTCGTTGGAAGAATTAAGAGAGATCTCGCACAAGCTTGGGTAAATCTTCAACGAACCACCGGTAGGATTGTGAAAAGAACAAATGAATTAAAACGATAACAACGGAAGAGTAATCTTAAAAGAACCACCGTAAGAATATGGAGAAGAACGAAGAGGCATCAATGAAGAATATTTGGAGGACGAAGTTGAAAACTAAGAACGAAGAAATCTTCTGAAATGATGGCCTTCGGAGGATCACAATAGGAAGAATTCATGAAATGCTTCGGACAAGAGGAAGGTGGAGCAAAAGATGGAAATAGTTGAAAACAAGCTTGGGGAAGGCATGTGACTGATGGAAATCATTCTTACGTCACACTTTGAAAAGAATTTGAGTATAACTCCAGAAAAAATTAGAAGAGTCAGGTAAGATCCTGGAGAAAGACCTGTGGGTTAGGGCCCACTAAAGAAATCACCGTTGGAAAAGATTGCTTAAGAGATATTGCACCGGTTGAATTAAATGGCTTGAATAAGATAACAATCCTCAAAATTAATTTGAACGGATTAAGAATGGAAACACGAATCTTCAGCACTCCGGATATGAATAGCAAGAGGAGAATGATTAATTGGAGCACCGGAATAAGAAAACATTGTGAAATGAGGAAAAAGGATAAGATCAACACCGAAATCTTGAATTACATCCACCGGCAGAATTTGAGAACAAAAGAATGATGAACTTGAAGCTCTTGAGCATCTTCACGATAAATCACTGGATAAGAACATTGAAGGAAAGAATGAAGAACTCACATGAATAAAATGGATATTTCATCTGAGAATCTCTTGCTCCGAGAAGAAGAAGGGTGGGAGGGTGGGGAAAACAAAGACGACTTGGGATGAATGAAACAGACAAATCGTCGGATTTCTCAACGACGTCCGTATGGAATGACTTGAAGAGAAGGCACACCGGTTGAAAAGAATTAACATGAAAATCTTGATGGTCAAGAAGAACTAGCACTCCCATAAAAATATGAGAACACCGATTAGGAAAGGTATGTAATCTACATTTGACTTAGAAGCAACTCGAATACCAGAATCAAAACAAAAACAACGGATAGATATGTAGCAACATAATCTTCACGCAGGTACATCAACTTGTCGAGAAGCCACTTGGGAGAACAAAAGGTAAATAAAAGCAACAAGGAGCAGAAGAACAAATACACGATAGAAGTTTCGTTCGACATATTCGTGTTGAAAGCTCATGGAACGTGTTACAAAAGGGTTTTGCAATCCCCGGATCAGCATAGCCAAGGACCCTTTAAGATGCAACTCCCGATCGGAACAAGCCCATAAAACCACTTCACTCAATGTAGAACCCCAAACTTCATATCATGCATTCGTTGGAAGAATGCCTAGAACTACTAGATGAACCCACCTATTAATTTCCGAAAGTTTCCAGTTATGCAATCAGGTGTTGGGGATAAAGGGGAAGCACCGCGCACTCAACTCTAATCCTACATCCAGCTGTATCCATCCTTCAACACATAACCAGTTATCTCCGAAAACCGTTTACCTCGGACCTTCGAAATGCATCTACTATACAAGCTATGGCAATACTCCCGAACTACCTCCCCAGTACTGGGTGATGTCAGGGTTATCTTGCCACTAACCGCATAGGAGAGTTTTCGATGTCGGCCGTCTTAAGTATTCTAGAACTGATGCGATGGATTTGTGACGACAACACCTCGGAGCTCAACTCCCCGGGACACTGCCACAACCCCTAATGTCAGGAGGCATCGAGAACAATGTTCTCGTCACAAAGACATCGGAACAATCCAAACAATACTCGCGAGATCCTCAAAAAAATTTGGTGCAATTTTTGAAAGTAGAAGAGGCAAGAGTAGTCGTCAGGAGTCCTCACCAGAATGAAAAGAGACGAGGAGCAAAACAAATCCTACTCTCCGATATAAATATAGGACTCAAAACATTTTAAGTGTGTGCCTATACTCAACCGTCAACGATTCGATCAATCAGTGGGGGCTTCTAGGTCGGAGAAGGCTCTGAATACCAACTTGTAATGCCCAGGATGGGACTATACCTCCTACGTGTCGAGGCACGACTTAAAGGTATAAGCCCATTCTGGAATGATTTCAAGTTTGGTATCTTTGCACGACTCATGTAAAAGAGGGATTAAATTGCAAAAGAGATAGTTGGCTTACACTCGCCACTTCACACAATACATTACATAAGCAAAACAACATTCAAAACATCACAACCCGACTACGGGCGAAGATCCAAAAGAAAGATACCAAAACATAAAGCCACAGGTCTAGATCGCCCCTAGTAGAAACCACTACTGATCGTCGAAAACGTCACAAGCATACAACCACTCTCTTCATGGAACTCCCGGAAGTTCTGATCCATCTCTTGCTTCATTCTCGGCTGAACCTGCATCTGGTGTTGTAGTATCTGTGAGCCACGAGGACTCAGCAATCCCATAACCATGGGTATCAAGACTAGCAAAGCGTTATGGGTAGGAAGAGGTAAAGTGGTGAGGTTGCAGCAGCGGCTAAGCATAATATGGTGGCTAACTTACGAGTACAAGGATAAGATGAGCATCTACGTAAACGGTCGCATACTAGTAGTGATCGCTAAAGATCCTGAACTACCTACGAGTCAAACATAACCCCACCGTGTCCTCTTCTCAAAGTGAAAAGAGACAGCCACGGTTACTCACACAGTTCTTTGTTTTACTTCAGAACATCTGTCAAGTTTTCTACAACCGGACATTAACAAATTCCAATCTGCCACATAACCGCGGGCACGACTTTCGGAAGATTATAACCCTGCAGGGGTGTCCCAACTTAGCCCATCACAAGCTCTCATGATTAGCTGAAGTGATAAATATAATATCATCACCCCTTATCTTAGGGAAAACCGATCAGGCTCGGCATCCCGGTGCACAAGACATTTCGACAATGGTAAAACAAGTCCAGCAAGACCTCCTAGTGTGTCGACACCCTGATAGTAGCCGCGCGTATCTTGTCTCAGGCCACGACCGGATGGGTGAAGCTACGGGAGCCAAACCTCGAGTTTCCCCGTGGTGGCCCCGCAGGCTCCCCGTTTGGGACCAACACCATCAGCACTGGCACCACCCTGCTATGTAGAATTAAGAACCCGGGGACGCGACCCCCTATGCAATTTAATTAATTAATTAAGTTGTTATTATGATCCAATTAAAACCAATGTTGGGCCTTGCTGGAGGAGTTTTATTCAAAGTCGAACTGTCAAGGGGTCCCCATCCACCCATCGTGTAAGGAACGCAAAATCAAGGAACATAATGCCGGTTTATCGGCGCCTAAGGTGGCATGAGTGGAACAAAACACCGAGCAAAAGGCCAAGCCTTCCACCCATGCCCAGTATATAGGTGTGTTAATAATAATTATAGATATTGTGATATTCCAACAACAAGTTCCCACCTGGAACGATCTTCATCTTCACCTGCAATTAACAACGCTATAAGAGGGGCTGAGCAAGCGGGTAACATAGAAAAACAATGGTTTTGCTAGGAAGGTGTCAAAGGTTAGAGGTTTCATGGCAACAACGAGAGAATGACATAAAGATGGGTAGCGCGACATGTAATGATAGCATCGAGACAACTAAGCATGGCAATGGTAGTAAAGGTATCCAAGGGTATGATCATCTTGCCTGGGATTCCGCAAGGGAGAAGAACGGATCCATGAAGTAGACGGAGCAACATAGTCGAGCAAATCCTCACAACTCCGAAACGAAACCGAAGCTAATAGAGAAGCAACCGTAAAGAAGCAAACAACACAGTAAACACACAAGCATAAACATGGCATACGATGCACATCCAAGTATGATGCATGTCCGGTTTAATTATGCATGGCATGGCAAGGTGCACAAACAAAACTACAAGTTAAGTGAAGCTCAATATGCAACGAGTTGCATATTGACGAAACACCACATGTTATTTATTTAGTTGACTCTCGTTTATTTACAAGACAAGATTAAATGTTTTAACATAGCAAGAGGTGAAGCAAAAACAAACTACCTATTTAGGCATTTTAAATGAGGCCGGAAAAACAACAACAATTCCAGAAAATCCCCATGAGCATGTTTAGCAATATTTAAGCAAACAACAATTCACACATTTTAAATGTTGTTAACATGATGCGGATGACAAGATCAAGTTTATGCAATTTTATTAAAAGATGACATGACGAAGATAAGAAGCATTTGTCACCGTGGTGGAAAGGGGTCCCACGGCGACGATATCCAAAATGATGCCACGGTAACATCTCGGTTCCGGTAACTCGTTGAGAGACCGGTGCAAAAGATGACGGAGAGCGTGTCATGCAAGAAGAAAAGTGGTGTGATCCCGTCACCGGGTTCCCACGAGTCGGCGACGCGGCAACCGAGGAGCACGACAAAAGATGATACGGGCACGGAGCACACAAGGGCAAACATTTCATACAACACAACAAGCATTCACGGGTCATCGTCTCGGGGTTATACCTTCGAAGCGTTCGTTTCGGGGCGGTTCGAGATCGTCGAGGGACGTAGTGGAAGTAGTGGTACAAGGGTCGTAGAGGAAGTAGTTGTTCCGTAGAGGTACTCGTTATGTAGCCGTTCTCGCGATTCGTAGAGGAAGTAGGCGTTCTCGTTATCGTGTCGTGGTACTTGCCGGCGGGGTCCTTGTCGAGTCATCGTTGACGTAGGGGTACACGTTATGTAGTGGTACTTGCGGTCTCGGCGATGGTAGTTGTTCACGTTTGTACACATCATCGGTAGGGGTACTTGGGGTCTTCGGACTTGCCGGTCTCGGGACTTGGCGACGGTAGTGGTACACGGGATCTCCATGTGTAGTCGTACTCGGTCCTCGGGGCACCGGAGAGGAACATTGACGCATCGTGTAGTCGTTCTCGTAGCGGTCTTGCCGGACTCGGTTCTCGCGACGTAGTTGAACTTGCGGGCCTTGCTGACGGTGGTAGGAGAGGTACATATCATCCTGGCACTTGGCGAAAAAAGACAACAGCAACAGCCACGGTGGTCTTGGTCACGGCCACGGCGAGGAGGAGAGATGCGGAGGCTGCTCGGGGCTGCTGGTCCTGCGACCGGACGCCGGGAAGGAGTCGATGCGAAGAGGAGGCAGGGCCTCGGGCGCTCGGAGTAGAGGATGCAGGGCCGCCGGCGGCTTGACCCAGCGATGGAGCACGCGCGTGCGTCCGAGAGAGCGTGATCCGGCGAGGAGGCGCTGCGGCCTTGGCGCGCCGGGGCGATGGGGGAGGAGGCACGGGCGGCTCTCCTGGCACGGGGAAGGGAGGCCACGCGCGCGGTGCTCGCGCCTAGCGATGCGGGGCGTCTCGCGGGGTGCCAGGCACGTGGCTGCTCTGGTCGTCTCTAGCGGCCTGACGAGGCAGCGCTGGGGCCTTGTGAGGCGCTGGGGATCCTGGCGCCAGGTGGGTTCGGTCTCTTGGCGCGACGGGGAAGGGGAGAAGGCGAGGCGCGCGAGGGAATCGGCCAGAGAGAGCGAGCGAACGAGGGTTCGGGCGAGATGGGGACTAGGTGCGGGCTGCGAGGGGAGAGCGAGGGGTGGCGGCGGTGTGCGGGAGAGAGCGAGGGGAGAGGTAGCGCTGCGAAGGGGATGAGGGCTGCGGCGCTGTAGGGAGAGAGCGAGGGGGGAGATGCTGCGCTAGGGTTAGCGCTAGGAGAAGGAACGGGTTGCGGGATGGGCCAGTCTAGGGAGACTGAGGCCCAAATGGACTAAGAGGGAGGTAAAATGGCTGGGAGGAGATGGCCTGATGGCCTAGGAGGGAGGAGGAGGCCCAAGAGGCTGGAGGAGGCTGGTTGGCCTGATGGAGCGGCTGCTCTTCTTCTTTTAAATCGCTTAACAGAAAAAGAAGAAAGAGGAAAGAGAAAAGAGAGGTTTAGGAAAAAAATTACTGGACGGGGTTAATTTTCCCGGACTCGCGAAAATGTCCACAGTCCACGAAAAATAGGAGAGGCAAGAAAAGAGAATGAGAAGGCATGGGGAAAAATATGCAAGTGTGTTGCGGTTAATTCCAAACAATTGGAATATTTATTTATATAGCTCCCTAAATATTGGGAGGATATGTTATAAAGACAAAACACCATGTGCATTCCCTCGATTTAAATGGACCGAAGGTCCACACGATTTATTTAAGTTGAGATGCAAAATAAATATGACATGATGGCATGATGACATGATGCAATGCAAAAATAAATAACACAAGCACAAAAGAAACACACGGGAGAACCCGGAACATCTGGAATCTCTGGAATCTTCTGGGACGTCGGTCTTCGGGCGTCACACCGAGCCAGGCCCAGCCCAGCTCGCCCCGTCGCCCTTCTTCCTCGGGTGTCCGCGCAGGACACCGCCGGCGCCGCCATGGACGCCGTAGCCGCCACGACCTCTTCTTGCCCCTCCTCCACGCCTCGCCACCGCCTCTCCCCTCTATTTAAGCCGGGCCCCGGGCCCCGTTTCTCGCGCCCCGCCGCCTGTCCTCGCATCGCGACCGCCGCCGCCGCCGCACTTGCCAACTTCAGCGCCGCTCGCTGCCGCTCGCTGCTGCTTCGCCGCTCCGCGTAGTCGCCGCTGCCCCACCACCGCGCCTCGCCCCTCGCCCTCCCGCAGCGCCGCGCCGCCCGCCGCTGCTTCGCGCCGCCGCCGGAGCTCCACTGGCCAACGATCAGCGCCCGAAACCGCCCGATCCGCCCCGGAGAAAAACCGCTGGTAAAACCGCATTCAAAGCCGCCGGGTTTCCCCGTTTTTTTATTTAGGTTTTCTTTTAGAAACCAGATCGGTTTTTATTTTCGGTTTTATTTTCAATACCCTAGATCTAGATCCGTTTTTTAGGTTTAGTTATACAGTGAACGTTCACCAGTTAAGACTAGAAAACAAACGTTCGTTCGATAAGCCTTTCTTTTTCTTTTAATTTCTGGCCAGGGACCTGTCTGTAATTATTTCTTTTAGAGATTAGCCCCTAAACTTTAAAAGGACACAAATTTTTGCTCGTTGGTCCAAATCCAACGAAACCAACGCCCACATCTTCGTTACGATTCCCTCTTTCCAGTAATACAACTTAAGCATGTTTTTGAAAATTTTAAAATTTGAATTCAACTAGTTTAGATTCAAACTTCGTTTGATCACAACTTGAGTTTCATAACTCCGATTTAGTTGATTATTTTTGCAAATCGAAGCTCTTGAACTCAACTTTCTGATAAGGCCAAATTCACATAATTTTGGTACTGTTAGAAATTGTTTTAAGTTTCAAGAGTCATTCATTTGTTTTCGCAGTTTTCCGAAGTGTTTACTCGTCCTGTCTGATCTTTCTGAGTGATTGCTTATGTGTGGTTAATATTGCTTGGTTACGATAGATTGACCGGAGTGTGACGAATAGATCTATCACGAGTTCTGGGTGCGAATCTTCTACATCGTCAGTACAAGGCAAGTAACACTTTGATCATACTTTCCAATACCCAGTTTTCATTGCATTAATTATATCCTCAAACACATTGCATGAGTAGGATCTATTAACTTGTGGGACTGGGAAGTAGATTGAGGTAGAACCTATTACCTGCATTATCTTCAAACCCTTGGGAGTTACTTCTACGTTTGATTAGGTGGCCATTGCTATGCTCGTAGACGTGGTTTGGGTTTGAGTGAAATCCATGGCAGTTGTGAGTTGTTAATTAAGGATTCAACTTAAGGTGGCTACTTAAATACACATCTGGGTGGATTGGTTGGGGCACCCTGGGAGTGAACCAGTGGATTGCCCGGACACCTGGTGATGCCAGTGTTGTCCTAGGAAATCCCGGGGTTCCGTGTGATTGTCCTATTGGAATGCCACCCAGGCTCAAAGGGATCATATAATATTTTCATGCCTAGAAACTTCCATGTGCAGCCACATGCAAATATGGGCTCTGGCATAGTTGAGTAAGTTGTGGGAAACCTTTCCATGATGGGATAGCAGATGTAGAGGGATTGTAGGTGTACCGGACTATCTATCTGGTTAAGGAGACCTCTTCGGAAAGACTGTGTCTCGGTCATCCGTTTCTCAAACACCATGCAGTGCGAGAAACCAAACGGAGGCAATCGAGTCTTGTGGGAAAAGTGCACAAACCTCTGCAGAGTGTACAAACTATTCACGAGTAGCCGTGTCCCTGGTTATGGACATCTTTGAGTATCTAGAAGTGGATTATTTGTTGATCTCATCACTCTATAATTTAATTTGTTGGGTTAATGATGACTTTAATTTGGGGTTGAGATGGGGGTACCATTCTCAATTGTTCATGATTTAAATTTAACAAAGTAGTTAAATAAAATGCATTCCTTTGTGGTAGGGAAAAATCATCTTTACGCAAAAACAGCCATACAGCCTCCACCAGCCAAATATGCATGTAGTTGTAGGCATTGTTCATCATTCTCATTACAGTGTGAATTTGCCAGTACATTCAATGTACCGACCTACATGGCTGCAACGTCTCATGTTGCAGTAATTATTCGACGAGTAAGTGTTACGTTAGGGTTGCGCTGTCTACACTCAACTTTGCCGTTGGTGTTGATGGAACCCACAACCTTTGTTGCTTCCGCTATGATCGATTGAGGTAATAGTATTTACGTTACTTAATACATGTGAATTACCTCTGTTATAAATCCTCGAGTATTGTGTGTGTCAGCATACCGATCCAGGGATGACACGGAAACACAGAGACTTGATCCATTCGGGTCGGGTCGCTACAAGATGGTATCTGAGCACATGTTGACTATAGGACGTGACCCTAGAAACTGGCAAACCCATAGGAAACGATTTCTCTAAAACTTTATTTTCAAAAAGATTCTTACCCCTCTTCTTTTCTGAGTTTTGTCAAAACTCCCCTTTTTCCTAAATAGTTAGACTATACCCTTTACCATTTGGACCACTTCGGAGTAAAGAGGAGTTCACCATACATGGAAGTGTTGAAGCTACAATAGTGGATACTCCGAAGATTTGAAGAGTTGACCGCTTTGAAGAGATATTGACCTTTAGAAGACCAAACCCTTGTTATGTACTTACGTTAGATGCGATGATTGTGAGCCGTCATTTGTTTGATGTTTTCCGACGGCCACAACACAAAACCTGTCTTTTCAAAACCATTGTTTGTATTGAGTGTATCTCTCTCTCTCTCTCTTCTGGACCTCATCCCAAAACCCTTGGACCCGATAGAGGATGATTGATGATTGACTTGAAGTCTTTGGACCGATAACACAACCGGAGGCAGAACTATGGATACAAAACATGGAGGATCACTTCAGGAAAAAATTGGTTGCGAGGAAGTATGCGGTTCAATACGCTCTTCAGTACTTTACAAAAAGTGCTCCAACATGGCGGAAAATGCATCCATCCCTACAAGGATGTAATGGAGCAGGAAGTTGGAAGGAATTCAAGAAGACCCTGTTAAGATCCCGTCTCATCCGAAAGCGTGGTGACAAGCCGAAGAGGAAGCCTTGTGCTTGCAGAATTTGTGGAGAAATAGGACACACCCAGGAGGAGCACAAGGATGAATGCCCAAATTGTGAAGAAAGTCACCTAGCTGAAGAATGCCCAACTAGGCAGATTACTTGTTTCTTGTGTGAAGGGACTACCCACTACCCTGCTCAGTGTCACATTTACCCCATGGTACAACGAGCTATCCAGCAGAAGAAAGAAGCAATGAAAGAAGTCCTAAAGGAAACCTTAAGGGAATCCGCGATGGAGGAAGATATTGACGACCCTGATGGAGAAGGACTAGAAAGATATTTCTCACGTGCTTGCTACGCATGTGGAAAAGAAGGACACCTTTCACAGTATTGCACAAAGGAAAGCCATGAGTATCTGGGAGACTTCCCGACAGAAGAAGTGGAGTTTGATCCCCAAAAGAAAGAAGAATTGATAGGAACGAAGAAGTCGAGGGAGAGAGAGAACATGTGTCCCCAGAACGACCCAATTTCTACGAAAAAGGACCTAAGTCACATCACATGTTATCGGTGCAAGGATTTAAGTCATTATGCTAGCAACTACCCAACCAGGAAGCGGAGAATCCAGTGAACCAAGATAGTCGCCATGAAGTCCTTAGATCTGTCTTATGACATTAGTTTACACTACAAGGAAGAAGAGCATTTTGCCAAGAGAATGTTCAGAGCAGAGGAAAAATTGAGTAGAGTAGTTGAGATCGTAATATTGGAATGAAGCAAGTAGCTAAATATGGAATACCCTTTTACAATGTTGAGTTGAGTATGGAAATAACATTGTAATAGTTCGTGAAGCAATAGAAGTTGATATTTCTTTGGAGTCTAAGAAGGAAATGTTATGAGTTGTTGGATGATTGTGAGTGCTCTCACCCAGATCAAGACCTAGAACTCATGGACCAGTTGACCCCAAACCCTTCTTGGGCAAACGACCCCATTTTACCCAAGGATGTCTGTATGTTGTCCTAAGAACCCCTTCTGTCTTAAACCCACAGATGACAACCTCTTTATGAGTCTTTTCTCAAAGGCCCGGAAACCATCGTGACCCAGACTAGTGATCAGGCTTACCCAAAGATCCTGAAGGACATGATGAAGCATATTCACCTAGAAGGAGATGCAGTTTACAAGGGTTATCCCTTCATGGAGAATGGAGTTGAACTTTGGTACGTGGAGGTACACCTCCACCGTGTGAAAGGAGTTTGCCCAAAGACTATGGGTCAATACTTTTTCATCTCCCGAGTACCACGAACAACGTTCTTCGACTCTATTCGTGAAGCTGCTTTGGAGGCCATATGTCAGATTGGAGAAATACTTGAAGCAAGACTTCGTTATACCCAGGAATGCCTGAGTAAGGTGCAGGCAGAGATGATGGAGATGAAGCACACGACCAATAGGATGAAGCAAAAGATTGATGATTTTAAGAATCACATTACACAATTCCAGTGGGACTCAAGAATCCTTAGCTAGGACCAATTAATAACGATGGAAGTAGTTCCTGACCCCACCAGACTATCTGGATAGTAGCAATTGTAGTGATGCACCCTTGGAAATTGGAGTATTAAATATTGGTTCAAGAAGTAATAAAAGATTTGATATGAGGAGAATATGGATTATGGATGAACCAGTGCATTTTGTTTAGTTGAACCTTACTGAGTGAACCCTGGACCAATAGAAAGGAAAGTGTTGCTCCAAGTAGTAGAGTTTGCACAAATAAGTTGGAGTTTATTTTGATATGAGGCTTACCCCAAGAGTATGAAGGAAAGAAGTACAATTGGATTTTTAAGAGGGTGTAAGGCTCGATTATGGAACTATAGTGACTCCAAGGATTGAGTTATGGATATGCAAGTTATGACGTGGACCCTTTAGCCGAGGACCTAAAGGAGGCTACGTAATTATAAGGGAACCACGAGACTTGCCAGAAGTAATAGGTTTCTGTTGTAAGGCAGCAGAGCACTTTGCTAGTGATTGTTCCAAGAAGAAGGAGAGTAGTGCTAAGTATTGGAGTTGAAGCAAGAAAATGGAAGTGTAGTAGATCGTAGTAAGTTGAGAATCAATACAGTTGGCAGCAGGGTATTGATTTTGGATTTTGTGAATTGTTACTACATAAGTGAAGGGTGAAGACATGATGCATGGAATAAGATTTTGAAGAAACTAGAGTTATCCATTTTAAGTGTGGTAGAATCCAACACCGTTACCCGAATACACTAGTTAGTGGTTGGTTACATCAGACTTGGAATGGACTGCCCAAAGATGAGTCTGAGTAATTACATCGTAGTTTTACCCACAAAGAAGTAATGTATAATTGGATGGATTTAAGAAAGCCAAGGAAGTTGGATGTCGGAAGAATGAGAAGTTGCAACCCGAGGATGAGACCAAGTGTTGCTAGTGATGAGATGAGCCATAACCCACAGGCCCCAGGACCTGTCAGGAAAGCAAGCACACTCTTGCTGAAGGAAAACCCCTGGTAGAAGTTACGACCTTGCCAACAGACGATCTTATAGGTGGTTACGTTAAACCCGAGGGTTGTGAAAACGATAGATGATTGTTTGGCTTGCAGAATCAATGGAATTATCCGAACTCAGTTCATCGACAAGAGAAAATTCTGCAATGCTTGTGAGTATGATCGAGTGTTAGAATGCGAGATTCACTAAACCATATATAAGGTAATGATTTGGGTGCGGGATGGATTGATCACCATACAGACTTACTCTTATTATTCGCCTCTGTTATATGAGATGGTAAATCTGAGTGATTTTCCTATAGTAGAGAGACGATGATGTCAAAACCTTGTTTAAAACCCTAGAATGGTATAGAAATTTTTTCCCTTGTACACGACATGCTGTTGCCAACCGTAGGATATACGGTGAGGATGAACCCAAGACCCGTTTTCTATAGGGACCCAATTAATGTGGTTGATGACCAGCATGAGATATCGATATTTGTTTAGTATTGACGCCAGACCTGTCAGCTAAGAAGAGCTAGTCACAGAAAGAGCCTTACCAAGATGAAAGAATACAAGAATTGAGGGTAAAGTTTATGCCACTACTGAAGGAGCCCTAGAGAAGGAGTTATCCCGAAGATCTGAGAAGACCAACACCGTCAACCCAAAGAATGGAGTGCTTGAGTTTTGATGGGACCATAACCATGTTTCTAAGTGTGGTAGCACACTAGTCCTTACCAATCAATGGATTGTTAGAAGACCCCCAAACCCCAACCTATTTCTTGCTAGCCTTTTCGAATCTCGAGGACGAGATTCATTTTAAGTGTGGTAGGTTTGTAACATCCCAAAATTCTAAATTTTGGAATGTTATACTAAATAGATAGATTTGATTGTTGTTTGATGTGCTGTGTGAAATTGAGTGGAATTTGAAACTTTCGAAAGTTAAATGAGAGGGAATAAAATGACTTTCCCAAACTTTCACTTTGCTTTTTGATATTTGAGGGAATTCAAAATATCTTCAACACAAAAACCCTAGAGTGAAGATAATATGACTTCTTCCATTTTATTTTAAATGATAAAGGGCTTTGAAAGGATTTTGAATTTCAACCTCGAGATATTTTCAATTCAGAAACTTTAAGCAACTCAATGATTTTCCCGAGAGAAGATAAAATGACTTCTTAAAAATATAGGAAATATGAGTTGGAAGTTTTTCTGAAACTTTCTGCAAACTCAATTTCAAATATTGAGTTATTTGGTTTTTTTTAAATTATTTCTCTCCAAAAGTAAAATTACATGGAAAATAGGGTATCATGATTCCCTACAGCAGAAAATTGGAGATAAATGAATTTGAAGTCATTTGGTATTTTAATATGATTTTTATTGGTTTTTATTTGCATCAGTAGCACCTTTTGATTTATTAGAATTTGTGGGCATTTTATTTGACAGTAGAAAAATGTCCATCTTGTAGGATTTGTTTTTCTGCGAATTTTGATATATTATATGCCTATATAATATATAGATTTTATTTTGCTTTATTTTGTTTTGTGTCTGTTTTTTAAAAAAAATCCCCTAGACCGACTGGGCCGGCCCAGCACCCGAGCCAGGCCCAACCCAGCTCGCCCCGTCGCCCTTCTTCTTCGCGTGTCCGCGCAGGACACCGTCGGCGCCGCCATGGACGCCGTAGCCGCCACGGCCTCTTCTTGCCCCCTCCTCCACGCCTCGCCACCGCCTCTCCCCTCTATTTAAGATGGGCCCCGTTTCTCGCGCCCCGCCGCTTGTCCTCGCATCACGACCGCCGCCGCCGCTTTTGCGCCGCCGCCGCCGCACTTGCCAACTTCTGCGCCGCTCGCCGCTGCTTGTTGCTGCTTCGCCGCTCCGCGTAGTTGCCGCTGCCCCACCATCGCGCCTCGCCCCTCGCCCTCCCGCAGCGCCGCGCCGCCCGCCGCTGCTTCGCGCCGCCACCGGAGCTCCGCCGGCCGATGACCCGCGCCCGAAACCGCCCGATCCGCCCCGGAGAAAAATCGCTGGTAAAACCGCGTTCAAAGCCGCCGGGTTTTTCCGTTTCTTTATTTAGGTTTTCTTTTAAAAACCAGATCGGTTTTTATTTTCGGTTTTATTTTCAAAACCCTAGATCTAGATCCGTTTTTTTAGGTTTAGTTATACAGTGAACGTTCGCCGGTTAAGACTAGAAAACGAACGTTCGTTTGATAAGCCTTTCTTTTTCTTTTAATTTCTGGCCAGGGACCTGTCTGTAATTATTTCTTTTACATATTAGCCCCTAAACTTTAAAAGGCCACAACATTTTGCTCGTTGGTCCAAATCCAACGAAACCAACGCCCACATCTTCGTTACGATTCCCTCTTTCCTGTAATACAACTTAAGCATGTTTTTGAAAATTTTAAAATTGGAATTCAACTAGTTTAGATTCAAATTTCGTTTGATCATAACTTGAGTTTCATAACTCCCATTTAGTTGATTCTTTTTGCAAATCGAAGCTCTTGACCTAAACTTTCTGATAAGGCCAAATTCACATAATTTTGGTATTGTTAGAAATTCTTTTATGTTTCAAGAGTCATTCATTTGTTTTCGCAGTTTTCCGAAGTGTTTATTCGTCCTGTCTGATCTTTCTAAGTGATTGCTTATGTATGGTTACTATTGCTTGCTTACGATAGATTGACCGGAGTGTGACGAATAGATCTATCACGAGTTCTGAGTGCGAATCTTCTACATCGTCAGTACAAGGCAAGTAACACTTTGATCATACTTTCCAATACCCAGTTTTCATTGCATTAGTTATATCCTCAAACACATTGCATGAGTAGGATCTATTAACTTGTGAGACTGGGAAGTAGATTAAGGTAGAACCTATTACTTGCATTATCTTCAAACCCTTGGGAGTTACTTCTACGTTTGATTAGGTCGCCATTGCTATGCTCGTACACGTGGTTTGGGTTTGAGTGAAATCCATGGCAGTTGTGAGTTGTTAATTAAGGATTCAACTTAAGGTGGCTACTTGAATACACATCTGGGTGGATTGGTTGGGGCATCCTGGGAGTGAACCAGTGGATTGCCCGGACACCTGGTGATGCTAGTGTTGTCCTAGGAAATCACGGGGTTCCGTGTGATTGTCCTATTGGAATGCCACCCAGGCTCAAAGGGATCATATAATATTTTCATGCCTAGAAACTTCCATGTGCAGCCACATGCCAGTATGGGCTCTGGCATAGTTGAGTAAGTTGTGGGAAACCTTTCCATGATGGGCTAGCAGATGTAGAGGGATTGTAGGTGTACCGACCTATCTATCTGGTTAAGGGGACCTCTTCGGAAAGACTGTGTCTCGGTCATCCGTTTCTCAAACACCATGCAGTGCGAAAAACCAAACGGAGGCGATCGAGTCTTGTGGGAAAAGTGCACAAACCTCTGCAGAGTGTACAAACTATTCATGAGTAGCGGTGTCCCCGGTTATGGACATCTTTGAGTATCTAGAAGTGGATTATTTGTTGATCTCATCACTCTATAATTTAATTTGTTGGGTTAATGATGACTTTAATTTGGGATTGAGATGGGGGTACCATTCTCAATTGTTCATGATTTAAATTTAACAAAGTAGTTAAATATAATGCATTCCTTTGTGGTAGGGAAAAATCAGCTTTACGCAAAACAGCCATACAGCCTCCACCAGCCAAATATGCATGTAGTTGTAGGCATTGTTCATCATTCTCATTACAGTGTGAATTTGCCAGTACATTCAATGTACTAACCTACAGGGCTGCAACGTCTCATGTTGCAGGAATTATTCGACGAGTAAGTGTTACGTTAGGGTTGCGCTGTCTACACTCAACTTTGCCATTGGTGTTGATGGAACCCACAACCTTTGTTGCTTCCGCTATGATCGATTGAGGTAATAGTATTTACGTTACTTAATACATGTGAATTACCTCTGTTATAAATCCTCGAGTACTGTGTGTGTCAGCATACCGATCCAGGGATGACACGGAAACACAAAGACTTGATCCATTCGGGTCGGGTCGCTACAACGAGTCTTCGTCGGTTCTGGGTTGTTCCCTTACATGGTCTCGCCGAGTCACCATCGTCAACTGCCTTGGTGCTCTCGGCACGGTGTGGTCAACGTGGTCAACGATCGACATCCATCATAATAGGACTATGCGTGGAGAGGCTGACAGCTGGGTCCATCACCGCACACAAGGAAGTGCCTCCTTATTACGCACAAAATAATGGTTCATCCACCTGACAGCGGGAACCTACCGGAAGGGCCTTTGTTTATCTCGAAAAAAGTGTTTCTCCCGCTGACAGCTCGCACCCACCAGCTATATCTTTGCACGCAAGGAAGTGCGTCCTTAGTACGCACAAAAAATGAACACTCCTCATGCTAGCTATGACCCACCCGATTTGTAGGCTGACTTGTGGGCCTACAAAGTTGACGTGTACGCAGGGCTTTGTCAACTTGTAGTCAACAAACGATTCTAGGTGAAGTGACCATTGGATGTTAATCCAATCGTCGTCATGCTTCTTCAACCTCTGGCCTTCTTGCTCCAGCCGCCCAAACCAGCGCCAGCCGTGCCGCCTGCTCCTGCCTCCTGTGGCCGGCTGTGCTGCTGCACAGGCCTCACCGCTCCACCCTACTCCCAATCGCTGTCCTGGCCATCCCTGCACGCACCCAGGTCTCATGTTATTCTCCGGCAATGGAAGCCTTACACTGCAGTGGAACGAGTAAACCCTCGTACTCCCCTCCGTGTGGGAAACAACTGCCGAGTCTTCTGCGGCTCCGGGTCAATCCCTTCATATGCCTATCTGTCGTCCACCGCCTTGGTGCTCTCGACGCGGTGCGGTCAACATGGTCAAGGAACGACTTCCATTGGAAGAGGACGATACGTGGAGAGTCTGACAGCTGGGTCCACGATCGCACGCAAGGAAGTGCCTCCTTATTACAGGCAAAAAAATGATTCGCCCCTCACAGCTGGGACCCGCTAGCTATATCTTCACACACACGGAAGTGCCTCCTTGTCCTCCCTGACAGCTAGGACCCATCTAGTGGAAGCATATGTAGCGTTATCTGTCTAGTCACGAACGTGTACGTACAAATCAGTCGATCGGTCTCTCCGCAGCGATGAATCGTGGCCGAGTAAGGAGCAACACGTGTCGTACGTACAGTCCCTTCAAAACCGTGTACATGTACGTACGGCCACAGGGCAAAAAACATGGCTACATACGTACATACAGGCAGAGTCTCGAAACGCGTACTCGCGCATACGTACGGCCATGCTGTCCCGTACATATGGAGACGATAGCAATGGTGTCGCGTTCATCGGCAGCCAACCAGCGGGGAACGGAGAAGCAACATCGTGTTCATCGGGAGGCAACCAACTTGGATGGAACAGCCGAAACTTGGTGTGGCGTATCACAAAACGGAGGGAAATGACCTTCTGCTGGAGCGCGTACATTCGAAACGGGGTCATGTTCATCGAGAAGGGTATGGCGTACCGCAAAATGGAGGAAATAGCCCTCTGCTCGACCAGCTACGGTTGAAACGGGATCCTATTCATCAGGAGGGGTCTGCCGTACCGCAAAACAGAGGAAATGGACTTGTGTTGGAGCGCTACGGTCGAAATGGGGTCCTGTTCATTGGGAGGGGTCTGGCATACCGCAAAATAGGACTCCACGGGCTACGGTTTACCACCGTCGACTTTCTCTAGCCTCGACCTGCACTCTTCATCCACCGCATCTTCCTCTGCCTCCGCTGGCTACTGTTCATCCAGCCCTCCATGGGGTCATTATAACACCCCGAGAATCATGCTACAATAATCCTAACCTAATGATGGCATGTCGCCCCGTTAGTTAAGCTTAATTGCCCTGGATAAAAATCAAACACAAATTCAAATTCAATTCATAAGTGAAATTCAAAATTTCACAAGCATGAGAACTAAAATGATCATCAGGTGGAAGATATTCATTTGTTAATATTGGTGGTGAACCAATATTTTCTAAAAGTATATTAATGCCTTGAAACAATTAAAACAGTGGCTAAAATAATGTTTAAATGCTTTTAAATTTATAAAACTTACAAACTAATTATTTAAATGCTAAAACTTACTATGGCAGTAGCATAATTTATAATATTAAATTAGGTGCTAGTTATATATTTTGTTCGGCTAATGTATTTTGAAACTAAAATAAAAACGGAAGTTACAAAAAGAGAAAACAAATTAAAGGAAAGTTAAAAGAAAGGAACCCCCTGCCACTGGGCCTCGGCGGCCCAATCAGCTGGCCCAGCCAGCCCACCTAGCCGCCCCCCCCCCCGGTCGCCTTCTCCCCCTGTACCCGTGACTTGGGTCGCTACAGGGGAGGAGCCCCGCCGGACTAACTCGCCGGCGCTGAAGAGTGGATAAGAGCCCCTCCCGGCCCTCACTCTCCCTCCTCGGATGAAACCCTAGCGCGCCTGTTTCCTCCCACTCACCTACCCTCTGTAATGCCCCGGATGTAATACTTTCCCTTTTGGGCAATATATATATCTTTGGCTCCATCAGTTCCATTCCGGGTTCTTTGTCTTTTCGGGTTTTCGTCTTCTGTCGTGTGCGTGTGTGCATTCATCCATATCATGTAGTCATTGTGCATCGCATTGCATTTGTGTTGTCGTTTGCATCCGGTCTCACTCGTTTCTTCCCGTTGTCCGTTTCGAGTTTCGGAGCCCTCTCATGTGTTCGTGGCATCACCGAGGCCTACTTTGGTGTTTGTCCGTGTAACGTTTCCGGTTTGGTGTGAGACTTGTCGTGCAATGTTGTTTTTTTGTGTGTAACCCGCCTGTCAAATCTCGTCGCGTTTGGAGTTCGTTTGGTGCTCCAACAGTTATTCTCGTGGGCTGAAAGTACCCCCTCTTTGAGGCCCAAAACACGCCTCCAACAGCCCACCAAACCAACCCAAACCCCTCCCTTCATCTAGGCCATCCAATTGTGATCGCGTGGCCGAAAACCTCACCTCATTTGGACAACCCTTGCTCCTTGTGCCTATATAAACGTCCACCTCCCCCAATTTTCGCGTCCAGAAACCCTAATGCTTCCACAGTGCGCCGCCGGTGCTTCCACCGTTGATCCGCGGTTCTTCCACCGTTGAGCTGCCATGCTTCCGACGTCCCAGCGAACCGTGCTTCTGAAGTTCGTCGCCGTGCTTCCGACGGCGGCCGGCTGTGCTTCCTGCCGCGTGGGCCCGCGCCCGGTCATCTCCTTCCTCCGGCCATCTTCTTCCTCCGGATCCCGCCGCCGCCGGAGCTCCCCTCATCGGAGGAGCTCGCCGCCGCCGGTCCCTCACCGCCCCGCCGCCACTTCGCCGCCGGCCGGCCTCTTCTCCAGCCGCACCGGTCGCCTCCCCCTCAGGCCCCAGCCGCGCCGCCCTCCGCCGCCGGCCGGCGCCACCACCTCTCCGGCCGGGCCGCCGCGCCCCGCCGTCCCCTCCTCCAGCCGGCGAGGTGCCCCACCGCCAGCCTCCCGCCTCCCGTCGCCCGCAGCGGCGCCCGACGCTAGCCGCCTCGCCCGATCTGGCCGAGCCTAACGGGCCGGGATCTGGCGCCCGCGACCCGTTAGCCCGGCGGATCCGGCCCGATCCGCGAGCCCGCGGCCCGTTTGACTCCGCCGCCCGCTGTTGACCAGATCCGTTGACCCGCGTTGACTGAGGAGGTTGTTTTTCACTAAGTCCCTGGAGTTTTAGTTGTCTGATGTTGTTTTCTTTTGATGATAACTTTTTGTGTGCATGTCCGATTTGAGCAAATGATATGTCAAAATGTTCGTGGAGACTTGTACTACGTTTTGTTCCATTGTGCCATGCATGTTTGAGGTCATCTAGATGCTTTAATATCTGTTGCAAGAGTGCTACTTGTTATAAACTGTTGTTAGTAGTTGTTTTCATGCCATGTTTGCAATGTGATAACTTGGTGCATGTTTATCCAAATGAAGCAAATGATATGTCCACGTGTTCATCATGAGTTTCTCTACATGTTCGTTGCTTTAGTTTGCATGTTAGATTTCATCTTGCCATGTTTATCTCCTTTGCAAAGTTCTATGTGGCTGTTATGTAGTTAAACTTGTTACGAGATGCCTCGTAGAGGAGCTCGTTGCTATTGATGTGGTTGTCCCCTTGATGCATGCTTAGATGTTTTGGACTCCCCATCATGTGTACTTTGCTGTGGTGCAAACCACTTGTCTTGATATGCTTTGAGGTGACTTAAACTTGCTCTCAAAGATGCCATGATGTTACTACTGTTTTAACACTTAGTGAAATTTCACTAAGTCTGGAATCTGTATGTCCAGATGCCATGTTTGCTTGTTGTTCTAGGAAAATCCATGCTAGTTTTGGGGTGACTCTTGATGATTCCTTGTTGTATAAGTTGTTGGCTATCCATTCATGTTCTCACATGCTTATTTGGATGGCTGTAGCATATTTAACTTTTGCTCCCAAGTTGCTATAAAATACTGCTGTCAGGATTTTGTTGTCAAGTTAAAAATGTCATAGCTTGTTGCTATTGATCTATGCTTCCTTTGGAGATGCTCCAATGGAATTGTTTGCCGTAGGAGATGTCTACTTTATGTCCATGCTCATTGCCATGATGTTTGAGTGCTGTAGACTATTTATTTCTTGCTCCGAAGTTGCTATGTGGCTGTTAATTTCAGCTTTCCATGTTTATTGTTTCGGGTGTAACTTTTAGCCCGTTGCTCCGTTTTGAGCAAGTCCTATATGTAACTTGGTTGATTTTGCATGTAGATTCATAATATCCTATTGTTATCATGTTTTGAAATATTTTTCTTGAATGCAAATTGCCATGCTCCTTGTGCTGTAACACTGTGCTTCCTATGTAGACTTTCTATGCTTCCATAGTGCATCTGCATTGCTTCCATAGTGCATCAGCCATGCATCCAGTAGTCTTGTGCATTGCATCTTGTTGATTTTCGTGCCTTGTGTGTTTGTGTTGAGTAGAGCCGGAAGCTGAGTACGAGTACGAGAACGAGGTTACTACCGAGGTTGAGAACGAGGATCTCTCTTACGATCCCATCGACAACTCTTCAGGCAAGATGACCGAACCCCGATAACATTACTATCTTTGCCTATTGCTAGAAGTATCACTCTATAGTTTTGCCTCGATGCCCATGTTTTCCTGTCAGCCTCCTATTGTAACCATGAACCTGTTTAACCACCCTACCTATGCAAACCATTGATTGGCTATACATAGGCTTCGCTCAGCCCCTCTTATAGCATTGTTAGTTGCAGGAGAAGATTGAAGATTCTTGCTTCTTGTTGAAGCTTGTTGGGATATCACACTATATTAATTATTAAATGAAATCATCTATATATTGGTAATGGGTGGAAGACTAAGCCTTTTGCTTGGTGTTTTGTTCCACTCATACCGCCCTAGGAACCATATAAACCGGTGTTATGTTCCTTGATTATGCGTTCCTCACACGGTTGGGGTTATGGGACCCCCTCGATAAACCGCTAAGTGCTAAGTCTTTTCCAGCAAGTCCCAACATTGGTACTATTTGCCTAATAACTAAAACTTGCATAGGGACTAGCTATCCCTTTTATTTTAATCAACAACCCCGGGCCAGTGCTCCTCATGAGTGTTGGTCCGAACTGAGCAGACTGCGGGGCCGCCTTGGGGATACCCGAGGTATCTGGCATACTCCTGTAGGATGTCTCATCCGGTCGTGGCCTGAGACTAGATACGCGCGGCTACTGTCAGGGTGTCGGCACGCCGGGAGGATTGCTGGATTAGTCTTACCTTAGTCGGAGTATCTTGAGCACGGGATTCCGAGGATACCCGGGCCTTCCCACCTTGGAGTTGCGACTCCGCGGAACGTGGGCTTGTCATGGGCCAAGTTGGAACACCCCTGCAGGGTTATGAACTTTCGAAAGCCGTGCCCGCGGTTATGTGGCAGATGAGAATTTGTTAATATCCGGTTGAAGAATACTTGACACCAGGTTCGAATACACTACCAGCGTGAGTACCGTGACGGTCATTTTTCGAAAGGGATTCGGGAAGTGAACACGGTGGGGTTATGTTTGACTTGCTAGTTAAGATCACTTCGTGATCATCTCTTGACCGAGGCACCTTCTCTTCTCGCTCTCTTTTACGTAAGCTAGGCTAGTGCTGCTGCAACCTCTTTTTCTTTCTTCAGCCTTGTTCCACACCCAAGGCTTGGATAGTTGTGTTACCCGGGAACAGGATTGCTGAGTCCTCTGTGGCTCATAGTTACTTCAACACACCAGATGCAGGTACTATGGTGAGCTACACAGGCGATGGCACTGAGCTAGACTGGGAGTACGACGAGGAGCGTAGCCGTTACTATGTGAACTATCCGGTTGATCAGTAGAGCTTCTACTAGGATTCGATCTAGACGTGTGGTTTAATGTTATGTTTGGTATCTTGTCTTTTGTATCTTTACCCTTAGATGGGCTGTGATGTTTATTTGGATGATGATTGGATATGTAATGATTTGTGTGACGTGGCGAGTGTAAGCCAACTATCTTTTCCGTTTTCATCCCTATTTTTACATGAGATGTGCAAAGGTACCAAACTTGCGATCATTCCAGAATGGGCTTATATCTTTAAGTCATGCCTCGACACGTAGGAGATATAGTCCCATCCTGGGCATTACACCCTCCTCCCAGATCCATCCCCTTCTCCACCTCGCCCGAACGCGCTCGTCGTCGTCCACCTTGCTCCGACGTGGCCACCGGCCACCACGCGCGTCGCCGCCATGACGTAGATCCTCGCCGTTGTCCGCTATGCCCCCTGGTGCCATCTGCAGGAGCTTGGAAGCGCTACAGCACCATCACGCCATCGTCTTCAACCTCCGTCCGTCTCGGGCCGCCGCACGCCTACGCCGTCCCGGCCACCTCGACTCCTCCTCGGGCCTTCCCTGCAACAGCAGTGAGCCACTCCCCTCCTCCTTCTCCCCTTTAGCTCTCCCGCACGCCGTAGGTCGCTTTCGCCATCGTGCCAGAGATCCCGACGAGATCGCGGTTGCCGCCCCGTGCCTTCCCTGTTGTAATGCCCAGCATGGGACTATATCTCCTACGTGTCGAGGCACGACTTAGAGATATATGCCCATTCTGGAATGATCGCAAGTTTGGTACCTTTGCACATCTCATGTAAAAATAGGGCTGAAAGCTGAAAAGATAGTTGGCTTACACTCTCCACGTCACACAAATCATTACATGTCCAAACGTCATTGAAATAAACATCACAGCGCATCTAAGGGTAAGATCCAAATGAAAGATACCAAACATAACATTAAACCACAGGTCTAGATCGAATCCTAGTAGAAGCTCTACTGATCAACCGGATAGTTCACGTAGTAACGGCTACGCTCCTCGTCGTACTCCCAGTCTAGCTCAGTACCATCGCCTGTGTAGCTCACCATCGTACCTGCATCTGGTGTGGTGAAGTAACTGTGAGCCACAGAGGACTCAGCAATCCCGTTCCCGGGTAACACGACTATCCCAGCCTTGGGTGTGGAGCAAGGCTGAAGAAAGAACAAGAGGTTGCAGTAGCAATAGCACTAGCTTACGTAAAAGAGAGCGAGAAGAGAAGGTGCCTCGGTCGAGAGATGATCACGAAGTGATCCTAACTAAAGCAAGTCAAACATAACCCCACCGTGTTCACTTCCCGCATCCCTTTCGGAAAATGACCGTCACGGTACTCACGTTGGTAGTGTATTGGAACATGGTGTCAAGTTTTCTACAACCGGATATTAACAAATTCCCATCTGCCATATAACCGCGGGCACGTCTTTCGAAAGTTCAAAACCCTGCAGGGGTGTTCCAACTTGTCCCATGACAAGCCCACGATCCGCGGAGTCGCAACTCCAAAGTGGGAAGGCCCGAGTATCCTCGGAATCCCGTGCTCAAGATACTCCGACTAAGGTAAGGCTAATCCAGCAAATCCTCCCGGTGTGCCGACACCCTGACAATACCCGCGCGTATCTAGTCTCAGGCCATGACCGGATGGGACAAGCTACGGGTTTTTACCAATCCTCGAGTTCCCTCGTGGTCGCCCCGCACGTTTCCCAGTTCGGACCAACACTCATGTGGAGCACTGGCCCGGGGTTGTTGATTAAAAACTCGGGTTTGCAAGACCCTATGCAAGTTTTAGTTATTAGGCAAATAGTACCAATGTTGGGACTTGCTGGAAAGGACTTAGCACTTAGCGGTTTATCGAGGGGGTCCCATAACCCCAACCGTGTGAGGAACGCATAATCAAGGAACATAACACCGGTTTATACGGTTCCTAGTGGCATGAGTGGAACAAATCACCAAGCAAAAGGCTTAGCCTTCCACCCATTACCAATATATAGATGATTTCATTTAATAATTAATATAGTGTGATATCCCAACAAGCTTCAACAAGAAGCAAGAATTTTCAATCTTCTCCTGCAACTAACAATGCTATAAGAGGGGCTGAGCGAAGCCTACGTATAGCCAATCAATGGTTTGCATAGGTAGGGTGGTTGAACAGGTTCATGGTTACAATAGGAGGCTGACAGGAAAAATATGGGCATCGAGGAAAAACTATAGAGCGAGACTTCAAGCAATAGGCAAAGATAGTAATGTTATCGGGGTTCGGTCATCTTTCCTAAAGAGTTGTCGATGGGATCGTAAGAGAGATCCTCGTTCTCAACCTCGGTAGTACCCTCGTACTCGTACTCGGTCTCAGCTTCCGGCTCTACTCAACACAAACACACAAGGCATGAAAATCAACAAGATGCAATGCACAAAACTACTGGATGCATGGCTGATGCACTATGGAAACAAAACAGATGCACTTAGGAAGCATAGAAAGTCTACATAGGAAGCACAGTGTTACAGCACAAGGAGCATGGCATTATGCATCAAGCAAAATACTTCAAAACATGATAACAAGAGGGTAATATGAATCTACATGCAAAAACACACAAGTTACATATAGGACTTGCTCAAAACGGAGCAACGGGCTAAAAGTTACACCCGAAACAATAAACATGCACAAGCTAAAACTAATAGCCACATAGCAACTTCGGAGCAAGAGATAAATAGTCTACAACACTCAAACATCATGGCAATGAGCATGGACATAAACTAGACATATCCTACAGCAAACAATTCCATTGGAGCATCCCCAAAGGAGCCATGGATCAATAGCAACAAGCTATGACATATTGAACTTGACAACAAAAACCTGACAGCAGTAATTTGTTGCAACTTGGGAGCAAGAGTTAAATATGGTACAGCCACTCAAATAAGCATGTGAGAGCATGAATGGATAGCCAACAACTTATACAACAAGGAATAATCAAGAGTCATCGCAAAACTATCATGGATTTGCCTAGAACAACAAGCAAACATGGCATCTGGAAATTACAGATTCCAGACTTAGTGAAATTTCACTATGTGTTAAAACAGTAGTAACATCATGGCCTCTTTGTGAGCAAGGTTAAGTTACCTCAAAGCATATCAAGACAAGTGGTAAGCACCACAGCAAAGTACACATGATGGTGAATCCAAAACATCTAAGCATGCATCAAGGGGACAAACACGGCAATAGCAACGAGCTCCTCTACGAGGCATCTCGTAACAAGTTTAACGACATAACAGCCACATAGCACTTTGCAAAGGAGATAAACATGGCAAGATGAAATCTATCATGCAAGCTAAAGCAACCAACATGTAGAGCATTTCATGATGAACATGTGGACATATCATTTGCTTCATTTGGATAAACATGCACCAAGTTATCACATTGCAAAGATGGCATGAAAACAACTACAAACTGCAGTTTATAACAAGTAGCACTCTTCCAACAGATATTTAAGCATCTATATGACCTCAAACATGCATGGCACAATGGAACAGAACATAGTACAAGTCTCCACGATCATTTTGACATATCATTTGCTCAAATCGGACAACCACACAAAAAGTTATCATCAAAACAAAACAGCATCAGGAACTTAAAACTGCCAGGGACTTAGTGAAAAAAAACCACCTCGGGTCAGAGCAGTCAAATGGGCCGGATCTGCGGAGTCAACGGGACAGACGGGGTCAACGCAACCCACTAGGCCGGATCGGGTTAACGGGCTCGGGGCGAGGCGGAGGAGGCCCGTTAGGCCCAGCGGGAGCCGATCCGATCGGGGCTCGGGATCTGGCGCCTGGCTCCTCGAGCCCTCGTGCGCAGGGCGGCGGCGGCGCCTCCCTCGAGCGCAGGCAGCGGCCGGCGGCGGTGCCCGGTCGGCGCGGCGGCGGTGCCCGGCCGGCGCGGCGGCGCGGAGGAGGTGAAGTGGCGGCGGGGCTCGGCGGAGGGGCGGACGAGGCCGGCGGGAGATGCGGCCGGGGAGGCCGGGCGGCGGGGCGGCAAAGGTGAGTGGCCGGCGGGGTGGGGCCTGGCGACGGTGGCGTGGCACTCCGGCCGGAGGCGGGGGAAGCTTCGGCGAGGTGAGGTTGAAGATGACCCCGCAGGCCCGCGCGTCGGATCTCGGAAGCACGGACGCGGGTCGGAAGCGCGATTGTAGCACTACGGAAGTACAGTCGCGGAGAGGTCCGAAGCACGGTGGCTCAACGGTGGAAGCACCGCGGTGCAATGGTGGAAGCACCGCCGGCGAACTGTGGAAGCATTAGGGTTTCAGACGCCAAAATTGGGGGAGATGGACGTTTGTATAGGCACAAGGAGCTAGGGTTGTCGAAATGACGTGAGGTTTTCGGCCACGCGATCACAATTGGATGGCCTAGATGAAGGGAGGGGTTTGGGTTGGTTTTGTGGGCTGTTGGAGGGGTGTCTTGGGCTTCAAAGAGGAGGTACTTTCAGCCCACGAGAATAACTGATGGGGCATCAAACGATCTCCAAACGCGACGAGATCTGACAGGCGGGTTACACACACCAAAACAACAACTGATACGTCTCAAATGTATCTACTTTTCCAAACACTTTTGATATTGTTTTGACCTCATTCTTGCATGATTTGAACTAAGCTAACCCGGACTGACGCTGTTTTCAGCAGAGCTGCCTGTATGGTTTTATTGTGTTTAGGAAAACGGATTTTTAAGTATCTCAGAAAAATCCACGAAAAATCACAGAAAATCCACGCACCCGAAGGGACCAGGAGCCAGAAGTGGGGCCAGAGGGGGGGCAGGGGGGGCAGGGGGTGCCCAGGCGCCCTGTGGGCGCCCCCCCCCCTGGGCCGCACCGGGGGGTCGCCTGGGTGGGGCCCACACCCCCTGGTGCCATACTTTGCCTCGTATTTTTACTCGCGACACGGAAACCCTAGATCAGAAGTTCTTTTCACAGTTTTCCGTCGCGGAGCCGCCGCCACCCTCTGTTCTTCCTCGGGAGGGCTAATTTGGAGGCTGAATTGGCCTCCGGAGAGGGGAGATCGTCGCCATCGTCATCATCATCACCACTCCATCATCCCTCCATGACTTCTCCCTCCATGTGTGAGTAATTCCCCTGCTGTAGGCGAAGGGGATGGTAGGGATTGGATGAGTTAGATCATGTAATAGTTTGTCAGATCGTTGGGGGCATGTTGCCTATCATCTACTATGGTGTTTATCATCTTTGCTTCAACTTGTTATTCTTAATGCTTGACACTTAGGGCCCGAGTGCCATGATCTCAGATCTGAACCATATGTGTTTGCATGAATATATTTGTGTTCGTGATCCTATCTATGAGTTGTTTGCACCTATTATGGTTCGGAACCGGCGATCCCAAAAGTGACAGCTTGGGACACCAAAGGGGATGGTCCGTAGTTTGAGGATTACATGTATCCATTGAGTTCATTGCTTTGTTCCGGTGCTCTTTGACAGGAGCACCTTAATCTCCAGAAGTTCCTTTTGGCCCCGTTCGTAGCGGGATGGTAGGACAAAAGATGTTGTGCAAGTTCTTATTGCAAGCACGTACAACTACCTACGGGATACATGCCTAATGTTTGATAATTGCCTAGATGATCATTACTTTTCCGTGTGCCGTGCCCCAAGTTAGAATCTATCTCATCCATGCAGCGCCCAACCATCCATCTCCCTAGCCTACAGTGTTTTAAACCCTGCTTGTCACTAGTTGCTACTTTTGCCATTTACCTTCACTATTTACTTCTGCTGTTTACTTTTACTATCACTATTATCACTATCATATCACTGTTACCACTTATCTTTTGTTGCAAGTAAGTATATTTCAGGTGCGGTTGAATTGACAACTCAACTGTCAAAGCTTATAAATACTCTTTGGCTCCCCGTGTGTCGAATCAATAAATTGGGTTATTCTTACCCGCGAAGACTATCTCGATCCCTTATGGTTGAGGGTTATCAACAACGCACGACAAGTCTCACGCCAAACCGGAAACGTTACACGGCCAAACACCAAAGTACGCCTCGGGGATGCCACGGACACGTGAGAGAGCTCCGGAACTCGAAATTGACAACGGGAAGGAAGGAGTGGGACCGGATGCAAACGACAACACAAATGCAATGCGATGCACATGACTACATGATATGGATGAAAGAACACACGCACACGACAAAAGAACGAAAACCCGAAAGACGAAGAACCCGGAATGGAAATGATGGAGCCAAAGATACATATATTGCCCAAAAGGGAAAGTATTACATCCGGGGCATTACAAAGTCTCCTCCACTACGAAAAGATCTCGTCCCGAGATCTAGGGCTGGAAGAAGGAAGGGTACTCGGAACGAAGGTGATCTTCTCGTTCCCATGTAGCTTCTCGGTCAGTATGGTGTGACCACTTGACTTTCAAGAATTTGATGGACTTGTTGCGGGTCTTGCGCTCGGTTTCTTCGAGAATAGCAACGGGATGCTGTCGGTAAGACATGTCTTGTTGAAGATCAATCTCCTCAAACGGAATGGTGCGTTCAGGTGTCTTGAAGCACTTGCGGAGTTGAGACACATGAAACACATCATGAACATTGGCGAAGTTGGAGGGGAGCTCAAGTTGATATGCTAGATCCCCTCTTTTGCCAAGGATCTTGAAAGGCCCGGCGTATCTAGGAGCAAGCTTTCCTTTGATACCGAATCTTTGGGTGCCTTTCATAGGAGAAACACGGAGATAGACATGATCCCCGATGTTGAAGGCCAAATTACGATGCTTGCCGTCATAGTAGCTCTTCTGACGCGACTGAGCGGCCTTGAGATTCTCACGTATGACTTTGCACATCTCTTCGGCTTCTGAGATCAAGTCATTGACGTTCACCCGTCTCGGACCAGTTGAGAGGGGTACGACACTTTCTGCCATAGAGGATTTCAAACGGAGCTTTGCCGGCACTTGCTTGGAAGCTGTTGTTGTAAGAGAACTCGGCAAACGGAAGGCAATCTTCCCATTTCATGCCAAAAGATATGACACGGGCTCTGAGCATGTCTTCTAGAATCTGATTCACTCTCTCGACTTGACCACTAGTCTGAGGGTGAAAAGCAGTGCTGAAACGAATCTTAGTGCCCATGGCAGACTGAAATGAGTCCCAGAACTTAGAAGTGAACAAACTTCCACGGTCTGAGGAGATGACTTGAGGAATGCCATGTAAGGACACAGTTCTGGAAGTGTACAACTCTGCCAATTGAGCTGCATAGATTGATTCTTTGACTGGAAGGAAGTGAGCGACTTTGGTAAGCTTGTCAATCACCACAAAGATAGAATCATTCCCTCTCTTGGACTTAGGAAAGCCAGTGACGAAATCCATTTCAATGTGGTCGAATTTCCACTCGGGAATAGGAAGAGGTTGGAGAAGACCGGCTGGACGTTGATGCTCTGCTTTCACTCTTCTGCAGACATCACATTCATTCACTAATTGGGCAATCTCCCTTTTCATGCGTGTCCACCAGTAAGATTGCTTGAGGTCTTGGTACATCTTGGAACTACCAGGATGAATGGAAAGGAGGGAATCATGTGCTTCGTCCATTATGAGCTTCCTGAGATCACCTTTGGGAACCACGAGTCTGTCCTCAAAGAACAAGGTATCTCTCTCATCGATGCGATAGCACTTGTATTTGGGAGTACCCTTTGCAATACCATGTTTCACATTCTGCACCATAGCATCACTAAGTTGGGCCTCACATATCTGATCTTCCAAGGTAGGAGCAACTTGAAGATTTGCAAGAAAACCTTGCGGAACTACTTGGAGGTTGAGCTTCCTGAAAGCTTCACAAAGCTCAGGCTGGAACGGCTTGATAAGGAGGGTGTTGCAATATGCCTTTCTGCTCAAAGCATCTGCAATCACATTCGCCTTGCCAGGTGTGTATTCGATGCTGGAATCATACTCTTGGACCATCTCGACCCAACGAGTCTAGCGGAGGTTCAGATTCGGCTGTGTGAAGATGTACTTCAAGCTCTTCTGATCGGTGAAGATGTCAACTTTTCTGCCCAACAGAAGGTGTCTCCACGTAATCAAAGCATGTACCACAGCTGCTAGTTCAAGATCATGTGTGGGGTAGTTCTTCTCACTTGGCTTGAGCTGACGAGAAGTGTATGCCACAATTTTCTTGTCCTGCACTAGCACACCACCAAGTCCTTGAAGAGAAGCATCACAGAATACTTCGTAGGGCTTGGACTCATCTGGAGGAGTAAGAACTGGAGCAGAGACGAGCTTTTCTTTGAGAGTTTTGAATGCCACTTCACAATCTGGAGACCAGTAGTACTTGACATTCTTCTGCAGCAAGTTGGAAAGAGGCTTGGCAATCTTGGAGAAGTTCTCAACGAACCTTTTGCAATAGCTGGCAAGACCAAGGAAGCTTCGGAGTTGCTTGACGTTCTGAGGAGTTTCCTAGTTGACAATTGCTTCAACTTTCTCGGGGTTTACCGCAATACCGTCAGCAGAGATGATATGGCCCAGATACAAGACCTTATAGAGCCAAAATTCGCACTTGGAGGACTTGGCATAGAACTTATGTTCACGGAGTCTGTCGAGAACCAGACGGAGGTGCTTTTCGTGATCTTCTTCATTCTTGGAAAATACCAAAATATCATCCAGATACACAAGCACAAACTCGCCGGTGTAGGGGTTGAAAATGTAGTACATCATTCTCGAGAAGGTAGGTGGAGCATTAGCGAGACCAAAGGACATGATTGTATACTCATATGAGCCGTAGCTCGTTCTCAAGGCAGTCTTGTGGATATCTTCTTCACGAATGCGAATTTGGTGATAGCCCATTCGGAGATCGAGCTTTGAGAACACTTTAGCTCCTTTGAGCTGCTCGAACATTTCATTGATGTTGGGGAGCGGATACTTGTTCTTTATTGTCTTCTTGTTCAATGGCCGGTAATCAACGCAGAGGCGCTCCGTGCCATCCTTCTTCTTGACAAATAAGACACCACAGCCCCAAGGAGACGTACTAGGCCTGATCAGACCCATACGCTCTTGTTCGTCAAGCTGCTTCTTCAACTCCTTCAATTCTCAAGGAGATAGCTTGTACGGACGCCGGCATGCTGGCTCAGTACCCGACTCGAGTTCAATGACGAATTCCACTTGACGGTGTGGAGGCATGCTTAGAAGTTCTTCAGGAAAGACGTCTTCGTATTCGTTAACCACCGGAATTTGAGATATGGCATTAATCTCGCCCTTGTCATTGAGAGAGAAAAGCTTGATTGTGTTATCCCTGGAGGCGAAGATAATCACATCTTCATCGGAATGAGTAATCTTGACTTCCTTATTTGCACAATCAATGTGAGCATCATGCTGAGAAAGCCAATCCATCCCGAGGATGAGGTCGATGTCGGAATTGCCGAGAATAACCGGATTAGCCAGAAAGCGATAATCACACATGCGAATAGATACATTCGGAGCCACCATACTAGAACTCAATTTCTTGCCAGGAGATATAACACTCAAAGTTCTTGGTAAAGCTTCAGAGTGAACATTATTCTTGGATGCCAATGGATATGACATGAAGGAACATGAAGCACCCGAATCAAACAAAACTTTTGCAGGGATAGAGTTAACTGGAAGGTTACCCAAAATCACATCCGAAGAATTCTCTGCTTGCGCTGCATTCATCAGATTCACTCTTGCTGCCTTCGGATCATGCTTGACAATAGCGATACTGACAGGAGGAGGAGGCGGAAGGTGCCTTGGGTTGTTGCACTTGTTGTAATAATGACCCTTCTGGCCACACTTGTAGCAAGTCACCTCAGAAAGTGGACGAGTAGGAGGAACACTTGGTCTTGGAGCTTGGAACTGCGACTTGGACTGCTTGCTTGGGTTGGGTGGGTGGGAGAAACCACGACCACCAGCATTCTTGTTGTTGTTGTTGTTGTAGGGAGCTCGGATCACAGGAGGAGGTGGAAGCCAAAATTTCTGTTGCTCCGCGACCACTTGAGAAGATGAGGAGGAGTGAACGGCATCTCGAATCCTCTTTTTGGAAGCCTCCATCTTGAGCTGGGCTGCCTCTTGCTTAAGCGCCATGTTATAGAATTGTCAAACTCATCAGGCTCGAACAAGGTGAGAGCAAGTTGAAGTTCATCCTTCAGACCTCCACGGAACTGATAGATCTTGCTCTTGGCATCTGGGATGTCTTGCTTAGCATAGCGGGCAAGGTTCTGGAACTTGACATTATACTGGTAGACAGTCATAGAGCCTTGCTTCAGGTTGCGGAATTGCTCACGCATACCCTCGATGACACTTGTTGGAATGTGGTGAGAGCGAAAGTCCTTGCAGAAATCCTGCCAAGAGATCACACGCCCTTCTCTGGAGTCTTTGTACTGTTGCCACCAATCAGCTGCTTGGTCCTTGAGTTGGAAGGCTGCAAACTTCACATAGTCCTCAGGCCTTACGTTGTTGCATTCAAAATGCTTCTTGATATCAGTGATCCAATCTTCAGCATCGAGAGGGTCGACAAAGTAACTGAAAGCCTTTGCTTGATTAGACAAGAACTGGTTGAGCGTAGCATGGTGCTGCTGGTTGAAGAAATTGCCTTGGTTCCCTGGAGCACCCTGATTTGCTTTATTTGCTTGCATCTGCTGCATCATCTGCATCAACATCTGGGTGTTCTGATTTGTAGTCTACATAATCGCTCTCCAGGCCTCAGACGGAGGAGGAGGGGAAGGAGGACGGTCAGGAACCTCTTCACCCTCTGGGTTAGCGTTGGGAACCCGTTTCGGAGCCATCCTGAAAGAGATGACCACCAATCAGCAATTTGATTGAAAGAAGGTATAAGCTGAAGCAACGGATATAATGCAACATAGTCTTCACAAGAATCATTCGAACAAGAGGAACGAATGAAATTCTCAGTTCAATGATAACAACAATCTTCACGAGAAGCCACTGGGAGACAAAAGGTAAATAAGAAAAACAACAAGGTACAGATGGGACAAACATAAGATAGGAGCTTCGTTCGACATCTTTGTGCTGAAAGCTTATGGAACGTGTTACGAAAGGGTTTTGCAATCCCCGGATCAGCATAGCCAAGGATCCTTTAAGATGCAACTCCCGATTGGAACATCGGCCATAAAACCACTTCACTCAATGTAGAACCCCGAACTCCGTAACCTGCATTCGTTGGAAGAATGCCTACGAGCTACTGGATAAACCCACCTATTAATTTCCGAAAGTTTCCAGTTACGCAATCAGGTGTTGGGGATACAGGGGAAGCATCGCGCACCCAACTCTAATCCTACATCCAGCTGTATCCATCCTTCAACACATAACCAGTTGTTCTCGGAAACCGTCTACCTTGGACCTTCGATACGCATCTACTATACAAGCTATGGCAATACTCCCGAACTACCTCCCCAGTACTGTGTGATGTCGGGGTTATCTTGCCACTAACCGTATAGGAGAGTTTTCGATGTCGGCCGTCTTAAGTACTCTAGAACTGCCGCGATATGCTTGTGACGACAATACCCCGAAGCTCAACTCCCCGGGACATTGCCACAACCCCTAATGTCAGGAGGCATCGAGAACAATATTCTCGTCACAAAGACATCGAAACAATCCAAACAATACTCGCGAGATTCCGAAAAAAAATTGGTGCAATTTTTGGAAGTGGAAGAGGCAAGAGTAGTCGTCAGGAGTCCTCACCAGAATGAAAAGAGATGAGGAGCAAAAGAATTCCTACTCTCCGATATAAATATAGGACTCAAAACATTTTAAGTGTGTGCCTAGACTCGACCGTCAACGATTCGATCAAACAGTGGGGGCTTCTAGGTCGGAGAAGGCTCTGAATACCAACTTGTAATGCCCAGGATTGGACTATATCTCCTACGTGTCGAGGCACTTCTTAAAGATATAAGCCCATTCTGGAATGATCGCAAGTTTGGTACCTTTGCACATCTCATGCAAAAATAGGGCTGAAAGCTGAAAAGATAGTTGGCTTACACTCGCCACATCACACAAATCATTACATGTCCAAACATCATTCAAATAAAGATCCAAATGAAAGATACCAAACATAACATTAAACCACAGGTCTAGATCGAATCCTAGTAGAAGCTCTACTGATCAACCGGATAGTTCACGTAGTAACGGCTACGCTACTCGTCGTACTCCCAGTCTAGCTCAGTACCATCGCCTGTGTAGCTCACCATCGTACCTGCATCTGGTGTGGTGAAGTAACTGTGAGCCATAGAGGACTCAGCAATCCCGTTCCCGGGTAACACGACTATCCCAGCCTTGGGTGTGGAGCAAGGCTGAAGAAAGAACAAGAGGTTGCAGCAGCATTAGCACTAGCTTACGTAAAAGAGAGCGAGAAGAGAAGGTGCCTCGGTCGAGAGATGATCACGAAGTGATCCTAACTAAAGCAAGTCAAACATAACCCCACCGTGTTCACTTCCCGAATCCTTTCGGAAAATGACCGTCACGGTACTCACGCTGGTAGTTTATTGGAACATGGTGTCAAGTTTTCTACAATCGGATATTAACAAATTCCCATCTGCCACATAACCGCGGGCACGGCTTTCGAAAGTTCAAAACCCTGCAGGGGTGATCCAACTTGGCCCATGACAAGCCCACGATCCGCGGAGTCGCAACTCTAAAGTGGGAAGGCCCGAGTATCCTCGGAATCCCGTGCTCAAGATACTCCGACTAAGGTAAGGCTAATCCAGCAAATCCTCCCGGCGTGCCGACACCCTGACAATAGCTGCGCGTATCTAGTCTCAGGCCACGACCGGATGGGACAAGCTACGGGTTTTTACCAATCCTCGAGTTCCCTCGTGGTGGCCCCGCAGGTTGCCCAGTTCGGACCAACACTCATGTGGAGCACTGGCCCGGGGTTGTTGATTAAGAACTCGGGTTTGCAAGACCCTATGCAAGTTTTAGTTATTAGGCGAATAGTACCAATGTTGGGACTTGCTGGAAAAGACTTAGCACTTAGCGGTTTATCGAGGGGGTCCCATAACCCCAACCATGTGAGGAACGCATAATCAAGGAACATAACACCGGTTTATACGGTTCCTAGCGGCATGAGTGGAACAAATCACCAAGCAAAAGCCTTAGCCTTCCACCCATTACCAATATATAGATGATTTCATTTAATAATTCATATAGTGTGATATCCCAAGAAGCTTCAACAAGAAGCAAGAATCTTCAATGTTCTCCTGCAACTAACAATGCTATAAGAGGGGCTGAGCGAAGCCTACGTATAGCCAATCAATGGTTTGCATAGGTAGGGTGGTTGAACAGGTTCATGGTTACAATAGGAGGCTGACAGGAAAAACATGGGCATCGAGGAAAAACTATAGAACGAGACTTGTAGCAATAGGCAAAGATAGTAATGTTATCGGGGTTCGGTCATCTTGCCTGAAGAGTGGTCAATGGGATCGTAAGAGAGCTCCTCGTTCTCAACCTCGGTAGTAGCCTCGTACTCGTACTCGGTCTCAGCTTCCGGCTCTACTCAACACAAACACACAAGGCACGAAAATCAACAAGATGCAATGCACAAAACTACTGGATGCATGGCTGATGCACTATGGAAGCAAAACAGATGCACTTAGGAAGCACAGAAAGTCTACATAGGAAGCACAGTGTTACAGCACAAGGAGCATGGCATTATGCATGAAGCAAAATACTTCAAAACATGATAACAAGAGGATAATATGAATCTACATGCAAAAACACACAAGTTACATATAGGACTTGCTCAAAACGGAGCAACGGGCTAAAAGTTACACCCGAAACAATAAACATGCACAAGCTAAAATTAACAGCCACATAGCAACTTCGGAGCAAGAGATAAATAGTCTACAACACTCAAACATCATGGCAATGAGCATGGACATAAACTAGACATATCCTACAGCAAACAATTCCATCGGAGCATCCCCAAAGGAGCCATGGATCAATAGCAACAAGCTATGACATATTGAACTTGACAACAAAAACCTGACAGCAGTAATTTGTTGCAACTTGGGAGCAAGAGTTAAATATGCTACAGCCACTCAAATAAGCATGTGAGAGCATGAATGGGTAGCCAACAACTTATACAACAAGGAATCATCAAGAGTCACCCCAAAACTATCATGGATTTGCCTAGAACAACAAGCAAACATGGCATCTGGAAATTACAGATTCCAGACTTATTGAAATTTCACGAAGTGTTAAAACAGTAGTAACATCATGGCATCTTTGTGAGCAAGGTTAAGTCACCTCAAAGCATATCAAGACAAGTGGTAAGCACCACAGCAAAGTACACATGATGGTGAATCCAAAACATCTAAGCATGCATCAAGGGGAGAAACACGGCAATAGCAACGAGCTCCTCTACGAGGCATCTCGTAACAAGTTTAACGACATAACAGCCACATAGCACTTTGCAAAGGAGATAAACATGGCAAGATGAAATCTATCATGCAAGCTAAAGCAACCAACATGTAGAGCATTTCATGATGAACATGTGGACATATCATTTGCTTCATTTGGATAAACATGCACCAAGTTATCACATTGCAAAGATGGCATGAAAACAACTACAAACAGCAGTTTATAACAAGTAGCACTCTTCCAACAGATATTTAAGCATCTAGATGACCTCAAACATGCATGGCACAATGGAACAAAACGTAGTACAAGTCTCCACGATCATTTTGACATATCATTTGCTCAAATCGGACAACCACACACAAAGTTATCATCAAAACAAAACAGCATCAGGAACTTAAAACTGCCAGGGACTTAGTGAAAAAAAAACCACCTCAGGTCAGAGCAGTCAAACGGGCCGGATCTGCGGAGTCAACGGGACGGACGGGGTCAACGCGGCCCACCAGGCCGGATCGGGTTAACGGGCTCGGGGCGAGGCGGAGGAGGCCTGTTAGGCCCAGCGGGAGCCGATCCGATCGCACGCAGGGCGGCGGCGGCGCCTCCCTCGAGCGCAGGCAGGGGCCGGCGGCGGTGCCGGGCCGGCGCGGCGGCGCGGAGGAGGTGAAGTGGCGGCGGGGCTTGCCGGAGGGGCGGCGGAGGCCGGCGGGAAATGCGGCCGGGGAGGCCGGCGGCGGGGCGGCGAAGGTGAGTGGCCGGCGGGGCGGGGCCCGGCGGCGGTGGCGTGGCGCTCCGGCCGGAGGCGGCGGAAGCTCCGGCGAGGTGAGGTTGAAGATGACCCCGGGGGCCCGCGCGTCGGATCTCGGAAGCACGGACGCGGGTCGGAAGCATGATTGCAGCACAACGGAAGCACAGTCGCGGAGAGGTCGGAAGCACGGTGGCTCAACGGTGGAAGCACCGCGGTGCAACTGTGGAAGCACCGGCGGCGAACTGTGGAAGCATTAGGGTTTCAGATGCGAAAATTGGGGGAGATGGACGTTTATATAGGCACAAGGAGCTAGGTTTGTCCAAATGAGGTGAGGTTTTTGGCCACGCGATCACAATTGGATGGCCTAGATGAAGGGAGGGGTTTGGGTTGGTTTGGTGGGCTGTTGGAGGGGTGTCTTCAGCCTCAAAGAGGAGGTACTTTCAGCCCACGAGAATAACTGTTGGGGCATCAAACGATCTCCAAACGCGACGAGATCTGACAGGCGGGTTACACACACCAAAAAGACAACGCACGACAAGTCTCACGCCAAACCGAAAACGTTACACGGCCAAACACCAAAGTAGGCCTCGGGGATGCCACGGACACGTGAGAGAGCTCCGGAACTCGAAACGGAGAACGGGAAGGAACGAGTGGGACCGGATGCAAACAACAACACAAATGCAATGCGATGCACATGACTACATGATATGGATGAAAGAACACACGCACACGACAAAAGAACGAAAACCCGAAAGACGAAGAACCTGGAATGGAAATGATGGAGCCAAAGATACATATATTGCCCAAAAGGGAAAGTATTACATCCGGGGCATTACAAACTCTCCTCCACTACAAAAAGATCTCGTCCCGAGATCTAGGGCTGGAAGAAGGAAGGGTACTCGGAACGAAGGTGATCTTCTCGTTCCCACGTAGCTTCTCGATCGGTATGGTGTGACCACTTGACTTTCAAGAATTTGATGGACTTGTTGCGGGTCTTGCGCTCGGTTTCTTCGAGAATAGCAACGGGATGCTCTCAATAAGACAAGTCTTGTTGAAGATTAATCTCCTCAAACGGAATGGTGCGTTCAGGTGTCTTGAAGCACTTGCGGAGTTGAGACACATGAAACACATCTTGAACATTGGTGAAGTTAGAGGGGAGCTCAAGTTGATAGGCTAGATCGCCTCTTTTGCCAAGGATCTTGAAAGGCCCGACGTATCTAGGAGGAAGCTTTCCTTTGATACCAAATCTTTGGGTGCCTTTCATAGGTGAAACACGGAGATAGACATGATCCCCGATGTTGAAGGCCAAATCACGATGCTTGCCGTCATAGTAGCTCTTATGACGTGACTGAGCGGCCTTGAGATTCTCACGTATGACATTGCACATCTCTTCGGCCTCTAAGATCAAGTCATTGCCAAGAAGTTGACGTTCACCCGTCTCGGACCAGTTGAGAGGGGTACGACACTTTCTGCCATAGAGGATTTCAAACGGAGCTTTGCCTGCACTTGCTTGGAAGCTGTTGTTGTAAGAGAACTCGGCAAACGGAAGGCAATCTTCCCATTGCATGCCAAAAGATATGACACAGGCTCTGAGCATGTCTTCTAGAATCAGATTCACTCTCTCGACTTGACCACTAGTCTGAGGGTGAAAAGCAGTGCTGAAACGAATTTTAGTGCCCATGGCAGACTGAAAGGAGTCCCAGAACTTAGAAGTGAACAAACTTCCACGGTCTGAGGAGATGACTTGAGGAATGCCATGTAAGGACACAATTCTGGAAGTGTACAACTCTGCCAATTGAGCTGCATTGATTGATTCTGTGACTAGAAGGAAGTGAGCGACTTTGGTAAGCTTATCAATCACCACAAAGATAGAATCATTCCCTCTCTTGGACTTAGGAAAGCCAGTGACGAAATCCATTTCAATGTGGTGGAATTTCCACTCGGGAATAGGAAGAGGTTGGAGAAGACCGGCTGGACGTTGATGCTCTGCTTTCACTCTTCTGCAGACATCACATTCATTCACGAATTGGGCAATCTCCCTTTTCATGCGTGCCCACCAGTAAGATTGCTTGAGGTCTTGGTACATCTTGGAACTACCAGGATGAATGGAAAGGAGGGAATCATGTGCTTCGTCCATTATGAGCTTCCTGAGATCACCTTTGGGAACCACGAGTCTGTCCTCAAAGAACAAGGTATCTCTCTCATCGATGCGATAGCACTTGTATTTGGGAGTACCCTTTGCAATACCATGTTTCACTTTCTGCACCATAGCATCACTGAGTTGGGCCTCATGGATCTGATCTTCCAAGGTAGGAGCAACTTGAAGATTTGCAAGAAAACCTTGCGGAACAACTTGGAGGTTGAGCTTCCTGAAAGCTTCACAAAGCTCAGGCTGGAACGGCTTGATAAGGAGGCTGTTGCAATATGCCTTTCTGCTCAAAGCATCTGCAATCACATTCGCCTTGCCAGGTGTGTATTCGATGCTGGGATCATACTCTTGGATCATCTCGACCCAACGAGTCTGGCGGAGGTTGAGATTCGGCTGTGTGAAGATGTACTTCAAGCTCTTGTGATCGGTGAAGATTTCGACTTTTCTGCCCAACAGAAGGTGTCTCCACGTAATCAAAGCATGTACCACAGCTGCTAGTTCAAGATCATGTGTGGGGTAGTTCTTCTCACTTGGCTTGAGCTGACGAGAAGTGTATGCCACAATTTTCTTGTCCTGCATTAGCACACCACCAAGTCCTTGAAGAGAAGCATCACAAAATACTTCGTAGGGTTTGGACTCATCTGGAGGAGTAAGAACTGGAGCTGAGACGAGCTTTTCTTTGAGAGTTTTGAATGCCACTTCACAATCTGGAGACCAGTAGTACTTGACATTCTTCTGCAGCAAGTTGGAAAGAGGCTTGGCAATCTTGGAGAAGTTCTCAACGAACCTTTTGCAATAGCTGGCAAGACCAAGGAAGCTTTGGAGTTTCTTGACGTTCTGAGGAGGTTCCCAGTTGACAATTGCTTCAACTTTCTCGGGGTTTACCGCAATACCGTCAGCAGAGATCATATGTCCCAGATACAAGACCTTATCGAGCCAAAATTCGCACTTGGAGAACTTGGCATATAACTTATGTTCACGGAGTCTGTCGACAACCAGACGGATGTGCTTTTCGTGATCTTCTTCATTCTTGGAAAATACCAAAATATCATCCAGATACACAAGCACAAACTCGCCGGTGTAGGGGTTGAAAATGTAGTGCATCATTCTCGAGAAGGTAGGTGGAGCATTAGCGAGACCAAAGGACATGATTGTATACTCATATGAGCCGTAGCTCGTTCTGAAGGCAGTCTTGTGGATATCTTCTTCGCGAATGCGAATTTGGTGATAGCCCATTCGGAGATCGAGCTTTGAGAACACTTTAGCTCCTTTGAGCTGCTCGAACAGTTCATTGATGTTGGGGAACGGATACTTGTTCTTTATTGTCTTCTTGTTCAATGGCCGGTAATCAATGCAGAGGCGCTCTGTGCCATCCTTCTTCTAGACAAATAAGACACCACAGCCCCAAGGATACGTACTAGGCCTGATCAGACCCATACGCTCTTGTTCGTCAAGCTGCTTCTTCAACTCTTTCAATTCTCCAGGAGATAGCTTGTACGGACGCCGGCATGCTGGCTCAGTACCCGGCTCGAGTTCAATGACAAATTCCACTTGACGGTGTGGAGGCATGCCTGGAAGTTCTTCAGGAAAGACGTCTTCGTATTTGTTAACCACCGGAATTTGAGATATGGCATTAATCTCGCCCTTGTCATTGAGAGAGAAAAGCATGATTGTGTTATCCTTGGAAGCGAAGATAATCACATCTTCATCGGAATGAGTAATCTTGACTTCCTTATTTGCACAATCAATGTGAGCATCATGCTGAGAAAGCCAATCCATCCCGAGGATGAGGTCGATGTCGGAATTGCCGAGAATAACCGGATTAGCCAGAAAGCGATAATCACCCATGCGAATAGATACATTCGGAGCCACCATACTAGAACTCAATCTCTTGCCAGGAGATATAACACTTAAAGTTCTTGGTAAAGCTTCAGAGTGAACATTATTCTTGGATGCAAATGGATATGACATGAAGGAACATGAAGCACCCGAATCAAACAAAACTTTTGCAGGGATAGAGTTAACTGGAAGGTTACCCAAAATCACATCAGAAGAATTCTCCGCTTGCGCTGCATTCATCAGATTCACTCTTGCTGCCTTCGGATCATGCTTGACAATAGCGGTACTGACAGGAGGAGGAGGCGGAAGGCGCCTTGGGTTGTTGCACTTGTTGGAATAATGACCCTTCTGGCCACACTTGTAGCAAGTCACCTCAGAAAGTGGACGAGTAGGAGGAACACTTGGTCTTGGAGCTTGGAACTGGGACTTGGACTGCTTGCTTGGGTTGGGTGGGTGGGAGAAACCACGACCACCAGCATTCTTGTTGTTGTTGTTGTTGTTGTTGTTGTTGTAGGGAGCTCGGATCACAGGAGGAGGTGGAAGCCAAAATTTCTGTTGCTTCGCGACCACTTGAGAAGATGAGGAGGAGTGAACAGCATCTCAGATCCTCTTTTTGGAAGCCTCCATCTTGAGCTGGGCTGCCTCTTGCTTAAGCGGCATGTTATAGAATTGTCAAACTCATCAGGCTCGAACAAGGTGAGAGCAAGTTGAAGTTCATCCTTCAGACCTCCACGGAACTGATAGATCTTGCTCTTGGCATCTGGGATGTCTTGCTTAGCATAGCGGGCAAGGTTCTGGAACTTGACATTATACTGGTAGACAGTCAAAGAGCCTTGCTTCAGGTTGCGGAATTTCTCACGCATACCCTCGATGACACTTGTTGGAATGTGGTGAGAGCGAAAGTCCTTGCAGAAATCCTCCCAAGAGATCACACGCCCTTCTCTGGAGTCTTTGTACTGCTGCCACCAATCAGCTGCTTGGTCCTTGAGTTGGAAGGTTGCAAACTTCACATAGTCCTCAGGCCTTACGTTGCTGCACTCAAAATGCTTCTTGATATCAGTGATCCAATCTTCAACATCGAGAGGGTCGACACAGTAACTGAAAGCCTTAGGTTGATTAGCCAAGAACTAGTTGAGCATAGCATGGTGCTGCTGGTTGAAGAAATTGCCTTGGTTCCCTGGAGCACCCTGATTTGCTTGCATCTGCTGCATCATCTGCATCAACATCTGGGTGTTCTGATTTGTAGTCTGCATAATCGCTCTCCAGGCCTCAGACGGAGGAGGAGGGGAAGGAGGACGGTCAGGAACCTCTTCACCCTCTGGGTTAGCGTTGGGAACCCGTTTCGGAGCCATCCTGAAAGAGATGACCACCAATCAACAATTTGATTGAGAGAAGGTATAAGCTGAAGCAACGGATAGAATGCAACATAGTCTTCACAAGAATCATTCGAACAAGAGGAACGAATGAAATTCTCAGTTCAATGATAACAACAATCTTCACGAGAAGCCACTGGGAGACAAAAGGTAAATAAGAAAAACAACAAGGTACAAATGGGACAAACACAAGATAGGATCTTCGTTCGACATCTCTGTGCTGAAAGCTTATGGAACGTGTTACGAAAGGGTTTTGCAATCCCCGGATCAGCATAGCCAAGGATCCTTTAAGATGCAACTCCCGATCGGAACATCGGCCATAAAACCACTTCACTCAATGTAGAACCCCGAACTCCGTAACCTGCATTCGTTAGAAGAATGCCTACGAGCTACTGGATAAACCCACCTATTAATTTCCGAAAGTTTCCAGTTATGCAACCAGGTGTTGGGGATACAGGGGAAGCATCGCGCACCAAACTCTAATCATACATCCAGCTGTATCCATCCTTCAACACATAACCAGTTGTTCTCGGAAACCATCTACCTCGGACCTTCGAAACGCATCTACTATACAAGCTATGGCAATACTCCCGAACTACCTCCCCAGTACTGGGTGATGTCGGGGTTATCTTGCCACTAACCGTATAGGAGAGTTTTCGACGTCGGCCGTCTTAAGTACTCTAGAACTGTCGCGATATGCTTGTGACGACAATACCCCGAAGCTCAACTCCCCGGGACACTGCCACAACCCCTAATGTCAGGAGGCATCGAGAACAATATTCTCGTCACTAAGACATCGAAACAATCCAAACAATACTCGCGAGATTCCTAAAAAAAATTTGGTGCAACTTTTGAAAGTGGAAGAGGCAAGAGTAGTCGTCAGGAGTCCTCACCAAAATGAAAAGAGATGAGAAGCAAAATAATTCCTACTCCCCGATATAAATATAGGACTCAAAACATTTTAAGTGTGTGCCTAGACTCGACCGTCAACGATTCGATCAAACAGTGGGGGCTTCAAGGTCGGAGAAGGCTCTGAATACCAACTTGTAATGCCCAGGATGGGACTATATCTCCTACGTGTCAAGGCACGACTTAAAGATATAAGCCCATTCTGGAATGATCGCAAGTTTGGTACCTTTGCACATCTCATGTAAAAATAGGGCTGAAAGCTGAAAATATAATTGGCTTACACTCGCCACGTCACACAAATCATTACATGTCCAAACATCATTCAAATAAACATCAGAGCCCATCTAAGGGTAAGATCCAAATGAAAGATACCAAACATAACATTAAACCACAGGTCTAGATCGAATCCTAGTAGAAGCTCTAGTGATCAACCAGATAGTTCACGTAGTAACGGCTACGCTCCTCGTCGTACTCCCAGTCTAGATCAGTACCATCGCCTGTGTAGCTCACCATCGTACCTGCATCTGGTGTGGTGAAGTAACTGTGAGCCACAGAGGACTCAGCAATCCCGTTCCCGGGTAACACGACTATCCCAGCCTTGGGTGTGGAGCAAGGCAGAAGAAAGAACAAGAGGTTGCAGCAGCACTACCACTAGCTTACGTAAAAGAGAGCGAGAAGAGAAGGTGCCTCGGTCGAGAGATAATCACGAAGTGATCCTAACTAAAGCAAGTCAAACATAAACCCACCGTGTTCACTTCCCGAATCCCTTTCGGAAAATGCCGTCACGGTACTCACACTGGTAGTGTATTGGAACATGGTGTCAAGTTTTCTACAACCGGATATTAACAAATTCCCATCTGCCACATAACCGCGGGCACGGCTTTCGAAAGTTCAAAACCCTGCAGGGGTGTTCTAACTTGGCCCATGACAAGCCCACGATCCGCGAAGTCGCAACTCCAAAGTGGGAAGGCCCGAGTATCCTCGGAATCCCGTTCTCAAGATACTCCGACTAAGGTAAGGCTAATCCAGCAAATCCTCCCGGCGTACCGACACCCTGACAATAGCTGCACGTATCTAGTCTCAGGCCACGACCGGATGGGACAAGCTACGGGTTTTTACCAATCCTCGAGTTCCCTCGTGGTGGCCCCGCAGGTTGCCCAGTTCGGACCAACACTCATGTGGAGCACTGGCCCGGGGTTGTTGATTAAGAACTCGATTTCGCAAGACCCTATGCAAGTTTTAGTTATTAGGCGAATAGTACCAATGTTGGGACTTGCTGGAAAGACTTAGCACTTAGCGGTTTATCGAGGGGGTCCCATAACCCCAACCGTGTGAGGAACGCATAATCAAGGAACATAACACCAGTTTATACGGTTCCTAGCGGCATGAGTGGAACAAATCACCAAGCAAAAGGCTTAGCTTTCCACCCATTACCAATATATAGATGATTTCATTTAATAATTAATATAGTGTGATATCCCAAGAAGCTTCAACAAGAAGCAAGAATCTTCAATCTTCTCCTGCAACTATTAATGCTATAAGAGGGGCTGAGCGAAGCCTACATATAGCCAATCAATGGTTTGCATAGGTAGGGTGGTTGAACAGGTTCATGGTTACAATAGGAGGCTGACAGGAAAAACATGGGCATCGAGGCAAAACTATAGAACGAGACTTCTAGCAATAGGCAAAGATAGTAATGTTATCGGGGTTCGGTCATCTTGCCTGAAGAGTTGTCGATGGGATCGTAAGAGAGCTCCTCGTTCTCAACCTCGGTAGTACCCTCGTACTCGTACTCGGTCTCAGCTTCCGGCTCTACTCAACACAAACACACAAGGCACGAAAATCAACAAGATGCAATGCACAAAACTACTAGATGCATGGCTGATGCACTATGGAAGCAAAACAGATGCACTTTGGAAGCACAGAAAGTCTACATAGGAAGCACAGTGTTACAGCACAAGGAGCATGGCATTATGCATCAAGCAAAATACTTCAAAACATGATAACAAGAGGATAATATGAATCTACATGCAAAAACACACAAGTTACATATAGGACTTGCTCAAAACGGAGCAACGGGCTAAAAGTTACACCCGAAACAATAAACATGCACAAGCTGAAATTAATAGCCACATAGCAACTTCGGAGCAAGAGATAAATAGTCTACAGCACTCACACATCATGGCAATGAGCATGGACATAAACTAGACATATCCTACAGCAAACAATTCCATTGGAGCATCCCCAAAGGAGCCATGGATCAATAGCAACAAGCTATGACATATTGAACTTGACAACAAAAACCTGACAGCAGTAATCTGTTGCAACTTGGGAGCAAGAGTTAAATATGCTACAGCCACTCAAATAAGCATGTGAGAGCATGAATGGATAGCCAACAACTTATACAACAAGGAATCATCAAGAGTCACCCCAAAACTATCATGGATTTGCCTAGAACAACAAGCAAACATGGCATCTGGAAATTACAGATTCCAGACTTTGTGAAATTTCACTAAGTGTTAAAACAGTAGTAACATCATGGCATCTTTGTGAGCAAGGTTAAGTCACCTCAAAGCATATCAAGACAAGTGGTAAGCACCACACCAAAGTATACATGATGGTGAATCCAAAACATCTAAGCATGCATAAAGGGGACAAACACGTCAATAGCAACGAGCTCCTCTACGAGGCATCTCGTAACAAGTTTAACGACATAACAGCCACATATCACTTTGCAAAGGAGATAAACATGGCAAGATGAAATCTATCATGCAAGCTAAAGCAACCAACATGTAGAGCATTTCATGATGAACATGTGGACATATCATTTGCTTCATTTGGATAAACATGCACCAAGTTATCACATTGCAAAGATGGCATGAAAACAACTACAAACAGCAGTTTATAACAAGTAGCACTCTTCCAACAGATATTTAAGCATCTAGATGACCTATAACATGCATGGCACAATGGAAGAAAACGTAGTACAAGTCTCCACGATCATTTTGACATATCATTTGCTCAAATCGGACAACCACACAAAAAGTTATCATCAAAACAAAACAGCATCAGGAACTTAAAACTGCCAGGGACTTAGTGAAAAAAAAACACCTCGGGTCAGAGCAGTCAAACGGGCTGGATCTGCGGAGTCAACGGGACGGACGGGGTCAACGCGGCCCACCAGGCCGGATCGGGTTAACGGGCTCGGGGCGAGGCAGAGGAGGCCCGTTAGGCCCAGCGGGAGCCGATCCGATCGAGGATCGGGATCTGGCGCCTGGCTCCTCGAGCCCTCGCGCGCAGGGCGGCGGCGGCGCCTCCCTCGAGCACAGGCAGGGGCCGGCGGCGGTGCCCGGCCGGCGCGGCGGCGCGGAGGAGGTGAAGTGGCGGCGGAGGACGGCGGGAGATGCGGCCGGGGAGGCCGGGCGGCGGGGCGGCGAAGGTGAGTGGCCGGCGGGGCGGGGCCCGGCGGCGGTGGCGTGGCGCTCCGGCCGGAGGCGGGGGAAGCTCCGGCGAGGTGAGGTTGAAGATGACCCCGCGGGCCCGCGCGTCAAATCTCGGAAGCACGGACGCGGGTCGGAAGCGCGATTGCAGCACAACGGAAGCACAGTCGCGGAGAGGTCGGAAGCACGGTGGCTCAACGGTGGAAGCACCGCGGTGCAACGGGGGAAGCCCCGGCGGCGAACTGTGGAAGCATTAGGGTTTCAGACGCGAAAATTGGGGGAGATGGACGTTTATATAGGCACAAGGAGCTAGGGTTGTCCAAATGAGGTGAGGTTTTCGGCCACGCGGTCACAATTGGATGGCCTAGATGAAGGGAGGGGTTTGGGTTGGTTTGGTGGGCTGTTGGAGGGGTGTCTTGGGCCTCAAAGAGGAGGTACTTTCAGCCCACGAGAATAACTATTGGGGCATCAACCGATCTCCAAACACGAGGAGATCTGACAGGCGGGTTACACACACCAAAACAACAACGCACGACAAGTCTCACGCCAAACCGGAAACGTTACACGACCAAACACCAAAGTAGGCCTCGGGGATGCCACGGACACGTGAGAGAGCTCCAGAACTCGAAACGGACAACGGGATGGAACGAGTGGGACCGCATGCAAACGACAACACAAATGCAATGCGATGCACATGACTACATGATATGGATGAAAGAACACACGCACACGACAAAAGAACGAAAACCCGAAAGACGAAGAACCCGGAATGGAAATGATGGAGCCAAAGATACATATATTGCCCAAAAGGGAAAGTATTACATCCAGGGCATTACACCTGTGTTGCTGGTGGCCCTCCACGCGCGCTCTCGCAGACCCGCGCGCCCTCGCTCGCCTAACCGCGCTCCCGAGGCCGCGCCTCACCCGCGGTCGCCATGCCCGGGTGGCGCCTCGCTCGCAACCACCGTGCTTGGGCCTCTTTTGTTGTTGCGCGGCCATATCTGCTGCTGCTCCCGATGTGCACCACTAGCCCCACCACGGCCCGCAGCTGCTCTGACCGCCGCCTCGCCGCTGGAGCAACCGCCCTACATCGCCTCCTCTGTCGTAGTCGCTCAGGTTCGGTAACATAGCTAGTGCAATCGCTCGGGTTCAGTAAGCGAACGCCTCACTCAGGTTCAGTTAGAGCCCAATGCCACGCACATACACGCAGCGTGTATGAGAGAAACATGCAAACCTATGTGCATCGCTCCGCTCCGACCACCCACTGTAACCGAGAACTCCCCAAAATTTTCCTCGCCCTCGCTTCTACCACGTTTTTTTCCGTCATGGACGGCCCAAAGAATGTCATGCAGCTGCGTCTCTGGCCCACCCAGGACGAAAAGCCCATTTCCTGTCATGATTTTTTGTCATAGAAGTAGGAGCCACCACATCTATGATGATACGGGTTTTTGTCACAATTATCGTCATAGAAGTGTCATAAGCATGACAGAAAAAAAATCCATGCGTGCCAAAATGAAACGGATGTGTCTTTCTTTGTAGTGAGTTCTACCCGGACACGGGGGATAATCTTCTGCTTTATCTTCACGGCCCATCGGTCCGGCCCATATCGAGTAATCCGGACACCCTAGGACCCCCTAGTCAGGATTCCTTCACCCATCACAAAGCACATCTCCCATTGTAGGAAAAACCAATCTAGTTGGCCAAACCAAATCGATAGATCAAAGAGAAATACAAAGCTATCTAAATCATGCATAAAAGAGTTCAGATAAGACTCAAATGATATTCATAGATGTTCTGATCATAAATCCACAATTCATCGGATCTCAACAAACATACCGCAAAAGAAGATTACATCGAATAGATCTCTAAGAACATCGAGGAGAACATTGTATTGAAGATCAAAGAGAGAGAAGAAGCCATCTAGCTACTAGCTATGGACTCGTAGGTCTGTGGTAAACTACTCACGCATCATCGGAGGGGCAACATGGTTGATGTAGATGCCCTCCGTGATTGAATCCCCCTCCGGCAGAGTACCAAGAAAGGCCCCAAGATGGGATCTCACGAGAACAGAAACTTGTGGCGGTGGAAAAGTATTTTCGGCGACTCCTCTAGGGTTTTTGGAATATTTTGGTATTTATTTAGCTCAGAGGCGGTGCATGGGACTCCCGAGGGTCCCACAAGCCTAGGGACCCCCACCCCTAGGGCATGCCCCTATGGCTTGTCGTCTCGTCGTGGGTCTTCTGGCCCCCTCTCCAAGTCTCGTAGGTTTCTTCTGGTCCAATAAAAATCATCATAAAGTTTTATTCCATTTGGACTCCGTTTGATATTCATTTTCTACGAAAGCCAAAAACAAGGAAAAAACAGAAACTGGCACTGGGCGCTGGGTTAATAAGTTAGTCCCAAAAATAATATAAAATAGCATATTAATGCATATAAAACATCCAAAGTTGATAATATAATAGCATGCAATTATCAAAAGTTATAGATACGTTGGAGATGTATCAAGCATCCCCAAGCTTAATTCTTGCTCGTCCTCGAGTAGGTAAATGATAAAAACATATTATTTTTCATGTGGAATGCTATCTAACATATTTATAAATGTATTTCTTATTATCTTGGCATGAATGTTGAGATCCATATGATTCAAAACAAAAGTTTATTATTGACATAAAAACAATAATACTTCAAGCATACTAGAAAGCAAAATCATGAAACTTCAAAAATAACAGGGCTAAAGAAAGTTATCCCTACAAAACCATATAGTCTTGTTATGCTCCCTCTTCGTAACACAAAGTATAAATCATGTACTACCCCGGTGTCGGCCAAGTACTTGTTTCATACTTTTTATGTCCTCAAACCTTTTCAACTCTTCATGCAATACATGAGCGTGAGCTATGGACATAGCACTATAGGTGAAATAGAAGGTGACAATAGACAAAAGAAGGTAGAAAGTCTTACATCAACTAGGAAAATTAATGAACTATGAAGATATCCATCAATTGGTATCAATGTGAGTGAGTAGGGTTTTCCATGTAACAGATGCACAAGAGCTATAAGTGTATGAAAGCTCAAAAGAAAACAAAGTGGGTGTGCATCCAACTTGCTTGCTGATGAATACCTGGGTCAATTTCAGGAAGCCCATCATTGGAATATAGAAGCCAAGTTCTATAATGAAAAAATCCTGCTAGTAATATATGAAAGTGTCAAAATAGGGGACTCTCTATGAAGAAGAACATGGTGCTACTTTGAAGCACAAGTGTGGAAAAGGATAGTAACATTTTCCTTTCTCTCTTTTTCTCTCGATTTTTTATTTTGGGTTCTTTGACCTCTATTTTTATTTTATTTATTTGGGGTTGGCAGCTCCATAATGAATAGAAGCATCAAATTACTCATGCAACTTGGGAAGATGAAGAACGCACAAAAAAGTAATTAACATAGGCTCGAAGCAGTGATGTACTAGCTAGCATCAGATAATGTAGGTTAAAACGAACAAAAAGCAGCAGAACCAAAAGCTAGTTTGTTGATGTGTAATTAAGCATAAAGAACATAGAAGCAGTTCAGTACAATAATTGTAACCAACAGGTGGCATCACAACAACACCATTATCATAAATATAGCATGCAATAAGTAAAATAGTAGGCAGTGATATCTAGGAAGTACAGTAATACTTCGGACAAAACAAAAGCATTGTAACTATATGTGCACTGGTTTGTAATTTAGCACATGTAACATGTTCACTGCGACACGTATGGACCTACAGGTGGAAGGAGAACAACATGTCTCATGGAAAATTGAATGATACCCTGGAGAAATTCGAAGGTGTGGTGCTTATGCTAAGAAAGTAAACGTAGGCATCGGCCGTTGGATAATAGTACCTGATTCTCGGCGATGTATGGGCATCGTTGCCATACGTGAAAGTTAAGGATTGTTGATGGTACTCGTCTTGCGGTTGAGTTTGGGCCGGCTGTCGCCATTGCTGAAGCGGCTTCGGTGCTTTGGTTGCGGCACCTATGTACATACAAGAAATCTGATATGTGGTAAGTGAACAGTTCCATGATAAAGAAGAGAAAAACTAAAGGAGTACAAATTGAAATAACCTGATGAGGCTACGGCGTCAGTAAAGCATGGTCAGTGGAGTTGAATATGGCGTCTATGGAGCGGTTCCGATGTAGTAGACGAAGGCATCGGCGAAGCACATCTGGCGCGGTGTACAGTGCTTTCGGTGAGGCGGATCTCTTGCGGTGGACGAGGGCTTGTATGAAGGGCCAGCAATGTGGCAGACGAGGGAGTCCGTGAAGAGCCTACACAGTGGTTGACGAGGGTGCCGGTGAAGTAGATCTGATGCGGTGGACCATGATGGTAGTTGAGGGAGTCCTAGATTAAGGGATCCTCGGGTCGTCGGCCTGTTGCTTATGGGTCGGACTGAAGGACTATTGTGGAGCCAAGCTGGAGCATAACCTATGATCGGATAAGGGATCTTCGGAGCCGTAGTGTGTCATCTAAGTCAAGATCGAACATGATCTTTCCTTCATTGTGACCGACCTTGTGTAACCCTAACCCAATTGGTGTCTATATAAACCGAAGGGTTTTAGTGTTTAGGGCTAGAGAAACACCCCATCCACCTAGGGTTTAGCTCACCTGATCTCGAGGTAGATCAAATCTGTAACCATATCATACACATCGAATACAATCAAGCGGGACATATGGTTTTACCTCCTAAAGAGGGCCCGAACATGGGTAAACATTGTGTCCTTCGTCCCTTTGTTCCCCATCGATCCTAGATACACAGCTCGGGACCCCCTACCCAAGATCCGCTAGTTTTGACACTGACAGCGTCCAAGGAGATCCGGAGTGGTGGACAAGCCAGTCACCGAAGCGGCTCCGATGAAGTGGTGAGTTGGCAGTTCGGGGTTCCAAGGTGCGGAAGGTAGATCTGGCGGGGTGTGAGGTCCACCTCTGCGTCGGAGGACTAGATTCGGCGGCTTGGGGTTGAGGGAGGGTTGGAGAGGGGAAGGGGAGGGACTCTAGGGAAGAATGTTGGGGGCAAAGAGGGGAAAACAATGGAGTTACGAAAGCAGCCCTTTTCTGTTCATGTGGCAGGGATAAAACGGGAATATAATAGTGCTAAACTTTTGGGTATGAGATATTTCGATGTGAGCGGGAAGTTTGAAAGCTTTTGGTGGCTGAAATTAAGTGTTCTGCTCTTGTACGGCCGACTGTGATATCATGGCCGAGAATTTATTTGTTGTGCACGCAAAAAAAGTGCAAGTTTCGAAAATCAATGTCTCTAACTCGAAACTTAGATTATCCACTCAATTAAAATATGGATCATTGAGATAGTGAAAGAAAATACCATCATATGCTCGAATTCAAATGAAATTCAAAATGTGTTTATCCTAAATTTGATGACAAATACAAGAATGTGTATGTGTATGAATAAAGTCGATGATTATAAGGTTTGAACATGACCGTATGTGTATATCTCTAGGTTTGATATATGAATTTGAAATCATGAAATCCCGGCTTAAAAAATGGTAGCCTCATTTAAATGAATTACAAAAGCTATTAATGGAGCCGAATTCCAAAATTCTAATCTTAGGTTTGTAATTTTGGTACTTCAAAGTATATCACGCATGTTCAAAAGTATCGTTATCTCATAGTTCAAATTGTGAAACAAATTCATCAGCCATGAGTGCACACACTATCGACCATATATATCTCAATTACACATATGTCTCTCAAATATAGACACCTCACTATTTATTTGAAGCCCATCGACCGTCCCCCCC